>JAAVTJ010000145.1:1200000-1794268 GCA_011947355.1 Phytophthora boehmeriae | reverse complement strand
GTTATTCCTCCGTGTAACACTTGCGTCCGGCCCGGTTTATTGACGACTGAAAGTCAAAGAGCGACAGTGTGTCACAGTTGCACCAAAGTCGCGATCCAACGACAGAGTCGGAATAATGACATATGCTAGGCTAGAAGTTCTCAATGCAAAATGTCAATAGTTGGTACTAACTGCAAACTACGGTACTTGCTTGTGCTGGCAGAAACACGGGGACTTTACTGCCGAGAGCTCGATGACTGTCCTGAAACATGAGAGCCTCAAAGGTGCATGCGGTAGGTCTTTTCGATCGCGACGGTAGTTGCCTACCTCATCAAAGTTCACGAAATGCCAAGGTCGACCGTCTATAGTACCAGAAAATGTCATTTTCGTGCCACGTGACCTACTCACGAGGCAACGCATGATTTGACCCCGCATCACCATATTGGTTCTCGTTGTCGGTCGCTAGGACAGTCACGCTTTAGTGTGGTGCTGTCTGGCCCGAAATTAGCATCGGGGCGGAAGGAGCGCGCCGTATTGATCCGCTACACGCAAAATACAAGTTGAATCAAGCAAGTCGATCGCCAGAGTCCAGCATGGCGATCGTCTTGGTGAAAATTTGTCCATCTCTTATCTTAGCCTTTAGTCGAAGCCTCGCGGCTTGACGAGGCCATAAAAATTCCGAAATCCGGGCGACGACCGCGTTGCGCGTCCACTGCGACTTCAAGTGCTGCCATTCGCGCACCAAGATCGCCGCCAGATGGATTTTATTCCTGCTCGCGGAACAGCAGAGGCACGGAGCAGCGTGCCCAAGACTTGCGGTCGACGACGACAGTGAGTCAACCTCCAGTCACAAGCTGACGTGGGTCGGAAGATCGTCGACATGGCTCCAATCGGATTCTTCGCAGCGTGCCACCCAGCAGCAATGTGGACGAATTGTCGCCAGCCAACGACTCGACCGTTGAAAAACGCGCATTGTTGTCGTCCTCATCACGGACGATGGCGAGGTCGTAGAAGTGCGTCTGCATTGCGTGCGTGTTATAACTTGGATGCGTGCTCACCACGATAGTCTGTCGCTGTTTCGAAACAATCGATTAAAGCTAGGGTGTGTCTAGAAAATTATGGGCTATGGATATTCATGTGCACTCAATTGTTATCGTCCCTCGCTGCTTACCACGGTCGGATCGATCGCAACTTCTACGACTATCTCCGTGGATTCTTCCGTTTCTTCACCTGGCTCTCCTTCCTGTATGGTTGGCGGGATTATCAGCGAGTTGCTTGACTTCTTGCACGACAAAGTCCTCGGTTTATCGCTCGTAGATGTCTTTGCTTGTTCCCGTTGGTCCCACTTAGCGGCGTTCGCTCGGACGTTCGCGATCACATCGTCAAAGCCTGTGAGAGGCATCACATCTCTTGCAGCAGTATAAAGAGGAAGCACCACGAACTCGAGGAACCCGATTTGGTTCTTTTCAAAGCGTTCAACGCCTGTGTTTCGGTCACACAATGGCGAAATGGGGAGTCGGAATTGCCGCTCTGTATCGCCCTGCCTGAAGAATTCCTCGGATACTCGCTCCGACCACGCTAAATGCAGCGGGAACGACTTCATTGCGTGGCCAATGTCTGCCATCATCATCACCGTTTGCAACACCAACTCCTCGGGCACTAGAAGCACGGCTTCACTCGACTCCTCTCCACAGACAGATAAGTCTGACGGATGCAGAGCATACAACTTGCTCTTCAGCCGGTTGACGTGGGTCAGGTGGCCACTGAGATCGGTAGCGAGCACCATCGAGATGATCTGCGAACGGCTTTGACGTCGCAAGTCTGGTGGAAATGCCTCGAATATATCACAGCCGTCCTTGGTGCACGTCTGGAAGGCCTCAGCCAAGTGCATGCGTTCCAGCACAGAATCGTCCGAGTATTTGATAGCTAGTGGTGCAGTAGTAGCGACAAGAAATGCATTGTTGACACCTGGATGATTGACGTCATGCACAGCCGCCACAAGCGCCGAAAAGAGCTGCACCGGAGTTAGCTTTGGTGCTTCGAGTCGTCGAAGAAAGAAGTTCACATCCCACACCACTGAAGCTGCGTGCCTATTTGCAAACAATCGAGGCCGTCAGTGGAAATGGTGAGTAAGACAACAAAATACAGCAGAGGACGTACAATGCGTTATGGTACGGATTCTTGGATTGATAACGAGCTTCGATCTCTTGAATAAAATCAGCAACGCTCTCTACTCGGAGAGGAAGCGTGACAAACGCGCGGTGGCTTTCCAGTGTTGCAAGTAGCAATGTTGTCAACGGCAGTGTGCATACCCGTGCGAATGCGAACAAGTCAAGCTCTTGAGAGGATGAAGCGAGTGCCAATATTTCGTCCGGTGCCCATATCTTCTGCTGTTTGGCTTTGCTGTCAATGTGCGGCGGAAGGAAATTCTCAAGAAGCGTCAGCACAGACGTACGGGAGCCCGACGAAGTCTGACGAAGCGCTTTAGACAGAAATGCCATAGGCGACGGAATCTGCTGCTGCTTCACATCATTACGTCGACGACGATTGCGTCTCTCGTCAATAAGGAGCAGCCAACCAGTATCTGCTTTCTCACCGGGCCCCGGTGATGTTGGCACACGGCACTGGCGAGACCATGTGTCCAGAAAGAGGTCATGTTCGGACGTAAGCGTCTGTAATATGAAGTCCAGCTCGCCTGTAGTTTCTGCATCACCTTCGAGTCGATGACGTAGCTGAGATAAACTGCGTAACACATTTTCCATCCAGCTTTCGCCGAGAGCTGACGGTTCCGCTGCGGATTGGGAATTCCTTTGGGGCTTGACGTATTGTTTGCAGTGGTGCTCGTCACGTCTGGCAAGGGCATCCAGCTCTTCTGCCAGAGGGTCATGATCAATGCCCACAGCATCGACGTGGCAGCTTAATTGTTGGTGCATGGTGGAGTTTTGCCGAGCCAACTTGAGATTCTCAAGCATCAAATGACGTATACGTAGAAATCGATGGCGCAAATTGCGCTCCCTACAGTAGAGCGCGCGACCCAGCAGCATTATGCTCCCCGCAAAGATCGTGACGAGGTGCCATTGGCGTCGGAAGTAGTCTGAACAGGCAATGAGCCAGCCTCCAAGCGCCAATATTGTGCAGGTCGCCATGCCACAGTAAACTAGAAACTGCGCATTCCACGTATTAGCAATGGCACCCAGTAGAATCACCAGGAAAAACAGCGTCCGCGTCACACATTGAGCCATTCGAGCCTCATTCAGTCTCGCCACAAGCTGCAAGTCCTGTGAATCACAAAGTTGCGTCTCGTACGCCGCTAGAGGGAGCCCAATAACTAGGACCAGTGCCAACATACTTATTCCCAGCCCGAAAAGCAAGAACTGAAAGTAGTCTCCAATATGAGCGGCGCGCCGTGACATCCAGAGAAACACGCCAAATAGCCCTAGCAATATTGCATTGCCTCCAGCAGCCACATAAACAATTGTCCACGGTGTCCGGTTCTGCGCTTCAAGACAGAACAGATCGTAAAACACAGCAGCTTGAAGCGTTGCTGTCATACCCAGAGTGACACCGCAAGCCCATCTGCTCGACACGAGCGAGGCTTCTTCATGATACTTTTGAAATCGCTTTTCCATTTCTGGATGCTCGAACCGCAGAGACCACCACCTCTGGAACTGCACATGCGTCTCCACTTGTGCCACCACATCCAGTTCCATCCGTACGTGCTGAGCCGATGCATTCGAGATGCGCGGATTTCGTGGCGGCATTGCTTGGAGCGGACACTATAGCGACGCAACAAGATAAAAGTAAGCTTCAATGTTCAAGAATGGCTCGCAATGCCACCGCGAGTGGAATAGAAAATACTCGTCTGAGGCTAACTCCATTCGCACTCCTGCACAGACAGCAACACCACGCAAAAATAGACAACACATCAAAACGCTGTTGCGCCGGACTCACCGAAACTTAGTTAGCTGGTTATTCGTGACTCGCTCAGTCTCGCTCTTGTGGCCAACAACGACTAAATAAACCCCTGACGAAATCTCGCTTGGACAAATTATAGCAACTTCAGCGTGAAGTTGGCAAGGTCGTCTTCAGCGTACACTTCTTCGTCGTCAACAGTGCTGGCGCTACTCTCCTGCGGTGCTTCTTTCGTGCCGGTCCGAGGATTGTTGGGGATGGCGTACAGAACGACATTGTCCTCCGAAGCAGCGCGATCCTGCCGATGCGTCTGCTGCTGAACTGGACGCTTTGTTTGCAATTGTGCAGGAGAAGGTGCTGCCGACTTGGCTGGCAGTCGTATCGACGTCGTTGATGATCTCGACGACATACTGGCCGACATACTGGCTGGGCGGTGGAAGCTACCTGACAGTGATAGAGTGTCGAGGTCCGATAGCAACACGACGCCCGGGTTACTACGTGCGCTTTGAGCTGATTCGGTGGACGCAGTCCGCATTTTGACAGACGATGTTGTCGATCGCAAATCCAGGTGGGGCACGTACGGCCGCACTTCTTCTTCTGCCTCGACATCCTCGTCTTCCAGTCCGCTGATGCTGTGCTGGCTACCGATACTACTGACGCTCCGCTGGCTGCGTCGTCGCTGTGAACGCGAACGAGAGCGCGAACCGGAGATTGATGACGTCGTGCGCAGCTCCAGGTCTGGGTGTACTCGGTCCAAATCTTCTCGCTCAAAATCCAGTTGAGCCATCCGCACAGACTCTGTGAAGGTAAATCCTCGAGACGAAGAAATAGACAGTGACGCCATGGAGCTCGAAAAGAGCTCGCGATTGGCGTTAACCTCGGCCTCATCTAATTTGTTTTCCGGCCCAAACTGCGTGCACAGGAGGCATTCTTTCTTCTGCTGCCCTCGAGTTACTGTCTTTGAACAGCATCTCGAACACACGCCGGAGTCGCACGAGCGACACATGTAGCGCTTTCGCAGAAGTGAGAATTGCGCCGAGCACACACTGCAGTAGCGAGACTCTCGTCGCCATGAGGACGAGCGGAAACCGGCGTGAGCCGCTTGGTCCTTCCACTGGTGTGTCAAAGCACGACGCGCCCCCACCAGCAGCTCCGTGCAGAACTCGCGGAACTCTGAGCGCGGCGTAGGACCTGACCGTCCTGGCGGGATGAACACACTGCACGTCAACACCAACTTGCACACGAATGGCTCGTGCGTCTCGACAACGTCGAAGAGCCAGTCTTGAAGATAGAAGGTGGCAGCGCCATGCACTCGCGACTTGTTCAGCAAGTCAGCTGACACACTAGCAGCGTTCGTGAGTGCTTGCTCTGACACTGACCGTCGATACACGAACCCTCGTTTACGCGAGTGGCCATCATTGTTGGTCTCAGTGCACTTGGTCGCATACTCTGCAAAGCAGCAGTCCATGATTTTGCTGCTTTGTTTGGAAAGTTTCATGGCCGTGTACTTGCGGCACCATCTCGGGAACGCCGTGGCGTCTTCATCTGCGTCCATTTCGCTGCCAATCGACTGCTGGCTCTGCAATCTCGCGGTCGACAGCAGCGCTGCTGCTCGTACGTCTTTCAACGTATTCAGCGCCATCCAGTAGGTCTCTCTGGCTGATTCCGACGACAACATGTCCATGACTGAGTCGACCGTCCCCGGCACTTTGGTGATGCCCCGGAAGTCGAAATTGCCAGGGATTTGGGCGCTTTCCGCCGTCACACTCACGCCCCGACGGGACGAAGTCAGCGACGAAAAGCTCGACGTGATACTCGTCGCCAATGGGGACGCACCTGTCACGGCCTCTTGGGGCTGCGCCAGGCGCTTGTACAGACACACGTCGTGCACCTGTTTCAGGGCCTGGTAGTGCGTCCGCGGGTCCTCGGAGCGCACTCGACTGATCATCTGGTCGGCATGGTCGCGAATGTATGGCAACATCGTGGACGATTGGGGGTCGGCGCCCCACAAGATGGCGCTGTAGTCGGTGGCCGCCATCTTGGGGCTGGTGATGCCGCTACTGGCACAAGTCGATCCGCTGTAGGCGTGCTTGTCGCCCATAGAGGGCGCTTGAGGAATGGGCGATTCGACACGGAGAGGAGCGACGTCGACATGGCGATTCAAGGACCTGGTTATGTCTGCCGGCACTGTCCGGTCTGCTCTTGCTATCAGGCAGGAAAAGGGCCATGCCCTTACAAATTCCGAATGTGGGGCGTTAAAAAGCACCATGTGACGACGAAATGCACAGTGTAGGCAAGTGGTCCTTAGCAGCAATTGTATGGCGATGGCTGGTGGCCATTGGCATGCGCTTCTTGGTGTCTGCGGCTGGACAGAAAGAGAGAAGTAATTGGCATTAGTCCCCACCTAAATGAGTCACCGCACATGGCTCGAGCATCTCTTCTTGTTAGTTAACTACTTCCTGCCGCTCTTGAGATCGAGGACTTGCAGTTGCTCGGAAAAGTTTCCACCTGCGTTGGTTCAGTAGGATAACACAGTGGGCATCCACAGCTGGTGGAAGGGAGGTATGCTCGAGTGCAACTCGCTGGGGATCGCCGACATCTCAATGAGATGATCTCACGTTGGTCGTCGCCCCGATATCGACACCGCTTCAAGTTTCAGCACAGCTCCGTAATGTCACCTAGTCGCCAGGCACATTAGTTGGCAACCTTGTCGGCAAAGAGCCGAAGGCTGGAGCTTTAACGCGAACAAACGCCAGGATGCAGGCTGCAAGTTGCAGTGCTGGTTCAGTTGTGACCATCCCATCATCGCTGATTCCACTGCGACTGGCAGACCGACCAGGAAGTGCTATACAGCACGCCACTGCTTAGTGTTCATCGTAGCACAAGCGATGAAGCGCATTTGTGACTTGGTATGCAGGCGTCTCAATGAGATCAGGCGCAACGACTCGTTGCCTACGACAAGCAGAGCGTGGCATCGTGCCTTATGCATTGGAAAGTCTACATGTTTTAGCGTCGAAACGCGTGCCGGTACGGGGGAAGAAGGGGTTTAGAGCAATACTACACATCGCGCGACGTTCTCGAGAGATGTGAACTGTAGCATGTTGCACGGTCCACCCTGTCGGCACGTTCGCGTCACTCGAGGCAGGAATTAGTCGCCGTTGACGTTTCGTCGGCGCTTTGCTGCACTCTCCTGACCCGCCGAGTCCTCGTCACTGTAGCCGTAGAGCATTCGTAGCATACGTGACGATCCTGGTGACGTGCCTCGAAAGACCACCGCCATCGCTGCGGAAAAGAGCGCTACTTGACCCAGCTCAACAGCCTTGCGCGGCACACCCAAGGCTTCCACAACTCTTGCAGCCATGGCACCAGTCCCGTAAACTCCCACAGCTTTCATCACACTACTCCGGCGGTGTCCATGTTCGGCTAGAAATGCCAGTGTAGTTAGAGCACCCGCGATCATGACGGTGGCGTGATGTTGTCGACTGGGTGAGACACAGGAGAACCCCAACGGCACCTGGTAAAGCATCGTAAGGCAGCAACAGGTGCGTAGATATCTCACCAACAGTGGCGTCAGTGGTGGCCGCGGACCCCAAAGCCAGCGTTTGTACTTCGGAGCAAGTACCGACACGGCATAGATGGGCACATACAGTCGGGCTGCAAACGTCATCCCTTTGACGAAGTACTGGGCGTGGAATTGTGAACAGCTTTGGCCGCGGTGGAACACATCGCAGCGAGACAAGAGTTTTCCCGACGGTATTTCGTCCCGCATCCGTTGCAAGACACTTGAGGGCAATTGACAGAGTCCGTCAAGTGCTGCCAGTTGTGACTTGGAAATGGCGTCGCTCTTGTAAATCCACGACTCAATCAACGGACCCACCGCTAGTGCACCGAGAGGAACATCTACTTCATATACGTTGCAAAATACCCACAAGGGGGTAAATACCATCAACGATATCAATAATAAGAAAACAGCTCTAACCGATATGCTTGAGGTCCGCGAGCGTCGAAAACTCCTTGACGAGACTCAGCACCGCTTCTACCACTGCGTACGAGACCGCAACCGTCTTGCGGTCTCCGTCCAGCAGAATTAGAGCAACCGCCGCCGCTACCGCAGCGGCCTCCGATGCATTGGGAGAGCGCTCTCCGTGTCGAGGCTTCAGTTTGCGGCCTGTGGCCTCCAGAAGCCGAAAAACGCCCACGAAGCTGCCGAGAGATATCGCCAAGGAGCTCGGACGCCTCAACTTGCGGGACAATAAACTCTGAAAGGCTGTAAGGCCGCCACCGGCTACGACGGCGCCGATTGCCGCATGCTGGAGAACGTCCATCCCGGAGCGGAGACCGTCGACGTTTTTCGAGTGACATTGACAGCGGTACATCAAATTACACAGGTTAATTTGAATAGAATCGTATGTTAACCGCGCTTTGTACATTATAAACTGTAACAGGTTAGAAACTTCAAGGTCATGTTGGTCGACCGACATGACAGCCATCTTCACTGTCTTGCGTTGCAATAGTGTCGGGATAACAACAACTTCGTATCTGCATGTCTGTCACTAAGCGCAATCATTTGTCGCTAACCACTTAGACGTTCGCTATTTGTTAGGTAGGTTAATGAGCTTGTCATTCTGTCGGTGACGACTTTAGCCAAGCAAACCGAAAGCTGAAATCTAGACCTGCAGCATCCATTCGAACGAGTTTAGTGCTGATGCAAAAGGAGATACACTTTATGCGTACCGAAATGAACGAGAGTCAACTCCAACATTGCAGGAATCCAAGTGAACAGTCTGGCCTGCAGCAATTCGGTTTCGGTCTCCAAGACGAATGCAAGCTGGTAAAGTAGCGAGAACCCAGACTTGCGCCTCAGCATCGCGTGAATCCATACCAGAAACACGATCTCCGCAGAGGCATACACCAGAATACTCTCGATGTTCATCCGTAGCTGCTGAGGATTGAGGGAGCTTGTTTGAGGATAATATTTTACACTGGGGAGTTGGGAGAGGACGGACAGGTAGATAACGTACAGGGTAGGAATAACACTCTCGACGTACTCCACTAACGCGAGGTATTCCAAGTGGAACAGCATCTTGTACGAGTGCTTCTCCATTTTGGTTTCGAGATCTGAACAATTTTGACGATGTTTTTGCGATTCGTACGTCACATTGCTAGAAAGACCGGGGGTTTGGCTGAAGGAGCGATGCGGGTCGGCAATCCTCTTAATGTGAAAAACTCAGAGGTGATCGATCTTGATCACCATGGCTGCTACTGACAATTTGGACAGCATTGCTCCTTTGATGACTGAGAGTTTCCAGCGTCTTCGTTTCATGATTAACCCCCAAAGCGAAATGATCGTACGCCCCATGTTCAGTGCGATCATAACCAACGATGCCCACCAGGACCTGGAAGATTGGATGCATTTTGATGTATATAATCCGTTGAAAACATCAACAGTAAAAACCACAACGGCCGGAATCGTGTCCTCATTATCTGACGCTAGCTGAGCAACCATGTTTTTGAGTACGAGTTTCAGCACCGGTAACAGTAGAAACATTCCAAACTGCTGCTTCGAACTACCGTTTGTAAACACGACCGAAAAAATGATGTAGACAAATGCCATCCCCGATTGTGCCATGATAAGATAAAGCCTATTCTTCAATGAAGCGTTGACTGAAGGGATCAGGGGCGTACCTGGAGTTCGGATGGATGCCAAGAAAAATATGACGATTAATGTCTGGAACGGAAAGGAAGTGATAGCAATACCGAATGGCGTTGGGAACACCCACACCGCAGCTAACCCCATCATGGCGGCGATCGTTCCACATCCAGTTCCAATACCGGCAAAAAAGCTTTCGATACGATAACTCCGATGTCGAGCTTCTTATCTGGAACAATGAGCCAAGAGCAGCAGACGTGACAATAAACCACAGACGGATCCACGCACCGTAGTTTGCTTTCCACCCGTCAGTAGGATTCTGCAGTGGGATGGATTCCAATCCAATCGCAAGAATTAACGCTGGGAACGGTGTCAATATGCTCACCAAGCACACTCGTAATGGAGACGTGGACCGGCAATATTTGTCGAGTAGTTCCTTTCGTTCTTCAGAGTATGCACCGAGCCGCGAAATCTTCACTCGGCCCCACAGTTTGTAAACCCCTTTGAACAACGCTGTCCTTCGCGACTGAGCTCCACGGACATGAAGGTTGGATACGCAAGGTCCTTCGGGGATAACAGTGTTCAACTTCATTTGAATATCGCCACACACAGATGTCAGCGTGAGGCAGAACAAGCGCTGTCTAGCCAAACCATGTCTATATCTGGGTCTTGTCCCGTGGGCAACGATAAAATTCACAACCACAAATGCACTGAAAATGCCAATCTCAAGGGCTTCATTTGAAACTGCAATGTCAGGTATATTCTGAAAACACGCGCGAAAAATGATCTCTGATCCATAATCTCAATCCAGTTTCTTCACCTCATAGCAGTGTAACACATCCATCACGCAGAATGCACGCTTCATGAGCCTGGCAGCACATAGCCCTTCCCGGGAGATATTCACACGCTCTCGCCCCACCTGTAATCCCCTCACATGCCTGAGCAGCAGTAGCCCACTCTCCTGAGCGCACGAGATGCATCACATCACGGTCTGGCTGAGAGCGAGGAACCCCACTCAAATGCGTAGCCTCCCACAGTCCCTGCACTTCCTCCTGCACTTTTACAGCTGGCTTATTCGCTTTCACGAGCGGGTCAATCACTTTGAACCATCTCTCAAAGCTCCAGTCTGCGTCAGCCTCGAACGGAACACCATTCAGTGTGTACAGAGGTGTGCCCGACATGCCTCTCGAGCACGTATACTTCCAGGATTCACGAGTGTGGTCGTCTGCGTCGGTTCCTCCATAACCGGTCATTCCTTTCTCCCACTGAGCATCAGTCAGCGATGGGAAGGTCTTCTGAGCCAGAGTCTTGAACTTGTCAGTCACTTGCACAGGTGTCAAGTCCTTGGTGGGTTTGTTCCAGAAGCTGCAAGACAGGTAGATATTATTTTTAAAATAAATGTACGTACAAACAGGATACGTTTAACAGAAATAGTACGTACATATCTTGATTGGAGTACATCGTCTCGAGCCATTGAATGAAACTGGCGTCTCCCAACGCATCCGTGATGGTAAAAGCTGCCTCTGCAGTGGCGAACGCGTGCTGATGGTACGGCAATGGGAACAACACGAAGCGAACACGCAGTTCGTCCGGTTCGTAGTGTTCCACAAGTCGCTTCAAGCCTGGATATGCCGATTTACTGTCCGGACACAACTGTTTACATATATTTTTTAGTAAATAAGTATATCTTACAGAAGTTAGCAGATATCTTACCAAATCAATGTACGATTCCAGCTGCACGCCGGCGTCGGCACTGCCGCTTCCTAGAGTGAATCCAGGCGGCTTCCGAGGGATCCGCTGGGCGCCGATCACGGCGCAGAGCCCCATAGAGAGCAGCAGGAACCGCGCGAGGAACGTCATCTTCGCAGTACTTTTGACAATCGAAAACTGATTTTTGGATTTCCAAATTGAACTTCCTCAGCCAATCATATGCAAGAGCACTACAATGTCATTTTTGCCAAGCCAATCAACCTACAAGTCCTCCTTAAGCTTGTTGGCTTGGACCAAAGGGTCAATAGCCTTGATCCAGTCCTCCAGACCCCACGATGAATCAGCTTCTTCGAAGCGCACCCCGTTCAGCGTGTATTGCGGCGTCCCCGTGATGGTTCTGGTGCACGCATACTTCCAAGCAACACGAGTGAGGCCATCCGCCTTGGTGCCTCCAAACCCAGTCATTCCTTCCTCCCACTGCTTATCCGTCAGACTTGAGAACTCCTTCAGCGCGAGTGCTTTAAGGTCGTCGGTCACTTGCACTGCCGATCGGTCCTTCGTCGCTTCGTTCCAAAAACTACAGTATTGACACAATAGTAGCATCATCAGTTTATGTCGCCTCCTTTGTATCACTACCTGCAATTGAGTACAGCACATCACCTCTCTTGGTTCTCGTAGACAACTTCAATCCAGGGAGTGAAATGGTCGTCGCCTAGGGCGGACGTGATGGTAAACACTGATTCAGCGGCGGTGAAGCCGTGCTGGTGGAATGGCAGAGGGAACAGGATGGCTTTCACGCGCAACTCGTCAGGTTTATAGTGATCGGCCAGCGCCTTTACCCCTGCATAAGCAGCTTTGCTGTAGGGACAGAGCTACATAGAATGCAGTCAATACTTGTGTCAGAACGTAAGATTTCGAAGGTTTTGAAGCTCACCAGATCGATGTACGTTTCCAGCTGCACCCCTGCAGACCCGCTGCCATGGCCAATGGTGAAACCTGGAGGCTCCCCGGGAATCGGCACCTGAGCGTTGCCCACAGCCAGCGCGAAAGCTGCAGTCAGCACGAGCAACAGAGACGTCACCATGACGAGGAATCTTCGATTATGACAACCAAAACAAATCCAATTGATTTTCATCCAATCAGTGCCACTGTAGGATAATCCAAGTTCACTTCAACCTACAAAGCCAATGAGACGGGGGTCATCAGTTGTGTCCGTCAGCCAAGAGCTCATTGATGCAAAGGTAGCACTCACGCACGTAATTGGACTTGCTGCTGTACGGATCCTACAATGGCAAGCTTGGCAGCTCTTTCGTTGAACGTGATTTTTGTTGACTGCGGCTTGTTTCCCTCTTCTAGCCATCCTCAGAGCATTCTCTGGCCTTTATTTTCGAGATAAGCATTTTAAAAAAGTGACAACACAACGACAACTTGTTTCTCACTACAACAAACAACTAGACTTCGGTTACTCGGCTCCGAGGGCTCGTGGCTCTCTGATTCACGCTGTTCACAGGGACTTTCTCGTCCTCGTCCTCTGAAAGCTGTGCTTCTTCATCTTCTGCGTCAACTTGGTCGAATTCGTCATCGTCACTCACCTGAGTGATCATTTCGTGGTTCCGTTGGCCGTGTCGCCGATTGCGAAGACAGGCAATGGTCACGCACACAGCCAGGATGCTGCTCACAGCGGCGATGACCAACGCCACCCACAGCCACGTGACGCCGATGTGAACTTGTTTGCTATTGCTGTCGCCTGTGTCTTGCTGGGAATACAAAATTTCTGATGTGGACGCATCTGATGGCACGTAGCACAGCGAAACATCCAGGTCAGTCGCGTTCATTCGCATGTTCGAGACGCTCTGCTCCTTGTCGTTGAATTCAAGTTTGTTCACGAACCGGTACAGCAGATCTGCTGCCACATCAGGCACATCCAATGGCACCATATGCCCCGCCCCAGTTACCACTACGTAAGTCAAATTGCCACCTTGCTGCGCAAAACCTGCCGGCTCCTTACGGCCCTTCACACGCCACGTGTACTTTTGGACTGCTGATACGCGTCCGAGCCATTCCAATTAAGGTTTAGCAGCATTTTTCCGTACCGTAGTGGTTGCACATCATATCCCATTGGCCATTGTAGAAAATCATCCTGAGACCGCCTTGTAACAGCGACTCGACTTTGTCTAGTGTACTGACACCGTCAAACTTGGAAAGTGCTTTAAACACGCCATTACTACAGAGATCGAAGCGGAAGTTCTTGTCAGTGTTGCCATGCAGTGCAGCTCGCACGTCTTGCTTATTTAGGTACTTCACAATGACGTTCTGCTCTGACGGGTATGCTCCCACATTAGCCAGATACTGCCGCACATCGTAGAAATTCAAGCTAGTTCCTCCGTTGCTAGCCTTGACGCTGCCCGTGATGGAGTCCATATTGGCAAAACAGCTCTTGGAGTGATATGTCCCTGCATCTAGTGCAGCGATGCACTCAGAATACGAGGATTTGAGAGATCTGACCTGGCCGAAGGTTAGTAGTCCAAGACCGTGAGCGTAATCGCTATACTCGTACTGAATACGAGGGTGCACCCAACCGTTACCAATCCCTACGCCCTCCAAAGCAATCACCAACTGGTTGTTTGGATCGCTATTCCACTTCAAAATGTGCTCCGAGAACTCAGGAATCCATCGCCCTGCGTGAGATTCGCCAAACATGTACACAGGCCGAGAGCGCTGTACGCCACCGCTAGTTCCTGATAGATACTCACTGTGTTGCTGCAGAAACTTGCTCAGAAACTGGTAAAAATCTTCAGCAATCGCCGTTTCATCATCTCGGTAGTCATTCCCACGCGTGTACGACATGCCCGTGCCCACAGGCTGATCGACAAACAGCAAGTTGGCTGCATGATGCCAGCTATGCTTATTTTCCTCAATCGTAGACTCATCCGCCAACTTAAACGGCGAGTTTCCCCTGCAATTCACAAGCAAAGACAAGTACAAACATCAGCTCTCTCCACTCATCTCCACCACTAAAGCAAAAACAAAAAAACTCACAGGAAAAGTCCTTGCATACTAGAACAACCAGGACCTCCATTAAACCTGCACATGACAAAAATCAAAATTACAGTATACATCAGCCACTAAATACTACTGGACACAAGAGCTATTTAACATCCATACCAAATCACAAGCGGCGCTTTGTCCGGGTCCTTGGAAGCCTGAAAATGCCAATAGAAAATCGTGTTTTTGTCGCTGTCATCCAATGTGATCCGTCCAGCGTGTTGTGTGATTTTGGCGTCAGGGCTCAGTCCAGGAAGGCTCTTGACCAGATCTCCTTCGTCCTTTTCCTCCACCGAATCTGCCAAGACGCGGGAATCCACAGCGTCCTCTTGCTCCTCCAGCTCCTGGACGCGACGGCTGGTTGGGTGCAGTCGCTGTGCAGACACCAGGCCGCTCGCTACGGTGACAACAAGAGCGGCTAGGGGCTTGGCCATAGTCTTCGACGTGTCCTTATCCGAAAGTGATGGAATGGGTACCCAAATTGGGCATTTGCGGTGTAGAGTGTAATTTGGGTATTATATTGGGTAAGTTGAAGTTATAGGGATGCATGTATCATCTCACTGAGCTGCAGCTCCGGAAGCCTCTTGCTCTCCAGCTTTCCGTCGAACTTCCTTCTTCTTCTTGATGATCTCGCGGTACAGACGGTCGCGGTAGTCAGCAGCCGAGTACTTGGTGTTGTCGTCCACCACGATCTGCAACGGGGCAGGAGCACTGGGCTCGTCCTTCTCGTTGTGGAACTGCGCCACGTACGGGTGTTTCAAGGCGTCAATGCACGAGATTCGCTTCGACGGATCAAACTGGTAGCAATAGCAACACAAGTAAGATAACTGTACCATGGTCAATAGGCATCTCCAATACACCACGTACCCAAAAGCATTGCTTGATGAGGTCGAGAGCTTCAGGTGACGCCTTTGGGAACAGCTCCTCCAGGGGCTTCCGCTTTGGGGTCGGCAGACTCTCCAGCATCGTGTTGGCGAACGGCGACTTGATACTCTCAATATCTTCCTGCGAAGGTGGTCCGGTCACGTCCAGGATCCGTTCAAGCTGGTTCATGGTGGACGTGCCCGGGAAAGCAGGTCGACCCGTAACCATTTCGGCTACGATGCAGCCCACAGCCCACATGTCCACCGACTTGGCGTACCGTGTAGAGCCTAGAAGAATCTCCGGAGCTCGGTACCATCTCGTGGCGACGTAGTCTGTCAGAACGGGGTTGGGACCGCTGATTTCAGCCACAGAGCGACATAGCCCAAAGTCGCAGAGCTTGGTGTGGCAATCCGAGTTCAACAGGAGGTTGCTGGGCTTGATGTCGCGATGTAGCAGCTCTGCTGTGTGCATGTACTTCAGCGACTTCAGCAGTTGATAGATGATATACTTTTTGTGGATCTCTTCTAAGATGTTGGCTCGTATAACAGCGTGTAAGTCCGTTTCTAAGCAACACAACGTAAAACATGATAGCAGGTAAGCACCACATGCTAAACGAGCGACAACTTCGATAGGCTTTCATAATTTACTCACCCATAAAGTCAAACACGAGGTAGATATCTCGGTCGTTGTCCGCCTTGACCACATTCAGCAGGCGAATGATATTACTGTGACCATGAAGCTCTTGCAAATACATCACTTCACGGAACGTGCGTTGTGCGTCTGTGGCATTACGAAACGCGTCGAAACATTTTTGAGCGCCACTACTTGTCGGTTATTCTTGTCGATAGCCTTCCACACTATGCCGTAGGCCTACGTAGCAACCACAAAACATAACGCATGAACGACAACTATCATTTCCGTCACTGCATCTTAGATCAATACGTACGCCTTTGCCAAGCTTTTGTAGCAGCTCATACTTGCGCAAAACGTGCTTTTCAACTTCTTCGCCCATCGTTTCCGCAGTGGTCTATCCTGTCAAAAAGAGAGAAGAGGGGAATTCGTAGGGTGCTAGTAGCTAACAGCCTTGACGGGACGAGTCAATGTGCAACTGAAGCCAATTTTGGACAAGTACACCCTCGAAGCGCATCGTCGAGCGAGCAAAGGAGTATTTTTACGAGGCCAATCGCAACGATTCAGGGTCAGATTAAACAATGTTGAAGCGATCCAGCGCTGAACAAACTCTACACACGTCATAAGCCAAAACCCCATCGGTATTTGTGTCAGCGAAGAACCAGTCCCCAATCCTGAAAACCACAAGCTCGACCACGAACTACATTAAGGCGGGGATGTCGCGTGTCTTGCCGACCACCTCGGGGGCGCTCGCTCGCTCATGTGATTGATATTTAGCCGTAAATGTCATCGTTGTCATCGCCCTGACCTCCTGCTCCGCCCGCGGCGCCACCACCACCGAAGTCTCCGCTATCCATGAGGAAGTTGGCAGCCAATGCCTCATTCTTATCGCATGCCAAGTATGCCTGAATCACATCGGTGCGCTCGAAGCCCATCTCACAAAGCCGGTCAACGGCCGCTGCTTCCTCCTCACTCAGCATGATGCGGTGGCCACCAGCACCAGCGCCAGCGCCTCCTTCCATGCCCCCTTGGCCACCCATGGATGCCATCATTTGTTCCATCGCCCCAGGCGGTAAATTACTGAGCATCTGTGAGAGTCCGCGGAGCTGCTCTGGGGACATCCCCATTTGTGCTGCCATTTGTGCCTGTTGCTCCGGTGACAATGAGTCTACCAACTCTTGAATCTGCTGTGGCGTCGGCATGGCACCGCCACCCATGCCCAAATCGAAAGGTGCCGCACCGCCACTACCGCCACTACTGGGAGCTGCAGCGCCAGCTTCTCTGGTTCCGATAGGTTCGTTCAGCATTTGCACGAAGCGGTCCTGGTTCTGGTGGATCAAACGCAGCAACTCCGGACTCTGTGCACCAATCTGCTGTAGCACTGCAGGTAATGCCGCCGGGTTCGACTGCACCAACTGACGCAGCGCGTCGAATTGTGGGTGGTTGCGAAGCGCCTCCAGCGTGTTCGCTGTCTCTTCACCACCTGCCGCACCACCAGCACCAGCCGCTGTTGGCGCCGCCGTTGAAGCTGCAGCCTGCTCGGGGATTCCTGTCATCAAGTACTCCACTGCACGCTCTGGGTTGTTGAACGCAGCACGCAGAGCGCTGCGCACCTGGTCCTCAGGGAAGCCCATGTCACACAGCTGCTGCACAGTCGCATTCATCTGTTCGCTAGCCGCAGCGCCACTGGCTTCCGACGAGGAACTAGCAGCAGTCGTAGCGGGGGCCGCAGAGGGCGTCGACACAGCGGCAGCCGTGGCTGAAGAGCTACTGGAAGCAGACGACGTGTTTGGTGCTGCGGGCGCAGGGGTAGAAGCAGCAGCAGCGGCAGGAGTTGCAGCTGCGGCCGTCGTGCTAGTAGAGGCAGGAGTACTGGCAGGGGCTGGAGCCGCAGCAGCAGGCTTGGGCGCCTTGGGCTTGGTCACCATAACTACCAGGAAGTCATTCTCCTTGACATTGTACTCGGCCAGCGTGCTGTCGTCCTTGAGCACTTTGCCGGCATGAATGAGCTTCTGCTGGGCCACAGGGAACGTCTGCAGGCCTTCGATCTTCTGCTTCACCTCCACAACCTGCAGGGAAATGGGTAAGATATCACGTCAGAAAAGCGATCTTGTACCCATTCCTCTCTATAAGGATCGCTGTTCTCTTGTGATACACGCAACGTCAAAAACACGGTCTGAAGCACAAGAGAACGCAGAACAGGATGAAGCTACTGCCTACCGTGTCTGTAAGCTCGGCCTCTAGGGGAACGCGACGCCCTGCAGCGTCTTGACCGTGAGCTTCATGTTGTCCGTTTGCTTCGCTTTCCTTTCTGCTGCGATCTCCCCTTTGGTAATAGTGGATTATATTGGCCAATCAGAATCAGCTTAAGCAGTATTACATTTCAACCAATCACAAACGAAGTTATGCCAAATTGATTCTCTTGAACATGTTGGCGATTTATTCGATTCGAGTTCGCTTGTGATGGTGGGCTGCAGACGCCCTATCGCTTAAATGGATAAGGTGTCCTAATCACGAAGCCACCGCGGCTGGTAGAGCCAACCGACGCTGCACGCTGAGCGCTGAAGGTGCTGCCGCACCACACAGCGCAGACGGACCGATCCCCACTGAGCCTCTCCCTGGACTGCCATCGAATGGCGGGAGATAGAACAGCAGAGTAAAGTAGAGTGTTAGCCTTTAGCTCAGTTCACATTTGGAAATCAACATCGCAATACACGTTGTCTGTTGGTTGGAGTTCCAGCTCCCAAGTTCGTGTGGAACGCTACAACACTCTATCTGGTACCGGGGAGGAACACCAGTGAACTGTCGACGACTTTGCTGGACGAGATCCAATTGAGGTATACAATAACAGCTTGAATAGAGCACCTTTCATTTCGCTCGCTCAGACTGCTGCTCTGAACACTCATGGTGCTGCTCTGTGCTCTCCTACCGACATTCACCAGTCTCATAAAGGTATTTCCTTCGTCCGTATCGGAGTCGGTTGCCTATATTTCGGGTCTTATTTCGACCTTGTCAGGAAGTTGGGTCAATATTGTGTTCTGGGGTGGCACCCCAGACCCCCGCAAAGAAAAACCACGTCGGGGGCGCCGACAATGTGTTCGTTCGCATCGATGCGCCCGCAAATACCGAGCGGCCCTGCTTCGCGGGCGGGTTTGCTATGGCTACGCTCCTTGCACCACTCTCTACCGCATACAAATCTCAAGATAAAAACCTGACCAAAACCTTAATCAGACCGAAATAAGACCTGTTTTGTGTTTTACCTCGGAGTCATGAGTGGTCGAGTCGACGCCAGCCTCCAGCACTCCCACGGTCTGCGCACTTGCGCATGCGTTTGCGCGATCACGATAACATCCTGCGAGCTCGTACTGTTGGCTGGCACGGTCATTCAGCCCCCTGAGTGTTCGTGTCGGTGTCTATACGAGGTTCAAGCTCATTCCGATCGTTTTTCTCCTCGTTTTTCAGTGCAGGAGACGTTAACAATGATAATACAGTAAATATTCGACTAATTTCGATCCAATCTCCATATGATTACTTTGGTACCCATTTCGAGTGCCGTTTGGGCACAGCCTTCGACCAATCAAGGTGATTGGTCGCATTCCACCTTGCAGTTCAGTTCCGCAGAAGCAATAGGGCAACACATCGCAATTCGCCACTTGGTAACCAGGTCCAGCCCGTTATGTTGCGCGCCATCGCTTTGCTTCCTCGCTCCTCTTTGGCCAACGGCGTACGTCCCAGCAGTCCTTATCAGCCCACAGCAAGCTGCAATTTAATTACATTTCTATGCCTTGCACAGCTCCGTCCGTCGACTGTCCGAGCGCCGCTCGTGTCGTCGCTCCTGACGCGCTCCTTCTCGTCACAGAAGGAGGACAGCAAGACGTCCATCCTGCTGCAGGTGGAGGACGGGCCAGGCGCGCTGCAGGACACGCTCAAGTTCTTCTGGAAGCACGACGTCAACATGACGCGCATCGAGTCGCGGCCGGCCAAGGGCCACAACATGAACTACAGCTTCTACATCGACTTCGAAGGCAAGAGCGGCCAGCCGGAGGTGGACGAGCTCATGGCGGACCTCCAGGAGAACTGCCTTGATGTCATGGTGCTGAACAACAAGATGGGTGAGAGCTTTCTGCAATGGGTTATTGCTCTTTGGGGAACATGTACTGATGATGCCTTTTGTTTTGTGTTTTGCTATTAGTGCCGTGGTTCCCACGCAAGATCCAGGAGCTCGACCGATCGGTGGCCAACATTCTGGATGCTGGCACAGACCTGGAGTCCGACCATCCAGGCTTCAGCGTGAGTACATTGGTGTTGCGACCTGTAATTGCTGGGAAATGAAGGACTCAAGGAGGTGGATTATTGTGTGCAGGACCAAGAGTACCGCAAACGCCGAAATATGTTTGCTGAAATTGCGCAGAACTACCGACAGGGAGACCCGATTCCTCGTATGGAATACACGCAGGATGAGGTGCGAGTGATGAAGGGGATGTTACGGTGCAATTGATGGTGCTGCATACTGAAAGTGTGTTTATGTGGAATGTGGATTGCAGATTAAAACATGGGGCGTGATTTACAAGCGGATGAAGAGCATGTGGAAGCAGTACGCATGCGACGAGTTCAACTACATCATTCCGCTTCTCGAAACCAACTGCGGCTACGCGGAAGACAACATCCCTCAGCAGCAGGATATCTCGAACTTCCTCCAGGAATGCACTGGCTTCACCCTCCGTCCGGTGGGTGGCTTGCTCTCATCCCGTGACTTCCTGAATGGACTTGCCTTCCGCGTTTTCTTTTCTACACAGGTATGTTCGTGTACAAATGGCCCTTTACTCGCATTTCTGAGAATATTAACACCATTTTATCGTTTGTTTGGAATGCAGTACATTCGTCATCACTCGATGCCTTTGTACACACCGGAGCCTGACATTTGCCACGAGCTGATGGGACATGCACCAATGTTTGCTGTACGTGTGTGCTGTACTGGGTTGGGTTCTTGGCCGGTAACTAACGCTCTCTTCAATTAATAGGACCCCGATTTTGCGGACTTTTCGCACGAGGTTGGCCTGGCCTCTCTCGGAGCGTCGGATGAAGAAATTCAACGCCTTGCTACGGTACGTCATTTGACCCTTGACCCTTCGCTGTAATTAGCCTGTACAAATGTCCTGACATTTACTGTAACCAGTGCTACTGGTTTTCCGTGGAGTTTGGAATTACTAAGCAGCGTGGCGAGCACAAGGTGGGTAGACTGAACCTTGCTTTTATCGTGACGACAAATCTCTGACAGTGTTGTGGATCAACGATATGTGCTTATTTCGTTTAGGCTTATGGTGCTGGGTTGTTGTCGAGCTTCGGCGAGATGGAATACGCTTGCGCGACCAACCGTCCTGCTGGCAGCGACATGCCGGAGTACCGACCATGGGACCCGTTCTCTGCTTGCAAACAGGAGTACCCCATCACCACCTATCAGCCTGTGTACTACGTTGCTGACAGCCTGGTACGAATTCTTCGATGACGCTTCACATACTCTTTATGTTGCTGACGTTTAGTTTTGTCGTTATGTGGCACTTCAGTTTGATGCTAAGGAGCAGATGCGCACGTTCTGCGAGGACCTGAAGAAGCCTTTCCAAGCTCGCTACAATCCGTACTCGCAAACGGTGTCCATCGACCGGGCAGTTCAGCGTGAAGAGACTTTGCGTCGGGATGTTCTCTAGGCGTAAGGAGTGACAGGAATTTTGACGTACATACTCGGATCGTGCAGAACGAAAACCAATGATAAGATTTCTGGTGGTGCTTCATTTGATAAAGATCTGCCTTAACTATTTTGAGCAAAGTCGATATGTGTTTGAGGACGAGCAGGTCTGATAACACGCTGGATACCGTCCTGATGAATTGTTTTGAATTCTCCTGCACGGTGCAAGGCGATGTTTTCACCGAGAAGCCATGGAGCAGAATTTGGCGCTAAATACGACCCAGCCGCCAGCCAGTGGATGCGCGAGGTATGTGTTGCGTGTTGGCCAAAAGACAATGGCAAAAATTCTAATGTGTTTTCGAATTGACAGTCCATGGAGAGTAGACAAATTATTGAGGAGCTGAAAGCTCAGAATGACAAGCTCCAGCGCGAAATTTATGGGCTCGTACGCATTTGCCTTTGTAGTTGTGTATAATACCCCTTCCTTACCATTGTGCCATTGTATCAGAACTCGAAGCTGAACTTGATTTACGAGTGCTGTGGTGACATGGGCGTAGTGGATCGTCTTGGCGATATGATGCAGCGCAAACTGCGCAACTTTCAGGCTGCACAAGCTGCAAGAAATGCGCCACCAACTTCTCCCGTTGCTGCTGCTCGTCCGCTTGTCAGTCCTCCTCGCTCTGTCCGAAAGAGTGACTTTGGCACTTCTGACGACGGATTCATTTGCGGTTCAAGCGCGTTCCAGGATGTTGCTGCATACCCCAGCAGCTACAAAGCGCAGGCACGTTGGGGATCGCCAACCCATCAGAATACATTTATTAACATAATGGTTGTCGTATTTGATTAGGTATCACGAAGCAATTTTCACCGCACTCGCGTTCTTGAGGCTGAAGAGGCTAAACTTCGTGATCAAATGGACATCTTTGGCGTCCCCAAGCCTGGAAAATACTCCCCATCAGCAAGGTTAGCATCAGTTATTCACGCCGTTCACATAAACCACTAACGCTTGTTGCATGTGGACGTCAGAGCTGGCGATACTATCGACAGTTTGCTTTTATCCTCGGAGGCACCGAACTCACCTTTACCAAGTGCAAGGCGGGATAAATGAGAACCAAGTCACACAATAAAATGACAGATTGAAAAGAACAGCACGTTGGGAGTTATTGCTCCGGCGGGCGCAGTCAATCTCACGGGTTTGTCATTTTGGCTGGTGCGCTCTTAAAGGTCCTTTACGGCTGGAATAAACAAATTAAGTGCGATGTATTTCTTGCCGAAAGAGACCAGGATTCCCTAGTACGTACAACCCCGAACTAGAGCGGCCATGCTTCCTCCAGTTTCTTTTCAAAATTGGCATCAATGAACGGAACTTCAGCGTTGCCGAAATCTGTTGTTTCCAGGGCAGTCCGCGCCTCGTCGTTGAGCTGTTCCCACATGATGAGGTCTTGAAATTCTCCACGCATAATCGTGTAGTCCATGAAAGGAGCTCCAAACAAGATTCCAAGAGAATGATAAAACTTTGGCGTTGTGCCGTCCTGGATGGCAAACCCTGGAGCAGGCGCAGCTTTCCCGTACCCGGAGTCACCCTTCGATGTAGACAGTCCCACGATTTTTGGATTTTCCAGTGCCGGGTTATCAATCCACACGATGACGTTCGCCCAGTCATGGCGCCTGGTTGGGAAGTCCGTCCAAAACCCCTTCGGAAAGTACCACGCGTACATGATGGCCCAGACATCTTTGTGCCAAGCTGCTCAACCGTACACTTGCGAACCCAAGAGCGAGACCTTGCAACCGGACGTGCCTCCAGACCCTTTCAATCCACCAGTGACTTCACCCGCGGCGTTTATTGCAGGATATGAGGCACATCCATTCGCGATTGTGAGCGTTGGCTTGAACTTGACAGCAGCCTTCTCGGAGTCCGTAACAGGTGCTGGCTGGGCGATCGGCTGGACCTTGTCGTGGCCGATGGCGACTACACCGCCTGCGAAGAATACAGCGGCAATAACGACGAATAGCGCTCGATTCATGAGTCCTCCTGTACGGATCAAGTCTGTCGGTCTGCGCGAAACGTAATGAATCGAAGAGTGAAAGGGGGAGGCTTTGCTGCCTGCCTCGGTACGGTGCTTCTACTTCGCTGACCGACACATGAACTGAGCCGAATAGACAAACCGCCTCTTTTTCCCGTGCAAACGTTTTGATAGCAAGCGAGATGTGAAAGTCGGCACTGCACGCCGCGAGTAGGTTCGGGCGGAATAGCGTCAGCTTTCGACCGATCGATCGATCGTGAGAGAGAGAGATCTGTTTACATGTATTATAGTGTAATCTATTAGCAAGCTGGAACATTTTCAATTAGTGCCAGTACCTTGTGACACTATCACTGCGTCATTGACTGACAAATTGGAGATTGGGTGAGGCTGTTCCAGGCCGATGATGAGCTAAGAGCCAGCTTGAGCAAATCTCGAATGTTTACGGGAGCATGACCTTTGTTTGTAGTAACTCCGTAAACATTCACAGGTCAACGTAGTTTTGATACTGTTGAAGTTAAGGGATTTAGGACAGAGAGGAGCAGCGTAGCGTTGTCACGTGTCGTGGGAAATTAGGTACTTAGCTATATGAGAGACTGGAAGACGCTTGTATGAGGGAATTGGAGCTTGTGTATATTGAGGAGAATTGAAGAGTGAGGGCTTATGCCCAAGTGCAGGGAGGAGAACTTACTCCAGCCACACACTGTTTATAGTATGAAATAAACTATAGTATAGTAAGTCATATACAAATGACAACTGCATAAACGTGCTGAGATGTAAATCTCAACAGCCTCCCACGTCGAGGAACGTGAAATGCAGTGTAGCCTTGGTTGTGAGAAGCGAAGTTCTCTACTTTGAGCATACCAGTATTTACTTTGGCTTTGGTTGTTATTTTCATATGATTTAATTTCGTGCTGCATTTGGCAATGCGCAGTTATGATGTATGGTCATATGGCTAATGGCTATTCAGAAAAACCTTAAAGGAGAAATCTGTTCACCATGCCTAATAGTGCGAGTTCGTTGCTCGTTTCTGCAGTTATTTACGGTAAGATATGAGGCCTTTTACCGTTTTATTAAAGACTTTCGTTTCAATTGTGATCTCACGTTGGGCAATCAGATATTACTAATTTGCCGTTGTTATCTGACTCTTTCATAGCATTTTAGCAAGTCTTAAGACACACATGGTAGGCAGGTTTTACAACCCAGCTTTACAGATTTTAGTTGGCAACTGGCTATATTTTTCTTGTCGTTTGGATTTAGCTTCTGGCCATGATAAGTAGCTTAGTATATATTGCTACGCAACTTAGCATCTTGATACAGAGTCTCCACCAATGTAATCTTATCAGTAAAGTATCCTATTCGCAATTTAATGCGCAGACCCACATCTTTGGGGCAGTTTCTCCCTAGTGGTCCTTTGAGAGTATGTTTCTCGTTTATATTGCCGTTAATTTCTAGCAGCGCTGAAAGCGAAAGGGTAAATTACCAAATCAATTGCAGAGGTGAAGATCATATAGCAAGGTGCTATTGCATTGTGCAGACAGAGGTGATTGTAGCTTGTCTTTAGTGTGTTCAGAATGGTAATCTGTTGACAGTGGCTCTATTTGCATGCCGTGCATCTCAGTTTGAACGTATATCTTCAGTATCTATTTTCGTACTCATAGTCATAAGATATGCTATAGTATTACAATAACACATCATTAACCACGAACACTTGTTGTATGTGGACGTCAGAGCTGGAGATACAATTTGCTTTAGAAAAGAACAGCACGTTGGAAGTCATTGCTCTGGCGGGCACAGTCAATCCGTGGCCTTGCCATTTTGGATTTGATTTGGTGCGCTCTTGAAGGCAAGTTGTATTATTGTGCATAGATATCCAGCATTGTCGCCACAGCTATCAAGATTTCGTGGTGCTTACTCTATGCGCTACATTTTCGAATTCCCCAATAATCGAAACTCTGATAGACGAAGTCTACAAATGTTGCCCAAGAACGCTTTCACTTCACGTTGAACGGAACCTTGGCAAGCCGCTCACTCTCCTCCCACAGCGCTCTCGCAGCAGACTTGTCCTGCGCAGTGGATTTCGCCTCCACCCGCTTCGGCGATCCCCGCATCTCGAAGCAATTGTTGGGTCCATAGTAGTCGCCTCCCTTGACATCGGATCCCGTCGCAGCATACAGTGTGGGCAGCGCGCCCATGTCCGCAGTCTGAAAAATCGGCAACCGCTTGCTGATGCGGAAAACCAGACCAAGTAAGCCTGTATTTTCAGTGGCTGTGACTACTTGAAGATTTGTGTCCGTAAAGCCTGGGTGGCAAGCCACCGCAGTTACACCAGTCACGTTCTGAGCACGCAGGCGCCGCTCTAGCTCGAACGTGAACAGGAGATTGCTCAACTTGGACTCCGCGTACACTGTCATTGGGCTGTAACCCACGTCATTGGTCCGCATGATCTGAGCTCCTGGAGCAAAGCGATCGAGCTTGGAACTCTTGTGCGCAAGGCTGCTGACGTTCACGATACGCGATGACGTGCTCAGCTTTAGCAGAGGGAACAACTGAGTCGTCAACGCAAAGTGGCCCAAGTGGTTCGTAGCGAATTGACGTTCGTGGCCGTCCACTGTCGTCCCATACGGCACTGCCATTACACCGGCATTGTTAATCAGTAGATCCAGTCGGTCGTGGGTCTTCTTGAATTCTTCCGAGAACGCCTGGACACTGCTGAGATCGCTCACATCCAATGTCATGAACTCGACTGTTCCGGCATTCGGAACCGAGGCCAGTGCATGACGAAGCTTCGTCTCGGCATCGCGCCCTCTGCTCTCATTGCGGCAGGCGAGCACGACGTCAGCTCCCTTGCGGGCAAGTTCAAGTGCCGTCTCGTAGCCAATGCCGGAGTTGGCGCCCGTGATGACTGCAATTCGGCCCGTCTGGGAAGCGATGTGGGTCGCGTCCCACTTGTCCGGCACTTGCGGACGGACTGCAGTGGTGTGGTGGTTGCCCATGATTTCTGTCGTGTCGATGTTGGTGCAAATAGAGAAATGAGAAGCATTTAGATGCAAGCAAGCTTCTTTGACCGGTTAAGTAATCTTAATTGGAATGTACCATCATCCGTGACTCAACATCTGAACATATGACGTGAGAGCATGTACAATACCAGTAGAGCCGGTAAACTCTATCCTGAACGAGTGCAATCGAGAGAGCAGGTAAACAGTTGACCATGAGCTAGAACTTGTATTCCACTTATATTCCACAGATAATTATTCGGATAGCTCCTCTTCATCCTGCGCCATCTGCAGTGCTGCGTCAATGATTTCCTGGATAGAGCCGTATCCACCAAGTGCTTGCTCATCTACTTCCTGGTCCTCGTGTCTGCATCCCTGATTTTCTTCCTGCGCTTTCTCATCATCCGTCGTTGGGTGGCCTGTGTCGTCACCACTTGAGCTTGATGTACTGCTGTCTGCATCAGCCAAGCGCTTCTGGAACAGCACGTAGGCAGACAGTACAGCACCGAAGAAAGGCGTAGCGAGCAGCTCGTCCATAGGTAGATTGTCGCCCTTGTTGTCCGCTAGGAGCACACGGAAGCGCAAGTGTGCGGGCGCTAAAGTCTCGTAAATGTTGCGCCAGGTCTCATCGCGCAGCATTTTAGGAGCGTATACCACTCGACGTGCAGTCTCATGGTCTTTAATCTTGGCCGCAAATGATAGCGGGAACGAGCGTGGCGCGTTAATAAATATTTTGTGGTGCGCGTTCAGCGTGTATTCATCGTTGTCCAGTAGCGCAGAAGTTGGTGATGCTGCCGACTTGGATGCGTCCTGCAGAACTGGAGGAGGAAGATCAGTGGACATATAGCGCGCGACAATGTCGTGGATGCTGCGCGCTAGCACAGCACGCGTCTCTTTCAATCTTGCCCACTCATCTGCATCCATAACATAAAATTGCAGCTTCTTCCAGTGCTGTGTCAAGTGTTGCACATCTGCCGCTGCAGTGTGAGCAGTGGCAGCGTCAACCACAAGGATAATAGCCACCAATGAAGCAAAAATCCATCCCAGAACGCTCGAAGGGACTGCACGGGCAAGTACGCCAAGTGCAACACAACCCAATGTAGCTTTGAGAGACGCAGCAAACATAGCCATAGAAGTATTGTGCTTTTTCCTTGGCGGGAGACGGTAAATGAGGTCGCAAGCACTTGATAGAAACAAGCGGCCTGGCAACTTGAGCACAAAGCGAATTGCAGCAGCCAGCAGCCACACAAAGTGCAGCGGGTGCTTTGGGACGTCGCCTACACTCAACAACACACTGGCAGAGTTAATATCTTCGTCACGAAGTTTCCAGTGTTTGAGAGTGGCACAGTAGGCCGTCATATTGCGCTTCAGCTCGTGCATCGCCGGGTGGTTCAACGTGCGGAAGTGGATCTGCATGATCTCCTCGTTCATCGAGGCTCGCTGTCGTCGCGAGAAACAGTCGTCACGCACTACCTTCGCACAGTATACATGGAGCGTACGCGTCAAACGTAGCATTTCAATCTGTGCGACGGGCGACGGCGGCTGCATTGTCAACGAGGCTCTCAATCGGGCGCTGAAATGCTGCGTGAACTCCGTCGGGTCTTCTCCAAAGATCGCAACCTCTCTTTCTTCCAGTAGCACTGGTGCACCATAGCGGATCCCTGCGTATCGGCGTACCCCCACAAAGCTGCCAGTGGAGCAGTAGTGCATGGCCACAGGCACCACCAGAGCACGATTGTACGAGGCCGAGCGCAGCGCAGTGGCGATCTGGTTCACGACTCGGTTCAACGCCGCTCTGCCAGGACGCTCCGGCGTGGGGTGAAGTCCACCAGCACTCCCATCTTGTAGGCCGTTTCGTCCGTGCAAATATTGTCCAGCTGCTCTTCGTTGATGAGGTTGGCTCGGGACAGCAGCTCGTCGTGCACCTGTGTCAATTGGCGCGACATCTCCGTGGCTTTGGCCGGGATCTTGGCGACCAGAGGTGTGATGTAGTCCTCGACAATGGCTCTCTCCACCATAGAAGGCACGCGGCGGTGCCACGCGGCCGAGCGGTCGATGAGGTACACGACAGGCATGAACTCGTGCTTGTCGCTCTCCCGGGAGATCACCTTGAACTCCATGACGCGAGGAACACGGCGCGAGCCAGCGTCGAGCGGAGACTGAAGCGGCCGCGGTGCATCGGCGGCTTCTGGTGCATGGGCGGCGCCCCGAAGGCCACAGGGCTTGGAGCGTCAGCGCAGGATGCATCAGATCTTGGCGGCGGAATGGACTGTGGCTTTCTTCGGGAATGAATGGGACTGTAGCTGCTGATGGCTGTGTCCGGCGTTGGGCAGTAACACCCTGTGTTTCCTGCTATCTCCGTTGGATTATAATGACAGCGTTGATGAATGTATGTATTCTGATATGTTTCTGTTAAACAATGATTAACATTTATGATAACCTTTATATTTACGTATCAATGTATCGCGGAGAAGAACTATAATATACAGGATGTGTAAAATAGCAGGGCCATTGAAGCGCTAGGACGTCGGTGACGCCATCGCATCGTAGCCCGCGATTTGTGATTGGCTCAAATCTCGAAATGAAGGGGCCAACGACACGCGCCTTGCACGTGGTTGAAGACGAGTGTATATATCGAGCGGCTGGACCACAGCTCCAGCAAAAGCGTCAGCAGTAAGGGCCTTTCCTGCTTTTCACTAAAGGCCGGCACAGCAGTGGCATGCTTAACAAAGCGCGTTTAGTTTACTGTAATCTTACGCCCATGTTGAATGAATTAACTATCAAATGACCCTTCTTTGCATTCGTGACGAACAGCGCGTCGACATACTACCGGTACGCTGTACCGTTTTCAAAATCATCTGGTACACTTCACTTCCATCCAAGCGTGTCAACGATCGATCATGGGGCGCGGCATCTTCCTGCTGTTCGAGGGCGTGGACCGCTGCGGCAAGACGACGCAGACCAAGCTGCTGCACCAGGCCTTAACCTCCAGTTCTCCAGCTCAAGCGTCCGCCCTTTTGCACTTCCCAGACCGCTCTACAGCCATCGGCAAGTCCATCCATTCGTACCTCACGAGTGCAGAGTCCATGGACGACCACGCCATTCACTTGCTGTTTTCAGCCAATCGCTGGGAAGCAGCAGCCAAGATCGAGTCCATCCTGGCCAGCGGCCAGCACATTATCATGGACCGCTACTCGTTCAGCGGCGTGGCGTTCTCTGCCGCCAAGAGCGGCATGACGCTGGACTGGTGCTGGCAGCCGGAGATCGGGCTGCCCAAGCCTGACGCCGTCATTTTCCTGGATGTGCCAGTGACTCAAGCAGCCACACGCGCTGACTTTGGCCAGGAGCGATACGAGACTTCTGCGTTCCAGGAGAAGGTGTATCAGAACTTCTACGACATCATGGAGAAAGTGACGCCCAAATGGCACGTTGTGGACGCCACCGGAACCATTGAACAAGTGCATGAACAAGTGTTGAAGATCGCCCATGAAACGATTGCGAACCATGCGACGTCGCCACTTACACACTTTGAAAAGCTGTGAAGAAAAAAGATAGGAACAGACAGAGAGGAGCAACAAGTGCAAACCTTGAGATTTGAAGTGGTCGTATTGGGTCTTTATTGAGCTGTGGCATCATGCCAGAGCTTCGGTGCAATTGACCGACGTTCCGTCGGATGACCGAGAACTCGCTTTCGGCCGGGATGGAACAGAGCCTGAGGCCGAGCCAGGTGGCGACCCACGTGAGCTGTTGCTTGGTGTTTGGTGGAGGAATTTGTGCATGAGAGCAAAGTCAGCCCGTAAACTCGCCCCATCACTTGTGCGATGGAGCCGTCTACTTCCAACGCTACCTTGTGTTAGTGGGCGTCGCTTAAGCTGCGCGGTGGTCGTTGATGCTGTTGGGGACTGCTGGGAGTCTTGACTACGACTGGATATACACGTATGGACACGAGTGCTGGGCAGGTTGGAATCGTTGTGGTGCTTGTCGCGATCTCTTGTTCCCAGGAGTGATAAACGTCCAAGACTGATCCTGCCAATATTGATGTGCATCGAGTCGCTGGTTGGTGTGTTGCAGACTTCATCAAGGTTATCGCCATCTCTTGTACGTCGGAACCGCTCTCCTACTTTCCACATTGGTGACTGCATTTGAGCGAGGAAAATCTCTTTCGCGATTGGAATTTTGCCTGGGAGGCAAACTCGAAGCCACCCAAATGCCTCCTGGGATGTGAACTTGTGGTGCTTCATCAAGTAGCAGCCAATGCACGTTGCAGCTACCGCACGGTCTGGACTGCTCGAGGTGCCAATTGCGATGATACCTTCTGTACGTTCACAAGCCTCTAGAAATCGGTTTACAAGCACTTTGTCCGATGGTGGTGCGGGTGCCGGTGCAGGAACGGATAAAATGTCGAGTGCTTCCAATCCGTGCTCTGCGAAAACGCTGGCGTCGCGCTCGCGATGCTTGTGGTTGAGGATGAGCACTAGCGCTACCTTTCGTCGCTTCAGAGCTGCTATCGTTTTCTCAAACTCTACCTGCTGATGTTCATGCTTCAGATCTCCGCATGTCTGCCCGACGTCGTCAACTGCATGCGCACCACCTGAATCATCGTACACTATGAAGCGCTGAGAAATTGCTGTGAGATTTGGTTCATCGTGACTACGTGATACGATTGCATTCCAACTTGCAGTCACCGTGCTTGTACTGCTTTCCGTAGCTGTTGTAGTCGAGCCGAAGAGCTTTTTCTCCAGTGCTTTTGCTATTCCTGCGAGAGATCCCAGAATATTTGGCGAGTCGAAGGTTGCTGACAATGAGAAGAATGGCGCGAAGAGATATGGTAGATGCTCGAAAGGAGCCAGCGCCTCTCGAGGTGATAACTGGAGGTACAAAAGGCGCCATCTACAAATAAGGTGAATGACCTGGATTTCTTCCTGAAGATGCCGCCTTCGCAAGACGAAATAATGCACCTTTCTGCAGCTGGACCCAGCGATACCTTGCGAAGCGAGCGGGGTTGTCGTATTATCTGAATATGGTGGTGATGATACCAGGACACTTGTCAGAAACGCGTTGAAGCGAATTGTCTGAGGTATTCCAAGCGGGACGTCGCTGGTATTTGGCGTACAAGTCAGTATCTGTCCTTGAAGCGGGATGAAGTCGATACCAGGTGTTCTTGGAAAGAAACGATAATCTGAAGCTGGAGTGGTGCTGGAGTTGTGGCCTTTGCCACGTTGGGCGGAGCACGGTGTTCGCTCTCGAACGACTACAAGATAGAAACGTCCAGTCAGGAATTCGATCGGTGTGGATGACAGACCCGATCGCCGTCTCATTGTCGGAGACAACAACGTCACAAATTGAATTGGAGAACAATTGGTGATACGAATGACGTGGTGAACACCTCAGTCCTAGCAATTTGAGAGTTATCCTGCCAGCATTAATGGAGCTGACAGCTTCGATGCGCTCACTAAAAATAGTGGTGTGTTCGCAAAAACGACAAGACATTCATCGCCATGTTAATATTGGTGTTGCGGAGAACGAGCCCGGCTGGCAAAAACTACACATTTCGCCAGAAATGAGCACTTTGATGCCATTGCTCACGCACGTTTCAAAACAACATCGTGGAAGTGCTAAAAAGTATGTTGCTGACCGAGATATCAACACGAGCAAAACTACCAGCGTTTTCGGTACCCCTGGGGCAGTTGGGGCAGTGACGATACCGAATAAGCGAAGAAAGAAGGGTGGTCGTAAAGGTCTGCAGTATGAAAAGAAGTACCATGACTATGAAAAAGCCCTTCGGAGGCGTGATTTTTGCCAGGTACTGTGGATGATTACGAATGGAGATATACCCGTTAACTACGAGACAAAGACTGGAGAAACCGCGCTGCTTGCGGCAGTCTCGGCGAAAAACCTGGATGCTCTAACGACTTTGATGAAAAGGTTTGGATTGCATGACAGCATCTGCAAAATGTATGGGGTGAACTTGTTGTAATGCTGTTGTCTCGTGTCTTGATAGTGGGGTTTCGATCGACACGTGCACTCGGAGGATACACACCACTGATGAAAGCTATTGCGGTCGCGGTGCCACTGCACAAGTTTCCCCTCAAACATGATCGTGACCAAGACCTCTCCATCTCACGGAATAATAATATTGAAGACCTCAAAAGTGCAGACACTGATGTGACTGATACCGACACTAGTATCTTCGATAATGTGATGATCGAAAGTGTGCTCAAATATGAGCCTAATCTCATGCTTCCTGACTTGTCAGGAAAAACAGCGTTTGATTGGGCGAAGCTCACGGGGAATATTCAAGCATTAGAATTGCTGGAGAAATACCAACAGGAGAGATCCATTCGATATCAGAGTCTTGCAAATTACCAAGCGCGAATGGCAGAATGCCTGGAGTTATTAAAACACCATGAAGAGTACATCGAGCGTATTGAGGCGCTGATAGCACCCCAGTTCTTTGACGAAACTGAGCTGATTAAATTTCTCAAAACAACAACGATTTCGGCAGCGGAATTTGCTGGTGCCATTAGGGATCTCCAGTCGTCGAAAGGTTCCCCAGGGCTTTTGCTTTTGAAGACGAAGTTCTTTGTTGACACTGAGACCCGGGAAGGGTGGACCCCACTGACGAAATGTGCAGCATTCGGATATGTTGTTGGGGTGCAGGAATTGCTAGCGATGGGTGCGAATCTTCACTACGAGACTCGGCTCAGGCATACAGCGATGACGTGGGCATGCTACTGCGGTCACGAAGCTGTGTGCTTGTATCTACTTCGCTTCGGTGTGAATTTGAATCAAACAACTCGGGGTGGAAAAACGGCGCTGTTACATGCCATCACTAATTCCCAAGCCAAGATTGTCCATCACTTACTAGTCATGACGCGGGATCAGTGCTTCCCTTTGAAGCCCATCGACACCTTTTCCAAAGAGGGCGATGCGTACATGGTAGCCCAGCCAAAAGCTAAACTCAAGTTCCACTTGCCCGACTCAAAGAGCAAGGAACCCAACCTCGTTCAGATAGAATGGCACAGAGCATTTTTAAAGAAAATGCGCTGGCAAGACCATACCGGACAAGACGCGCTTCGGCTGGCTCAACATGTTGTCAAGGAGGAAAGCCTTGTTTCTAGCGACTTGCCAGGTGAATTAAGCGCTAAATGCGACAGTGAGTCAACACCGGCCATTCAAGTTCTCCGACAAGTAGAAACAGCCATCCAGGAGGCTCAAGAACACAAGCTATACGTCGAGAAACATGAGGAGAGTACAAAACTGACAAAGTGTCGACATGATGGATGCAGCTTTATGGCTCCAAAGGATGTCATATCAACGCATGAGCACCATCATTGCATGAAACGCACAATCGCATGTGAGCAGTGCGGTGAGGCTCTAATTTTCGAAGAGCGAGGTCAACACGATGATAAGTTATGTCCTATGCGTCAAGTGGCCTGCACCAACTATCAGTTTGGGTGCCAAGAGAGAGTTCTCTTCCAAGATCGAGAAAACCACCGCAACCATCATTGTCGAAAGCGAGAAGTACAATGCCGCCTCATGTGCGGGGCTACGCTACGTTTTGATGAATTAGATAGACATGAAACACATCAGTGTCCTGTAAGAAAAGTTGCCTGCGACCTAGGGTGCCCAGCCACCTTCAGAGCCAATCTTGCTAAGGGCCATCGGATCCACGATTGCCCTAAGCGTCTGGTATCATGCACCGGGGAAAAGGGGTGGAGGATGTGGAGAGTTGGTGGTAGTCGAAGAAATGGCATTTCACATGTCGAATTTATGCGAGATGCGAGGTCTTCGCTGCAAATGGTCCGTGTATGGCTGCGAAGAGCTGGTTGGAGGTGTTGCATCATCACGGCACTACCATGAGACCAATGAGTGCCTGTTTCGTCCAGCGTCATGCCGCAACGGATGCGAGTTGAGTGGACACTTTTTGGCTTGCTTTACTGAGGAGCACTATCGGTGGCAATGCATGCTGGAGACAAGGCCGTGCCCAAATGAGTGCCATGACAGGTCGATCACGACGATTCTACCGACAGTGCAACAGCTACCCGAGCATATACTGATGGTTCATGGATTGCAAGACGTTGGAGACTGCCCTTTGAGAAAAACTCACTGCCCGCTAGATATGTGCGGAAAGCACATTCGGCTTTATGACACTGATCAAACGAGTCTTGATACTTTGAAGAGTGGCGATTACAGTATTGCCAAGGCAGAAAACAGGACAATATGTCTGAAAGCAATGCAGGATCATGTCAACAGGTATACTGACTTTCTACAGCGGATTCAACGAGCACAGCAGCAGCTTATTTCTGCGGATGCTGAGAGCAAGGATTTTGGCTCGATCTTTGGTGTTATTCAGAAACCATTGACGATGAAGTTCCTCGTCAATTGGCTCTGTGGGATTCACAAGAAGCTGGAGCACGAGCTTAACGAATGTATGGCAAGTAGAACCGCTTCCTCACGTATATGCCGTGTGCTGACATTTGAACCTAGCAAACAGAAACATTTGATCGAATTTCCCGATGGTCATTCGATATGGCTTGCACTCAACAAACGAGAGTATGATTTTGTAGCTTCCAGTGACAAATCTTCGGCAGACTCGTGCACATCTCGGTGTGGACTTTTGGAGTCAAATATTATCGACGCTCATATTGCTAACGAATGCTGTCATCGATTGATCCCGTGCCCACTCAAGTGTGGGCAGCGACTTCCAGCACGCGCAGTTGAAATTCATTTGTCAACGCGCTGCAATATGCGAAATGAGATATGCCATCTTGGATGTGGGGAAGTGATGCCGTCAGTTCTTCTTGCAGAACATGAAGAAGAACAGTGCAAGCTAAGATCGACCTTTGCGAGTTCTGTCATGCATCGATCCGTGTGCAACTGTTACTAGTGCATCTTGACAAAGAATGCCAGCTACGCCCACGTAGTTGCAAACTTGGCTGCTCCTTGAAGGTCGCTTGGTCTGACGCTATAGAGCATGAATCCAATCAATGTTCTAAGCGCCTTATTTCATGCAAAATCTGCAACAATCCGATTTGGTTTTGCGAACGGGAAGTGCACGAAGCAGAAGAATGCCCACTGCGAGTTCACGGAGACTGCAGTGCTGGCTGCGGGCAAACGTTAAGGCACAACGAAGTTGCGCATCATTTACTCCATGCGTGCACAAAACGTCTTGTCAACTGCAAACATTGTAAGCAGCAATTGAAGTTCTCAGATCTGCCAGAACATCACAAACTACTTTGTCCGCAGCGAGTTGTGAGCTGCCAAAAGGATGTGGGGTGACGTTAACGAATGCTGATGTGGACGTGCACGAGAATGAAGAGTGTTCCAAACGACTATTATTTTGCACTAACCAGTGCGGACTACATGTTCCGTGCAGTGAAATGGAAGAGCATCTGCAGTCTCAGTGTCCTATGCGCGTCATGCAGTGCCCAACTGGCTGTCGTGAGTGGATATTCGCGTATTTGCATGAAGACCACTGGAAGCGTTGTCGACAACGGGTGGTTCCTTGTGGTGTGGGTGGAAAGTTGTGTGCTCGTCCAATTCGTGTCTGGCACCAAGGGGATAAACTTATACGCTGTGCTGTCCATGGGGAAAGCGCTTTGCTCTGGGCCGTGAGGTCCCAGGATCTTGATTTGGTGACATATTTGCTGCAAAATGTGGATGCCATCAATGCTGTGAATGAAGAGTTTACAAATGGATTCTCACCGCTAGTGTTAGCATCTTCACTAGGAAACTTGGACCTTATTCAACTTCTGCTTCGCTTTGGAGCCGATGTAAATCTCGAGACATCTCGCGGCAGAACGCCGCTCGCAGAGGCTTGTATGGCGCTGGATCCATCCATAGTGAGACTATTAATCGATCATCGAGCAAGCGTCTCGCACACCAATCGACAGGGAAGAAATTTGCTTGAGTTGGTGCGCGCGTTTGAAGCCACAGCTGTGCCGGCGCCAACTGATGAGAAGCCATCAAGGCAAGATCAAGTGTCAACATCCCTATCGAAATGGAAAGAGATCATACGCCTCCTGGAGGACCAAGCAGCACTTGAGCGTGATCAGCGAGACCTTTTTATCGCAATTTCCTGCTCCGACTACGATTACATCGCTCAATGTCTGAAACATAACCCCAAGGCTTCAAGTCAGGCGTCTACAAGCAAAAACATAGTCGAATCTCTTCGCCACTGTGTAATAGAGAAAGAAGAGCAAGCAGCTAAAGCTCGTCAAGACCTCACCGAAGCTATCAATGTGTTCAATGAAAGCATTGCTGAAACTGAGACTAAGCGAGTCCGCACAGTCCACTTGTCATCACAAGTGGAAGATAGTTACCGTCGCATGCAAAATGCCGAGAAAGCTGCGGAAGCATCAGAGGCTGACTCGAACGCACTCGAAGCGGATATGCTTTCCATGATTCGCGAGATCACTGCACAGGACATCGCCCAGTTGCTCAATGCACATGTTCCGTCTGAATCGACTCTTGTCGTTATAAAAGCTCTATCGATGCTTTGTGGGGTTCTCCCTCGTGGACGGCGCAATGCAACGGAATACACGGATGTGGAGTGGTGGAAAACCTCACAAGCGCTTCTCATGGATCGCGGTCTTTTACGGCGGCTGCGTGGTTATAGGCAACAGCCTATTACGCCGGATGTCATGTCAAAAGTTCGTCGCGAGTGCTTGAAATCACCGGCTTTTGTAGAGTGGTCAACAGCTTTTAAAGATAACAGCGTCAGCTTTCGCAACAATACTCGCCCGAACGAAACAGGCGAGCGTACTGCAAGCAGTCAAATTCCACCCACAGATACATTGCGGGGTGACATCGTGGGAGTTTTGGCGACGTGGGTGCAAGGAGTTGAATTGGAATACAAGGCTCGATCAGAGCGGCAGGTTCTTGTTGAACGCAAGCGACAACTAGAGGTAGCATACACCCAAGCCCAAGAAAAGCACCGTCAGGCTAGTTTTGAAGCTAAAGTAGCCGCACGCTCTCTTCCTGCGCGACAAGAGGAAATGGAAGTGGTGCGCGTTCAAAGTGATGCTGCGGAAAAGATCTAGTGGCGGCTAAAAATCGTCTTCATAACTATAAGTTGCTGAACTATGCAGCTTTAAGCGGACATACTCCGCTGACATTTGCCTGTGCGGTGGGCAATGAAGCTATGGTGCATATGCTCCTGTCACATGGGGCAAACAGTGGTCATCACTTCGACGAGCAGACCCTGTGCGCCTCATTCATCCAGGTGTTGGTGCGTGACTATCAATATCGAAAAAGTTTGAGAGTGAACAGAGCTTGCAGGAAAAATGTGCAGGCGGGGTAAAGCACGGATCCGACGCAGCTATTGAGGCACTAGTTCGCAATGTGGCACATACATTCATTGTTGGTCATTTCAAACGGAAGCTCATGCATTTTCGCCAGACCCACCGCGTCGCACTTCACGAAGCTGTTTTTAACGGAAATCCAGAGATTGCAGCGACACTGTTGTCAAAAGATGCTAGAGTGTGGCAGAAAACGTATGTGCTACCTGAGAGGGTTTACCCTGGCGCTCCTTTTGAGTCCATTGCAGCGATATCTCGGGGTGGACACGATATAGTAAAACGCAGTGGTGGATGGAAGCTGCAGCCTCTCGGTAAGACGCATGACGAAACAAGCCGCAATACCGAAATCGAAGCTGAAAGAGTATCAGAGTTGGGTGATCCTATGACGCTAGCGGATACGCTGCATTGTGCCACGAAGCATTACGATTGTCGATTATTTAAATTATCAAGCGGGTGGGAGCCCCTCTTGTGAGTTTTTACTCGTCGACGGCCCAGTTTGTGAATGGTGTTTTGGAAAGGATCAGAGAAGCGAAATGCAAGTGGGAAAAAGAGTTGGCTGCCCGAAAAATGTTATCAGGAAAACAGCCGAGCTGCGGGTGAAGCACGAAGCTCTGGAGAAAGCTATTATCTCACGGAATTTCTGTGATGTTTCAAAAGCGCTAGACGATGGTGCATTTGCGGACTATGAGACTAGCCGTGAAGGGTTGTCGGCGCTTATGGTTGCTTGTATCGAGGAATTATATGTTCAAAATGGTGATAGGAAGGATGTATTAGCGGTGGAGTACCTCCTCAATCGCACAGAGAACCGTCCACTTGTGAATTTCGAGAGCTCTTGTGGCTTTACAGCATTAGGAACTGCCGCATTCTACGGCACATTAAAATGCGCCCAAGTGCTACTCGAGTGCAGGGCAAACGTGAATCTGGCTTCACGGCGGGACGGCCGCACAGCACTCATGGTAGCTGCAGGCAATGGAAAAGAGTCGTTTGTACGGTTCCTGCTGGCCCATCCAGATATCGACGTTTTTAAGGCGGATGCAACAGGAAGGACAGCCCTCGAGTATGCTTGTAGCGGGGGCTTCGTAAATATTGCAGGTCTACTTGGAGCTGCTATGGGTGGAAATCGCGGTCGGGTTGTAACCAAGATATCTGGTCTGTACGGCGTGTGCAAGTGGGGATGCGGCTTTATGACACCAGTGGAGGGCCATCGTGTAGTGAAAGCACAAGTGATAAGGAACACGAATCCTCTGGAAGAGCACGAGACGCAACAATGTCCCAAGCGCCATGTGCTCTGTCCAAACACCTGCGGTGCGGGGGATTTGTGGGCAGAAGAGTTGAGAGATCATCTCGCGCATACATGTGCTCTTCGAATTGTGCATTGTACGAACCAGAAGTGCAGTATGCGGTTTCCATTTGCGCACCGTGAGAACCATCTTCGGGACGAGTGTGAGTTCCGGATGGTAGTATGTGTGTGTGGTGAGAGTATGACATACCAGCGCCAAGTCGGTCACCTGAACACGCAGTGTCCAAAGCGATTAGTACCCTGTCCACTGAAATGCCAAGATACGTTTGGCGGTGAAAACACGGTGTTCGAGCTTCAATTTCAAGATGTGAAGGCTCACGTCACAGGGGACTGTCCGCATCGAAATGTGCGTTGCCGGAACGGATGCATCGTTAGTGATTTACTACTGAAGAATCGCGAGTATCACGAGACTACTACTTGCGCTCTCCGTCGTGTTGCGTGCAAATGGGGGTGCACAGAGACTGTCATCGCAAAAACACAAGACCCTCATGAACGAGACGAGTGTGAGCTGCGGCAGATGAGCTGCCCGAATCGCTGCGGTCAAACGGACGTACCAGCGATTGAGATGGAAGAGCATGTTTCCGCAAAGTGTACTCGCAGATTGACGGTGTGTCCGCTGGGCTGTGGTCTCCGTGTGCCATTGCGCATAATGGAGGCGCACACAGCACACGAATGTCGTAAACGCACGATAGAATGCACCTTGTGCCATCAAGCGATTCTAGATGAGGAGCGCGCGACACACCAGAGCACAAAATGCCCCCTGCGTATTACTGTGTGTGGACTGTGCGGACAAGCGAATCTCTTGCATTCGCAAATGGCGCAACACCGGAGCGAGGAGTGCAAAATGCGGCAGGTGTCATGCAAGTACCAGTGTTTCGTGAAGATGTTGCTGGCGCACGAGAAGGAACATCACGAGATGTGGGAGTGCTCCTTCCGGCCTATTTGGTGTCCGCTCGGTTGTGGTGACGTGTTTGTCTGCAATACGCTTAAGAAACACCAGCGCACATGCTCCATGCGCTTTGTTACGTGCGGAAATGGCTGTGGCGAGGAGCTTCGTGAAAAGACCGCGCTGAACATGAACAAAACTACTGCAGCTTGAAGAAGCCACATGTAACCATTTCACGCTAGCCTTATTGTAGTGGCGCATGGCTACTTGGTACCCAGGTATATTCACGCACTCGTTATTCTTGGGCTTGTATCAAAGCCGTCAAACTCATGGGAGCCGTCCGGAGTTTCGAGAAGCAGTCTTGTTTGCAATTGCTCAGATGCGTCACTCGAGACAGTAGACAGCAGCGCTTTCGGCTTGCCTCCTTTGCCTTTTAGTTTTCGTCGGAATTTTCGTCGAGATGACTTCGACGACTTGGGCAGAGTCAAGCGTTGTCCAAGCTTCCGGCAGGCACAAACTCCATTCTCTAGTAAAGTTCGCTCCGATTGCGACTGCGAGCTGTCACTGCGGCCTCGTCCTGAGCTGGACTTGCCGTTGGTGGTGCCTGAACGGTGCGAAGTGCGCCGAGACCGTCGAGTTGACGAAGAAGTGACAAATGTTGCGGTCTCGACATCGAGTTTGCCAGCGTCGTGGTGGTGATAAGCTCCAACCATAAGTGGTTGACAGAGATTAATATTGTCATCATCGAAAAAGTAAACTTCCTGTGATGGCTCAAAGGGGTGCGCATGTTTGCAATGGTGAAGCAATCCAGAGTCCATGAGAGCATTGCCCAGTCGCACAGCTTCACTCGTGTCATCCACATACTGGAGGCGACGCATGTGCGAGATTGCTTCTTCACCGGAGAAACCGCGCGGAGCAGCTAGTGGCGCACTTGAGGCATCGATAGGCTTGGCCAGACGCATCGCATCCTCTAGCTCGTCAGCTAGCTCGAGTGCGAATGCAGCGCTGATCTCCTCTTGTATACTTTCCAGTGTACTCACAATGCTCTGCGCCGATGGACGCAGTCGTGGGTCGTGCTGCCAGGCGCTTTCAATTATACCACGAAGGCCTGCGTGCAGCCGGAGATCCATCTCAGGCCGTTGACCCTCCAGTACGAGATCAAACACACGAAAATGGTTGCTCCCAGCATCCGGAAACTTCTCTTGGCCAGGGTTCAAGACATCCCACATCGTAATGCCTAGCGAGTACACATCGGCTGCCTCACCATAAGCAGCGAGACCTGCACGCCCATTGATGACTTCTGGAGCCATATAGTCGACGGTGCCCTTGACTGTCATGCGTATAGAGTTCGAGTCGTCGTTGCCGGGATTGGCATCATTGCCGTTCATTTTCGATATGGCGCTTCCGTTGGCATCTACTCCAGCCGATACAATTGAACCGCGAAGGTGCTGTAGATTTGCAGCTCCGACGACAGCGATTTCAATGCTAGCGCGATCACTCGGGCCTTTGCCAGGCATGTCTTCACTTGATAGCATTGCCACGGTCGAAGCCTTTTCACTAGCGTATCCACCAACACTACTCCGATGGTTAACAGGGGCGCTAAGCTGGCCGTTGCTTACGATTTGAGCACGAGGCAGCGAGCGAGATTCGCCAAAGTCAGTCAGTTTGACTGTGCAGTTTGCATCGACAAGGAAATTCGTGGGCTTGATATCACGATGTAGGAATGGTGGCCGGAAACTATGCAGATATGCAACAGCTCGAGCAGCATCAATCATGTAGGCGACATTGAGCAGCAACTGCTGGCGGTTGTGGTCATGCTCGCTTCGGCGCGACCGTCGACGTGCCGCCGCGCACGTTACGTCCTCCAAACTTCCAACACAAAGTTCATTGACAAGGCAAATCGTGGGAGGGCACACGCACATCCCGTAGAAAGCAACCACATTCGGATGGTGAAGCGCGCCACAAAGTGCTGCTTCCTGAGAGAAGGCTGCAACAGTTTCTTCGGTGAAATCCGTGGGGGTGTAGACTTTAACAGCTACCTCTCTCGTTGAGCGTAGCACCCCTTGAAGACAACAGCACTAGCCCCGACACCGATACGCTGTTGCAACTCCAGATACGCGAAGTCAATGATATATTTGCGGTGCATTTCGATGAGGATATGAAGTCCTTTCGACGATACGCGCTCGGGCATCCCACGTGACTGACAGAACAGACGCTGGAGAGCAACAGCACGCTCCCCCATACCTCGCCAATGCTCTGTATCTGCACGTAAGACGCGCCAAATCACCAGTGGACAGAGCGACCCGCAAAGCAGATTTGAGTACGTGAGGTAGAACCCCGTCTCCAGACGATTGCGACGGAAGCAATCATTGTAGGCGAACAGCAACGCGTAGTAGATATACGCGAACACGCAAAACTCGCGAATAGTGCGCTTGCTCGCTCGGGCAGGCGGACGAACCAGTACGTACGAGTATAGCAGCAGCAGCAGTCCACGAGCTGTTGTGAGCGGCACATATAGATCGGAAGCTGGGAAGTACGTTGTGATGACCCAAACGAGAGGGATCGTGTACGTCGCCAATATCAACGTGATGATGAGAGTCCGCCGAAGTGCCGGCCCAGAGACGCTTTTCTGAAGCATGAAGATGATGACGCTGAGGAAAACAAACTGGCGACCTGAGTAGAATACCTCCGTGGCCAGTTTGGTGATCTCGTACGTGTAGAGCTCGATAGCCAACGCCGAGCAGAAGAAAGCCGTGTAGATCCCAGTCGTGCACCCCAGTACCCACAGCAGCGGTTCGTATGCCGGCAAGATGATTTTCCGAGCGGCAGTGGCGTCACCTCGAAGAGCGGTGTTCCGGTTGAATCGTAAGTACATCACCAGGATGATGCACAGCGCGCACATGATGCCGTAGCCGAGAAGAAGGAAGAGCTGCAGTGTGTGGAAGCGCGACAACAGATAGGCTAGCATCGCTTGTTGGGCCTGTAGTTGCGCAGATTCCTCCGGACTGGGAGTTGTCACGACGTCTGTAGAGTTGGCGGATGATCCGCTGCCATGTTGAGACGAGTCCGACATGTTGTCAAGACGATCCGGGATGTTTAAGACGCTGAATTAAATTGGAAAATGCTTGGCGTTGCTGTGCAACGTTGCTCGCGAATCGATATGTGAGCTCACAATTTGACTGACAGGGTCCAGAGTACTTGTGTTGAGAAGGACATTGTCAACCGAGAGTCGGAACTTGTTGTTGAAGTTGACGATGTGACGACAAGTGTCAACTGATTGGATGAAATCCGTTTTAAAAGTCAATGATTGGGTGAAAAGATGTTTAAGATCTTTAAAGGGCGTGATCGCTTCAATTGCATTCAGACCGTGACTATGGACGGGTGCAATCTCGAGCTACACACAGGTTCAGAATGAATACTTTTAGGCAACCACAGCAGTTATCAATACTGCGTTTGTGGACAGGCTGTGTTGAATTCAGTGTATTCGGATCGAGGGAACAAATCCACAGAAAGAATTCGGGGAGGCATGGCCACGCCGTCTTAACGAATTAACTACGTTCCCCTCGATACCAGTAAGTTGCTTTATTCACTAAACCGTCCTCACCGCAATGACGTTGAGTCCTCAAGCTCTTTGGCGGATGAAAACTCGAGTGGATAACAGACTCTTAGTAGCAACTAAACGATGGTAGCAGATCCGTTGGCCATGCGTGTTTGTTGCAACCGTCTAGCTACGGATCTATCGCATGAAGAGTTGGAACATCCATTGTATTCCTTTTCGACACATGAATCAATTTGCGTGGCACGTTCCTCTGCCAGGTGTTCAGGTGCAAGGTCAGCTAACGTTGCGTGCTGCGCCGTATGGTATCGGAACGAGCTCGAAGCATATATTTCGATAAATGAAAGATCGTTTCCAAGATTCTGGACAACTTGTTCCATGAGTCATTGCGTCGAACGGACTCTAGCTTTATCAAGCCGTAGTAGCCATTGACTGGTAGTAGTCCGCAGTCAATTGCTAATCGACAGTGCTCGGCACACTTAAATTTAGGAATGCTGAATCAATCTCCCCATCGCAAAGATTTTGGGCAGGACAATGGAGGATGAGTGAGAGAAGAAGGTATGCATGGGCTTCCCTGGCTTGTCATGCTATTGCTTCGACGCAGGTACTTGCGTTCGCGACGGCCTGCACAACCAAACGACCTTTACATTGAGACATAGCTGCATTGTGCCGTCTGTCTGTGGGACAAAGTTGAAGTTGTTGCCGTCGATCATTGTGCATTTCTAGGCAAGTAGATTTTCTAGACGAAAACTAATGTTGACAACAGCTCGTTTGCAAGCGATATCCATGGATAGAGACTGCCTTTGACTTTCGCCTTGGAGCGCCACTAATAGCAGGGCTCTCTTCGCCGCGCACATCTTTTGCCTTGAGGGAATAGAGCGTTCCGGCTGATTTGTAAGCCCAGCATGATTGTGCAATCGCCATCGTCCTCGGCATACAAATACCAAGTGCGTCGTTGAAGTGGTCTTCGCTGGATTGAAATCACCATCGCTGCCTTTGGACTTCGCACCGGAAAACTATATATCGCTCTAGCCCTAGCATTGCCTGAGAGTTTAAAAAGCCAGGTCGGTTTGTGTCCATCCAAATCCGTTCTGTCGGCTAAGTTGAAGTTGACCTGTTACCTCTTCTAATTGGCTAAAACACTCCAACTTCAACTTTGCGTGATTGGCTAAAAGTCAAATCACGTCTTTGCATTGGCTGAAAAGCTGCAAGTGCGCGAAAGGGTACAGCAAGTCTCTATGCCCAGAACAAGAAGCAGGGCCCTCACAACCACATTAAAGCCGTCGAGATAAGAGCAGTCAGCTCGACGCCACGAGTCAGAACTCGAGTCCAAAGACACCAAGTGGTTGCCACCTGATTGACTTTCATTCGTGATTGGTGACGGGGTTGGGGCAGCAGACAAACAATTGGCAAATTGCCCATCGATCCAGAGACCAAATTGCAGTCAAGCAAGCACTCGAGTCTGTCCCAGCAGCATACAAAGCGCAAGTGATTGGGAAAATTAGGTGAGTGACTTGGGGAAGGCGAGAGCAAGTTGCTCTTTTTTGTCAAATCTGCCGCCTGCCCCCGTATGAATGGCGGGCGTGTGTTTGTACTGGAGGCTGACTCTCTGTGTCTACTTGAAGCCTTTTGCTTCACTCTGGAATCTCCAGGAGCCACCAACTTCAAACAGAGCAAGTCTAGCAGTTTTTTTGCATCAAGAGCTCCCAAGACAAACAAGCACTTCCAAGGCAGTTAACAAGACATTGAAGCCACTTCAACAAGAACAGACAGGACGATGCTCTCCATGGTCAACAGCACAAGCAGCAGCGGAACCCCAAGCACGGACTCCAGCAGCATGACTGGAGCTTCAGTAGCCCACGCCATCGCCAGCTTGGCGCACAGCGGCAGTCCACAAGACCGACACAAGTTCAGCCACATGCAGCAGTTCAGCGACAGGAGAGAAGCCTTTGACCCGGCAGCCAATCGGCATACGGACAGCTCTGCACCAACGATTCTGAGCGCGCGTGGGCTCTTCAAGTGCGGCGCCCAAGAAAAGATCGACCAAGTCCAAGTGCTCGCCAGGACTACGCAGCGGCAAATGGACTCCCGAGGAGGAAGCTTTTACAAATATGACCATCCACTTCTTCAAGCGAGGATTGCTGGATGTGGAGGACGGCACGTCGCTGCGATGGTATCTGGCCAAGCGGCTGAACTGCGAGGCGATGCGCGTGACCAAGAAACTCAAGGGCAATAGCTCCATTGGAAAGCAGATTTTCCGTGCTATGGAGAACACACCCGCTAACAGACAAGCTATCCGTCGTGCGCGTGAAGAACTGGCTGTTGTCGAAGCTCGCTTCATTGAGTCGCTGACCAATAGTGGAAATACGGTAGGAGTGCCATTGCCCTCCTCGCTCGTCGTGTCTGTGCGTGGCCGCAAAATTCTGCCCAACCCTCCACCAAAAACGCGCTCGTCCGATGGCAAGATGTTGCTCGCTCCGATGCCGTCAGGAACCGACGAGACCGGAACTAAACCACTGCCCAAGCCTGAAGACGCGAAGCTTCTCCTGCATTTCTTCTCGGAGGCGCACGATGGGGACGAGGAGCCTGAGGGTGAAAACAAGACTGAAGATAACGCGTCCGAAAAGAAATCTAAAGGCGCAGGCCCTAATGAGGCTGACAAGAAGACAAATGGCACCACTGTGGCTGAGAAGGAGGCTGACCAGAAGACAAAAGACATTACTGTGGCTGAGAAGGAGGCAAAAGACACGAATCTCAGCGTGGACCTGAGCGACAAGCTCGGTAAGAAGCGGCCACTATCTAGCATTTCTGCTCCGGCTGACAATGGCCAAAACGCCAAGCCCGAGGAGGAAGACCCAGTGTCCCCATCGTCCAAGCGACAGAACGTGACCGAGGTGTAAGATGTGCAAGAGCAAGACTATTTAGGCGATCAGCACAGCATTCAGGTCTGGTAGCAGCAGCGTAGCCGAAGACAACGAAGAAGAGAAAGGCAGACGTTAGATGCATGGATGCCTCATATCTTCATGTACATATCCATTTTGAATTAGACGTCTATGATACACTGCACCAGTTTGTTACGAAAAATGTTTGTTGTTGATCTGTGGCGCAGTCACGGAAGTAGAAATGATATCACTTCTGGCTGAGGCGGTGAGCGAGGTGCTCAAGCTGGGTGTCGTAATGGCGTAACCACGAGCGGAGACCCACGTTAGCAGCCATTTGAGATTTGTGAGCGCATACTTCAACGCCTTGGTCCATTCCTTGTGTTTGTTTTTGAGATAAAGAATTGAGTACCCTCCGATAGAGTGTTTAGAGACCTTGTACGGCAGCCGGATGGACGGATCTCGCGCTCGTACAAACGCCATCAACTGGCCAAGGCAGGTTATCCAGGCGCCGAGACCCAAATTGAAGTGCGACTCTGCGAAGTTTTGCTGGTCCGAGCCGTGCCTGCCACCGTCAATACAAGTTAGTCACCCACACTACACGATGTCGCATCGTTATTTGGACCTACAAGCAGTACTCCATGCGTAGATTGCTCGTCCGAATGATCTTCGAGAAGCTGCCAAGCGGTACGATCTTGAAGCTAATACAAAACGAATAAACAACAATTAGCTCCATGTACTGGGATACCACTAATTGTAGCAACACGTACTCTGGAAACTCGATGCCGACCATGTTGGCCAGCGTTTGCAATAGCAGCGCGCATTCACCGAAGGCTGCGTTAATCTCGTTCCATTCCACCGCTAGCGACGCTGACTGGCCCATGCGAAACTGGTTGATAGTGCCGAAATCGCCGTCATAGCCAATAGTAAACATGTCCGTTAGAATATTCAAGTGTTTGGCTGAAGTCACTTTTCGCTCCATGGCATCGATTCTGGCGGTTCCTGCATCTCGAATCTCTTGAAAAGTTGCTTCTTGTAGTTGCAGGTTATTGAAGACATCCCAAAGTGCCGCCTCTTCTTGAATGAGGGCCTTTTCTTCTTCAGTCAACGCATCTTGCTGGAGTGAAATCGCCTCACGCTCATGCTCCATCAGCTTTAGATTCTCCTCGAGAGCGCTCAGCTCATCTTCATACTACTCACATTAAACAGACCAAACATCATTGCATGCTCACCACAAAATACATGATGTTTGCACGTACAAAGCGGATCTTGGCGTCAATTTGCCCGACGTCGTCATAATGCACAGTTGATCCTACTGTGTGTAAATACCCCGCAAAGCACCGCTTCTCGTACCGAGCACGTTCAGCTTGTCTGCATTCCTCACACAAAACAACCGACAAAGAGTATATTAGCTCAGTTGCGATCCGTCGCACGACAAGGCTGAAGCACACACCCGTCAATCAGCGTAACCATTCCTTCCAAACACTCCTGACACACTGGTGTCGTCACAGGCAAGCCCGAGCTACAAGGAATCACACATCATTAAGTAAGCTCACTGCTGATAACCCCTCATTACTCCTCCTAAAAGAGCCGCACCAGTGTGCTTGCTGCGTCGTGAGCAGCTGGACATGATGACTCAAGTCCGCATACGTCGGCACCGCCACCATACTGTCCTCCAGCTGCGCATTCTCTTCCTCTTTGGCTGCTCGCCCCACATGAGCCTCAAAGTACCGTCCAGCGCCGGTAAAACTGTCCTGCATCTGCTGCTGGTGTCGCTTTTGACGCTGCTGGAGTTTCTGTCGCCGCTGCGCCTGCTGCTTCCTCTGTTCCTGTTGGTGTTGCTGCTGCAGCGACAGATTGTACCGCGCGCTGGCGTAAAGATCTTCCCCGAAGCCTCCTGAATCGTCCAGTTCTGGCGGCGTGGCACCCGCTGGGAGCTTCTGCAACAGCAGCATACTCTGGGAGGCACTTGCGGTCGGAAGAAGGACATAGGACTCGCCCAATACTACGCATTGCAACGATAAAAGTATATGAGAAGGAAGCCAGAGGTATGGAGAATACGATGGTGCAGACAGAATGGACACACAAGCTCTACCTGGCGCGCTGAGCAGCTCACTCTCCAGCGACCGACTGCACTGCTGACACCTTCGCATTGTTTCTTCAAAGACAAAACCGGTTTTGATCGGTATGAAACCTGAGTCAAATCGGTATCAATTGTTGGTGCTTACTTTATTCAAGTGATTTTGTTATAACGGACGTCCACCGTCGGAGCTCCTCAGTGGCAATGATCTACTACAGCAACCGCGTCCTGTGGCGCCTCCTGTGCCACGCGCAGGGCTCCGCCTTCGCCTCCGCCTCCACGCTATCCCGCGCCTGCATCGTGGCTCTGCTCAGCGCTGCGGTGGCGTCTGTACAGCGCGAGAAGCCGACGCTTCTGCCCTCGCAAGCTCTGGACCAGCTGCTGCTCTCTGCCTCGGCGTTCCTCGCCGTTCTCTTAGGCCTGCGACTCTTCGACGCGTTGCGCCAATGGCAGCGCGGCGTGGCTGACGTCAGCGCCATTGCAGACGCCGCTCGCACGCTCACAGCCACCGCGTGCGCCTTCGTGCACTTCAGTCGCAAAGCAGTGGCAGACCGCGCGCAGATCCGCAACAAATGCCAGTTTATCCGGGACGTCAAGCGCTATATCTTGCTGTACGTGACGCTGGTGTTCCACGACTGCAACGAGAGCGACGCGCCGCTGGAAATACGAGCACTGCTGACCCAGAAAGAAGCCGACGAGTTTTCAAGCACCGAAGTTTTGACCCTCGGAGAACACACATGGAACAGGGAACGCAATGTCGTCGGGTCCGCCAACAAGATGCGTGCTGCTATCGTGGAACTGTGGCTGAGACGCACCATCAACAGGGCGAGACGCAAAAGCTATGTGACCGTGGAACAAGCCATGGAACTCAACAAGATTGTGTCGACGCTGCCGCAGATGTACACGCGCATTTTCAACTTGTCCAACGTACCGATTGCCTTCAATCTGGCACAATGTCTGCACTTTTGCTTTGTCGGGTATCTCTTGCTCATGGGCGCTGCTTTAGCTCCAGTGGTGGGGTTCTACACGCCATTTTACGTGGGGTTGGCAGCACTGCTGCTCTTTGCACTGGACAATGTCGCTGCCTCGATTGAGTGTCCGTTTGGAGTCGATGCCAACGACGTGGATCTGGAAGCGCGCATTTTGTGCATTCAAGACGAACTGAAGGTGATTTTGCAGGCGCACTTCCACTCCGTCGGCCACGTGGACTCATTCAGGGAGCAAGATCGCATGGCGTCGCTGTCATCACTACTGTCGGTGGATGTTGAGACGGTCAGTCGTGGTCGCGCTCGACACACGTCCGTGTCTTCGTCGTACTCGTCTAATGAGCGACCATCGCAATACACTGCGCCGTCATCGACATCGGCTGCTGATCGTGCCGTGCTGCTGTCTATGCCGCCGGAGGCGTACGGCGCCATCGAAGAGGCCTCTGACGAGCTAAACAGCCCGCCCCCTATGCACGGGTCGGACGACCAGCCTCACATCGCAGTCTAGCTCAATGTTAAAAGCGGAGGATGGAAGGGAACTCGATGAAGAAGTTGGTAGGAATATAGTAGGAACTGGAGTGTGCATGATGAATGAAATTGCAAATTCACTGGATGCACCTATCACTTCAACTTGATGTTCTGTACAACGACTGGCAAAATTTGCGGGGAAGTCGAGGTTTGAAGTGCTCGCTCACTAGCTTCCGCTTGGCCTGCCACTGCTAAGCCGTCTTCATCCCTCTGAACTCCCTCGCTAGCTTGACAGCGGGTCCATCAAAATTCTCTACTAAAGCCCCACTGGCTCAGTTTCTCGTGCTGTCACTCTTTCAGCTCGTTCTCCTCTTTGATAATAATAAAACCGGACACGCAATATGACATCCAACGTGTGCTCTGCGGTACAAAGCGCCTCCGTCATTACTGCTGCGAGTTAACTGTCCATCCCGAGCTCGTGGTGCTACGGGGGTCAACAGAGCTAGTCTGCAGCGGAGGGTTACTCAAGTCGTGATGCTCGTCCAGGTCATCCTCCTCCAGAATTGGCATGGCACCGCCTTGCATTTCAAACGTGCCGGTCGGCAGACTGGAGCCAGGGTCCGACGTAAAGTCGCTATAGGCACTGCCGCTGTTTTCGATACCTCGGATGTTGCGGGTGTCATATTCCCACTCCGATTCGTCATCGTAGCCGGATTGAAAAGAGAACTTGCTGGTATCCGAAGGTCGGGAACCGGTGTCCTCGCTTAAGCCTGCAAAGCTTGCACGGTCATACGGGTTAAGCGAAAAGGATTCGCCGCCCTCGGAATCCCGAACGTGCTGAGCCTGACTTTCTACCGGCCTGGCAGTGCTGTCACCAAAGACACCGCTGTCACCAGCATTCACGGCGAGGTATGCCGGGTTCGACTTGGTATAGTCACTGTAATCCTCGCTTCCCCATGCAGTGCCTGCATTTGTGCCGGGGTCTTGTGCGACAGGAATTGAGAGGACGCCATGGTGTAGTCACTCGATCGCTCCAACACACTGACGGGCTGGCGGAACGGAATGTCTTTCGTACTCACGTTGTTGCGGCGTTTCTTCATGTAACAGAAGAATAGACCAGCCAGCAAGATGATAGCACCGATGGCAATACCAATGTACAGGAACAAGTTGCTTCCACTGCTTCCACCCTGAACCGACACTGTGACACTGGAGTAGATAGCCATATCGATACGCTCTCCGTCCACAGTCACCATAGCTACTCGACCAAACATGGTGTACTCACCCGAATTCTCAAACGTGTAACTTGAAGAATAGCTAACGGCATTGCTCGTGAGATTTTCATCGTCAAACTCGGCAATATCAAAAGTCGACGAATCATCACCCGAATATGTGGAACAGTTGGCGCCTGCCACGTTTCGTTGACACCCGCTGAACACCGACACAGGAACGACGGAATAGACACCTGTACGCGGGCTCTTGATAGCATCAGTGGTGGACACCTCTGCGATCAACGTCGAGTCGTCCGTGGACGAATCGGACATATCCAGCATCCACGCAATGTCGATCGAGTCACCTACATACACATCCGTCGAAGAGAGCGACATGGACATTGCACCAGGACAATATTCTCCCGTACGGATAGTCAGTTGGCCCGACACACTGGGGTCAAACACCGACACGTCCTTCGCGGTCCAGCAGTACGTTGTCGTTCCGTCCGTCGTGATACTGCTGGGCGTCGTGCCGGCCACGTCTCCGATCTGAACAGGGAAAAACGTCACAAAATCCGCGCGCGAATTGCCTGCAATGTTCACCACCAAGTGAACGTAACCGGTATACTTGCCGTCCTTCGGGATCACCAACTCTTGCGATCCAAAGACTGCAACTTTGTCCGTAAAGTCGTTCGGGTTGTTACTTGACGAATAGTACGACGAACTCTCACCAGAAGTCGAGAAGATATCGCAGGACCGCCAATCGCACATGACGACATTGGCCACCGCGACGTCATACGTGTCGGCATTGCTGCTGCCCGCCGACGAGTTCGTGTTGGACGCGAGGTAGTCCGGCACTGCCACTTTGCCAATGGGGTCTGGGAACTCGAAATTCGCGTCGGCACTGGACGTGTCTAACGTGGCGGTGTACCGCAACGGGATCAACGCATTCTTCTGCAACCTGTCGGCAATGTCCACTCGGATCGTAATAGGGCACTTGCTCCCTTCATCCTGAATCAAAATGTTGTCCTGCGATGGCTGCTCCTGTGAATACTTCTCCGAAATATAGTAGCAGTACGTCGTACTGCCATCCATTTTGTACGTCACCCTGTTGCCATTTTTGACAGTTACGACGGTCAGAACATTCGCTAAAACCGTGAGCTACAACGCCTTTGAACGTACATGATGAGGCGGTTGTTTGCAGGAGACGGAGCTCCTAGCTGACGGACAAAAGCGACGGGAGGGGACTGAGGAACTGAGCAGCGCAAGTGACCGACTGACCGGGTGGAACAAGTGCGCGAGTCAGAGGCCGCCTCCCCTTTTCGTGCTTCCCGACTTGAAAGGGATTGGGAAAGTGGCAAAAGCGCCAGTTCGCGCTACGTTGTGTGCGATCGGAGCCATCCACACAAAACAGCAGGCGAGGAAGGGACACAAACTGCAGTACAGTCAATAACTTCCCCAACAGAATTCGTTGCTACACATGCATAACTACCCTGTATCAGTCTCATACATCGGCAACAAGTGAACCTTAAACCTGACAACCTCGTGCCTGGACACGAAGGTTCAAGAGCAAAGCATTGCATTTACATGCTGCTTTGTTTTAAAAGAGCGGTAGCCATCAAACGTTTCGGAGTTTCAATGCGCTGCTGTATTCTACGTGCTCACTCAATCATTGAGCGATATAGCGTGCTGTTACAGACGCCGTGCTTCCCATTCCGATATCAAAGGAAAAACCGGGGCCTTCCGCGAAACAAAATAGTACTTATAAAGATTTGAGCACCACGCCAAACTGTCTTAAAGTCATTCTAAGACCTGTAGTTTATCATAGATAAAGTGTGTCGTTGTGGTGAAAAAACGTTTGCAACATACTATAGTTGCGAAGGTGAGGGTGTTTGACGGCTCCAGCACCAATAAAGTGGCAACAATTAGGCTCTGTGAAACTTGTCGAATCGTGGGGCGTCGGAAGTGAGAAACTAGTGCGCCAGCTTTTATTCGGGTGAATACTGTACTAGATACGTCTGACCCATCTATCGCCCCGTTTTTGGTCACTTTGGATACGTCGATTATGGCAACGCGACAATTGCTGGTACTGACAAAAATACCATACAGTGATCAAGTGATATGCGATGCAATTATGCACCATTTCATCTAAAAGTACCAACTTTTGACATCCTGCCAGTTCGTTGAGAAGAGGCTACCCCTCGCTTTACTGCCTTTCTCAAGCATCTTTCTCAAATCAACTCGTCTTAACAACCATCTCTTCACCAACTCTGGCAGCTACTGACCTTACGACCACTGTAGACAGCGCTTCAACTGCCGGTCAGACTGAAAAAATGACAGTCTCCACTGGAGAAAAAGCTGATCCCGCCTCATTATTCGATTGGAAGGCGTCGTCCCCAATATGAGGCCCCCACACCTATTAACTACCGCAGCGCTGCTACTCCACGGCGTCTCCGCGTTCAATGAGACCAACTGCTGGAAGATCGACGCCAACTATTCAATGCAGGAGGCACTGGAAGCCTACAGCGGCTCTGCGTGTGCCGTGAGCGTGACAATCCCAGAACTAAAGCCTCCTACGCCCCCACGAGGACGTCGCGCTGCTATGGGGCGTGCAAATAGACGAAGATTCCAGCAACGACTTGCAAGTGCCTATTCCACCCGACTCGATGCCTACTTTGAGTGCGGACAACCTACTCCAAGACGTGCAGATCCTCGCCACGTACGTGCGGACGTGTGCGTCGCCGCTGGAATGCGCCCCGACGCTACTGAACAATGACACGTATACTGCAGCCCAGTCTGGCAATTTTTCAAGCTCGGACGCGACGTATTTCGAGTCGGTGGAGACGGTATCGTTCGCAGAAGCAGGGAACTATACAGTTGCAGCTGTTGCTGTGCTCGGGAACGCAGAGAACTCGACGCTGCTGTATTTTTTCCAGACGACAAGAGAAATTGTTGTCAAGCAAATTGAAGTGGAGAAACCGTGCGTGATCAGCCAGTTGAGATAGGAGTTTCTTGTGTGACTGATGAATATTTTGATGTTTGCTGCAATAGGGAGTACGATCAGCCCACGACGTACTGTCGTGTGACAGAGCAAGACCCATTGGACGACCTGTTAGACGCCAGTATGTTACGTGCGAGCAGTGACAGCTGCGAGATCGAGTTAGCTGTTGAAAAGACCAACGTCGTGCAGGTGGGGCAACCAGTCGACATTGTGTGGACGGCCGCGCTAACTCGCAATACGTCCAAGGAAGTCCAACTTCCTTCACCATTGGTGGCTATGGATATCGCTAATGGCAGCGTTGTCAACAGCTCGCACTACACGATCGTAAGGTCAGTGGTCAAGCTGTGTGAGAGAAACATGGAATGCAACGAGTACTCGAGCAGTACCACAGTGTCGTCCTTCGAGTACGCGGCGAATTTTACGACTGCAAGCACGGCTACCTCCAATGCGAGTAATGTGGTGATACCATCGAGTGGATGGTATGGGGGCTATGCCCAAATTACGTTGGCGGGGAAAGACCAAGACTCGCAGAGATACGACTTCGTGACTTACTTTGAAATATTCGCGACGACAGGTGACGTGGCTGAACAAGTACAAGGTCAGACATATCTCAACGACGGTAGCGAGTCGTACTGCTGGGAAGTAGTAGCTGCTATCGACGACGACAATGTCGATGCCTCGAATGTTGCTTTCGTGGGAAGTGGGAACAGTTGCCCCTACGCAGTGTCCATGTCTGTCAACACTACCGCATTGACAGTCGACACGAGTGCCAACGTGAATTGGGCCGTCGCACAGAACATCAACTACTTGAACACAGGTCATTTGACGGTGACGTTGTCAACAGTGTACGACGAAACCACAGGAAAGGACGTCAACATCCCCGTGGCAGACATCTATTACTGCAGCGACACTACCTGCTCACCGTTCTCGAAGAACAAGACACTACTTTACTCTGGAAATGCGTCGAGCTTTGAGGGGGCGATCGGTGTACATTCGTTCTTCTCGCCAGTGGTGACCCTCCCAAGCGAGGGAACCTATGCTCTAATGGCTCATGTTGTGATTCCGAATGGCGATGGTATGCGGTTCGACGTCGCAGCTTTCGTGCGCATGACCGTCTCATCGGCCTCAACGACGGCTGCTGCCAAACACACCTCGACTTCGAACGTGGGGCTGATTCTGGGTGCAACTGCGGGTTGTGCTGCGGCGCTGGGTCTCGCCGTTTTGGGGATTGCAATCGTAAGGAGACGGCAGCAGCACAAGGAAGCTGCAGCGGACAAAGAGCGCAGCTACAGTATTTATGGATTCAGTTCGAGGTCGCACACAAACGAGGTCCTTACAAACTCAGCTCACGGGTCGGAAGAATCGGGCCTCTTCATGTACGTGAAGGCGCAGATATCGCCGATGGACGCACAACGTGCCGGCTCGCTGTCGTACGATCCGTACTCGCGCAGGAGCTTTTTAGATGAAGCCTCAAGCTACAGCTTCTCGCTGTCCGAGCCCGACCTGGCGTTCCCGACACCAGAAACGTCTCCAACACATTTATCAACGCAGCCATCGCCTGCGACGCCTTAAAGATATCAATTCCGTCTGGGAGTAAGCTGTGTGAGATCCGATATATAAACACAATGTGAATATGATGTTGCCATGTCAGCAACAAAATACTCTTTGCTTGTCAGTTGCAGTCTGCTTCAACTTGCATGTGACCCACAATACCCTTTCAAACCCGTTCTTAGCCGCTAAGATCATCATATCCAGGGAAATATCCTTTGCCTTTTACGCTCCCATCACTCTTATTTTATCAGTAGCAGCTATGCTCTACACTATCACGTAACCCACATTTATCCCTGCGATTACCTCTAATTAGCACCCTCACCACTTCGCGGTTTCACACGTTTGAAAAGTGCGGGAAACCAGCCATGATGGCGAGCGCGCAGGACGTGGCCATGGGCGAGAGCAAGCACGAGGACATGGAGGCGAGCGACCGCGTGCCTCCCATATCCGCAGGATTCTCGACGCCACGACGGAGGCGGCAGCAGCAGGCGAGCGGCAGCTACGAGTTCAGCGTAACCCCAGAGCCCAGTCGGAGGCGCTTGTCGACGCACAGTAACCGGAAACCGGACCGAGAACTGCAGGAATCTCCGGCCCGGTACTCCCCAGTAAAGTGAAGGCTGCGGTGCGGTCGTTCGCCGACTTTCTCCACTTTCTGGTAGGTTTTAGGGCGTTTCGAACGCTAAAACGTTGTTGTTCCGAACAGGAGACTTAGAGTTTTGTTGTGCTGGTTTCTGTGCGCCTTGGAGGAACAGGAGGAGCACCACCAAGAGCACGAACTCATGCCGGTTATTATCCAGAGATTCGCGGAGCTGGGGGCTGTTATTGAGTCCCAGAAGAGGCATATTGACCGGTGGAAGGTGCGATGCGTTTTTATTTATTTTGAATAATAAAATAATCAACCGAGTAAAATAATTGACAGGATTCGTGTACTTGATGCAGGGAAAAGAGCTAGACTTGGCTATTGAAGAGGCACAGCAGAATCTGGAGCTGATTCGTGAACTGGGCGAGGTGCTTTTGGGGCTTCTTTGTGATTGATTGATGAGCATCATAACTGAACTATTGATGCATTTATTGATTTTTATTAGACTATTCAAAAACAAGAGTTGCAGCTTGCTTCGGCTCAGGTGGAAAAGCAGAGCTGGGAAGAGAAATATCACCTTGCTGCGCAAGAGGTGGAGTCGCTAAAGAAGCAAGGAACATACCAGATCCAGCAGCTCAACGCGGAGATCGCACTGTTGCGGCAGGCTGGCTCTGATTTGGAGAAAACGATGAAGCAACGGGATGTGACTATCGAGACCATGCGGAAATCTAATGAATCACTGAAGACCCAGTTGGAGCAAATGGATCGGGACAGTGCCAAAGTTTTGCAGGAAAACACTTCACTGGGGCAAAAATGGAAACACCAATCGGGCGAATTGCATTTACTTGAGCAACAGATTATCGAGTTGCGTAAACACTGCGAAGCAGAAAGCAGTAGAACAAAAGAACTTGAGCAGGCTGTGGCAAGCTGGCAGGCAAAATATGAAGATAAAGATCGTCGGACTCGCGAGCTTGAAAGCGCTTTGAACGTTGGCAAAAAGGAGATTGGTGAACATGAGGCAAACTGGAAAGCCAAGTATGACGATCAGGTGCGTCGCACACGTGAGCTGGAGGTCGCTCTTAACCATAGCAGAGAAAAGATTGGAGAGCACGAGGTAACCTGGCAGGCGAAGTACAACGACCAGGAACGTAAGCTACGCGAACTTGAGAAAACTCTTAACCATGGAAGAGAAGAGTTTGGCGTGCTTGAGGGGGCTCTGGAAAAGAAATACAAAGAACACATGGAGAAGATGATGCAGGAACACGAGCAACGACTTGCACAGCAGCACAAGCAGAGTAGCGGGATTGAAGCTGAGCGCCAACGACTAGCTAAGGCTCTTCAGCAAGAGTCAAAGCGCTACCAAGACGTCAAGAAAGAAGCTGGCGAGATGCGTGCGAAGATTGAGGCTGAGGCAATGTCTGCAATGACCCAACGTGAACAGCAATTGTTAAAAGAAAAGGCTCGGGTGGAAGAAGTGTTAAACCACGAAGTTGATCGGATCAAACAAGAGAACGATGAGCTCCGCGTTAAAGTGGAAAGCTTAAAGGACGTTAATCGGCGCAAGAGCACTGAGATCGGGCGTCTGATGACAGATGTTCAAGACCTGCAGCTACGTCAACCGCAAAATCCTGACAGTCAAAGGGTCCAGCAGCTTACAGGGGAGTTGGAGGGTGCAAGGCAATACGTTGAAAAACTGACGAAGGATTTAGCTGAGAAGGAAGCTGCACAGGAAGAAGCTTTGAAGGCACAATCGACTGAGTTTGAGACTCAGTATACCGAGTTCGTCACCCAAGTTGAGGGACAGTTCAACGAGCTGACTCATGAGAATGAGCAGTTGAGGGCAAGCCTTGAAGAGGCGGAAAAGAAGTTTGAAGTGCATGCAGGTCAATTGTCCGCAGATGTGGAATCAGAGCTTGGTAAATGGCGCACAGAGTGTGAAAAGCTGGAACACCAATTGCACGAAGGTGGCCGGGAACATGAATCTTTGAAGCGTGAGCTCGAGCATCGCATCCAAGAATTGGAGCTTAAAAGAAGGAAGTCGCGGACTTAAACGGTCAAATCGAACAATTCCTTTCTCCCAACAACGAAAGAACGAGGGAAGTGGAGCTGCTGCATGGAGAACGTGTGCGCCTGGAAGAGCAGAACCAGGAGCTGCAAAGACAAATCGAGGTAATCCGAGTCGAAGCGGACGCTAAAATGGACGAGGCGCAGCAGCTCCTTATCCGCGCAACTGAACAGGAGAGCGCTCATCAAAACGCTATCCGTTCACTGACCATCGAAAAGGAAGACATGAGCCGCAACATGATGACTCTCTCTTCGGAGAAGGCGGCTTTGGAGTTCCAGCTCACGTCAGTACGCGGTGAGATCGAACACTGGAAGGTGACGGCACAGCAGCTGGAAAAAGAAAAACACGAGCTCGAGATTAAGATTCAGGAACTGATGCGCCAGGCGAACCAGCAAATTGAAACACAGAAACACGCAGCTGCTATAGCCACAGAGGATGGCCGGACACAGCTGCAAAAGTTGACAGCGCAACTCGTGCAACGCGATACACAACTGAATGAAGGCCAGCAGCAATTGCTCAGTTTGCAAGGAACAGTACGATCTCTGGAAGATAAACTTCGGGACCAGCACCGTGAGTTTGAGACCGTGCAGATGAGAAATGAACAGATGGCGGTCCAGCTCGAGTCTCTTCAAAATGAGAAGCGAAGTCTGGAGAGTATTATGGAGCTCCAAAGTGGCTTCAGTCTTGGAGAAACTCGTCGAGGCATGGAGGGTGATCTTTCGCAGAGACTGGAGCAATTAAAGCATGAGATGGAGCAGCGAGTGCTTAAGGAGAGTGAAAAGGCAAATCACTTACAAACAGTTTTGGAGTCAAAGCTAGATGTGCAACAACAGCATTTGAGTGACGAGAACCGAAAGCTTGAGGGGTGAAGCTCGACCTTGAACAAAAAGTGGAAGAGTTGGCTACAGAATGCGAAAAGTTAGATGCTGAACTATCGTTGTTACATAACGAACGGGAGGAACAGGATCGTGTATTGTCAGATATGCATCAAAACGTTGCAGAGCTCGAGAAGAAGTTATTGGCACAAGATAATTCGTCGAGCGAGTCAAAACAGACTGATGCTGCGCTAAACAAATTGAAGGAGGAGCACGAGCAATTTAAGAAGGATGTCACAGCCCAATTAAAAGCAAAGTCTGATGCGGTGACTGACTTGCAAGATGATGCGGCTGAATTGCAGGCGAAATTGGATCAAGAAAAGGAAATGACTCGCCACCTCATGGATCGCGCACATGCTGACAAGCAAGAGCACGCCGATGAACTCTCGACGAAGTCACAACTTCTGGAAGAGCAAAGATGCGAGTTGCTGAGTTAGAATCATCATTACAGCAACTCCAGCACAAAGCACAAATCAACAAAGAAGCGGTGGCTGGCAAAGAACAAAATATCATGCATGAAAAGCTGCGGAAGGAGCGCGAGTATCGTTCTTTGCGATCAAAGTATGACAAGCTGGCTGCTGAAAGCACAAACGTGCAGAAAAAGTTGGATGACAAGGTGGAAGAGATTGAAACCTTGAACGATGAAATCGAGCGGCTACACCAAGAAATCCGCGACAACACAGCTGAAATGGATAACGCCAGAGGTCATTTACACATATCTGAGCAGCTAACGATGAAGCTCGAAGACTTGCAGGACCAGTTGGATGCACGAAGCAATGAGATTCGCCATAGTAACCAAGAGTTGGCTGAAAAGGAAAAAGAGCTTAAGCGCGCTCAGGAAGCAGCGCACGATGCGAAGCGCCGGTATCAGGAGAAGCTGGATGGAAAGGAAAAGGAGTTGGCGTCTTTAAAGCAGAAGAATCAAGAGTACCGCGAGCAGCTTAAGCGATCCGACCAGCATTATAGCTCTCGGTCCAAAGTGGAGGAGATACAAGAGGAGTTGTTTGCTCGCGACGACGAAGTGCACCAACGCAACGTCGAGTTGGCTACAAAGGAGAAAGAACTTCAGCGTGTCCAGGATGCGGCACATGAGGCGAAGCGCCGGTATCAGGAGATGTTGGATGAAAAAGAAGACGAGTTGACGTCGTTAAAGCACAAGAATCAGCAATACCGGGACCAGCTGAAGCGATCTGACCAGCAACATGACTCCCGATCCAGATTAGAAGAGATACAACAGAAGTTGCTTGCTCGCGATGACGAAGTACGTCAGCGCAACGTCGAGTTGGCTGCGAAGGAGAAAGAGCTTCAGCGCGTTCAGGATGCAGCACACGAGGTGAAACGCAAGTACCAGGAGAACTTGGACGAAAAAGAAAGCGAATTGACATCTCTCCACCACAAGCTTCAGGAGTATCGAGACCAGCTCAAGCGATCTGACCAGCCTCATAATTCCCGACCTAAACATCCATCTGATGTTGAGGACATGCCACGCACTGTATCTGACGAAATACCAGGTCAGTCATTGGAGCGCGAGCAGGAACTGACCGCCCAAATAGTTCGTTTGGAAGACGAAAAATGGCAATGCTCAACCAGTTCCGCCGTGAGATGAGGAAGCTAAATATCGAGTTCGGTACTCAAGGCTCCTACGCCAACGAGAACTTCGTAGACGACAGCGCTTTCCACCGTGGCATCATGGAGGTTTCGGCCTTACTTCGGAGTTACCAAGATCGTGAAACACGCCAAGACACGCTTATGCGTCGCAAAGAGAAGCAAATCAACGATCTGAAAATACGGTTAAATGAACTAGAGGATTCGTTCCGTACCCATGATGTAAAGCCGAATAAGCACGAGCGACAGCAGCAGAGAGCGATGGAGACGTCGTTCCGGAAGCAAATTGACGCCTTGGGCGATGAAGTGTCCAAACTACGGTTGGAGAACCAGGAGTTGCGTGAGAACCCTACACCAAACGGAAGTGGCGAGTCACGTATTGATGCAATTTACGAGTGGGAGGAAAAGTGCGCGAAGCTTAAACTCCGAGTGCGTGAACTGAAGGAAGCAAATGCAAAGTTCAAGGACAGCCGTTTCTCCAAAGCAGACGTGAAGGCACTTGTGGACGAAGTCGAAAAGCTTACGAGCCAGGTTCTGGAGAAGGACCTGCAGCTGCAAGCTCTTCGGAAGCATGCCTCACCGAGGTTCAAGAATAACGGCACTTCAGCTACCGATGTGGGATCCCGTCGCTCGAAAGATCTGGTTGTGTCACTGCAGCAGAAAGAGGACAAAATCATGGTTCTTAACGACCATCTGACCGAACTCATGACGCACAATATGCGCTTGCAGCACGAGACTGAGCGTTATGCTGTTCAATACGGGCCATTGAGCAGCACAGTAGCGACGAATGGCGTGATCGGCAACTCAGGGATTCGTATGCCCTCCCGCACCAACGGTAGCAACCAACAACCACCTGCCGTCCGCTCGAAGTAGAGAAACCTTGAGTACTATCAACTTATTTAGTTTTAATCAATGAAACTAGCAATGTGAGCTTGTACATGTACATGCAGTGTTTACCGACGTCTATGTTCATTCTACCCGATTTCAGTCACTGCCCATGCAGGTATTGCCCTTGGTATGCAGTAAACTAAACCAATTGCCGTTGCTTTGTTTCTGGGAGATATTGCCAGAAGAAGATCAAACATACCACGTACGAAGCACCGTAAGCCAGGAAAGTGGTGGCGGTGCCGAGAGTTTCAAATAGCGTGAGCATAGTGCCGTTCACGAGCAGCGAGATCAGGGACATCGCGAACGTGCAGTAGCTCATGTATCTCGCCCGATAGCTGTTGTCTTGAAACAGCTCGCTGAGGATAACCACAAAGAGAATGCTGGGTCCAACGGCAGCAAACACGTTGAGCACTGCGAAAGTGATCATAATGCTCGCAGACGCCGCGGAACTGCGCGCGAAATCATCGGTGGAATAGCGCGCAAAAATGGCGCCACTCACCGCAAAACATCCGCACACCACGATGAGACAGATTAAGTACACTTGTCGACGTGAGAATCTTGCAATGACAAACCGGCCGGCAAAAATCACAGACACCACAGCTACAAGCGAGCAGAGTAGACCAAACACATTCGCATCCCTGCGCGAGTACGAAGAGCTGGTCTTGGCAATAATCTCCGGCCCGTAAAAGAGAGATGCATCCACGCAGTTATTGACATAAGCCAGCAAAATCCCAATCACGAGCTCAAGGTGTGGTTTGGAGGATGCTGCAGATGATCTGGAAGAAGTTGATTGCGGCGGAGAGGCAGGGCTATGTCTGTTGACACGGCCGTAATTCCCATTCCTCGATCGTTTAACCGTTGCTCCGCCGGTGCTATCCACACTGTCTTCATCCGAGAGGTCTGTCGGTCCATCTTCCAAATCCGTGGTCGGATTCTCCTTCCAGCGGAGCCATTTGATGCTCTCTGGAAAGTGAAAATGGAAGTTATACAGCACGTATAGTGCTGGAAGACTGCCAGACGCTAAACACGCTCGCCAGTTCTCACTCACTGCAATCATAAAAAGATACGGCACAGCCACTCCAGAATTCACTCTACAAAACAGGAAAAAAATCTCATCAGAACAAATCACTGGACCAATATCAAACTCTGCTCACCCTAGCTGGAAGAGCGTGAGGAATGTGCCTCGATTAGCAGCATCTACGCACTCACTGATGTACATTGGAATGAGCAAGATGGACAGCCCATTGCCCACTCCAGAGCACAGTCTCCAGATCACGAGCCACTGGAAAGTAGAGCTCCCCAGCCCTGCCAACAGAGCCCCCAGTATAGAGCAGCAGCAGGCAAACATGGCAGTAGCTTTGCGGCCGAAGCGGTCGGCCAAGCAGCCGCCCAGCAGCATCGAACACGCGTCGCTAAGGGTCGCGGTCGCACTCAAAGCCTCCTCCTGAGTCGACGACAGCTCCAGATCATCGCGCATGTACTGCAGAGTGGCTGCCAAGCTGACGTTGTAGCCGTAAATGAGTCCTCCCATGACGCTAAATAGGACCCACGTACGGCGCTTGAAGCCGCCAATTCCTCCGTAATCGTCATCTTCAGCGTCCTCTCCCTCGTTTTGCTTAGCAGCACGAGAGCGCTGCGGTCTGCGCTTCTGCTCGCGCAGCCGCAGCAACTCATTCGTCTCGTCCTCCGTCATGCAGCCCTTTTTTATTTTAACTATGAAGCGTTTTTAAAACAAGCGCCGGATATCCCAGAAAAAACAAGTCCAACACAAAAAAGTCTTTAGGGGTGACACCCGTTCTTTTGAAATAAAGTGCAGTACCGTAACTTCATATGTCATATCGGATAGGAAAACGTCCAAAAGTGCAGCCTATTTTCGTTATTGTGTCGTCTATTTAAGAAAAAGTCCAAATTTACAGTCTATTTTAGTTTCTATTTTAGTTTCTATTTGGCCCTTTCATAGTCGACCATGACCCTGATCCAAGTTCGGCGCTCGATTTTCGCCGAACTTGGATCAAATCACGTTTTTAAAAACAAAAATAACTTTTTCTTGTTTTGGGCAGACTGGAAAACACTGTTTTGGGCTCGGATTCCGAATTTCTTCCTGGAAGTCAGTATGTCTAAACTTATTTGACTACCCGTTAAATTTATTTTTAAATCAAGAAAAAGAAAAAAAGCGATCGGAAGGAAGATGCCCAAGTTCTACGGCGTGGCGCGGTGGGCGCCCAAGCTCATTCTCCTGCAGATCCTTTGCATGCAGGTTGGTATCATGCACTTCGCCATCGTCTCAGCTTTCTATCCATATTGAAATCTCCTTCTAACTCTTTGTTCTTTCTGGTGGAATTTGCATCTGAAGTGCTCTCACTACTTGGCTCAGGGCCTAATGCTCGGTATTTGCCACGGTGCACACGTTACTTTGGACCAATTCTTCGCGTACCACACACAAACTATTGTGACTGTGGACGGACTCAAGAACTGTCTGGGTGTCGTCTTTGCAAGCCTCGTCAGGTCGGTTAATATCCTATATATCTGTAGCCATTTGGTCGATTTGACAAACTGATCTCTTTTGCTGTCTGCAGCGCTGTGTGCCTTTCGCTCTTTGTGGAACGAGCCAAAAAGTGTCTGGACTTCGGCGTCACGCTCTACTTCATCGACTTCCTGATCCAGTGTTTCTATTCTGTGGGTCATTACCACGAAGAACTACTTTTTTTTCATCTGTGGCTAACGACACGATTTTGTTGTTCGTGCTGCAGGAATTTCCTAAAATGTGGGACTGGTGGCTTATCCATGTCGTCGCTGCAAGCGTGACGATCATCCTAGGAGAGTATATTTGCTCTCGTCGTGAGCTGGAGGAGATCCCGATGGTCGAGCTCTTCACCAAACGTTCCCGAAACTAATAACGCCATAAACTCATTGGGATAAATAGCAATGATGAGATTCAAGCTGACCTCGTGTACGAGTATGCTACGGGTATATACGATGTGCTAAGCTACAAGGCACGAGACTACTCTCCTGTCGAGTTAATACAATCTCTAGTGGCCGCATTGGAGTCAGGCGCACCGGGTTTTTGAAGTAAAAGAAAACATATCGAGCTGCATGAGATAAGACCGCTCCATCCGATCCATGGCTTGGCGTACGCTCTCGTCCAGGCCTTTGAGGTGTGGAAGGACACCAGAATACGCCAGTGCTGCCACCAAATGCTCCAAGTTCTCGTCACGCAGAATTTGTCTGGGTAGACGGAGGTGTGTAAGGCGTGGCAACGTCGCTAGCTCTTGCAGCAACACGGATGTGGGAGCACGGGTTTGTGAGAGGTCCAAACGCTGCAGCGTGTGCGTCTGGGTGCTAGCTAGTGTTCGCACCCAAGACGATGACGCAGTCGACGGGGCTACAACGGTAACAAATCGCTCTGCCGAGAGGTTTGATTCTTCCAGCGCCTTAGCGAAATAGTATGGGCCTTGGTTTGTCCTGGGCATTAGTTCGTCAACTACTGCGGGACTCACAGATGGACTGGAGTCTTCATCACGAAGCGGTTCCAGACGGGGTGGTAAGCTGTTGTAGTGTGCAAGCAACTTGCTCTTGTAGTCATTAATGTCGTTAATTGGCGTTGCTGACCAATGTCCCGAAGTCCGGTCAGCAAGCTGGACTTCTGGACACTGCAGATACTCATGGCGAAGCAATTTGGAAGCAGAGGCTGAGTGCGAGATGATAAGATATTTAGCATACTCCAGGAACGCCCGCAATCCGTTAGAGAAGTGGTCTGGAAATCGCAGTAGCAATGCTAACAGCGAGGACGCATTTGTGTCCACGAAACGGCCACGTGCCCACACCATAAGCGCACATTGAATTACCGAGCTCACCATATTGGGATGTGGGAACGCTAGCCGATTTCTTAATACGGCAGCCATGCCACCGCCACCCACTGCTCCAACTTCCAACAGACGATGGCGCTGCTGAGCGATTCCACGCACACCATCTTCGTCAACATCAAGCATGACTGGCACGTTAAACTCCCCTTCAGCAGCAAGTGTCGGATCTTGAACACGTGCTTGGGTTCCACCAACTTGTTGGCAATTTCGGCGACTGAGGAACAGTTGGAACAGCGGTGTTCGCCGTCTACCGGAGTGATGTTGGTTACGAGACTCGTGCAGACTTTTCACGTCAAATCCCTGGCCTTCTGTCATCTCCACATCCTCATCTTCTGCTCCAATGTGCAGTGGCTGCAACCCTGAAGTCACGGAAGAGCTTTCTTGGACTCCCCTATGGCACTGCACCACGATGTTCACCGGCGATATATCTACATGTTCACAGTTTACCCTCTCCAGGGCATCCACAGCTAGCAGTACTTGCCTCAGAAACGAGCGTAATGTGCGCTCGCTTACGCGCTGTTCCGTAGCAAGCCACGAGCCTAGCGTCATGCACTGTTGCCCATCCACCACGCTGTACACATCTTCATCATCTGCAGCACCTGCACCCTGTTGGCCATTTACCACCGCGTGATTTTGCCCATCCTGCACTCCAACAGCAACCTCACGCGGAGGTTGTAGGTGCATATTAGCCATTTGTCTTAAGTCCTGTTCCATCTCCACACGTAATCCAGATGCATTTTGCACACACACCAAGTGTACACTGGAGAACCCCTTTCTTCTCCCTCGTGCTGCTCTCCGCATCAATCTCGGCAGAAGCCGGGCACCAGCAGCATTCGGGGCTAAATTCCTTATATATTCTAGAACGCGATCACTATATCGTGCCACCGGAGGCGTCGTGGTCGCATTGCAATCTGCCATTTGAGGTGCCTGTGCCAGTTTCAACTTTTGGAAAACCATATACACCAAGATGGCTGGAACATGATCTCTTGTCCCAGTCAGGTTCTTTTCCAGTCCTAATAGCGGTCGCAAAGGGTATTTCTCCAACGGAGTGACCAAGAAAGGTTCCCAGAAAAGGTCATCACGACCCAGCGCTCTCCAGGCTCGACACACTGCGCTGGCCTTCAGCAGCTCTTGTCTAGAAAAAAGGTGAAGAGAAGCATCTCCAGTCCACCAAGAGCGTCAATACCGACGTCCTGATGGCTCTTTTTAGGGTTTGAACCTGTATCTCCACCGTCCTGCCAGTCAACAGAGTCCTCACGTCCTGACAGGATCAAGTGCGTGTCAATAACCAGAGACTCGGGCGTGTAAAAACGCATTCTCTCCCGGACTTGGCGCAGCGCCCGCAGCTTGTCCCGACATTGGCGTTGCTGTTGCATCAGAGGGTCTTCTTCTTCGCTTGTATGGGGCGAATACGCCGTGGGCTTCGGCTCGAAGCTCTGGTTCTGGATGGAGCGGATCCAGTTGGACGACGGAGACGGACCTGCAGCTTCCTTGAGGTCTTCTTCCTCGTCCACTGCAGGGCGTTTAGGACGGCGTCGGGCCGGAGACGGAGCGCGATGACTTGTCATGGCGGCAGGAGGGGATTTGTGTAACTGAGACTGAAGGAATAGCAACGTTTTGCTGTAACTTTCGCTGCTTGATTATTTGTCCAATCACATCCCTATATCATCGAATCGTGTCTTCGATCAGAACAGTCTCATATTTCTCCATCGTCATGCCCGGCAGCACAGCAGACGAATTGCGTCTCAAGTTCCTGTTCGCGAACCATGACGGCGCGCACGTCGAGCTGGCGTTCCCCAAGGCGACGACTGTGGAGCAGGTCAAGGCGGAACTGATTCAGAGCTGGCCCCAGAGTACGTCGCACTTGCAATCAGTTTCGTCCCAACGCTCGGTCTAATGATTTTCATGTATCACACGCAGACGTGCCTCCTGCCGAGAACGCCAAGGCCGTTCGCCTCATTTGCATGGGGCGCGGCATCCTGCAAGACTCGCACACGCTGCTGAGCGCTGGAGTTCCGGCGTTTGACACGCACCCCACACCTGTGAACGTCTCAGTGTGCCGCAAAACGGCGCCAGCAGTGCACGGTACGAAGTGCTGTGGCTTGATATCTGAGAGCTTGACACTGAGTAAGTTGCCTGTTGTACAGAAGCTGCTCCTGGCCAGGGGGCTGCCAAGACGGTGGAGTCGGCAGGCTGCGGCTGTATCATTTCCTAGGATGCATATAGCAAAACATATCTCTTGTTGATCACTCGCTGCCGTCGATGGTGGCATTAAGTTATTGGGAACACGAGCTATTTGGAATCTAGTCATTTGCCTACCTCTCAGCGGTCGCCTCTCAGCAGAAGGGCTGCTGGCAGATCGGACACTTGTTCTTGCCCGACTGGTTGAACCACTTGTACAGACACGAGTTGTGGTACTTGTTGCTACATGTCTTGCACGGCAAGGACGGCAAACCCATGTTTTTAGGGTTCAGGATGGAGTAACAGATCGGGCAAGGTTCCACACCCTCGAACTCCTTATCGACATTTCGCTTCCACAGCATGACGGCGTCTAGTAGGGAACCATCGCGCGATGCTGTCACGCGAATGATTTGTAGTACCCAACGCCGCCAACGGTCTTCCGAAATACCAATACGCTTCGTGCATTCCACCTCCACACTGCGCAGTGGGTAAGACGAAGGTACGCGCACTACCATCTCCAACGTACATTCGTCCTTTACATACGTCGTTGTGATCTCGCGGGACACCCGGCTGCCCTTCACCGTCATTTCTTCCTCGTCAAATTCATCTCCTCCAATCGACTTGGACTCGCTTGCCTTCTGAATAAGCTCCAACTCTGCTGCTAATACCGACGGCGTAATGTGGTCCTCAAAGTATTTAGCGGCCCAGCTGCGTGTGGCGCGCGAGCAGTCATCGTTCCACCAGGAGCGAACCATGGCCGGCAGTCGCACAACTGTGCGGAAGAAAACACGAGTGCCCAGCTGGAACACGTGTCTCTTTTCGAAACTCCACACCTCATCCTCCGCTGTTTTGGCCAAATCTGCCACCTCGAACAACGGCGAATCAAGTAAATCTATACTCGAGGCTTTGCTTCCAGTTTGTGCGTCTTGGGATAACAGCGCTGCACTAAAAGCCAGGAAGTTGGAGAGCATACCGTTGCGCGCGACATACGAGCTGAGTGACGAAGCGATCATTGTAGACGAAGGACCCTCGCCTTCGCCATTGCTTTCATCCCCTTTCCGCTCGCAGGGAAAAGCTGCAAGAAAAGATCCCACAGCAACAGTTTCCCGACGACATCTTCACGCTCCTGTGGTTTTTGCTTTCGGCTACGCATGCGGATGTTTGTCACGCCGCTTTCACCCTTCTTATCAGCAAAAACAGCTCGCAAAGCGGACCGCAATGCCTTGGGAATTAATACTCGCGCCAATGCAGCTTCTGTGGCGGCCTCGTCCTCGCCGTTGAAATCGATTGCACTTGCATCAAACGTGAGCAATCGCAGAGCACCACTGTACGAAGCCAAAATATACAGCAAGACGCGGACCATCGGCGGTAATGGATAGCGCTCCCCGTTGAATAGTGACGCTAACGATTCAATGCCTCCAAAGGACTCCAACACAAGTCGCTTTACGTCTTCAACATCATAGATGCTTGCTAGTGTGGAGTGAAGCGCTGAGAGAACCCTCGATAGCACTGTCTCCACACTAAGCCACAGGTAGGTGAGGCCGAAGCACTGACTCGGAGATGCGTATGCAACATACGTGGTCACGATATTTGCCTTCAGCTGTGCACTTTCAGAGAATGCGCACAGCACCGTAGCCAGTAGGGCTTCTCTGTAGTGAGCGGCCAGTTCCTGGAGAGCGTCGGCATTCGAAGCATGCATCGCACTCACTAGATTCAGTAACGCCAACCGAGCAGTAACCAAATCTCGCGGGTACTCAAGAACAACTTGTTCTTCGACGCCCTTGATGGTTCCGCGTTCTGGGAATACTGAACTGCGTTTCTGCATCTTCAACGCTACAATTTTCGCAGTTTCCGTCTTGCCTGCTATCGCATGAGTGATAACCAAACGTGCCACCTTCTCCCATTTGCCACTAAATACTGCAGCTGCATTCTCGGCGTGCACTGCGAGAGCACTGACGTATTCAGCCACAGTAGTCCATTCCGTGACCTCAACAACAGTTGCTGAACCGGGTGCCAGTGTATCCTCAAGACGCGATAGCACGGGCTCCTGGCTAGACAGGTCGATGACACTTAGTCTGGAAAGTTTTGATGAAGCGGCAACATTTTCTTCCTCGTGGACCGCCCTTGTTACTAGTTGGAGATACTCGAAAAAGTCACCAGCAGGTGCTGCCACAAAATCTTGACCACACATAGCATAAAAGCTTGTCAGCAACGAAATAACTTCACCCTGCTGTGCCTCCGCAGTATGAAGCGCGCCGATCAAAGATAATGCGACATATTGGACAGCTGCCATTTTCCAGTCTCCACTATGCTCGACCTCTTTTTGAATGAGATCCGACCGTGCTGCGACGGAGCTCAGATTTGACAGGATAGCCACATTCAATTCATCAAGCGTTTTATGCTGTTCGTTCGTGAGAGCGTTCGCTTCTTCTTCTGCCATAGAGACTGGGCTCTGGTCTTGGCTTAAGAAAACCCAATTGCGATAATCTGCATTCATCCGTATACGTTTTTCCTTGCACATCTGGAGTGCTTCAGTTAGCACGAAATCCATTATCGGAGACGACGACTTTAATGATTCGTATAGGTGTTCCAAAGCCAGATAACTCTCCAGCGTCTCAACCAACTTGATACCTTGTTGGCCGTGACTGTTGGTGTGGTAGACTACCCATGTCAATGCGGATGTGACATCTAGGTCCACAAGCTTCGAAACAAGGTTCACGGCTTCCTGTTTGTCCAATGATGTGATATATTCCCGCAGGACATCGACAACTTGCTCGTCATCACATACATCGCCCAGACCCGACAATACTCTGCTATAGAACAATTTCTGTGATTTCGTATCATCTTCGCCACATCGCAAATGAATAGCATCCAGCTTTTCTACAAGCTGTGAAACAGATATAGCCACCTGATCGGCTGCAAGTTGCACGTAGCTCTTTACATAAGCCGCGAACTTCTTGGTGTTGAATGATACGGTTCCGACTGGCAAATCTGCAAGAAGGAAGCAGTTAACATGCTCCGCTAGTTCGTCCACAAATGCTTCCGAACGAGCAGAGTTCCACCTTTTAAGAGAATGCCGCACTGTTCGCGCCCAAAGCGCAACCGCTTCAGATCTATAGCTACCCCGAGCCGACAGATGAAAGAGTAGCTTATACAGTTGGCCTTCAACAACTTCCAGCTCAGCAGGGAGCTCACCGTCGAGCTTATAAAAGAGCTCGCAAAGATGGGTGAGGATCTGCATGACAACCGCATCAGCAGTTGCGCCTAAGCCATTCTGGATAACAAAATGGCACAGTATCATCACCGCGTCAGGACTCACCACAGGGGAGTGAGACAAGTCTCCAATACATGCGTTCAAAAGAATGGCAAACGCATCGGCATCCAAGTCGTCCAGCCGTCCCTTCAAACTAATCATTAAGAATTCATCCAGCAGTTTTCCTTTCCAAATGGCTTGTAGCGCTTCAAGCGTTGGATTTAAAGCACCACCAGGTGAAATATCGCCGCCATGCTGTCTTTGCCAGCTTCCACAGGATAACCACAATTTGTTACCGTCATCGGTAATCGGGAATTGTAATCCATATCGGATGATGTCGCTCGCCTCTGCCATATCACCAAATTGAACGTTGCAGTCCTGAAAAAGCTTCAACAGAAACTCTTTTTCTCATCAGCAGCGAGGAAAAATGGCCGCATGACTTCCAAAGCAATTCGCATCGTCTTTGTCACGCTTTTTGAGCTAGATTTTCTCCAGTCAGCAAGTAACCGCAGAACAGGTCGATAGTGACTTTCAAAATGCAGCTCTGTCGGCTTTTCATCATCTAATAGAACTGCATTGATCGGCAGTGCCGTGCAAACACCACTGATCGCCTCCAGCACCTGAGCGAGTGAGCTGTTTTTGTCCTGAGAGAATGCGGAATCCACCACAAGTAGGTCAACCTGCTTCAGCGCTTCTCGATAAACTTCTTTACTCGACAGTAACCATTGTTCCGCTTCGTGATCTTCGCTTTTACCATTCGTGGCAGCAACGCTCGAACAAATGAATGTATTCAGTCGAGATGGCACGAATGAAAGCTTGGCAATCATTAAACTGACAGCCTGCCGTGTCCACGTGTGCAGCTTTCCCACGAAGTCTTTTTTCAGATCGTTCGCTACGGTCGAATCCGTTGAATAGCAGCGCAATCGGCTAGTCATCTCAAGCAAACCATCAGCATACAGCTCAACTCCTCTATCAGGAAACTCAGGGAGACCCAATGCAATCGTGATCGACGACACGAAGACCTTTTCGAATTGGCTCACATAGTTCGTCATGATGGCCTCTGACGCATGCTCACTGAGCCATACTGTATTTTCCTTTGTATTGAGAAAATACTGAAAAACGCCATTAGGCACTCGAAGTATGCCGAGATCGCAGGTGGCTCGACAAATCGGGCATCTTTCGACTCAATGAACTTCCAACACTGCTCCAGTACCCCTGTATATAGCAATGACTGACCCTTGACTGGATCAACGGCTACGCTCATTGGCACCATTGATAACAGCGGCAAAAGAGTAGGAAATGATGACCGACCAGACCCATAGAATCCATGCCGGATCTGAGTAAATAATTTCGGGTAGACAGCACTAACGACGAATTTAGGGAAACTAGGACTCGAGTGCCACACATTGGGGAACGCTTGCAGGAACGTAAGCACTGCATTCCACATATCGTCGTGGTTCACAGGGCTCTTGTCACCAAGCATTCCAAGAACCACTTTGCCAAACGCTTCTTCTTTCGCGGCAATAATCGGCTTGGCTTTTGTGCACAACGTCACCAGTACCACATACATCGCTCTCCGCACAATATCGCGCGTAAAATTCGGGTGCTTCGAAGACGCCGTCGTCAGTCGCATAAATTTATCTGACGTCACCACAGCCGCCACCGAACAGCTCGCATCTTCATCACTCAGCTTGTCCGTCATTTCATTCTCCGCAAAGAGCTTGACAACGGCATCGATACTCAACACAGCGGCAGAAATACATCTCTCATAGCGTTCTTCCTTTTCATCAGGTTGCAGCGCGATACCTTCAAACGTATCTGGTGTTTTAGTGAAAAACAATCGAAACTCCTCCATCAACGAGCCCAAATGTTCCTCCATCACCGTCCTCCTCATCTCCTGGTCGGTAAACAACGTCTCAAAGGCCTTTTTGGCCAGAGCTGCCACGTCTGTATGCATATCGTGCATCGCTAAAAACCAGTACGGCAACAGCCGTTGCAGGTGCGGGACGAACGCTCGAGGCTTCATTTTATCTGCTAGAGCTGCCAGCACCTCGTTGAGCAACTGCCGGACCTTGCGGTCGTTCTGGTCGCGCATCTCGAACGTATAGAGCTGTGTGAAGTGGCCGAGCATGGGGCGGAGCTCCTGCGGCTGCCGGGGCGGCAGCACGTCCTGCAGGAAGGTGTGCAGGGCCTTGATCTTGGTCACGGCGCCCTTTTTGGCCAGCATCTTGAGCGCCAGCGCGATCTCGTGGTCCGATCCGTCGTAGATGCTCTGCACCACCGGCTTGGAATAGGCACTGGAGGCTTTGGGCTTGGCTTGGACGGCGTCTGGCGCGGACTGGGCGAAGCTCGCGAAGCCGATGAAGGCTGGAGGAGCTGCACCTGATCCTGCCGACGCCAGCAGCGTCTGATGCGCACGGGCGCTGGAGGACGCGCGACTCTGCTCTTGCTTCTCTCGCTGCTTGTTCTTCTTGGCCATGGTGTTCAATTAGGCAAGTGAATGCGGAATTTCAAAGGGGAAACGCATGAGTGATGGTCGATTTCGTATCCATCATCTGATTGGCTGAAACAAAATGTTAAAATCGGATTGGATGAAGGCGTCGCATCATTTGGAGTAGCTTTCACTATGGCATACTCTAGAGAAGTATAACCATCTGCCACCGCTCACTTGTCAAAAGCGCAGGAAAGAAGCAAGCAGGACTGTACCAAGATGCGTCGTGCCGTGCACTCCCAGGCGCTCAAGGGGCTCGCACGTCGTCTGCAGCCAGCTGCACGCCCTTCAGTCGCCACTCAGCTCCCCTCCAGTCGCGTGCGTTGTTCCAGCAGTCTCCTCTCCGTTCTCTGTCCACTGTGGCCCCCAAAGCTTCGGAGGAAGACCCTGTGCCCGTGCAGGTCGTGGAGGAAGTTGCAGCAGAAGAAGAGGAGGACCAGGACGATATTGGACGCAAACTGAAGCCTCGTGAGGTCGTGGAGCAACTTAACAAGTACATTGTGGGCCAGGCCGACGCCAAGCGCGCCGTTGCCATTGCGTTGCGCAACCGCTGGCGCCGTATGAAGATCTCGGACGACTTACGCCAAGAAGTGAGTCCCAAGAACATCCTGATGATCGGTCCTACGGGCTGTGGTAAGACAGAGATCGCTCGTCGACTGGCCAAGCTCTCTGAAGCTCCGTTCGTCAAGGTGGAGGCCACCAAGTTCACGGAGGTTGGCTTCCATGGACGTGACGTGGACCAAATCATCCGCGACCTGGTGGAGAACGCTATCAACATGGTGAAGAAACACCGCCAGGACCGGATGCGCAAGCAGGTGCAGCATCTCGTGGAGATGCGGATCCTGGACGCGCTCACGGGGGCGAATGCCGCGGAGCGTTCACGTGCGTCGTTCGAACGTCTGCTGCATGCTGGAGAACTGGAAGACCGTATCATTGAATTTGACGCTCCTGCTGCCAAGACTCCGAGTGGTCAACCAATCTCGTTTGTTGGAGGCGAAGGAAAAGGAATCTCGATGGAAGTCTTCGGTCGTGCTTTCAACGAGAAGAAGACGGAGCACAAACGCATGACGGTCGCCGAGTCACGCGGTGTATTTGAGGAAATGGAGATGGAGGACGCTATCGACATGGCGGATGTAGTCCGTGAGGCTATCCAGGAAACTGAAGAGAATGGCATCGTGTTCATTGATGAAATCGATAAGATCTGCTCTAGCGGAGACTTCCGTCGCTCATCGGACCCGAGCAGCGAGGGTGTGCAGCGTGATCTACTTCCCTGATTGAGGGCAGTGTGATCTCGACAAAGCATGGAAACGTGAACACGGATCATATTTTGTTCGTGGGATCAGGTGCTTTCCACTCAGCGAAGCCATCTGACCTACTCGCCGAGCTCCAAGGCCGTCTGCCCATCCGTGTCGAGCTCAAGGGGTTGACTGAGGAAGACCTTCACCGCATTCTCACAGAGCCTGTGACAAACCTTATTAAGCAACAGACTGAGCTTATCAAGACGGAGGGCGTCAATCTGCACTTCACTGACGATGCCGTTCGCGAGATCGCGCGTGTTGCTGCGGAGATCAATCAGACTGTTGAGAACATTGGTGCGCGGCGGTTGCACACGGTCGTGGAAAAGGTGGTGGAAGACATTAGCTTCGACAGTTCCGAGATGGCTCCGGGCTCCACTGTTACTATCACGAAGGAGTTCGTGCTGGAGCGCGTGGGCAAGCTCATGAAGACGACGGACCTCTCCAAGTTTATTTTGTAGACGCTATACCGGCAGCCGATGTTTTGTTCTCCATACTTTCACCAGACCAAAGCCGTGAGTCGTGCCCCGTTATCAAATTGTAGGAGTTTGAGACAATAATTGGGAGCAAACGCTCCACATTGTGGAACAGCACGTTGATCACGCATCCTGAATGTTGTTTCAGTATCTCACCAAATCTCAATCTCGTCCTGGATTCGTTCAAGCTCTTGCTTGGGAAGCACTGTCGAGCTGCCGCCTTGACGAAGTCCGTCGCGAGCAATTGTTGCTTTCAAGTCGAGAGTTTGTTGAAGCGCTGAGTCATACACTGAATCTAAGTCCTCCATGACCGCATCCATCGCCTCTTCTGGATCGACTGTAGTGTTGCTGCCTTCATCCTCTTCTTCCTCTGGAACAACAAACGTAGAGCTGTCTGGCACGAGGCTATCGTCATCCAACGAAAACTCGCGAATCTGGCACGTATTTGAGCTATCGTAATTCGAGTAGCAATGGCGAAGGCCAATCGGGCTTGGCATCCAAGCAGGAAGTTCCACCCATCCTTGTTCTGAACTACCCGCTACGCTCGATGCAATCGCTGTTTCATAACCAAGCTGCGGATGTTGTCGGATACCTTTAATCGACCTCAAAGCAGTCTGTAATCGCTCCAGTAAGTTCAGAAGATCTTCTGCAACAACATTACTTGATTGCTGTTCAGCAAGAGCAAGCATTTCAGCACCACATTGGTACAGATCCTCAATGGGTCCTGCCTCAAACTTTAACTTCTCGCGCCATTCGCTGTTTACCAGGTACTTGATCCACAGCAGCACCAACTCCATCTCGCTTGTCTGCCACCCAATGTCTAGAGATACGTCGGGTTGGTCATCGTCGCCGTCGCTTTGACGGCGCTTCTTCGGCGGACAAACAATATCGAAGACTCTCCGGCATAATCTCGCCAACAGCGACGCACTAAACCCTCGCCATTGCGCTTGGAGCTGCAGAAATAAAGCGCAAAAGGTCTCTTTCTGAAAGATCTCCACACCTTCAGGTAGTAATGGTGCATCTAGAAACAACAAACCAGTCGGAGCCATGCGCTCTCCGTACTGCTCACCACCAACCAGCAAGGGCACCACGATATTCCGAAGGTTATCTGCATCCAACACTGGCTGCAGAACTCTTGGATCTGCTCCAACACCATTTTGCACACTTCCATCACCTTGAATCTCTCCATCCACAGCTTGATTCAGATGTGATAGCTGAGCAAACAGCCACTGCGCCACATGATGCACTTGTCCTCGAATTGCGTCCTCTTGTGCTCCCCAATAGTTCGCACGCAGCCACGCAAGAAGATGCTGAGCTGCAAACCGCAGGACCGGCAGCGATGGCAGTTGGTTGTGCGTGGACTCGTGCCGGAGATCCACAACCCAGAGCGGGATGCCAATCCGTTGCGCCAAGAGACTCACGGCCGTGGCGTACGCTCCTTTCTGCGACCCGTCCACCAGTCCGTTCACACAGCGGACGACTACACTGGCGTAGAGCAGCGACAGCTCCATGTGCGAGCGAGAGCTCACGCCCACAGCGTGGTGATGGTGTTGCGAGATTTGTTCATGCAGCTGGAGCTCCACCAGTTGCGCTGTGGCGTTGATAGCGACTGGCAATTGCACGCGACTGCGCCACGAAGCCACGCGAGAGACAAAGCGCTGCTGAACGTACGGGTCGCTGCTAAAGAGTCCTTGGTGCACTTGCTGCCATTCCGTCCAGCTGAGCCACGGCACAGCGCTCTTCCTCCCACTCATTCTTGTCAAAAGTGACAAAATTCAAGTCAAAAGGGACAATTTCTACCAACTGCTGACCAATCATAGTGAGTTCAAAAGGTCAAAATCGACCAAATAGCAATATTTTCAAGGACTATGGGGACTACTTGACACGCAACGATGGCGGTGGCAACTAGAAGACACATCTTGGAGCTGCCCAGCTGAACAACTTGGAAAAAGCTTGGGGAGCGCACTGCAAGACTCGCTTCGTCGCTTAGTAGTTCGTGCAGGTGGACGAAGCAGTGGGAGACAATTGCTGGCAGCAGTAGCAGTGGTTCCAGTCGTGGTCGCAGCGACTGCAGCGACTGGCGTCACTCGCCATAGAAGCACTGACACGATCGTTCGATGGACTCTCCACAGCAGCTCCCAGCTCACGCCCAGCAGAGATGTTGACAGGGAACACACTGTCCTGGTCGCTGTTGCAATAGCAGTGCGTCCACTTCTGCAGACAGAGATGGCACGTGTCCGGGCCGACCTGGCGGTGGTTGCGCGACTGTCGACGCCCCGCACTCTCGCTCTGGTCCGACAACATCGTCGACGCTAAACTCTTTGTGCGCATCCCTGCAGCTTTGATCTGCTGCTGTCGCTTTTCCTCCATCGCGTGCAAAATCTCAATGGGGCGTTGCTTGGACGCCATGGTCGGGAACAGCGTCTCCGTCTGCTCCATCTGCAGGAACGACTTCAAAATGCAGTTCTCAATGTTCTCACAAGCCTGCGGACAGTCGTCGAAGCTGTGCGCCATAATACACAGCAGCATGTGCCTCAGAAAGAGTCCCAGACTGTCCATGCGCTCCTTCACGACGGCCGCGCGACTCGAACGCAGCAGCCGTCGACGTGGGAACGGGTACTCTGCAATCTGCTGCAGATACTGCTCGCAGAAGCCGCAGTGCCCCCAGGAAACGAGCTCCATGAGCTCCTTGCGCAGCTTGAAGAAATCCGAATACCTCCTCCTGACCACGCATTTGCCTCCGGTCGTGTAATTCCGCACGAAGATCGTGTACATGGTGTACTTGTGGCCTTTATTAAGCGATTTGGAGCCGCCTCCATCGCTGTCTGCAGTGTCGCCGCCTTCCGTCTCCTTGGACGCAGTAATCACCACCGAAATGGAGTCCTCATCGATCATAACGGTCGATTTTGTGCGTGTGACCAGTCTTCCAAGTGGATTATTGAGGCGTATAGAGGCGTTCTGGAGATAAAAATGACACGAGAGGACGCTGCAGACGACGGTCTTTCAAGTGACGTTGAGGTAGGGCGCTAAAGAGGATGAATGGACCTCGCACACGGTCACCAAGATGATTGTCAGACTCGGGGTCAAGCCACTTGTGACCTCGTCCTCAAAATTCGTTCTTCGACACAACGAAAAACAGAACCATAGTGAAAAACCTCCGAGGTTTTTAGATCGGATGGGAGGAGTTGCTGCAACTTAATCAGATGGCTACAGGAGCCATTTGAGACCCGTACCAGTCTGCTAGGGTGGAAATGACATGGCGACAGACAGTCAGACACATCCAAAGGCTGACAGAGCTTTTGATCAGACCTGACTGTCGCCTGTCGCCACAAGAGCCGAAAAATGGACAGCTGACCGCTCGAGGCTATCCCTGATAAATGACTTGGTTCTAATTTTTACGGTGCGCAATGTTGCCTAACGTAGCGTCGAGATGCGCCGGGGACAGTTGCAGCAGTCGCAGCTCGCAGCCAAAAGATATCCCGCTTGGTTGGGAATAGCAATCAATGATTGCCATTGCCTCGCTATTGTCTACCACCAATTATTACTCCGCAGCAGGAAGAACCTTGTACGGGTTCAGAATGCCCTTGGGGTCCATCATGTTCTTCATTTGCCGCATGAGCTTGATGGCGTTGTCGGACTTGGAAAGGTGGAGGAACGAAGGCTTGTGCGTGCCGATGCCGTGCTCTGAACTAATACTGCCGCGGTACTTGGCTGTAAAACATTATGCATACAGACAGTTAGATATGCAACTCGAAGCTGCCATGGCACAACAATGACTTACACGTCCACTCGAAAACGAACGGTTCCAAAGCCTGGAACACCTTCTCGTCGTACTCCAACGTCGAAATGTTGAGGTGGAGGTTGCAGTCACCCATGTGGCCAAACCCGACGACCTCAGCACCAAGCGGCTTCATGATTCCACGGACTTCTTCCACGACTTGGTAGTACTGGGCCATCGGCAACGAGATGTCGTATTTGTACACGTATCCACGAGAACTGAGAGACATGGACACGTCCTCGCGAATCATGAACAGCTTCTGAGCCTGGGCGGCGTCCTGAGCTACAGTGCCATCAACCACAACACCAGACCCCATTGCATCCTCAAGATATGCCTCCAACTTCTCCATGTCGTGATCAGCGTTGCTGCCAGATGTCTCGATCAACACGTAAAACGGACTCGGTGTCTCCAGTGGATCCTTCGTCCAGTCTTGCTGGGACAACACCATATCCAACGACTGACGATCCATAAACTCCACCGCTGACAACACCTCGCCAAGATGCTTCTTTGCCTCCACGAACGCCTTCTGGCAAGCTTCAAAGTCCTCACACGCCAATAACGCAACATTCCTGGACGTTGAGCGTGGAGGCGTCAAGATCGACACCTTCGTCACCACACCGAGAGTGCCCTCCGAGCCGATGAACAACTGCTTCAAGTCGTATCCCGTGTTGTCCTTGCGCATCGTGCTCAGGCAGTCGACCACCGTGCCGTCCGCCAGCACAGCCTCCACACCAAGAACTGTCCCGTGAAGCGAACCGTAACGCAACAGACGCAGCCCGCCAGCATTCGTCGCCACGTTGCCGCCGATCTGACACGTGCCCTTCGCACCGAGATCAAGAGGCATCATGTAGCCGTGCTTGGCCACGTAGTTGTCCAGGTTCTCCAGGATGCAGCCGGCTTCACACACCAGGATGCCAGACACCTCGTCGAACGACACCACGTTGCTCATGGAGCTCGTGGACAGCACGATCTCGTCGTGCACAGGCACGCTCCCGCCCACGAGACCCGTGTTGCCTCCCTGCGGCACCACCGGCAGGTTGCGCTCGTTGCAGTACTTGAGGATGGCGGAGACCTGCTCCGTGGTCTTGGGCTTGAGCACCATCTGGTGGCTGCTGCTGGCCTTGTACTTCTTGAGCCAGTCCACAGTGTACGCCTCGGTGTCGTCTGCATGGGTCAGGACGCTCTCGGGCTTCAGGAGCTGCTGGAAGTAGCTCTTGTCGTCGTCGTTCCAGGAGGCGAAGGCAGGGTTGCGAGCGGGCGTGGAGAGCGCGCGTGGTCGACAGAGCGAGGCCTTGGGCGGTGGAAGCAGCGCCGATGTGGCGACGTGCTGAGCGTAAGAGCGTCGGGAGTATCATTGCACCTGGTGCTTGGTGGGCAGTGCTCTGATTGAAAACTGAAGCAAAAGCGCTGAGCACCATAGACATGCCCGGCTACAGTCGCGCAAACGCGTTGGTTTCATTCAATTCAATAATCTACTTACACGAGTAAACGGAATCAATGAATATAGACTGGGCAAAACTGAAATTTACGAAAATAGTACTTTCCAACCGATTGGTTATCAATCGCGAAGAGCTCCAAAACGTCAGAGAATCAGGAAGGCTAATTGAACTCTTTGCACGTGACAATGTTGACGTGCACTGCATGCCGCTTAGAGTTCGCGACGCCTGCAGAGCAGAAGGACCACTTCCGCATGGACTGGCACCGCTACAACCTCAAGCGTAAGGTGGTGGAGCTGCCGCCTGTCACTGAAGAACAGTTCGAGCTTCGTATGCGTAAAGTGCGTGAAGAGAAGGAGGCTCAGGCAGCCAATGACCCCAAGCAGAAGCAGCGCACCAGGAAGGAGGAGGTCAAGAAGGCTGGCGTCAAGACTGTGCTCAAGTGCGTGGCTTGCAACAAGACCTTCACGACTGCCAATGCCCATGAGAACCACTTGGCGTCTAAGAAGCACTTGGCCAATGCCAAGAAGAACCCGGAGATCGCTACGGCTGTAGAGAAGGTGGAGAAGCAGCTGGAGATTGTTTCAGTAGAGGACGAGGCGAACAAGGACGACAGCAGCGAAGTGAAGGAGCTCACGGATGAGGAACTTGCCAAGGAGATTGAAGCGTACAAGAAGCAGGTGCCTCTGGAGAAGGAGGACTGCATCTTCTGCGCGCACCACGCCAAGGACTTTGAGTCGTGCTTGACGCACATGTTGAAGGAGCACGGCTTCTTTATTCCGGATCTTGAGTACTTGGTGGACGCTGAAGGTTTGGTGGGCTACTTGGCTGAAAAGGTCAAGGTCGGTTTCTACTGCTTGTACTGCAACGGCAAGGGCAAGACGTTCCGCTCGTATCAGGATGTGCAAAAGCACATGACGTCGCTTTCGCACTGTAAGCTACGCTACGAGGACGAGGATTTGGACGAAATGGTGGAATTCTACGACTTCTCTGCACAGTACGCATCTAAAAAGCAGAACGGCGAAGAAGAGGTCGAGTGGGAGACAGACAGCGAGGCCAGCATCGACGATGAGGAGGAGGTTGTTGAAGAGGAAGAGGAGGAAGAGGAAGATGATAACACCATTGGCGTCTCCGAGACAGGAGAACTTGTGCTGGCCAATGGAAGACGTCTCGGCCGTCGAGAATTCCGCCGCTACTACAAGCAGAAGTTTCGCCCGGACGAAGCGCGCGAGTCTGTCCTTGCTGCTACAAAAGAGCACTTGCTCTTGGCTTACCAGACGGCAGGTGTTGACCCTCGTGGCGGCAGCACAGCTCTATCGACGGCTTTTGTGGCTAATTTCCTGAAGAAACGCAGCAACATTGCTGGTGGCATGTCGATCGTGGAGGCCAAGCGTAAGAACTATTGGCACGAGAAGAACCGTTCGCGCCTGGACACTCGCAGTCACAAGCTCCAGAAGAACCCGAACCGTAGAGCCATGGTGACGGTCTAGATAAGCAACGAAATACACTTGTGGTCTTTACTGACATTTTGACTTGGCGCTCTGGAGGCTTTAGGCAGTTCTGTCTGAAACATAAACGTTGACCACGCGCAGCAACTATTCGAACATGGCAGTTCGTCATACAGACTTCTCCAATTAAATCCTCGACGTCGATAGAGGCCCAACTGGAGCTGTCTCCACGAGAGCAAAACGACATCGCAAACTAATACGTTAATGCTCAATTAGCACGCCAATGTACGTAGATAACATCCAAGTGGTAGCCATTCAAAGGCACTGCGAGCTGCTACTGCTTCAAACGGTTCAGCAACGTAGAGCTCGAAGCAGTTTTCCATCAGTCTTGTCCGGTCGTTAAATCATCTCCTTTGCCACCAACACCGTACGTTCGACAACTGAAGCCTGGACTCTCGCCAGGAATGGGCAAAATCCGGTCGATCTCGCTCTCACTCACTCCTTTATCCCGCAATTGTTTGCGTGCAAGAGCAAGGTGCACTTTAGATTCATATCCTTCCTTCTCCGCCATTAACCTCTCTCTTCGTCCTTGTGCCTGTAAAACCTCTAGGCTCAATTTCTCTCGCCGCTCTTCCCGTCCGTCTCTCTTGATCTCCAGTCGCAGCCGCTTTTCCTCGACTTCCAGTCTTCTCTTAGCGATCACCAAGCTCGTCAATGAAGCTGCAGCAGCTGAATCTCCGTTCACTTCAAGCGAATTGAACCATTCTTCACCCTCACCCATAGTTGAGGTTATATTTGATGATGAAGCACTGAGATGTGGCTGTTGCGTGGTCCTGACGGGTGATTGCTGTTGCTTATTGGTCGGAGGTGAGCTCGGCTCTGTATCTGCAATAGCACGCGGCTCCTCCTGCTCCTGTGCGGCGTCACTGGTCTCTATTGACGGCTCTGGCGAGTCCGATGACTCGGATGGCTCCTGCACCTCTTCAGTCTCCTTAATTTCACTGTGAAGCTCTGGCGAACTGTCATCACTGTGCTCTTGCTTCTCCTGTTGCTGCTCACAAACACGCAGGTGCGACTTCAATCGACTGGCAACTGCAGTCACTTGCTGGAGACAGGCCTTGCAGTCCACTTTGTCAACCTTGGCGTTCGCGACGCCGTACTTGGGCCCGAAGAACTCCCATACCTTGCCAGGAGGTCTGCCCATGGCGTGCTATGGAGTATCTATTGCAACTTTCCTCTCGTCGAATATCAACCAATCAAATGCATGTAGATCACTTCAACTTATGTCGCACGAAGGTCGCGATAGTATGCGCAATTGTCGAGCATTTCGCTGATCACCGCACAAGTGCCGCCTGCCTCATGATACTCCCGACGCTCTTACGCTCAGCACGTCGCCACATCGGCGCTGCTTCCACCGCCCAAGGCCTCGCTCTGTCGACCACGCGCGCTCTCCACGCCCGCTCGCAACCCTGCCTTCGCCTCCTGGAACGACGACGACAAGAGCTACTTCCAGCAGCTCCTGAAGCCCGAGAGCGTCCTGACCCATGCAGACGACACCGAGGCGTACACTGTGGACTGGCTCAAGAAGTACAAGGCCAGCAGCAGCCACCAGATGGTGCTCAAGCCCAAGACCACGGAGCAGGTCTCCGCCATCCTCAAGTACTGCAACGAGCGCAACCTGCCGGTGGTGCCGCAGGGAGGCAACACGGGTCTCGTGGGCGGGAGCGTGCCTGTGCACGACGAGATCGTGCTGTCCACGAGCTCCATGAGCAACGTGGTGTCGTTCGACGAGGTGTCTGGCATCCTGGTGTGTGAAGCCGGCTGCATCCTGGAGAACCTGGACAACTACGTGGCCAAGCACGGCTACATGATGCCTCTTGATCTCGGTGCGAAGGGCACGTGTCAGATCGGCGGCAACGTGGCGACGAATGCTGGCGGGCTGCGTCTGTTGCGTTACGGTTCGCTTCACGGGACAGTTCTTGGTGTGGAGGCTGTGCTGGCGGACGGCACGGTGGTCGACTGCCTGAGCACGATGCGCAAGGACAACACGGGATACGACTTGAAGCAGTTGTTCATCGGCTCGGAGGGCACTCTCGGTGTGGTGACGAAGGTGTCGATCTTGACGCCTCCACGCTCAACGTCCAGGAATGTTGCGTTATTGGCGTGTGAGGACTTTGAAGCTTGCCAGAAGGCGTTCGTGGAGGCAAAGAAGCATCTTGGCGAGGTGTTGTCAGCGGTGGAGTTTATGGATCGTCAGTCGTTGGATATGGTGTTGTCCCAGCAAGACTGGACGAAGGATCCACTGGAGACACCGAGTCCGTTTTACGTGTTGATCGAGACATCTGGCAGCAACGCTGATCACGACATGGAGAAGCTGAATGCGTACCTGGAGGATGTCATGGGGTCTGGTGTTGTGGTTGATGGCACTGTAGCTCAGGATGCTTCGCAGGCACGAAATCTGTTTATGATTCGTGAAGACATCACTGTTGCTCTGGCTGCGCGTGGTTACGTGTACAAGTATGACGTGTCAGTGCCAATTGAACAGTACTACAAGATTGCTGAAGAAACTCGGGAGAGGCTTGCTCCGATGGATGCTAAGGTCGTGTGTTACGGTCACATTGGTGATTGCAACGTCCATCTGAACATTTCGACTCTGGAGTATGACGAGAAGGTGTTCAACGCACTAGAGCCGTTCGTTTTCGAGTGGACGTCCCAATTCCGCGGAAGCATCAGCGCTGAGCATGGTATTGGCACGCACAAGCCATCGTATCTCCACCTCTCCAAGTCCGACAACGCGATTAAGTTGATGCGTCAAATAAAACTCATGATGGACCCCAAGGGCATTCTGAACCCGTACAAGGTTCTCCCTGCCACCGAGTAAACCCGCAACTCACCAAATACGAGATACATGTACAAAGTTGTATCAAAGCAATCAAAAATCGAGCACACTACGTCACCAGCTCGAGATTTTGCCAACCCCACTGCTCGATGCACGCTGAGTGGCGCAGCTAATCGAACTTCTTCGCCAGCTCCAGGTCTAAATAAGAAACGTCGATGCTGCCTAGAACGCGTTCTTGAAGCTCGTCCTCATTCTCTCCTTGAATAGTCAAGTAGAGATGCATCTGCAGGTAGCTTGCCCAGCTTTGGCACGCTGATCCGATATATTGCGCCGTCGTGCTGGACGATACGTCCAGGTCCAGCTCAAAGTAATTACTTCGGCGGAAGTAGCGCTGCGTCAGTTTCGTGCCAGTGAGAGCGGGGCGGTTCGGCACAAGGCTCTGTAAGAGCCACGGCCCTTCTACCAGGTTGGGGATTAACTTAAACCTGTTATCTCGGAACTCGTCATCTCCATCTTCACAAAATTTCGTAAGCAGACGATTGAAAGCCGTCGTGCCTTCATCAGATTTTTACGTGCTGGCGGTAGAAGCCAATACGCCATCAAACTCAAATTGTCCGCGTTTGGCAGCTGGATGTTAAGGATAAAAACCTTTGAGTTCGGGAACTTCTCGCGGCAATAGGCCAGCACACTGTTAGGACGCGTCTCTTCCCTCATGGCAAGATGGTGGCGCTCCTCAGCAGTGTCAAATTTCCACAGATCCACATGCAGAAGTTTCCCGATAGCCTGGCCTGCTGGGACCTACACAGGATGTTGCTGTCAGCATCAGTTTGCAGTAAATGCCACCACCCAAGGCCTCTCACCTTCACTTGGTCGTCCATGTACGTCTTGCCCCGCACTTCAACGTTGCTAGCGTCAGGCTCCGACCACATCTTGCGGATCTCGTGGCAATGCACAGCGAATGGCGCGTCTTCAAAGGCGAATTCAGGCTCAGGAGCCTCCTTCTCAGCCGTCACAGGTGCATTATCAGATGCGCAACCGTTCTCCTCAGCCAGTTCCGTCTCCTTCTTGGTCTCTTCTGGTTCGATGTACTCGTCCAAGTCTTCGACTGTGACGCAGTTCACCATTTCCATAGGGGCGGAGGGCTCGACAGAGGGCGGGTGTCCACAGCTCCACTCCAACTCCGCTCTAGTGCAGCTCTTGCGCCGACAGAAAGGCTCGGAGTTGGAGTCGATACTGGAGAGGAGTCGGTTCGCGAGTGCAGCGGAGACACAACTGACATGTACACCAGCGTCTGGAAGGCGAAGACCAAGGCAGCTTCTTCCTTACGCTCTCTGGCGCGCTGAAAGGGAGTCGATGACGCCACGAGAGACAATGCTGCTCGACAATGCGTGTCATAATCTCCCTCGTTCGAGTGACGTCGAGTCCCCGTTCTAGTGACGTGGTGCTTTTCAACCAATCAGAGTACAGAATGCTATCCACTTCAACTTACGTAACCGCAGTGTGCAGGTACCCTCCTATATATGGCTGTGCTTCTCTTTATGCCCGTCTCTACGTGTGCCAGGCTGCTGCAATAGCAACCAAGACAGCTTCATACGATGTCGGAGCCTCAAGACAATAGCGCTGTCAACTCAGAGCCGTCGTCCGCGTCGCTGATCAGTAGCAACAGCGCTTTAAATACACGGACCAACACTGCTGGCAGCAATAATGACGAGTTTATGGAGACAGAGGAACTGGACGACGGCGATCTGGCGCTTCCTGGAGGTCGAGAAGGCACTGCAGCTGGAGGAGGCTCTGCTCTAGGCGCTCCAGCGTCTTCAATGTCGGCACGAGCGTCGGCGTTCCGTCTGTTAGAGCAGTACTTTGAAGCGGACATGTTGACGCTGGACCAGCTGCAGTTCCTCAAGGAGAAATATGCAAAACTGCACTCTTGTGTGCTGGAGACATATAAACATGAGAAGCAGTTGCTCAAAGACGCGAAGGCACTTAACAGAGACCTCTTGGGGAGAAGATTCAGGTGGAGAAACAAGCGATACGTAAAGCAGAAGAGGTCGCAGCGTTTACTTCTGTGGAGAGAGAGAAGGAGCGAGCATTAAAGGAGTTGGCAGAAGGCGTGGATCGAGATGCTGTGCTGACATTTGAGATCACTGAGCTGCAGAAAGAATGTGCTGATTTGGTGGCGGAGAAAGAAGCGATCCTGAACGCTCATGCGCAGTTGATTGAGCCGGAAGTACGGCAACTGACAACGGAGATTACAGGACTGAGTGATGAAATACATCGTGTGGACAGCGAACTAGCTAAGGACCAGCAGCGCAAGAAGAGTACTTGGCGCGATTGGACTTCCTACGACAAGAAAATGCGAGATTGGAGCAAACGGGTGCTGTTGAACAAAAACGTCTGCATCAATTGCAGGAGACCCCGAACGCATGCAGAAACAAGCGGATGTTGTGGCGCGCGCAGTGGCGAATCTGGAACGAGAAAGTAGCAGGGATCGGACTCATGCGACTGAACTGCAGGCTGTCGTTGACACGACGACTTCTAAATTGCATGATGCGGATGAAGTCCAGCGCGAGCTAAATCAAAAACTAGACGTTCATCGAGAAACAATCGATCAGCGGCAACGCGACGTGGATCATGTGACCTTACACCTTCGTGAGGAGCAAAACGTGAATGCCATGAGACTTGGTGAGAAGGCTCGACTCGAAATGCGTGCAAAGGCCCTTGACCTTGCGGCGCGCCGGGAGAACGACCGCTGCTCGAAGGCCCAGAAAGACTACGATCGTTTGAAACGCGAGCTCAAGAAACAGATTTTCTTGTATGATGGCAGTAAGGCCTTGTTGCCAAATCTCCGAGCGCAGGTAGTTGACGCTCAACACCAACTGTCAGGACTCCGCTCAGAAAATAGAGATCAAGCTCAGCGCCAACTGGAGGTGAAAGAGCAGGTGGACTTGCTCATCGCACGCTTTCTGAAACAGGAAGACGGAGAGAAAGCACAGAGTGCGGATCTGGAAGTACTATCAACTCGAGTTGCAGAGCTTGAGACGGAGGTTGCACAGTGGTTAGTTGAAGAAAACAAGCAGAAAAAGTTAGTCGCTATGCTGACTGCGCAACGAGAGCTGAAAGCTCGTGAAGCCACGTCAGCACTGAACGCCGAGCGACAGACTCAGCAGGAACTCAAGACAAAGGAGCTTGTCATTTTTGATCTAGCCAAGAAGTGGAACGAGACGACAAACCATCTTCGCGAGTTCTCTGCGCTCTACGACGTCGTCAAGAATGAACGCAACAAGTACGTGAACCTGATTCAGGCTTCGACGCAAGCTTTGGCAGAGATGAAAGAGAAGATTAAAATTCTCCACAACGAAGTGGAGGTACTCCGAAATGAGTCTCTGGCAAAAGATAAAGCCCTTGTCAAAGAGAAACTGGCGCACTCTACGGCCCAATGCTCCCGCGATTCGTTAAGGCTGGACACAAACAAGTCACACGATGCGTACCGAACGAAGCAAGAGCAAGTTGAGCAGCAGATTGTGGAGATTGATAAACTCAACGGTATCATCACACACACGGAGAAAGAGTTGCTGCGACTGAAGAAGAAATATGAACTGGCAGTCGATGCCCGGAATGCTACGGGTGTACAGCTCATCGATCGTAACGATGAACTTTGCATTTTGTACGAGAAGTCGAACTTGCAGGAGCAAGCGCTGAGTGCTGGTGAAACCGGCCTAGCACGCAAAGAGCAAGAAATTCGCGTCCTCAAAATTCAGTTGACCGATCTGCACCGCCAACTAGAAAATGCACGGCGACAGCTACCACATCTGCCTCAGCTGGCACAGCGTATTCTGGCCTTCCAGGAAGAACTCAAACAAGAGAAAGATGTTACAGAACTACTGTGCCGCGACTTGGAAACCCCGAAAAACAACGATCGATGGCGAGCTCTCGGTGGCGAAGATGCAGATGAAGAGCAGCTTGCAGCCAAGTTATCGTATTTGGAGGAACGGTACCACCACAAGAAAGAGCAGCTTTTAGAAAAGGAACTGGTGTTGGAAGAAGTCACAAGCTTATCGAACAAGCTTCGTACACAGGCCTCTGCTCGTCGAGGTGAAACTTTGGAACTTGCTAAGCGCGTCAACGATTTCCAAGGGCGTATCAAAGATACAACACGTCGCATGATGGCAGTCGTGTCTGAGCTGTCGATGTACCAAGCAACTGCGATGAAGCTGCAACAGGAAAAACACGATGCCCACGCTGACGTCGAAGAATGCCAGAAGCGCTCGCTTGCAGGATACGCACCGAGCGCCTTCTGTGAGCAACAACTGGTGCGGCTTCAAACTCAGAAGCTTTATAACAGTGAGCTCAAGGCTGCAAAGGAACAAGCGAGGGCTGCAGCTATACATGCTGCCAATTTCCCGACTCAACTCACGTACACGACTGCGGAGGCTCGCCCGAACGCGTACATCCCAGAGGACCTGGGCATTCCGAAGCCGTATGGCAAGCAGGCACCGTTCAAGCCTACACAACAAGGCACGACCATGCGCCACATCCGTGTGCCGCAAAAACGGGATATCGAGATCTAGATCGCCATACATTTTATCTTTGCAATGATGTCACTACTGTCCACCTTGTGCAAGCTTTTCCTGGGCTTTGCGAAGGCGGCCATCGAGGCTGAGCATCTCAGACACAGCCTCTAAAAGTTCGCGTTTGGTCTTGTCGAGCTTGTCCTGCATTGCTGCTTGCTGTTTTTCAAAAGCAACTACTAACTCTGCCTCTTTAGCCGCGGCAGCTCGGAAGCTCGCCTGTACGTCTTCTTGTAGCTGCACAATAGACTCCTTTGCGCTTAAGAGCGCACTGTCCGTTGCTTCGAGCCGTGCGGACGTGTTCTCGAGCTGCTGTTTGAGCTCCGTCACCTTTGCCTCAGCCTGAAGCGATCGAACCTCCTGGCGATGGAGCTCTTCTTCAGCTGCTTTTGCTATTGCCTCTTGACGATTTGCAAGCTGCACCATTTCATAACGAGCAGCCATAGCCAGCGTCACGAGGCGATCCTTTCTTTCGTTCTCCTGCAGGCATATCGGTGCGTTAGGAACATCAAATCAGCAGCATAAAGTATCCTTACAACTCACCTTGGTGAGCGCGGCTATCTTCTTGATCTCATCCGACAGCAACAGCGATACGTGATCACGCTCCTGCAATGAGTGAATTAGCTCATGTATGAATGAATAGGAATATCTTGGCGGCAGTGGTTCATACTCTTCTCAGTTCATCTTCTCCTTCTTGTTGTGCCGTCAACGTGCCGCTAAGGTGCTGTAGCATCAAATAAAAGGTGTAAGCATTCACGGTAGTACCTTCAGCTTAATGAACGCGAACCAACCTTGTACATGTTGGTCATCAACTCCACACTGAGTTTTACTTCTTCAAACGCCTTGCTTGTAGTAAGCACCACATCTTCAAGCTGCACATTAGCCATACTCGTCAGAAATGGAAATAATGACTTCCTCTAACTTTCATACCTTTTGCATCTTCGGCACGAACCACTTTTTACCGTTTAGATGAGCCCGCTTTTCCTCATCGAACTTGGCTTGTAGGTGTGCCAGATCGTCCTCGAATTGCGAGTTGGTTAGCATTAGCTTTGCGTTAATAGTTTTCAGCTCTGCCACCTCACGCTTGAGCTTTTGGTACGAAAAGTGCACGTCGTCACCCACCGTCGGCACCACCTCTTTGCTGCTGTTGTTGTTGTTGTTTTTGGTAGGTGACACTGCCCGAGACTCATTTGCTTTTACAGCATTCTTATCGCTATTCGGTGCCGCTGCCATTGCCACAACCGAGTTTCGTGACTTGGCAAGTAGTCGCTCACGCTTTTCCTTTTGTAAATCCTGCAGAGCCTGCATGAGAATGACGTAAATCACCAAAACAAAAACCATTATCATTGCGACGTTAAGGATCCATAGCAAGCACCCTTTGCTCCTCTTCTCAGCTCATCAAGTCACATGTGAAAGGATATGTAAAGCTGCGTATCCCAAGAGGCTAATGCATCCTTCTCAGTGGATGCACCTCCGCCATCGCCTAAGATGTCGATTGAAGTCAAAGCTTCGGGGTTTCTAACCACAAAGTGTTCACGCACATGAATGAGTTAGCGAAAGGGTTTGCACGCACTGCCCCATAGTTCGCACCCCACTTCAGCATCAAGCAGTTTCTTCTCCTTCACAATGTCCTCCGAGATCCGACTCATAATATCGCGCCGCATCTCGAACAGTTCGAGGATCAAAGCGCTCTGGTCTTGTTTAGTTCCCATCTTTTCCTTCTTGGCGTTCTTGTCTAGGAACGTTTTGAGTTGTTTCTAAGTGAACAAGCAATCAACCGTAAGTCATAGAGCCTCTAGAGGCAACAATGCATCAGTTCGTAGACCTACCGTCTCCTCCTCTATCGACGTCGGTTCTTCCTCGCCTTTGTGCCTCACATACCGGACTCGAAAATCCTGGAGAAGGCGCAGATCAGAGCGAAGACATCGCAGTCGCGAGGCTTCTGTCTCTTCCTGGAGCTTCTGGGAGGCGGCTGTCGTGCTAAGCAGTGATCGCGCGTAATGTGAGCGTAGTGCCCGACTATTTTGCAGCTGGAGATCGATCTGCTTGGCCAATGCTGCCACGTCACCGCGCCAATCTGCGGTCCTCTTCCCCAGCTTCAAACCATTCTGCCTAGCTGACACCACGCTGTTGTGACTGCCGGCGGACGCACTAGCAACTGCATCCTGTTGGACACGCAGAGCGGCCGAAACCTCCTCGTTCAAGTCCTCAAACTTCTTGTGCAGGTCGTTCACCTGCAACTGACTGCACTCCATCTTGATCTACTGCTGGTACAGTGTCCTCGCCTCCAGTTTATCCTTGGCTCCTGCTATGAAGAGACGCAACATTCATGACGACACCAGCGCCTTGTCCTTTTGAACTTCCTTTTCTTTGATTACTACTACTACTATTTAGGTTTGTTCTGCTGTAGCTGCGCGATGGAGAGGAAAGCTCCGCGTCTCTTAAATATTCGGCACTCACCGATACGCACGCACGCACTCGACGGGCAGCTCACTTACTCTTCCACATGCGTCTGTCTGAGGTCGCCATGCCCGAAAGACGAAGTCGTCCGGTCGATGGAATCGTACGAACGATGCTCGGGTTGAATCGGCTCTTGCACGTCGCTCGCGTGTCCACGTTACAAAAGGAGGAAGAACTGAAGGACTCCAGGTCTTCACTCAAGGTAGCGTCGTGTAGCTCGACATCATCGTCTCGTGCTAATTTCTCGCGCTGGATAGCGATCTGCTCAAGACGCGCACGCTCAGCTTCACGGGCCCGCTCCTCACGAAGGCGCTTTTCCTCAGCAAGCTTTGCAGACTGCTCCTGCTCAAGTTTTCGTCTCTCCTGCTGCTCACGATGCTTCTCCTTCTCACGCAGCTCGGTCTCTCGGCGTTTCAATGCTTGTAGCTCATCTGTGCGCTCCTTCTCCTTCTGTTGAATCTTCTGCTGCTTAATCTGCTCCATTGAGCGGGCAGACAACCACAGCGAGCTTGATTGGCTTTCATTCAACTGAGCTGCTGGAGTTCCATTCGGGGTATCCTTTTAGCAAGCATGCTCCACGCTCCACGGTTCTCCACACGCAGAGGTTCAGCACTGGAAAGCTGCTCATCACGAATCTTCTTTGCTGCATCTATATATCAACAAGCACAGCATTAGTATGTACATCCAACGCTTCCTTAAATTAAACAAGCACTTACCGGAAGGGTCGGCATGGAGTTGGGACAGACTCGGCGCACTTGACAGCGGGGAGACTGTTCAAACATAGCCAAAGCGTCAATTAATACGGATTGGAACCATGATCAGCACTTATAACTCACTCGCTCAATTACAGTTCACAAACCCACCCTTTGCAGAGGAGCGCCGCCGTCGTCCGAATCCGAATCACTATCGCTATCACTATCGGAGTCAGATGACTCTGAAGAGCTTGACGAACTGTCCGAAGAAGCACCTCCACTCTTTTTCCCGGTAGCACCAGTTTCAGTGTCACCATCGACGTCTGTCATCGCGACATCTTGGTCCTGGCGTTTGTCGGTACCATTCGTAGATGCACCTCGTGCAGCATTTCCATCACCGTCAATCGCCGCCAACTGGTTTCGTAACTCCTCTTTTCGATTTTGAATGTTTAATGCCGCCACCTTCGCAGACTTTAGTCGCTTGTCCGCTGGCGGCATCTTGGAACTCTTCACTGGACGCTTACGCTTCCGACCAATTCCGTTTTCCTACACAAGGAGAGCACAAAATACTCAGTATAGGTGGCTACAACGTGGCTTGAAGAGGCGTGACATTCTTACCCTAACATATCCTTCCAGCATTCGCAAGCAGCGGGTGTCGAACGCGTTGATATCTAATTCTACTTCGTCGTTCTCGTTGGCGAGTTTTGATACTGGAACGGCTTCAGCAATGATCTGAAGAACTCGGTTGATTTTATCCTGCGGAAGCAGTTTGATATCTGAGCTCAACCGGGCCTTGTCCATCTGACTCATTGGCTCATTAAGCTCTTCTTCGGTCAAATCCTCCATTTTAAATGGTCTAACAGAACACAGCATCCACGTTCATCACAGTTAGCATGCATATCAACAGCATCACCAACAATCAATACATACCTGGCAGCCGCTTTGGGTTTGGAGGAAGCAGCCTTGGCCATGCTTGGCTGAAGCTGCTCTAGTGTTGCCTTTAGGCGCTCGATATCCTCCTTCAGCGACATGATCAAGCCCGTATCGTCACCGGACATCCGGCGCTTTGTGTTACCTTTGGTCCCTTTACCGCCTTTAACCTTCTTGGATGTTTGGTACGGGTCCATCTTCCGGTCCTTCTTCAACTTCATTGACGACTGCTTGTACAACTTGTCCTTCGTGGAAAGTTTCAAGTTGAGATTCTTGAAGCGCTTTTCGAAATCCTCAAGGAGCTTATGTGCGTAAATGTGGACTTGGCTGTGAGCTGCATTATAAAGCATTGCATTCTCGAACACTAGCCGCACTTGATCCGAAAACATCAGAGGACTGTCATAAACACCAGATTCCAGATTGTTCCGAATTGTGCCAAGATCCATCGGCTCCTTGATCACGTGAAAGTAGTCTGGAATGCCCAACGCTACAGGGTCCACCGGGGCCAGAAAGGGGCTGCCTTGGGGTTAGCCATGAGGCCCTTTAAAATTCCGTGACACTTCTTCAAGCTCGAGGGCGCATAGTCCAGCTCGAGAACGTTTTCTTCGCGTAAATGAGCAGGCATGACACGCTTCCTCTCTGACCGTCCTCTTGACACCAAGGACGGAGACGAATAGTCCGACATCGGTGTGGTCACTTTATGTGGCGCAGCAAGGGACGGCCGACCAATTGGCGTCGACAACTTCGGCGTCGTCATTTTTGGGGTCGCCAGTTTCGGGGTCATAGAAGTCGCTGTGATGGCAGCGATTCCTGGAGCGGAAATCGATAGCGCCTTCACTTCACGTTTCATCGCAGGGGTAGCAGGCCGCGCTGCTCGTCCACGACGCGGTAGTGTCCTCTTTACGGGCTCCTTCGGCTTGTACACCTTATACAACCTCATCTCGTTCGTCTCCTTGTCCAAAAGCCATGCAGAGCAAACACACCGAAACGGTTCTCACCAGTTCCAGACACAATAAACTGCGATGGGGTACCCACATCGTGCACAAAGCGGATCTCCACGTCAGTTTCCGGCACCGTCTGGTGCTTGCCCTTCACCGCTTGGATCTCAAACGACCCGCTGTACTTTCCGGCGAAAGGCATCGCGGAGCGGACATTGGCATCCGTTTCGTAGCCAAAGTAGACAGGCGACACCTCGCTGGCCGTTCTACTGATTGTCTTGGAAGACCGGGCGAGTGCCAGGCCTGAGAGTGCCGGGTGTGCAGTGTCTGCTGCTCCATCGCACATGGGGATGGACACGTCGCTCTGGGACTTCATCTCGAAGCGGCTGATGATGCCGTTGGGTCCGAACGCCGCTTCACTCATCCCCCACATGCCAGACCAGACAGCTCGCTTGTCTTGGATGTAGTACTTGCCTACAAGCAGCGGTGCGTACTGCAGCACTTCACGCGGGAGATCCGGCACTGGCTTGGGTTTCTTGGTTCCTGTCTCCGTCTTGATTGTCGTCGTATTGCTACTGCCGCTGGTCGCTTGTGCTGCGACTTGTTTTGTGCCGTTTGCTACTGCCTTTGCAGCGCCGTTGGCCTTGAGTTGCTGCTGCTGCTGCTGCTGTTGCTGCTCCACCATCATGACACAGACGCTGACGGAGCTGCGGGGCGTCCCCGCCGTCCACGGGTTCGAGCTGTCGCTGGGAGACACCACTTCAATGCGCGACGTCTGGAACAGAGCGCTCTTGTCGGTGACCGCGGCCTTGTCAGGCTTCACCACCTCCTTCTCGATCAGCGTTGGGTCGCCTATGGTGCCTGCGAGAGAGTGACCTTCACTCTGGGGGCCGCTTTGCGCGCTTTGCTCTCTTTGAAGAATGGCCGAGTTGCCGCCCGAAAGCCAAAACGCAAAGTGTGGGTCACTCCAAAAGAGGGAGGGCGCTTGTATTCGGGGGCCCGCCACCGCTCGCTCGCTTTCGAAAATGACTGAAAATTGGTTTCTTTCTTCTCTGCTTGTTGTTTGTGATGCGCGGCCAGGGGAAAACCGAAGAAAGAACGCCCGGGTATACTGGGTCCAAGTCAGATCCGAGCGCCGAGTAAAACCTCACAGCAGTGAAAGACTGGGTTTCACTATGCACAAGAAAAACCTCAACGAGGTTTTTTGTTGCCAATATCAGCTTCCAAAGACAATCGCAGCGTTCCATGCACTTCGACCTGCCATACTCGATGGAGGTGCCCACTATTCGGTACATCCCTAGCCCTGCACCTTTTCAATCGTAGGGTTTTGACCAACTGCTGCACAAAAAGCAATAGAAAAGATGCCTCGAGACCGCTAAAGATCCAAGGCAAAAAGACGCGGACCTGGTTTTTACCTGTGTAAAGTTGTTGGCTCTTTCGTCACTCGCGTTGCTGCTGGTGCTGGCGCAGATATATCTTCAGACGACCTTGATCTCATGCGGACGGAGGGTTGCAGCCGTTTGGGAAGCGCCCGATCGAGGCAAGCAGGGCGGTTGAGCTCAGATGAAACCCCTTTCCCAAAATGGGTCTGCGCGGATTTATTTATGGCATACTAAACGTAAGCCAAAGATCTGCTGCATACTGAAAGCAAGTCATCGCTCATGCGACGAAACCCGATGGGTTACCCGCCAAAACCCGCGCGGCTAGGGTTTGGAGCGACTTCCCACCATTCATTCGTACCCAGTAAGGTTTTTCAAGAAGGACCCAACTGACAGGGAGGGCACACACACGCGGCCGATGGACGAGTGCGCTAATGTGGAGCTGGGCAACGACGGATGGACTCCGTCGAGCTTTAGGTCTTGCTGATTGATGTGCTTCTGGCAATGAGCCGCCGCTCGGGCGAATGAGCACGCTCCAACGTCTTCGATGGCGCCAAAGTGACACCTGCCAGTCACATGTCGCCACGTCAGGGTTGCTGTGTTCTTATAGAGAGAGGGCACACGAATGATGGCCGGGATCAGATTTGTTTGCGCCAAAATATGACAGCGCTCAATGGCCTAGCGAAGTTACCTATATGAAAACCATCGAGCATGAAAGAGCAACAACGTGCACTGCACGCCTTAAGTCTCGATCGCAATTGGTATCAGCGCAGTTGTCCGCTGTTGCAGTGGTCAACGCAAAAGATCTCAAAAATCGACAAAGAAAGATTGTGACCGCCCCAGATTTTGGCGCGAACGGTCTTCGATATCTTTCAAAGATCTTGGAGCGACTTTTCTGACTGCGGTCCGTTGAGTGGCCATTTGTCACGCCGTTGGCAATGGGGATAGATCTTCCTCGTCGACAGCACTACGGAGAGTATGCCACGATAGCACTTGCATGATCTTCCTGTCCCAGAGAAGTACGACATCACGACATTGATATCGGTAGCCACAATGCCAAAGCCGCTCTTCGATTACGGTGCATGGTGAATGTCTATCATGTTGAATGAACAGGAACAGTCTACCGGTAGTACATATGCATGGACCCCGTATGCTACAGTGCAGTAGTTGCCTACAGGCGCTTAATCGTCTTGTCCACGGCTTGACAAAACTGTCCTACAGTGACGGCACCGTTTTTGTGAGCACTTGGGAGCGACAGTGGAGGACACTAAAGGTTAATCTCGTTACACTCGGTGCTTCTTACCTCGCTCAAAATCGCATCAACTCTCGTATCAAACAATCTAATACGCATTATTGAGCTCCACTAGCACCAACTCATACCATTTTCGCCTTCACCTTACTAATGCTAGTTTACAACATGCATTAGAAGGTATGCTTGACCAAGTCTTGCACCATGTTTTTGTGATGAGACTCGTTGGTGCCGCCTCCAATCTCCAGCAACTTCGAGTCGCGCCAGAGGCGTTCCACGTTGTACTCCCCGACGTAGCCGTATCCACCAAGCGTTTGAATGGCTCGGTCCGCGACACGCTTTGCCATGTCACCACAGTAGAGCTTCACGCCGTCCGTATCCACACGATTGCCCACCGAGTCAAGCTTCAGCTTCCTATAAGATGTTAGCAATTCAGTAATGTCAGTGTTAGCATCACCAACAGCACTGTACCCAACATAGTAATGACTTTACCTTGCTGTGTCATACACGTAGGCACGCCCAGCCATGTACTCCGCGTACGACTCGGCAATGTTCTTTTGAATCTGGCCAAAATTGTTCAGCGGCCGACCAAAGGCTTCGCGTTCCTTGGCATAGTTGCTCATGACCTCTAGAGACCGACGAGCAATGCCAAGGCTCATGGCAGCCAAAGTCACACGCTCAATTTCGAGGTTGCGCATCATGCACAGTACTGCGCCTCCCTCTGTGCCCACCACATTTTCAACAGGAACTTTGCAGTTCTCGAACACCAGTTCGGCCGTGTTGGACGCACGCATGCCGCATTTGTCCTTGATCCGCTGACCCAACGAAAACCCTTCAAAACCCTTCTCCACAAGAAACGATGAGAAGTCTTGCTTGGCTTTTCCGGAACTTCCAGTGCGCGCATAAACTAAGAAGGTATCTCCGAGTTCCGTATCGTTCAAGGCTCCGTTCGTAATCCACATTCTGAAAATTAAAACAGCGTTAGTTATCTTCTTCGATTAGTGCAGCACCACATAAGCACACATACTTGGACCCATTCAGGATGTAAAACTTGCCACAGTCCGATTTTTTCGCGGTCGTGCGCATACCCAGCACATCCGTTCCAACGGAGGGCTCACTCATCGCCATCCCGCAGATTTTCTCCCCGAGCAGGCGTCAGGTAGGTATTTAAGGCACTGTTCGTCCGACGCATTGCGTGCAACATTGTTCACGAACAGCATCGAGTGTGCCAAGAATGACAGGCAAAAGGCTGGGTCGCTAGACGACAGCTCTTCATGGGCGATGACAGCAGCCAGAGCATCCATCTCCGATCCTCCATACCTACAGCAACCACCATCAATACCAATATCAAACACAAAGCTACAAACGTACTAGTACTGTATCGTACTTTTCAGGCGCCGTAATCCCCAGAAGCCCCAGGTCCCCCAGTTCACGGAAGAGTTTCAGGTTAAACTTCTCTTCACGGTCATGTTCCAATGCCTACAACAGGGAAAGAATCTTGGTTAAAATCACCATGCAATCGTCAAAGTATGGCACAGCTTTTGCAGTTTGTTTACCTGCGGATCCACCTTCGTTCTTACGAAATTGGACAGCATTTCACGAAGAGCGCCGTGTTCTTCCGTGGGTGTGAAGAGGTCCAGCTGCTGAGTGGACTACATAGCACCAAATCATAATTAGCCACAAGCAGATATCACGTAGCCAGCTACTAATGCACGCACCATGGAGCGCACGAAGCCCGAGCTGGTGGCGAGGCACGGACGAGCAGCGACGAGTTGACGAAGCATTGCGACTGGACCGATATTGCGTAATGACCGAAACTTCAAACGAAAAGTTACTGTGTGTGGTCCACATGTAGTTGAAGTTCGAGTTTTGGTAGTCGAGGTCGGACTTGGTGTTTGTATGAGTCAAGTTGAACTTGGAAATAGCCTGCATCAAGAAACCTCTGCATCCAATCACCAGGTGCCTCCAGTTCATGATGGAGCGGAGACTGACAGAGCGGAGACGAGCTCCTTGTATGGATTCTACTATGTGTATTGAGCCGCTTCCTTCTGACCAACGTTATGCTCATTACGCACAGCCAGGGCCAGCTCTAGAGCTTCTAACAACGAGGAAGAACCTTTACATGTACGTTTAACTATGAGTTTTATATATGAATTTATTGTCTCACATATTACATTGTGTGTATCAATAGCTACCAGACGCGGTTGGGAAGAAACTTCAGGTGTACGACCCAGAGACGAGTCCAACGCCACAGCACAAACAGCAACAAGAGGAAGACGATCTTGAGCTTCACACAAGTCGATCAAGAGCTGGAAGCAATGCCAGCCACCGGAGCGCTGCGACCAGCATCTATGACTATCTAGACGCGTTGGAAACAGAGGAGGACGGACGCTTACCGTCGATTTCGAGCCGGTCGTCGTATCGAGGAAGAGACTCAAGAAGATCATCAAAAGAAGAGTTTGCTTGGGAAGGCAATTCAAGTCGTAGAGGAAGTGGCAGTGACTTTGGTGGTTCTGCTCGATCTCCATTGCGGTCATGCCGGTCGGATTTTACTGGACGAGAGAGCAGCAGTCAACGATACTATGTCGGCATCAAGGAGAAACTAGTGACCATGACGATCGAGTTGAATGTGAGCAGGTGCAAACTCAGTGCAATGGGAACAAAACGCGCTAATGTTTATTGTTTTTGCAGGACAAAACAAAGACTATTGAGCTGCTCAAGATGGCTAGAAAGAAGGACGCTGCTAAGACAAAACAGCTGCTCGCTGCTGCGGAGGAGGCTTTGAAGCAGAAACTGGCCGAGCAACAACAGAAGTTTAATAAGGAGCTGGAAAAGCAAATGGACTTTGCCCAGAATCTCGTCACCGACAAAGTGCGTTGGCACTTGCTTGAAATTTGTTTACGTTGGGCACAATCGTCTTACGCTCGAGCATTTCCCACTTTTGCAGGCTGATCTAGCGAAACGTTGCGACGAGCTGGTGTTGGAAATACAAAAGGCCAATGCTACAGCTGCAAGGGAAGCTGAACGATACAAGCTCAAGCTCAAAGATGCCAAGGAGAGGTGGGCAATACAGGAAAAAATCCGCCGCGATCAGTGGATCGTCAAGAAAACGGAGGAGATAAAGAAATCGACAGTCGCGGCACTGGAGCCCGACATTCAGCTCATTCTCGCCAAAGGGAAGACAGATCTGGAGAAGGCTCGCGAGACTGCGAATGAGGAGCGACGGAAACTGCAGTTGCAGCTAGAAAAGGATCACGAGGCGGCGTTGCAGCGAGTGAAAGATGATTATGAGCGGAAGCTTGCTGAGGCACGCGAGAAGGAGCGTGCAAAGTTGATGACCCGATTGGATGCCGCTGATGCCGAATTGCAACAGCAGCTCAGTGCGCAACGTCGGCGGCTGCAAGAAGAAGCCGAGGCAGCCCGGAACGATCTGTATGCCGAGATTCGAGCTCTCAAGCACGCGCAGGCGAAAGAAATTGATGAACTCAAAGAGCAACACATGCACAAATTACAGGCTGCAGCGGAGAAGTTGCAGAAAGAGAAGCAAGAACTGATGAGTAGGTATGAGAACGAGTTTATGGCTCTCCGCGAACAGACAAGCGTCGAGTGCGAACAATTCAAGGCTCAGTTGACAAGTAAACTGCGTGAAGAGATGTCGCGAGAGAAGCAGGAGATGGAGAAGCAGATGCTGCAAACTCGCGACGCAAAGATTGAAATGGTTATCGAGAAGTTACAAGAAGAGAGCCGTTTGATGGTAGAGCGTGCTGAGCGCAAAGCCCAGAAGAAGTTCAGCCAAGAGCGTGCCGAATATGACCGCAAACTTAAGCAAACAGGTGAGATTGAAGGTGTCTGGATGGAAAAGAACCGCGAGCTGCACGACAAGTTGAGCAAATTGGAGAGTGCTCACGACGAGCTGCGCCGTGAGAACGAAGCTCTTGGACAAGATGTGCGGCAGACTGAAGCTAAAGCGAGTGATTTGGCACGGCGACTGCATGAGGAGCGGCGACAGCACGAAGAATCGATGATGCAGCTGGAGAAGCGGTGCAGTTCGCTCCAGACAGATAGCGATTACGCCCAGCAGCAACAGAGCGTCGAGATCACCGCTCTTCGCGAGAAAGAGGCCACCTTGGAGAGCCACTTCCAGCAGCAAGTCCAGAAGCTCCGAGCCGAGCATGACACTGCTCTCGCGAACTTGCACGAGCGCGTAAAGGCAACAATAGCACGTAAAGAACAGATCATCACCGAGCTTCAGGAAGAGCTTCATCTGCTGCAGGTCAAGCTGGACAAGAGTCACGCGCTTATCGAAGAGCAACGTCTGCAGCTCTTCAGTCAATAAAAATATCAGGAAAGGAAGAAAAAATCAATAGGATTCCATTAGGAATAATAAGAATAAAGGCAAGGCGACGAAACAGCCGCCTCGAACACGAACTAGTAGAGCACAAAGGGACGAGTCTCGCTTACTTCTTGGCGGTCTTGGTGGTTTTCTTGGCAGCAGATTTCTTCACCACTTTCTTCTTGGTGGTCTTGGGCTTCTTGCTCGTCACCTTCTTAGCTGTCTTGGTGGCCTTCTTGGCCGTCTTGGCAGCAGGCTTCTTCGCAGCCTTGGCAGTCTTCTTCACCGTCTTCTTGGGCGCCGTCTTCTTCGCTGCAGGCTTCTTCGCTGCAGGCTTCTTGGCCGCAGACTTCTTGGCCGGAGCAGCGGCCTTCTTGGCAGCGGGCTTGGCCGCAGGCTTGGCGGGCTTCTTGGCCTGCTTCTTCTCCTCGGCGGCGAGCTTGAACGAGCCCTTGACGGGCACCAGCTTGCCGGACTCGACGCCGCGCTTGAGCGCAATGTTCAGACGGGACTTGGAGTAGCTGGCGCCCTTCTTGGCGGCCACGTACTTGTCGATGGCGTGGCGGGACGAGCCCATGCGCTCCTTGAGCGAGAGCACGGCCTCCTTGATGAGGTCGTAGTAGCCAGGGCCGGCGGCAGCAGTCTTCTTCGGGGCGGAGGGCATCTTGCGTAGCTCTTGGTTGTTGTCTCGAGTCTTCTTCTCTCTTGGTGGAAAATTCCGTTGTAAGCGAATTCAAGTGCGGGGCGCAAGTTGATGTCACTTGCGCTCAGTAAGGATAGCTTACGGGAATCTATTTTAAAATGTGAAGCTGCACTTTGAGCGCGAAGCCACGTTTTTCTCCGATGCGACGAAATGACTTGGCTTTTGTAACGGAGGCGGAGTGATGCTCTTGGACGTAATGTTGAACTCGCCGTAAGTTACGAGACGACAGAAATATATCATCGGCCGACCAATCACAGCGCGTGGAGCGAAGACGAAAGGGAAAAAGGGGTCGTGGCTCCGCCAATCGCTGCGCGGTATCCGCTGTGCATAAACGGCCCCGGCTTCCGCGCGTCGCGCTTCCGCAAGATGCGACGGTTAGACACTGGATGTATTGGGCGGGACGGACGGACGGAAGAAGGGAGGGGGTCACGTCGGAAGCGCCCGGGTTAGTCTGTGGAACGCGTGTGCGTCGCGCAAGTTCTCGGCTCCTAGACGGAGTTGCAACGTCGCGCTCAGTTGTTCAGCATGCCTGGCGCGTGCGCGACGAGAGGGTTATGGTCGTGTGCGGGTCGCCGGCCGCGTTCCAATGAGCGCTTGCACCGTCACTGGCCGGTTTTCCATCTGCCGTCCAATGGCGGTCTGACCCGCCCATGTCAGCTATCCCCATACTGGCGCATTAGGCGCCCAGGAAGAAACCTTACTAAAAAGTGAATTCTAAGACAACCAGCGCACCAATTTCAGATTGGAGAGCTGTATAATAGAGGGGAGACGTACAGCGAGTTGACCCATGCACCTTTGCATCGCCATTTCCAAGTTTTGTGCTCTACAGAGGCACGAGAACACAACCCTTCCTAACACCTCCATTTTCGTCACGCGGAGGCGCTCTCGGACATATTTACCAGCGCAAGAAAACCCCGGTAGGGACACGAACTTCGGTCTTGTCGCAACGTAGTACTATTCTATAGTGTATGGTGATGGTGTGTACCGATTCTCATCGTCGGGTTCGACCAACAAGTCCACACACATGGACAGCAGCTCGCGTGCCTCTGCTTCGAGTCCATTTTCACTGTTTCCAGTCTCACATCTGAGCCAAACACTGTGGGACGGTCATGACCCATAGCAATCAAGCACAAGGCCATCTGAATAGGTTGTGGAACACAGTCTATCTGCCGCAAGAATTCTCAATCGTGAGAATCGTCAATTGTCCGATGGCATAGTTCACCACTGCAAGTTCATCTCCATTTTCACCAGACACCGAGTGGGTGTCATCGACCACGATTATTTTCTGGTTGCACAAACGAGGTCTGCAACTTCTCAAGCAACTTAAATCAGTCAACCTATGTTTCAGCATACGCACTATGACAGTTGAATCCTGTATTCGGACGGATGGCATGCTACCTACATTGTCTGGCAGAAATACATTCAACGCCACAATTGATTTGAATCTATCCTGTTCACCCCTCTGCCATCACTCCAACCTTACGTTGCGCAATAAGTAATTCGTCAGATTAGCGTGCCATGTTTTTGTTGCTCGTAGCTCCAAATGAGCGGCTCCAAGCACACCATTCCCGAAAATCCTCGCGACCGCCCACCCGGTGACTACCAAGCAGAGCATGCTAGCTCGTCGCCTCATGACTCAGAACGCGCGTACCCTCTCCACGAAAGCTGCCGGCCAGTGGCTCGCCTCTGTGCCGATGGGCCCTGCCGACCCCATCCTCGGTCTCACCGACCGCTTCAACAAGGTATATCCAAAATCCATTTGTGTCCATCCAAAAAAGATCTTATTGCAACAATTATTGTGGAACAATTGCTCACCAATAATGTTATTGCTGTCAGGACACGGACCCGCGTAAGATCACGCTGGGTGTGGGCGCCTACCGTGACGACGACGGCAAGCCGTGGGTGCTGCCGTCGGTCCAGGAGGCCGAGCAGCGCATTATTGCGTCGGGCAAGAACAAGGAGTACGCTGGGATTGCCGGCCAGAAGGACTTCGTGGACCTGTCGCTGGAGTTCGCCTACGGCGACGACTGCCAGGCCCTCAAGGACGGCCGCATCACTGGTGTGCAGACCATCTCGGGCACTGGCGGTGTGCGCCTCGCTGGTGAGTTCTTCGCCAAGTTCATTGGCAAGGACACGCCCGTGTACCTGCCCAACCCGACGTGGGGCAACCACATCCCGATCCTCAAGAACGCCGGCTTGGATGTGCGTCGCTACGCCTACTACGAGCCTTCGTCCCGTGGTCTGGACCTCGCGGGCTTCAAGAACGACCTGGAGAACGCCCCCGACGGCTCGGTCTTTTGCTGCACGCCTGCGCCCACAACCCCACGGGTGTCGACCCGACTGCTGAGCAGTGGGCCGAGATCTCAGACCTGATCAAGGCCAAGAAGCACGTCCCGTTCTTCGACTGCGCCTACCAGGGCTTCGCCTCGGGCGACGCCAGCCGTGACGCTGCCGCCATCCGTTACTTCGTCAAGGAGGGACACAACGTCGTGCTGTCGCAGTCGTACGCCAAGAACTTCGGTCTGTACGGCGAGCGTGTGGGTGCTCTGAGCATCGTGACCGCCAGCAAGGAGGAGGCCGACCGTGTGCAGTCGCAGCTCAAGCTCATCATCCGCCCGATGTACTCGAACCCTCCCATTCACGGCTCGCTCATTGTGTCCACGATTCTGTCGGACGCCGGGCTCAAGAAGCAGTGGTACAGCGAGTGCAAGTTCATGGCTGACCGTATCATCTCCATGCGTACGGCGCTGCGCTCGGCTATTGAGAAGATCGATGACAAGTCGGACTGGCGCCACATCACGGACCAGATCGGTATGTTCTGCTACACCGGCCTGACGGAGGCCCAGGTGTCGCGTATGATCGAGAACCACCACATCTACCTGACCAAGGACGGCCGCATCAGTATGGCTGGCCTGACGACCAAGAACGTCGAGTACGTCGCTCAGTCGATTGTCGAGTCCGTGCAGAACGCTTAAGCGTGTGATGCAAACGGGTGGTGAGCAATGAGCTTAATCACAAGAGCTGCTTTTTCAAGTGGATGCCGCTTAGCAGCTAAAGAAACCTCAAATCATCGACGAGAGGAGTTGTAATAACCGAGCAAACGAACAGTTTGGATGGAAATTGGTGTCTGTTCCTTGGAAAATTGATTCACTTCAGGTTCGACTTGGCTGCATTACAGCAGGACTTTGTGAATGTGATCGCTAACGTTAGGACTCACTACACACCATTCACTAGAAGGTATTCTTTGAAACAAGGGAAGCTACGGTGCAGCGTATTGACACCTAACCGAATTACGGCAGGCGATGCTCCGAGCTTGAAGAAGTTTCTGACCCCAAGTCAACCGACGTTTGTTCAGTTTTCATGGCTTGAAGGAACTCGGATTTCCGGACAAACCGCCCTTTGATTCGAGGGCAGGAGTTGGCGAGGCGTTTGCGGCAGTCGTATTTGACGCGCTTACGGTACACGCGGAATTTTCGTTTTTCGTGGAAGCGCTGCAGTCGCTTACGTCGCTCTGATGGAGTGTAAATCCCAATTCTACGCTCGGGTGCTCCATCCGGAAGTGTCGAAGGCAAGCGCTGCAGTTGTGCTCCATTAGCAGGGCGAACCGCTGTAACAGCGTTGGTTTTCTGATGTGCAGCTAGCTCCTTTAAGGCCGGACGTTGTGGGAGCATGCCGTGGAAGTCCTCCGCACGACTAGAGTACCAACGTTCGTCAAGCTTAGGCACGAATTCGACGGGTTGACCGGTGGTCTTGACCCGCTTCGTACTTCGATCATTGTGATCGACCGCGTCAACTTTCGAGCGTTTGTTCTGCTGCCGGGGTGCCGTTGATGGTAACGCATGTTGTTCAATTGCTTTGAACCGTGCCGTCTTCATGTGCTTCCAACGTGGCGAGTCTTTCGGTGTTGGTTCGCTCACACTAAGTGCTCTCATGTTGTTGGTTGAGGAAGAATTGGCCGAGAAGAGTTTGAGGTCGCTATCACTGACCAAAATCTTCTTGTCCAGCATTGTTGGTGATAGCACGCTGGGCTCGTAGTGAAATAGAGACGTCATTCCGTCGTTGTCGCGAAAAGGTTTCCTGTCGAGACACTCAACAGCATTGACGCGAAGCGGAGTAGGAGGCATCATCTTGCACCTAGTCACTGTCGTCGTTGGCAGTGCCTTATCTACGAAGACATCGCCGACCAAGTATGGCGAAAACTCATTCACGGCAGGTTCACTGAGTGACATATCGTGCCAACACATGCCCGAGCGGAAGACGAGTGGCCTCGTGTCGTCAAGGTCAGGTGGCAACGCGAACTCTGGTGCGTAGATGCCAGGGCAGTATCTTCCAACGGAGCTTGGCAGCAAGAAATCGACTTCGTTCAGCTCCCAGGGCTGTGGCAACTCCGTTGGGGCGCGGGAACTCATGAGCACCGGAGACCCGCTGACTTTATTGACGACATGCTGGTCATCCAACAGATCGACCTTGCTCAGCTCCATTTTGAGAAATGAGGTCAAGTTGCTCGTGGCAAACAGGTTGGCGCTTGGATGCGATTCGAAACGTGCTTGGCTGGCGCTCGTCGAACTTGGAAATGAGCAAGCGAATCTTGTTCTTGCTTTGAAAGAGCCCATTGTGCGGCTCTCAAAGCTCGCGGGTAATTTCAAAAGCCGCTCAGAGCCTCACGATCTGTTGATTGAATCCCCGTAACGTCGCGATGCCCCTTCAGACTCCGACGTTCAGAGCACAAGCATGCTCCCCACAGATGTATTACAGCTGTACGGAGTGCCTTTGTATTTGCTTCGCTCTCGAAGATTCCGAGCACGGCGTGCGGATGGACCAAACGTGAGTCAAGCCACGGGAAAGTGGTGCCGCAACCAATCTGGCTTGCAATGCCATTTCCCAGTCGTGTCCGACGTAACCTTCAGCCAGTCGTCGTCAAGTGGAAACGCTCAGATGTATCTTGGACGCGTATCCTTTACGGATACGATGCCGCAATGCGATATCCATATCAATGGCAGCGAGTTTCATCATTTTTTGCGATGTTCGCATGCAATCCTGCAAGCGATTCCTGGCATGGTGAGCTCGAGCGATACTCACCAACCGTTCGTGCGTCATGGAGCATGTTACTCCGAGCCGTATCTTGAAGTTGGCTTTGATCGCGACCCCTCATTGGATATGGATACGCTTTGACGGGAAAGTGGCGTAACGGCTGAAATGGGTCCATTTGAACCCTGGTGATGTCATGATTTCATCACAGTAGTTATCGCATTGACCGGCGAACGATGAAGACAACGGATAACACTACTTATTGGCGTATCGACTGCAGTTGACAAGCAATCCAGCAGCTATCGATATTGCGGCACACGATTGTGTGGCAGCTCAAACTGAATGGGCCACATTGGTAGGTAGGAAGCTACCATGTTCACCTCCGTGAACCGATTCAAGTATCCGTAGCAGCTCTTTCGCATCCTCAAACTCATGATCGATCCACTTGTCTATAAATCTTTGGCGCCAGTTCAACGTAGCCGCTACCCTGCGTCAGAATATATAACGTTGAACTGACGCCGCTACGCCGTAGCGGTTCCAGTCCTAGTATGGCATCGCATACCACGTATGGGTCGCCGTACGCGCCGCCATCGCAGCTCCGGCCTCGTTTCAATCGAGTCGCTCGATAGCAATGCATCGAACTGTCATGAGTAACTGCACTGGACTGTAATGGCTGCATCCAGCGCTCGCATCGTTGTTTGAAATCTGCAACAACTGCAAAAAGCAAATGGCATTGCCTTGGCGGGCATACATCTCGCCATCTAGCCACCGCACACAATATCGTTCTCCCCGAACTTGATAAACACCACTACAGCAGCAAAAAGCACCGCAAGCGACGAAAAGTTCGCTGTGCTAACAATCTCAGACTCCACCAGCATGTTCGGAGCGGATATTAAGGCTTAACTCCCCTTGTGCTGCTCTGGTTCCCCTGCTGTGCCTCATAGACCTACGCGTATCTTCCATTTATTGATGTTTGACACCGCTGCAAACGAGGAACGCGAGAATGAATTGCAGTTCTTGCCGCGATGCTGGCAGTGCAACTAAAATTGCGTAGATAATCGTCAGCATGTCAGGTATTTTGGCACTCGGTGAAGAAACGACCAAGTCACACTCGAATGAAGCAGCAACCATTATCGGCCGTTCGAGCAGCAAGCGATGGCCAAGTCCAAAACTCATTCGAATGATGGCAACTCAAAGATCACAAGCACGAAGAAAGGAAGTTCCAAGATGTCCAAAAAGAAGAAAGCTCGACCATCCAAAACCGGTAAAAAGAGCAGCGGAGAGTCCAATGGCGATGTGGAGTTCTCTCACTCCAAGGCCCCAATGCAGAGAATTCAGGTTAAGCAGCGACCGGCAGTCGATACTGCCAGCTCCACAATTGCTGTTAGAGACGAGGTGAGTGCAGTCCCACTAGCACGAGATACCCAGGTTCTCGCGAGTGGCAATTTTTATGGCACAATGCTTGAAACACAGCGCGTAGAGAAACTTTGCCGGTCGTTGGGGCTTCAAAAACGCCACGTAGCAGCTTTACATCGAGCATTTAAGCGAGAAGAGCAGCTTGGAACGGGAGAAATTACGACCGGGGAATTCTTCACCTTGCTGAATGAGAAACCTCGCCAGCTCACCAATGGACTATTTGAACGAGTTGGGCTTCGTCGGGGTATCAAGAGTTTGCATTTTGACGACTTCGTGCTGTGCATAGCGACGTTGGCTACTTGGACCAAGGAAGAATTTCTCCGGTATGCGTTCAAGCAATTTGACGTCGATGAGTCCGGGGTCATGGACGGACGTGAGCTTCGTGCCTTTTGTGAAGGTCTCAAAACTGACAGCAGCTTTTATTTCTCCAAGAACGTCAGTACAGCTCGCGAAAAGCTCGCGTCGCGAGACCGGCAGCAGCAGCACCCTGAGAGTTCCGGACAGATACGATCCGTTGACGACGTCGAGGACACAGCGTTGGTGGACCTCGAAGCTCTAACGAAAGGGTCGGAAGAGTTTCAGGTAGCCTTTTATCCATTGATGCAGTTGCAACAAAATGCTCGCGCTTGCGCACTTGGCGATCGGTTTTGGGCAGACACCATGCTTCGGCGGCAGCATGTCGACGGCGCAGTGCGATACATGCAGCTTCACAAAGGAATCTTACCAACTTTTTCACTGACGAAGCGCATCATAGCAAAACTGATACCATTCTCACAGGCCCACGCCGAGTCATTGGTACGGGAGCTGGCTGCCCTCAAGTTCGCAGAAGAGGAACGTATACTGCAGGAGCAAGCCCAGGCTCGGGCAGAAGCGAAAGCTCTGGCGTTGGCAATGGCAGAAGCCCAAGAAGACACTTGATTCATAGATTTGATCGGCTTAAGAGATCAAAATTTGGACCGCCGGTGCTCAATCATTCCCCCTTACCTACCACACAAAGAGGTAAAGACCTAAAAGCAACGTGAGCACAAACGTGACAAACACTTTGAGGAAGAAAGTGCGCGAAGCTGCCGTAATCTGCGGAGATAACTCCACCTGCGCGAGGAGCACGCCGCTGTCAATCCGCAATGTCTTTCTGGAGCTGCCGCCATCCTTCGCTGCTTGTTCTCGCTGTTTCCCAGCAGTCGTAAATGTCGATCGTAATAGCTTCAACACCGGCAGCGACAAATTGCGTCCTGCTGCCAGCTCAAAAATGTCACGAAACTCGGTCTCAAAATTTGTCTGTAACAGCGGCATAGCCTCTAGGTCGGTCTGAAAGAAATTGCGAGGACGTTAGTACAAGTAGTGGATACTTAAAAAATCCAACCAAGACAGATATCCCATCGAAACGCAGCTTCGTACCATAATAACGGACTTGTCGGCATCAGATGGAGCCCCCAAGCCGAGGTCGAGTAGACGAAGAGCAAAGAAGTTAAAGATCCAGTTGGGCAGCGGTAGCAGCACCATGATTGAGCGCACAGGAAACAGAGTTGCTGCACTCGTGTCGGGATGTGAGCTCTCCGCACCTCCGCGGTTAGAACCCTTGCTATTCGCTTTGCTACTCGCGGCGGCAACACTTTGCAGCACAATCTCGAAAAGTTTGTCCATCTCCACAAGCGCCTGAAGGAAGAGAAAGCGCGTCTTTCGATCACGCAGTCCTTCCAAAACGCTTACTCCCGTCAGGGCGTTAATGTAATAGAAACTGCGCAGCATCGTGCAGCCCCATTTCAGCGCTATAGTTTAACATAAACACGAATCAGACAATAATGGAACACTCAGCTTGGTACCAGCAATGCGGCTTGGTACCTTGAATATTTTGGCGACTGAGTACTTGAATGCCAATTCCTTCCAACGCGTCCAGCGCAAACAACGCCGAGGTTTTCTCCTTTCTAAAGCGCGACATCAAATAATCACCAATTAGTCTAATACTTCGTAGCCAACACCACCAGATCTTGCCAACACACTCACGAGAGTCTCTCCACGAAGAAGCAGCCGTTCGAGAGCGGCCGCAGAGCTCCGCTCCCGTCCTTCACCACTTGAAATGCCGCACCTCCATGCAGCACAACAGAGTCCGGCATTCTGCAGCCATAGAAGAATCAGCCTTTTCCTCACAACGCAGCACTCTCTTTCCTTATCGTCGTACACTGCATTAAGCTGCGCCAGACGCCTCATCGCCGTCTGCAGACTCATCACCACTCTCTGCTGCTTCTCCTTGCTCTTTCCCAGTCTATAAAGTCGCGAAAACACCCACATTCAGTCTTCAAAGAGTCAACATTTGCCTTAAAAGCCGCATTTCGCACTTCTTCTGCAGGAATTCAACGCTTTCAATCGTTGTATCGGCGTCAAGCAGCAAGATCCAGAGCTGGCACTTCTCCAGCACCTTCCAGTCGTCAGTCTCTTCGTATATCTCCCTGCTCAGCTCTCTGCTGTCCAATACAACGCCGTCGCAACGCACAGCGACCGAGTGCCGGGCCGTATCTCCTCCTTGGCTTGACTGACTTCTCCCAGGCTTGTTCTGCATCCCCACGAGCCACGACTTCGCACAGCGCCCACTGACAGACAGACACAACGCAATATACCTGGCCAGCTGCTCATCCTCGCGAGAGAGAGCACTCGCGAGCGTGTACACGACGCCCACATTGAGCTGCTCCATCGTCGAGACGCCACAACGCGGAATGCCCACCCAAACTTCAATTTACTTCCCGGTAGTCATCGCTATTGATTCGTTGAAAATTCAAATCTCTGCTTTCCTGTTGGGTAAAAACTAGTATCCGTTCCCATTGGTCAAAAAGCGAGGCGGACTCCTCCATACTCAGTATCAAGCCGACCACGTGGAAGGATCTCCCCGGAAGCTGAAGACGCGCACTGATGGCGGGCGTGAGCAACGAGCGGTACTGTACGGTGCTGCTGCAGCAGACGACGGGCGAGAAGGCGGTGCCTCCCAGCCAAGATGAGATCCTCAAGGGCCTCGAGAGCCCCAAGGTGGAGCTCAAGATCCGCGCCGTGAAGAACGCCATCCTGGCTCTGCTGCAAGGCGAGAAGCTGCCCAAAGTGCTGATGCACATCATCCGCTTCTGCTCCACGCAGAGCGACCACACACTCAAGAAGCTGCTGATGGTGTACTGGGAGATCGCTCCCAAGTACGAGCAAGTGCCGGCGGGTGAAGCAGGAGCGCCGAAAGCGCCCCCAAGCTCCTGCCAGAGATGATCCTGGTCTGTAACGCTCTATTAAACGACCTTAACCACCCTAATGAGTACATTCGCGGCTGCATGCTGCGATTCCTGTGCAAAATCAAGGAGAAGGACATCCTGGAACCTCTCAAGGACGCCATCAAGACCAACCTCGAGCATCGCCACTCGTATGTGCGCAAGAACGCAGTCATGACGGTGTATACCATGTACAAGACCTTCGGCGACGTGCTGATTCCGGACGCCCCGGAGCTCATTGAGCGCTTCATCTTGAATGAGAGCGATGCAGGAGCCAGACGCAACGCCTTTTTGATGCTCAATGACTGTGCACAGGACCGTGCAGTCACGTTCCTCATGAACGCGATGGATCAGGTGGCCAAGTTTGGAGATGGCTTCTCCTTGGTGATCTTGGAGATGACACGCAAAGTGTGTCGTCAGGACCCGGCACAGAAGGCGCGCTTTGTGCGCTGTGTCTTCCAGCTGCTCAACTCGTCATCTCCTGCTGTCAGTTACGAAGCGGCGTGGACGCTAGTGACGCTTTCCGCTGCTCCCACGGCGATTCGCGCTGCTGCCAAGACCTACTGCGGTCTGCTGAACTCACAGAGCGACAACAATGTCAAGCTAATTGTGTTGGACCGACTGGCAGACCTGAAGAAACACCACACCAAGGTACTGCAGGAGATTTTGATGGACATTATGCGTGCGTTGAGCTCGCCCAACTTGGATATCTGCAAAAGGTGTTGGAGATCGCCATGGACTTGGTATCAGTGCGCAACATCGACGAAGTGGTGACCCACCTGAAGCGTGAGGTGGTCAAGACGCAGGACAAGACACGTGAGAAGGCCGGTGAATACCGTCACTTGCTCATTAAGGCCATTCATGCCTGCGCTGTCAAGTTTCCTGAAGTGGCTAATGCTGTGGTGCACCTTCTCATGGAGTTCTTGAACTCCCCGGACGGTGCTATGGATGTCGTGCTTTTGTACGCGCGATGTGCGAGAGTTACCCTGACCTACGCGAGAGCATCCTTCAGAAGCTTATGATTTCTTTCACTGACATATCGCTGGCTAAGGTATACCGCGTGGCGCTGTGGATCCTTGGTGAGTACGCAACCGCACCGCGCGAGGATGGCGCCGAAAGTGACACATCGATCTTGGAGGCGGCTAGTACCATTTTCTCTGCAATTGGTAGCCTTCCGCTGGTCACAGAGGCGATGCTCAAGGCTCCAACAGAGAACCCTGAAGGTACAGAGGACCCGGCTGGTGCTGCATATGCCAAACCTGTTACCAAGAGCGTTGTCCTGGCAGACGGAACGTACGCTACAGAGACGTCGTATGCTGCTCCAAGCGCGAAGGCAGCAAAAGCAGAGGAGGAGAATGTGCCCGGTCTACGCCGTTTACTGTTGAACGGCGACTTTTTCTTGGGTGCGGCTGTGGCCTCAACGTTGACAAAGCTGTGCCTTCGTGCATCAAATGGTGATGTAGCAGGCGCCACGGCGCGCAACGCCACGATTAAGAAGCTGGTAGTGGACTCCACGCGATACATGTGCGCTATTGTGGCTTATGGTCAGTCGAAGGCTAGCAAGCATGAGATCGATCAAGATTCAGCGCGTCGTATCCTTATGGGTGTGCGTGTGCTGTTGGATCCTGCCAGCGCTCAAGCTACCCATGCAATCATTACAGAAGAATGCCGTGTTGCGTACAGAAACCTCTTGGACACTCAAAAGGCCCAGGAGGCTGAGGCTGCTCGAGCCGCAGCTGGCGGCGCTGACGGTGAACCAGTGACGCATGCTGACGATCTTATTAACTTCCGACAGTTGCGCGGCAAGAAGGCCCTGGGCTCAACAGATATTGATATTGATGACGGTGCGGACATTAATCGTGCTCTTGGTCAGCAGGGCGACGGTTCCGACAACGAGTATGCAGGTTCCATGCGACACGTTCACCAGTTGACAGGCTTTGCAGACCCGGTGTATGCGGAGGCCTACGTGACGGTGCACGACTATGACATCGTGCTAGAGATTCTGGTGGTCAACCGTCTTCCGCAGACACTGACTAATCTGTCCGTTGATCTCTCCACCATCGGCGACTTGAAGCTGGTGGAGCGCCCTCAGCCGCAAACTATCGGACCACTTGACCAGCGCTCTATTCGTGCCAACATTAAGGTTAGCTCCACTGAGACGGGCCACATTTTCGGTACCATTGTCTACGACTCGGCGTCAGGTGCTGACAAGACGTACGTGAACTTGAACGACATTCATCTGGATATTATGGACTACATTCAGCCAGCTACTTGCACGGATGCAGCCTTCCGTGCGATGTGGGCTGAGTTCGAGTGGGAAAACAAGGTGGCTGTACACACGGAGCTTTCGAACGTCTTCGAATTCCTACAACATGTGGTTGACAAGACGAACATGCGCTGCATGACACCGACGGCCTCTCTGGGTGGCGACACCAACTTCTTGGCCGCTAATTTGTATGCCAAGAGCGTTTTTGGCGAGGACGCACTCGTCAACCTCAGCGTGGAAAAGCAGGACAACGGTCGCATCGCCGGCTACATCCGCATTCGCAGCAAGACGCAAGGTATCGCACTCAGCCTAGGTGACCGCATTACGGCTGTGCAGCGTGGAAAGGATGATCAAGGAAAGCGGAAGAAGCTTTTGGCCTAGACACTGCTTTCGGAAGTAAGAAATGCACGTTGATAAATGGTGGGAGAGAGCTGGGGTGTGAAGGGAGGCAAAGTGGTTGCTGTTGTTTTTAGTCGTATGGACGAGAGAGATCAAGGACAATCAACAACGCATTCTTTTTCGTGAGTTACTTTATGCCTCTATTCTAGCTCAACTTGACTCTCCTTATATGTCGTAATCTCTATCGTTGCCACGGAGGCGTGCCGATGATAGTGATGGTAAAGCTCTCCTGGCGGAACACTTCCTCCGGTTGATTCTCGTCCTTTTCCTTATTCATGGTGACGAGTTCTACACCCCACACAGGACCATACACCTTCATGTGGTTCGCCGTGCCTTCCACCCTAGGGAAATCGCTGTGCCCTGGAAGGCGTCTTGATCGTCTCTGCACGCTATCAGCACGACGCTCATGGTGGCGCACTGCGAGCTCAACACCGACACGTAGTGAAGCCAACGAAGACGCGTGCACTTCCGCAAGACGGGTCTCAAACCATTCCCCAAGCCGCTGAGGAATCATCACAACAGGGATCTGCACAGGCTTCTCGCCAACTTCTTGGTCCTCTTCGGCGACGCCACCCATAACCATTACAACATCGTCGTCTTCGTTGTTAATTATGATGATTCCGGATGCTCCCCATTTTGCAGCATTCCGCGCCTTTATCTCGAAGTAGCATCCACCACGGTGAGCAAGCACCATCTTTCCTCGGAAAAATTCCTCAGGTAGGTTTGAAACCTCACTGCAAGCATCAGGAGGGTCGGCAACGACTAGTCCTGCGTTTGGAAAGGCACGAGAGGACTGGAAATTGTCCGCCACACCGAACCCAGCGCCGACGCAAGGTACACTTAGCCTTGTGGTGGGTTTATCTCCTTCGCCCAGTTCAACATAGGGCTTCCCTTGACATTGTACTGTGCCTTGTCCGCTGAAAGCTTGTAGCCCATTTGAATCTGAAGAGTACACCGCTGGTCTACTGGCAGCGTCAAATCCGGTTCGACTTTGTAAACGTGGTTCCAGGCGAAGGGTGGAGGAAGGTAATCGAGATCATTGTCGATGTTGCTTTTGCTCTTCGGTTCATCGAAAGTGTATGAATCAGCATCGGCCTCAGCCTCCATTTCATCGCTTGAGCTGATTGCCACAATCATGTGACTTGTTTCCACAACGCCAGACACCTCAACCCAATCGCCTGTGTCTTCCCGTGTAACGCGCATGCGCCCTGGAAGTTGCTCGACGCGGAATTCCCCAAGCTTGCTCCCACCATATAAAAACTGCACCAAAGGACCTTGAATGTTGTCTGTATCCGATGGTTGGTCGAGCCAACTCGTATCGACAGCAAGATCGCCATTTCCATTCACTAAATCCTCGAGCCAGCCGTGGTTGGCACCCTTATCATCACCAAGCTTGCGGAGTTTCTCTTCGATTGCCGGTACCCACTGCTCGAGTACATCATTTGCGATACTTTCCGTGTCCAGTGACTTGTTCTTCTTCCTCTTTGCGCTATCTGCAACCATTTTGTCTGCTGCCGCTTTGGCAGCTTTGACCGATGCCAAAACAGGCGATGGTTTCGGCGGTGAGCACAGCCGGGTGCGCGACACGACCTTGCCTTCGTAGTGTACCGAATAGCCAACAGCATCATAAAAGCTGGGCGCTTTGCACGACAGCACTCGCTCAGGTGCAAACCGATTACTCTGCACCGAAATTGCGTCGACGGAACTCTCATGTGCGTCTGCCGCAGCCAATATTGGCCCCACACGATTTGTCGGTAAGATCAGTAGCGGGTGGGCCTCCGTCGTCATCACATAGTTGCCTTCTCGGAAGAAATGCGTCGTGTTGAAAAGCAAGTACAAATACTTGCACGTTTCAGAGAGAAAGAAGGAAGGCATGTAGTCCTCCTGTTTCTTTGTCTCAACGTCAGCAATACTCGCATAGCCACAAGACGTTTTACAATACTTTTGCAGTGAGTGCACAACGTGTGCACCCGCTCGAAGCCATGAAGAGTCGTTGGTAGCCTCATGCATGTAGAACGTCGATTCAATTAGTTCAGGTCGTAGGGGTAGCGAGCTCCACCCCCACCTCGCGATCTCACAGGCTTCCAGTCGCCAACATTGAACTGCTCAGAGAGAAACCCATAGTCGCGCCATACACGGTAAAATGCGTTCATGGACTCTGCTGCTGGGCCAATATCACCGACACCAACTTGCATACCAGGCCAAAAAGACGCAAGACTCTCGAAAACGACACCTGAGCTTCCACTATGATGATGGCAGCCTGAATACATGGACACATCAGTGTACCAGTCACCATGCTTATTATGCACCAGAACGGCTGGGTAGACTTGTGCGAACATCTCCAGAGATTCTTGGTCACCAAAGAGAGCATACATCTTGAGCAGGTACTCGTAGAAACTGTCTGAGTTGGAGCCCGGACCAGAGGACGACTCTGTCCACTCCCCTGACTTCGTATTGATGTGCTTTCCGAGTAAACCGATCTTTGATCGGCGTTGGTAAAGAGCACGGACAGCACCACGCGCTGCAGCAGCATACTTGGCATCCTCAGTAAGAACGCTGAGCATCGTGAACTCAACCGATAGCGACCCGGCACCTGCAGTCGAAGCGATAGGAGTTTCCCCTTCGGCACCCCATGCCGTAAGTTTACTGTGCCGTACGGAATACCCGTTGCAGTGTCAAACGCTGGCATCAGTCGGTCTCCAAGGTCCACGGCAAGACGCAACAGTGCGTCGTCATATTCACCTGGAGGGAATAGCTGCATTTTGGAATTCACTGCGAATTGATGCGCAGACAATAACCCGCCCAGTACACGAATCGTCGTCTCGAAGACTGACACCTCGGTATCCAAGTTGAAATCTGCGTGCTTCGCCACAAGACCTACTGCTCGCTGGAATTCGGCAGCGTCTTCCAGAATAGCCAGCGTATCCAACGTATCAATCAGAGTCAACATTGGCAGGCGACCAAGCTCAAACTCTCCACCTCGACAAGAAAGCGGTAGCAAATCGTCCTGCGGGAAAGCATGCGTCAAGTAGCCATTGTACGCGTGATAGAACATATCACGCACTGTATGCGCAAGAGCTTCTCGTTCTTCATTGCCCATGGACGTAGGTGCTGTGAGCACAAACTGGTCCCTCTGCATGAGTCCACAGGCCACAGGAGAGCACACACTGAGCTCGTATTCACATGGAGAGCGCTCCTCCAATGCGTCCACGTACGTCTCGTTGCCTCGGAAGGCACAGCACTTGACCTGGATCATGGCAGAGCGAGGGCCGCCACGTGCTTCACAGTAGTCTCCTCCATCGTACCGCTGCTGAGTGAAATACCCCATTCGATCAGGGTCTGTGAGTCTCTCCAGGTTCTCAACAGCTAAGACCCTCAATGGCCGTGGCTTCTCAGAGTTGTACCGGCCAAGAATGACGCTTTCTTCCTTCTGTGCGCGGGTTTTAGAGCCTGCAGGAGCCGTCGGGAGCGGGTGGAACTGCCGCACATGTTGGTCCAGGCACCACTCGTAGTGCCACCACGTCCCTGCCTCATGGTAGCGCAAGCAGGATTGCCCACGCAGCTGCCGCTTCAGTCGGTTCTTGAAGGCTCTGTAGCTGGCGCCAGACAGAGTGTGGAGGCCGTTAAAGTGCGAGAGTGCTTGGGACGGGAGTTTATTGTCGTCTGGCGCTTGACTCTCGGCTGATACGGCGCCTATGGACACAAGAAGCACAGCAATGGACAGAAGACACACAAATCTACACACGTGCCAAGTTTCGCGGCGATGCACGCCACGGGGCGACCGGTAGACGCCGTTGAAGCAGTCATCTCGGACGCTATGACGCGGCATCATCTGAGCCCAAAGTGACATGCCGTTTGGTAGGTTTATTAACCGTTAGGTTCGCACTGACACATTTCAAATGATTAAGTTCGCTTACCGAACCTAACGAATAGATACATTTGCGTTATGGCGGTTCGTGTGCAGCTCCAAGGCGACGGTGTCAATGCTCTTCGTACGTTCCTAGCGTCGCGTCTAGAGAGCAATCAGCTGGACCAAGATGACGTCAAGAAGCTGCTGGGTGCAGAGCCCAAGGACGTGCTGACAACTGCCGAGTTGCGGCTTGCAGCGACGCTGTTGAGCGGATTACGAACCTCCGACCCCAAGATTCCCTCTCTAAAGGAATTATTAGGAACGAAGACTCAAGCTCGAGTTGTGGCTCAAGAGCGAGAGGAAGAAGAAGCCCAAGAGACGGAGAAGAGAGCTCAGTACCTGGCCAAGCGGCGGGAGAAGCTGCAGCGACTCGACCAAGAGATGCGCTACGGGAACATGGTGCGCAACTTAAAGACGCAGTCGGTGGCGGCGGAGTTGACGCACCACCAGACGTCGGTCAAGCAGCATCTTTCCATTGGAGCGAACATGGTCATGGCCCGCATCACAGCGTTCGTGGTCGTGTACTTTGTGGCGAGGAACCTGACGGAGAACGAGACGACGGTGAGGTCGAAGGTGTATTCTACAAGAGAGGTTTTCGAGGCTAATGAACGTTTGCTTGATGCTTGTAGAGGATGATCGCAGGCTTGGGCGGCGCCATCGCTATGATGGTCATCGAAATGGTGCTGTTTATTACGAGGGCAGCCAAGATGGAAGCCATTGAGCACGATCAGATGAAGCACCAGAGCGTCTTCTAGCAGTCTGATCCTCCTGTTGTTTACCTATGAAATGTACGTTGATAGTGTTATGCCATACGGTAGGTCAATTTGACTACTTGTTGACTCGATTAAGTATTTACATGTCTATCCTTTTACACAGGTTTTATGCGTTTCCAAGCCGATTGTCCAGTCCAGCTTCTCCATGTAAAGGCACCGGTGGTCAACTTTGTGGCAGTCATGATCGACATACACTTGGACTTGAACTGCGAGCGGCTCTAACACGTCGTAAGATCACCGAGACTGCCCATAAATCCCATCGCATCTTCATTCCCCACCCGCGCCAGCCTTTCCATCATCGTTCATTCGGTGAGAAGCCACACGCACCAGCGGCAGCACAACAGCATCAGACTCCTCCAGTGCAGGAAGACGCCGCAATAATTCCATCCTGAACCAGAGTCATGAACTTCCTGCGGTGGTTCGCAATGGCGCTTTTAGCAGTTGCTGCTTGTTGCCACACCGTAAGCGCAACTGCAGCAACTCAAGCCACGACTGTAGACGAAGAGCGCAACACAGTCAAGCCAGGCAGTAATGGCTTCGGGACGGTGGGGTACGAGGCCGCCAGCAACGACTATGAGACCTCGGAGACGGAGACCGACCGCGCCGCCTTTGAAGCCGCTGAAGCTCGACAGCCGAATCTCCGTGTGCGTCTACGGTTCGGCATCGGCATCTAGACCCATCATATACGGACTATGTGTGGAAGCGCGTCCCATATTTAAAATATACTGTTAATTTTCGAAAGAGTGACTTGAATAGTGACATACCACGGAATTTGACTTTAAAAATCAGCCATTTTCTTTGAATATTGTCGGGGAAATGACGCACACAACGACCGCTCTGTGCGTGGTGCTGCTCGCCTTCCTGTGCCTACAGACGCCTGCAACCGCCGACACCACGTCCGTCCGTATGTTACCTTGCTCCCCTCTTGCTGCCGTGTTGTAATCTTTTCTTGTATCTTCACAAGAAGCAGTTTTCTAACCGTATCGCCATTCTGGTTGTTCCTGCCTCAAAACAGACGATACGGTGGCGTCTGAAGCGCAACGCAAAGGATTCCGATGGCTGGACGAGGGCGTAACAGCCTCTGGTTATATGAGCGACTGGGGGCAGCAGCAGAGCTTCTGCTTCTACGAGAACGCGACGCTCCACATCCGAATGGACCCATTGGACAGGTGACGACCTGGTTGCTGCAATGGGGCTGCTGCTACGGACATTATACTGAAGTTTGTATGGTTGCTATGTATTGGATGCATCCAGTTCCTTGCAACCAGCGCTGATTCAGACGCTGGGGCAGTCACGAGAAGCCATGGCGCTGTTCAACATGACCAATGCCACGTTGTGGTATCTCCAGGGCGTGGCGTGGCCGCTACGCTCGTTCTTCTGGGCCTGGAGCGAGCTACGTGTTGTGGTGCGCAGTCCTCAAGTCAGTCGCCTTGGTTTTACGTTCGCAAGGTTAGAATTTCTGCAGTTTTAGTTGGCCAGTATCTTAATCTTTTATGTATTTTGTATTTCGTTGGTGATGTAGGAAGCCGGGGATGCTGTGTCGTGGTGTGCTGAAGGCTGCACAGGCCACACCGATGCTGAAGCAGTGGGTTGCACCCTCGATAGTTGAGGCGCTGGAAAACGTTTTATTCCTAACTTGTACGTTTGGCCTATTTGGAGATGTTGAATGGATACGACGCTCACAATAGCTGGATGGTGCTCTGTGGACAGCAAAACTGGTGTGCGAGAACTGTGTCGGTGGCTGTCATCTTGAATGCACTGCAGTCGAGGGAGATGAAGACGCATGCTTGATGGAGCTGAGTCCGTACCATGCACCTTGCATCACTGTGGCGGGGCCTGCCCAGCCGTTCATACTGACATCAACCCCAGATTTCTCTTTCGACTTCACGTTCTACACATGTACGGAATTGTATATACCATCTGTGCACATGGTCTCAAGTGGCTGACTGTTCTTTCTGGCTTTGTGCATTGCAGACTTGTCGTGGACTTATGCGCAGAACTTTTTCCTGGGGTTGCTCTTGTTCTATTTGTCGGAGTCGTTGTCGCGGTCGCGAGCATTCCATTATCTGATGGGTGCGAGTATTGGTGTATTCTTCTCGGCGCTACTAGCGCTTTACCTGGTCCAGCGTCAGGCACGTAACTCTACCAAGATGCTCCCGGGCGCACAGTTAGTATCGTCGTTAGCCTCGGTGGCGTCTGTGGCTGTACCAGTGACGGGCTTTGTGATCATGCCCAATTTGTACCGCCTTATGTCATGGGCTATTTCCTACCTGACGTACTTGTGGAACCGTGAAGTTCTCTTCGGCATTCCGCACCTGGGCAAGATCTATTTCGCTTTCTTTGCACTGTTCGGGTGCGTACTTGTGTGGTGGTACCAGTGGGGTGCGTCAGCTAAATCGGACACACCACCACAGGACGAAGAGGAAATCGAAGTACTCGGCGAGCTAGATGACGACTTGCCTCCACCTACGAGTTTGCAGCTTATCATCTCCCGTTCGTTAAAGGTGCTGGGCATGACGCTGCTGTTTTACAGCACATCCTCCACGGAAGCTTCGCTTCTGTTGATGCTGCTTGTGTCACTTACGCGCGTCTTCGAGATTATCGCGACCATCGCATATTTCTGGTATCACTTCGAGAAACCAGGTCGCCACAGCGCCTTGATTTCGAAGAAGGAGTTTGAGAAGCAAGGGCAGACTGAAACGGAGAAGGCATTGGCTCAGCTACAGAAGTATTTGAAGGAGAACCCGGATGAGCTCGACAAGGTTCGTGAGGACAATGAGATTCGTCTCCGGCGGTTCACCAGAGGCCGCAACCACCTAGATGTGGCCACACAAGAGTCGGCCCTCAACTCACGTCAGCTCAGGCAAAAGCGGTCGTTTTGGTCTTACTGCACCATTCAGTAGACTGGTAGTAGCAATAGAGATGTGGTGGCGACTGGAGCGACACAAGGAATGAGTAGGTAAGCTGAGACGAATGCGCCAATGTTGATGAGCCGTATGATACTGACTGCGAGTTTTTGTATTCATGGGTTAATAGATAAAAGTTTTCAAGCTCGGTCGTGAGGGTCGTGCACAATGCACGTAACAAAAATCCTAGAGCCTTTCCGTTCGATCAAAGCTGCCACTCACGTACACTGATGGTTTGGTCTCTTTGGGTTGTTGCTAGGTGGTTGGCAGGCGTTAAGTGGAGACTGGGCCACGGCTTCGGGTCCAATACAACGTCCCGCTGCTAACACTCGACACTTCATCGTCATACAGCTCGTCGTCTCCTTCCAGTTTTATAGCCTCATTTGAGCTGCCATACTCACTTTCATCGTCAATGCCAAGCCCTTGAGCGAGTGATTCACGACGGATCGTTTCTTGCAGCCGCTGCCACGAGTAACCAGCACGATTTGCCGGCGGTGTTGTCTTCGAGGCTGTCAAGCTTCGATTGTTTCGCGCAGATCGACTTCTGGTAGCAACCCTGCGAGGCCAAGCAGAATCGGGGACAAAGATTTCTCCGTCAATCACATTGTGCGTAGGGGTCTCATGACGAGTAAAATCAACCAAGCCCCATGACGAAGTTCCAGAATTGCGAATTGGGGGTATCTGCGCGGTGCGGCGTATGATTCCTGGCTGGTGAGCCATCAACATCGCACTGATAGGCGGCAGCAATGCTCGAGGAGGCAGTGCCAGCGGAGGAATCGGAGATTTTACTTCGGCTGTTGACCATGGTGACGGATTCGAGTGGATAGTGGACGGCGTCGACGGTACAGATGACGCTGGTGATACCATTTTGCTTTTGCTGGTTGCTGTCGATCTTCCGCCGTGGGCAAAGCAATATCCGCCTTTGCGCGCAGTAGTGGTGCATCCTTCATACACACATCGCTTCCCACCTCCGTGGGCGATACACCGACCGCGACTTACAGCACTGTTGGCGCAGTCTTTGACGACACATCGGCGGCCACCACCGTGTGCCTTGCACAACCCAAGACGCTGAGCGCTGCTCGTGCACCCGCTAACAGTGCAACGTTTCCCGCCGCCATGTGCGATGCAGCGCCCACCGGTTTTGGCGCTGCTTGTGCAGCCCTCAACTGCGCATCGTCGACCACCACCATGAGCTCGACATCGTGCCCCGCTTACGGCGCTGCTGGTGCATCCTGCCACTTGACAGCGGTGGCCACCACCATGTGCGATGCAAAGCCCACCTTTCTTGGCACTGGATCCGCAACCTTCTCGCTGACATCGCCCGCCACCCCCGTGAACGTAGCAGAGTCCGCGACTTTGGGCGCTACTCATGCAGTCGGTCACTTGACAGCGCCGGCCGCCTCCATGAGTTCGACACAATCCTCCGGACGCGACATGCTTCGTGCAGCCAAGCTGATTGCACTTCCGACCGCCGCCATGTTGTACGCAGAGTCCACGACTCACAGCGCTGCTCGTGCACCCGGACTCGGCGCGACATCGACGACCACCACCATGGCCTACGCACAATCCACCGGAGACGACATGCTTGGTGCAGCCTCTTGATCGACAGCGCGTACCCCCACCGTGAGATGGACAGAGGCCTCGACTTCGTGCTGTATTTGCACACCCGTGGGAGCTGCATGGCTTCAAGCCCGACTTGAAGTCTTCTTCTTCTAGGTCTTCCTCTTGATCTCGGACGAACCGCTCCAGTGTTTCTTGATCTTCATCGGATTCCGAGGTGTCATGGTGAGTTCCCCACGCGTGTGCGTGAACGTCCGTGGGTGAGAAGGTGTCTGCTTCAAGGAACTTTAAGGTGTCAGCGTCCATGGAGATGTCTCGTGGACTAGGTCCAGCCTTTGGCTGCATGGCTTGAAAAGTTATGCAGCGCTTTCGGTTGTGTGGAGGCTTCCAACGGCGAAGTCTTGTTGCGAGGTGAAATCGAAGAATGAGCGGGGACAAGTCGAGAGAGCTGCAAGAAAACCGCAAAAAAATGCCGTGCGTGGCAGCCGTAAAGCCGATGGCCGTAGAAGGAAAAAGTAAACTGACCTGGGAGTCGGCTGCAAACGACCCGGTGTTTGATTCGATCAAGTCGTGAAAGCTTGCGACCACCGTCGTGCGTCTGGAATGCGAGACGTGGGCTCGATTCGGACGAGGTCGAAAGCTCTCAACACAAACAGTCTTGACAAAAAGACGCTCCACGTCTTGTCTCGACAATGAAAAGCAGCGACTCACGTCAAGTCTCAGACACCGTTAGAGAAAGAAACTTTATCGTACCGACGCTTCCATCACAAGGACCATCTTTTATTTGGTGCTTTTTGTCACCTAGGCAAGCACCCACTGGCGGGCATGTCTCGCACTGTACAGTAACGGATTTAGTCCTCCTTCTCCAGCTTGATCTCGAGCATGATGGAGCTCTTGCGCTTCTGCTTCTTGAAGGCGGCGGGCGCGTCCAGCTCGTACATGCGCACCTCCGTCTCCGGCTGGTCCAGGAACTGCGCCAGCGGCACGGAGCAGAAGCCGATCTTGTCGTCCTTGGAGATGCGGTCGTGGTCGAACACCTGCACGTCCAGAACGGCCTCCGTCGGGTCCGCCGTGATGAAGGCGAAGGTTTCTTCCGGGTCCCACTCCGGGTTGAGGTTGGCGGCGATCGTCGAGCTCTTGTGGGTCGTCGTGCCCAGGTGGAAGACCACGTACGGGTCGCTCTTGCCGTTGAAGTCGGCGGACGGCAAGTCGGCGGCCTTGACGAGTGTCACGTGCACGGCGTACATTGTATCAGCGACGAATGCGTTGGCACGAGGGGGCAACAAGTGGAATGTGCTTTGGACAATGGAACGACCCAGTGCAGGAAGACAACCATGCAAGTTGCGTGAGCAGAAAGCGCAACGCAAGAGGAGTCGGCAACGTAAAGACCAGCTATGTTGCGCATAGAGATGGCTTCAACGTGGAGAAAGTTTGGCAACATGCACATTTCTGCCAGAGAGTTCGCCTTGCACAGGTGTGCTTGTTCCGACGTAGCTTGCGATTGATAAGATGTGTTTTTTTTCAGCTAGACGAGCGGTAAGGACACAGTCACAAGACAAAGTTATCTGTAACTCGATGAGTCCTTGTCGGTGTTGATACTGCCATGGGTGATCAACAGTTGCTCTCTTCTCTTCAGCAGTCCCTTACAACGCACCCTTGTTATTGATCTCTTGCCTGTTGCAGTCTGGAAGACTACATGCAGTTCAGAGTGTGGTAAACATAGTTCAGATGCATTAATAAGTTGATGCGGGCAGAAGGAAGTGGCGAGTCTAGTGACGAGAAAAATCCATGATTGTGGACGACGACCACCATCCTGGATATTTTCGTCAGCCCGACGGTCGGAAGACTGCAGGACGCTCGCAAACAAGACGTTAGCTGGCAGGAGCATATCGGAAGAAACCGAAAAAGGTGGTGAAGGTCTTTGGGAATGTGTGTGCATCCAGCCCAGTTGCGTGTTTAATGCGCTCATTGCAACAGAAGTCAATGCAGAAAGACGTTTCAGCAGCACCTAGGTCCATTGCAGCGCAATAGTCTCACGAGCGCCATTACCACGCTGTCCATTACGATGCAGCACAACTGGAGAATTTCGCTACTGAACGTCCAGTGAAAAGTATGCATTCAACCTATCGCGCTGTATCCGGATTCGATCGCTCTCCACTTGTCTCACTGTACCTACGTGTATATTCACACCAAGTTTAATCTGAGATCAGATGTATACTTTCACTCGCTGCTATCCGACGCAAACGCGTCCCGACAACACTAAACGCCGACCGACACGACCGTCACATCGGATCTCGCACCCAGACGGACGCGACAGCATGAGTGGCATGCACACGCTGCAGGTGACGCTGGTGCGCGCCGGGGACTTGGCGGCCAGCGACTTCGGCTTCATGGGAATGGGCGGCAAGAGCGACCCGTACGTGGTGTTTAAGCTCGGGCGCGTGAGTCAAAAGAGCTCGGTGGTGCCCTCGAGCTTAAACCCTCGCTGGGAACCGGCCGAGGTGTTCCAGTTCCAGGTGGACCGCCCCAAGGAGAAGTGTCTCGAGGTGCACGTGATGGACTACGACCGGTTCCTGAAGGACGACACGATCGGCGTGGCCAACCTCGCGCTCGCGCCGTTCCTGGAGAAGAACCACTCGGAGGTGGTGTCGTACGACCTGGAGGTGCCCCGGACTACGACAAGCAGAAGCGCAAGTCGGTGTTGTTCCTGGAGATCAAAGTCACGCCGAATGAACAGGTGGACCAAGTGCTGGAGCTCTGGGAGAACCAGCGCTACCACATCGTCAAGAAGTGGACCACAGACACGCACATTGCAGGCTCCACGGAGCGCAAACGATGGAGCTCAGTCACGGACAGCAACATCTCGTCCGACGCCTTTGAAGAGGTGGCGCCGAAGGTCCCTAGCCATCTCAAGGCGGAAGGCTGGACGCTTGATGTGTCGCAAGGAGACGACAACGGCTGGATCTATGCGCCGTCCTTCTCCGGACCCTGGCAGAAAGACCCGTTCACATTAGCGATGGTGCGGCGGCGCAAGTGGATCAACAGGTGCACAGCTGCAGGCAATCACTGAGTGGACAGGAGTGGATCGACAGATTGATGGAACGCACGTCGGATGCGTTAGCTACCAGTAGGCATATTCTCGACAAGAGAGACAAGAAGGACGACAGGGACGACCCAAACCGTTGGGGCGCGTGTTGGCCGCTGAGCTGCGAAGTGCAAGCAGCAGGTAGGAGCAGAATGCGTGTGCGCAAAGAGAAAGTTAGTGTACGCAGGCTGCGAAGGAAATTATCCACATTGTATTGGTCTCACTCCTCTATTGCGTTTTTGCTCACATCTTGATGACAAGATGATTGATCATGCAAACGCCTTGCCCCACATCTTCTTCTCCTTGTCCAGTTGACGACGGAGGCGAAGCTTCACCCGTTCATCGAGTTTAACCACAGCACGATCCTGCGGAGCAAGGTTCAGCGCCTGCTTGATGTCATCGGCCGCAAGATCAAGCTTGTTCTCCTTCTCATACGCCACGGCACGGCGGTAGAGTGCCTTGACACTTTTCGGGTCCAAAGCCAGAGCTTCCTGGCAATTTGACACAGCGCGAGTATAGTTCTCCATCTTGAGATAGCACTGTGCCAAGTTCAGGTACAGACTGAGCTTGATCGCGTTCACTTCAGCTTGGTCAGCCTCAGTTAGATCGAAGAACTTCGAAGCGTGGGTCAGAGCCTTCACGTAGCGCGCAGCTGCGTGCTTGTGGTTGCCATCGCGGAACAGTTCGTTACCCTCCTCTTTGTTCTTCGTCACCATACGCATACGTTCAGGCTTCTTCAGTTTGCGCGTGTCATGGTCGTCATCTCCTCCAGCGGCCTGTCGCTCAGCCTCGGCTTTTGCGACTCTAGCTCAAGTTGCTGTTCCAACGCACGCTCGTCGGCCTCAACAGCCGAGAAATACGCCTCGCACACTGCGCGAACTCCAGCCTCAATCTCTTGGTGCTTGGCTCGGACCACGTCGAGTGTAGCCGTCTCGGCTTCTTCCGAGTAAATCCAGTCTTCAGCAGAATCCAGCAACGGGTTCAGCTTCGAATTGTCCAGCTTGTCCCCATGTTTCGCGCTACTCTTGGAACGCATCTCGTAAACGAACGCTTCGATGGCGTTTCTCTCGTGTGCAATGGCAGCTAGCTCAGTGTCGCGAGCCTGGAACTCCTGCTCTAGCGCAATATAACGTTCCAGTTCTGCTGCGTCTTCATTGGACACAGCAGGGGCCGCATTAACCACCTCACTGGTAAATGCAGCTCCTAACGCAATGGCTGTGGTAGAATCCATCATCCGGCCGATCAGTGCACTGTCGCGGTGCTGTTCTGAAGGGAACGCCTCAATGATGGCGTTTTGGACGAATGGGATACGAGTGCCACCGCCGACAATCTCCACTGAAGCGATCTCAGCGCTCGCCACAGTTTCCTTCGCCTTTTCCAACGCACATTGCACCATCTTCGTTACGCGAGCACGCTCAGCAGCGCACAGTTCCTCAAATACTGTGCGAGAAATTGAGATGGCAATGTCCTTCTCAGGAGCGAGATTTTCGACGGTCACACTGGCGTCGCCGATTGTGGACAACAATTTCTTCAGCTTCTCGCAGGCATGGAAGAGACGCTTACCCTCCTTCGAGTGATATGACACACTGATCTGGTGCTTTTCCTGCACTTCCTTCTGAAAGTGCTCAAATAGCCGTCTGTCAAGCGTCTCAGCACCAAGCTGCAAGTCTGCCTCGGTAGCCAGCACAGTCTCACCCTTCGGTGTAAGCTTCACGACTGAAACGCTAGTGTTGGTGTATCCCATGTCCACAATTACAATGAAGCGAGCTGTCTCCGGTGCTTCCTCAGCGATGTCTCCCTCTACAACAGGAGTTTCCACAGGATGTTTGCAGTGGAAGCAGCGTGCCAACGCCGCATCACGAGAGATGACGGCCAAGCTCTGAATCCCTGCGATCTTGGCAGCCACCTGAACCGTGCGCTTCTCCTCCTCACCCCACACCGACGGCACTGCCACCGTCACATGGAACGGTTCATCCTGAAGACGCTTCTTCATCTGCGTCGCCAAATTGGCAAACAGCATTCCTGTGAGCTGCTCCACCGAGAACTGGGTCTTGCTGCCGTCCTTGCCGTAATCCACAGTAGCTACCACACGGCCGGCCTCATCCACCTCGAAGGTGACTTGATGGCCTGGCAATCTCTCCAGCTCCTGCTGCACCTTAGCCAACTGGCGCTTGCCAACAAGGCCAGAGAGACAGCTCACAGTGTTGCGAGGGTTCGTGCTGGACGACAGCACCGCTGCCTCGCCTACGAGCCGCTCCTCGCCCTTGAAAGACACCAAGGTGGCTGTGGTCATGGCCCCGAGCTCGTTGAGCACCACATCGCCAGTGCTCTCAGCTACGACGCAACGCTGTGCACCCTACAAGTATCAGAGCACGAATGACCACAGAAAAAGTGAATTTTGATAGGTTTAAGGAGGAGTTGGAAGGTGAACAAGATATCGTTGGAAAGAGGAGATCAATGGCAACATGGTGACGTACAAAGTCGACGCCGAACACGCGCGGGGGTGGAGCTGTCGTCATTGCGATGCGGTACGAGGGGATGAGATGGAGAGCTTTTTGCTCAATGGGAAATGCGGTCTAGAAAACTCTATTTCATGTGTCCCACATGGATTCCAGCATACGTTATCCAAGTATCAATATGTAGCCATTTTCAGACCATCACTCACCTGTTGAAAAGTGGGTACATGCGTGGCACACTTCCAGCAGAGACCACGCACTTGTCGAATTGCGCTGCACTCGTCAAGCATGATTATTTCCAGTGCGTCAAGTGCCGAAGACATTTCCAAGCGACTTGTGGCGGTATTGAAGACGTTTGCAGCCACCGATGCTGCAGTTGAAGAGTTGGAGTACACTGCTGAGCTGGTGCTGGCTACAGCCGAAGAGGTCGAAGTCCCACAAGACAAGCCCAAGCTCATTGTGTCCATTGCCAAGATGCTGGAAGAGACAGAGTTTGTTGATGCAGTCAAGTTGCCGTCACTAGCGGAGCAACTTGTTGTTGCGTTGCTGGATGAAGACGACAGTGGAGAGGAGGAAGAGAGTGCAGTCAACAGACGGAGGAGACTGAGAAGAGAACGACTGGAGACGCAGTTCGCTATCGGCAAGAGCTGTCTTGTAGTGCTGGAAGAGGACGAAGCTTGGCACCCAGCGCGGATCACACAACATGTTGCAGAAGACAGTGACGATGAAGACGACGACCGACCTATTGAGCTGGAGGTGGAGTTCATTGAGTTCGGCAAGAAGCAGATTGTGCGCGAGGACGAACTCGTGCTGGATGAAGACGTGGCTGGACGTGAAGATGCCGAAGATATGAGTGGACTATGTGAAATGTGCGAACGACCGATGAACATGACGGCACATCACCTTATCCCGAGAGTTATGCACCACAAGTATCTGCGCATGGGCTACACGCGTGAGTTCCTCAACACGTGCATCATGATCTGCCGTCAGTGCCATAGCAAGATCCACTCCACAGAAGACAACAAGACTCTCGCTCGTGAGTATAACACACTCGACAAGATCATGCAGCACCCCAAGATTATAGTCTGGGTCGCATACGCACGGAAGCAGAAAGCTCGCATCAAGCCACGGAAAAAAGGCAAATGGCCTGTAGGCAAATGAGGCTTGACTTGTCGAGCATTTCGACCGGGATACCGTGTGTCCATAAGTTGCAAGAATTGTAGGAATCTGCCGATGCCCAATCGAAGGTTCTCCGGTCAAGATCAGTAGCAAAGGTCAATTGAAATGCTTCAACTTCAAACGGCATGCAACTTGGTGCACCTTGTGGAATTATAAGAGCAGTTTTTTACCACTCTGTATGACTTGATGCTCAGACATGAACTCCATTGCGGATCTTGGTCTTCCACCGGAAAATGCTTCGACCTCCTCATGCTCGAAAGCAGCTTCGATTCTTCGATCTCTGAGATAGCTTGCTGGAAGCATAATGAAGAAAACGAGGTTTCGTAGAGAAATTAAGGTCGAATGCTTTTGTCATCATGTTTCAGCAAATACGGCACATTGGGCTTCAAGAACAGGTGTGCCAGTTCCTAGCGGGTATTAGTGCTCCGTTGCCATGGCTGGATCTTTAACGGCTTCGCACTTCGCATACTACAAATCTCGGCACTGTTCCTTGCTTTTTCAGCAGCATAATGTGCCGTCGCCATCCTTGGGATTGCATTGGTAAAATAGCCTCGCCAAGACAATGCAAAATGCGGCAATATACCGTGCAAATTCTTGCACACGGTGGTGCGTCGCTGAACTCGAAGGTTTCAAGTTTCTATGAGTCCATGTTCGACTGATTTTCTTCAGGAATTTCTGTCAGTGCCAGCGCCTGCTTTGCTTCCCGTTGTTCTTGTAGTATCCGTTCCTCTTCAGCAAATTTGGCGACTGCGACCTCGTGCACCATAATTAAAGCGTGAGCTTGTGAAAATGGCACCAGTTGGGCTATGATGCGAGTTGTCAGGGGCACGGGTGGCAATTTTCCCTTGTGAATGCGCAAGTACCGAACTAGTCTCTCAACTTGTTGTCGACGGACGGTAACACGCGACCAAAATCGGTCGCCAAGTGCGCACGAACGTGCGTGAAGTTGCAGTTGCAACAACGGATAGAATGCAACTTGAAACTCAGTTGCTCCTTGTGCCAAACTTTCGATATCCACCAGTGTATTGTCGTCGATATCATCGTTGGACAGCTTAGTTCCTGGTTTACCAGTAGAATGTTGGGGTTGCCAGTTTTGTGATACAAGCTTACCGCGAGCAGTGTCGACGTTCTTGGAGAAGTAAAAGCCGCTGTCACTTTTGAGGCCTTCACAAAAGGCCCGAAGTTCATGACCGTCCATAATCCCAGACTTATCGACGTCAAATTGCTTGAAAGCATACTGAAGAAGTTCTTCCCTAGTCCAAGACGCTACAGTCGCCAAGCAGAGAACGAAGTCGTCAAAATACAAATTCGTGATGCCACGACGAAGACCAACATATTCAAAAAGTCCGTTGGTGAGTTGTCGTGGCTCCTCTTTCAGCATCGACAAGAACTCCTCGGTTGTGATTTCTCCCGTTCCGAGCTGCTCTTCTCTTTTAAACGCCCGACGAAGACGTGCCACATGACGCTTTCTCAACATGAGCGATTCGCAAAATTGCTCCACGCGCTTGGATTCGATCAGCGTGCCGTAATGTCCACCGCTCGCAAAACCCTTTGGGTTACTCTGTTCTGGAGCTGCATTTTCGGGGCCAGAATTTGCCGTACCAGCAGCAACAGTGGAGCCATTGGCATCGATGAGACCGACGGTGGATCGCTGCTTAACCTGGACTTTTCGCGGCGCATTTTTGGAGTTGTTGTCAGTCGCAGACTCCACATCGTTGTTTTCATGTCTGGATGTTCGGTTCTTCTGGTTTTTGGTTGTCTTGCTCGACGTCTTATTTTGTTTCGTCTTCTTCTTCGTTGGGGACGATGGTTCGTGCGTATCGGTCTTCGAGTTCGACTTGCCTTTCGTCACCTGCAAGCTGGAACTTTCAGGTTCGACTTCATTATTATCGATGATGGCCATGATGATCGTGCCGTTGAGAGGTGTGTGCTCCAACTAAAAGTGGCGCGGCTGGAGGAAGGCTTCAGGCTTCTCAGCATTGGTGGAAGGTGTTGCTACGCGCACACGAAAATATTCATCCCCGCCTCACCCCTAAATTTACCTGTAGTAGCAAGCGCTTTGACGCTGAAATGCATCTCAACGTACCTTCCTTCGCTCGAGGACGCATAGCTTTTTTGAGCAACACAGCACCAGGTGAACATCCTCGCCTGTATGTCGTCGTTGCCATCGTGGACTAAAAATTAGCACAACCAAGCAATGAATCCGACGAAAATCGCTGTCAGTGCCAAGAGAGACCCCGGCGCTGGTAACATTGACCGCGTTTCGTCTCCGACAAATTCTAGGTCGCGAAATGATTCACGTAAGGATTCACGCACTGATTCGAGGAGGAAATCATCGCGGAGAGTCTCGTTTTTCTCGGCAAACTATGGTCGATTGTTTGACAGTACCGAATCTGAAGCTTTGTGCAAGCGGCTTGGAATGTCTCGCAACGACGTGCGTCATCTTCGCCGTCAGTTTGACGAGGAGGACGGTGCACACAGCGACACAGTGACGATGCGTGGCTTCTTCCACTTGATTCAAAATGACGATAAGGCTTTTGAGCGGTCCCAACTTGTGATCAAAGAGCTCCTCCGCCTTGCCAACGTCACGACACAGATTACACGAATGACATTCGATCAGTATCTGCGTATTGTGTGCACGTTCGCTGCATTCACCGAATCCCAGCTCTGGAACTTCATATACGAGACCTACTCAGCGAAAAGAGCAGGAGGAGACACGCCGTCGAACCGCCTTGGTGCGCTCTTACAATCTGCCGGTGGTTCATACGCCCACAACATCGAGGTCGCCACGCGTCATTTTGCTGCAAATGCGAAATCGCCACAGACAGGAGTTCCTTTGACGATCACATTTGACGAATTCCTGGAGCTGGTGCACCGCAATCCCGTGGTGTTCTTCCCAGTGGTGAAGTTGCAACGCACCGTGCGCATCCAGACACTGGGTGAAAAATACTGGGAAAGAAAAGCTCGTGAGCAACTTCTTGTTCCGCCATTGTTAGCGTATTTGCGAGTTAACCGAGGCAAACTTCCACGGCTGAGCTTTAAGGAGTGGGCTGTCAATGCTTTGTTGTGCGGAAACACAGTAATGGCACGGGCTCGAACGTTTGCTCGACGACAATATCTTGAGGAAGTTACTGGTGCGAGGCGTTGACTGTTATCTTCAAGCGCCTTACGTTTCAAATTGTCGGTGACGTGCTGTTTCCTGTGCATAGCGCTCAACAGCGATTCTGCGGATCGTAAGAACTTCCCTGGAGAAGATGCTGGCAGTGATCTCGCAGAAAGACAGGTCAGGAACAACGCCATGGTGGCGACGCATGTATCTCACGAGTTCGTGGACTTTGAGTTTGTTGGATGTAATCCGGGACCAGCGCGCTTCGCCAAGTGTAGCAGCACGAATATTCTTCTGCATGTTGATAATCGGGTAAAATGCCACGGGAAATTCCGAGCGAACTTCATAAACTGTTCCAGATTTACCAGGCCATCATCAGGCGCAAACGCTGCTAGGCCGTCCTTGCCTTCCAGAAGCTCGATGGCTGTGGCAACATTTGCGGGATAGTTAAATTGCTTGCTTTGCAATTCCTGACTCAATTTGGCGCACTCGCTTTCATCCAGCGCCCCAGATTGGTCGGCGTCGTACAGTTCAAAGACGTACTGGTAGAGCTCGGGCTTTGTAAACGCTGCGAAAGTCACAACGCACAGCAAATATTCGTCGAACGACAGAAACTTCTGGTCGGTTGGCACATCAGCGAGGCGGAAAATGCCCTGCGTTATAGGACGCTGCTCCTCCTTGATCATGAAAAAGAATTCCGCCCGGTTGATTTCGCCGCTGACGATAAACAGCACATTTTAGTCGCTACGTTCGCTCAATTTGAAATTAATGCGAGTACTTACGAGTGATACATGTCGTTTTCGTTGTACTTCCGCTTCATCTTTCGAATGTCTTTCATGGTGAGGCCGAGACCCGAACAGAGCTCCTCACATCGACGCGTTTGCACAAGAATATTGTACAGGCCATTAGACTCTACCTGACGATAGTCCACATTGTTGTCCTTGGGGTTTTCCACGGTGTCGGTTGTTTCCGGCAGCGATTCAACAAGTTTCATCCCAACGATACTGCCTTGTTTTGGAGGTTTAGGCTTCACTGATTTCGAGCCGGCACTCTTGTTGACTTTCTTGTCGTCGACTGAATTTGTAGCAGGAGCAGGTGATGGTTTGTCCTCTGCCGTAGCTTCAGGCGCAATGTGGACTTTGTTGCCTTGAGGTTGAGGCGGCGTTGCGCCTGTCGAGCTCTTGGCCACAGTTTTCCCGCGACTCTGTTCGTCATCAGCTTGCTTTTGTTTATTGCGGAGCCGCATTCGCTCGCCGCGATTATTGCAATTGCTTCGTTCGTGTTGATGTTGGCTGAAGTGCTGCTACATGCAGTAGAGCAAACGGAAAAAGTTTCTGTGCAGACGAAGACCGGGTATTTTTGTCAGCCGAATGCTGTCCTTGTGCTGTGAAAGCACACCTTCGTCCTCGGTCATGGATTGCCGCCTGAGATCCTTCTTGGCAAGGAAGTGCTGCAGGCGTTCACCATCGATTCACTGCGCTCCTTGTCATTCTGCAACAACTTGTGGCAGTTGAAGTGAACTTCAACCTGGCTACTGCAAATATTGCCATACCATTTGCGTTCATAATGTAATATTTGCATTCCGCCAGATTTTCACTTGACAAAGACCGACAAAAAGTCGAGCGAGATGCGTCGTCGTCCAGGGCATCCTAGCGCCACTCCAGGAGGTATGTGGCTCTCTGTATGATATACACCTTCTTCCTCTTTATCTGTAGTCTCTATTGCCGCTTCTCCGACGAATTTTCCATGCCTCTAAGCCTCACAGCCACATTTGCAATCTTTTACCAGATGTTGCAGCCATGCAGCATGCATTCGACAATGAAGGCGATCCTGTCGTCGCTCTGGTGAAGACTGCGGCTGGGAGGGCCATCAAGTCGCCCAAGGTCCAAATGGGTCTCTTGTTCTGGGCCGTGGGTCTCTTCTTCATGCTGCTGGCGCCTGGTCTGCGCACCGTCACGCCGGACATGAGGGCCACCTATGAAGGGATGGTCATCGAGGCTGCCAACATGCCAGAGTACCACGAGGCTTACGCCCGTTACAGAGAGGCTCAGAGCTATGCTGACGAAGCCAAAGTGTGGTTCTGGCGCTTCCGTGAGCCGTACAAGACGTGGGTGAATGAGCGCCAACCGGTGGCTGACAAATGGGCAGCGGAAGTGGCAAGAACGGAGCAAGAGCGTGAAGACAAGATGAAGAAGGCTCGGTCTTATGTGGGACTGTGGTCGGACTTTGGACTGGCAGATCTACGCGCTCGATTCTGGGGAGCTTTTGAGAAGGGCAAGATCTTTGCGCAGCAGCAGACCTTTACCACATGATCATGCGCGTGGTCTCGGCACGTGACGAGGACGTGTTGAGTATGGTCCTCAATTGGGTGTTCGTGGCGGTGATGAACTTCACGACGGGGCTACTGGGTGCGCTCTTCTACTTTTTCTTCTCGCTGGTGAACATGGTGTTCTCGTACCAGCCAGACCCACTCAGTGCGACAGCATTCGTGGTACTGGGATTCATCGGCGCTGCTAGCGTCGTAGCCTCGTATTTATTCGCGATCTATGGCATGGTAGCGAGTGGAGTGTACGTCGTGGGCAAGATGGTTGTGCGCGATGCACTCGAACAAGAGCGGCGCCAGCAACAGCTGCGCAACGAACGGCAGCAGTGGTAGATTCGAGTAGCGAGGTGATCTGGATCAAAGCACGGATATTCGAGTTAACACGACAGCGTGCACGTGATGATCATTTGCTTCTGTGGTGTGTACAGATCGATAGTATGTCGATCCAATGGTGATAATATCACTGATACCGTACAGCACGTTGGACCTCCCCACGGACCTTAAGCCATTCGCAGATTTGCGATACCACAGTCAATCACCTCCTTCTTCCTTAGCAGCGTCGCCATGATGATGCTGTTCTTCGGTTTGCCGTGGTCTGTGGGGGTGTCTTTATCGCCTTAGTGTACTTGACGTTCTCCACTATCACTCTTGAGATGAAAGTCGCGTACAAATGGAAACAAGCGGGAGGCCTTATGCCAGAGTTAAACGAGGCAGCGGAGGCGTATGCAGAAGCGCAGCACTCGGTGGATGAGGCCAAAGTGTGGTTTTGGAGCCTCCGCGAGCCACATCGGACTTTGGTTGAAGAACGCCAAGCGATCGTGGACGAATGGGTCATCGACCTGGAAAAAGCTAAACGCTGGCGAGACAAGAGGCTGAAGCTAGCAGCAGCCTACGACGACATCCAGCACGGGCGTAACACCATGCAGAGGAATATCCTGGGGGCTCTTGTCGTTTTCACTGTCGCCAGTCCATTCATCTCTCTCATACTTATGCCGGACCGCTGGAGGTATGGTACCCTCTGAACTGGACGCTGTTCTCCTGTAGTATAATGGCTTGTGTCGGTACCATCAGCGTCATGCTCTCATACGTCTTCGCGCTTTAGTGCAAAGTGATGAAGATGGGCAGTGACCAAATGCTCAGCGTTAGGCTGCGCGATCATGAATTGGTTGTCATGAAGCAAACAAATATAATGAGAATGCGCTCAACTTTCCGTGTTCATTTGGATGGTTTCTCGAGTCCGTATTGCATTCTCGTTTGTGACGACCATCTTTCACAGCTACCGTGGTACAGAGCTTGGGTTGGGAGTTTGCTGGCGTGTTACAACTTGCACGTGCCGTAGCTGGGGTTGTTCTCGTGCATGGGCACGTCAAGCAGAGGACCAAGAAGGTGCCATCCGCCATCGACATGCATCGTATCACCCGTCACGTACGCTCCGGCAGGCGACAGGTAATACAACACACTGGCTGACACTTCCTCCACGCTTCCCACGCGCTTAGCAGCAGTAGCACGTCGTGCGGCAACATGGAATTGCTCAGCTCCGCCCTCATAGTTGTCCACACCGCTCGACAAAATGATACCCTGTCAATATCCGTGCACTATTAGTCTACAAAGTTAACACTTCGCAACTTGTATAACATCCACGTACCGGCGCAACGCAGTTAAGCGTAATGCCCGACCCAGCCCATTCCACCGATAGCGACTTGGAGAGATTCTCGATAGCAGCACGAGCAGCTCCGCTGTGCGCCATCAGCGGATATCCCTTGTCGATCACGAGGATGATGTTGACGATTCTGCCACCATGCTCCTTCATGTACGCATGGTAGGCCTTCTTAGTGACCATGAAAGTTCCATTCCTGTGCATGTAGCAATCTGAGTGAGCAGCTACCAGACTGACCAACGACATCGGTTTGGCAAAACTCACAGGTTCGTGCGCATGATCGCCTCCCAGCCCTTGAGGTTCACCTTTTCAATTGGCGCTCGGAACTGTCCGCCGGCTGAAAGCCATCAAATAGGCCATGGTCAGCACTGAATAACAATCTGTACCAGCAACCGATACTCACCGTTGTTGACGAGGAAGTCGATGCGCTTGAACTTGTTCAACGTCTCGTCGATGAGGTTGGAAACCTATTGCAAAGTCACAGTCGAGTGCTTCACTACCTGATGCCCCACAGAATACCATCGACACACTCGTACCTGCTCTTCCTTGCGGATGTCGCACACAATCGGGTGCACGACGTTCCTCAAGTCGCGTCCGTCCGCGTTCAACTGACTGCGGATCGTGTCCGCCGCCGCGTCCAGCCGCTCGGCGTTTCTAATCAAACAGCTCAATTAATCGTCTACAATTGTCCTCTAGATCATTAGATGCAATTTACCTGGCAGCGATCACCACCGTACAACCAAGCGACGCCAATTCGTGGGCAATGCACCGACCGATTCCGGTGCCCCCGCCAGTCACGATGGCCTAGAACAAGAACTTTAGCTATGACTTTATTGAGATTAGACTTGGGCTGGAGACGCACCACTTTGCCGTGGAAGAGGCCGGGGCGGTAGATACTTAAGGCGTTCGCTTCACGGATCATTCTGGATGTGAACGAGTCGCGAGGAAGATTCGATTGTGGCGAATTCTGTCGATAAAACCTTGTCGATGAAACATTGAAGTTTACCGGAGCCCTACAAAGATGGGGTGTTTCATCACTATTTGAGCTTCCAGTCGCAGCTTCGGCAGTGCCTGTTGATGATGGAGATCACCACCGCTCTCCTGCAAGATTCGACTGCCAGCGTTCTTCTCACGCAAGGCTGGAGATCATCAGCTCAGCGTCCATGCACCTCACCGGTGGTGCATTTCCCGTATGTGCGAGCGTACAAGACGCAATAGATGTGGTTCTTTATACAGAAGTAGGCTCCTTGTGCACACTATTTCGCCCCCTCCATGAAGAACAATCAGCCACCCTCATGTGGCTCCCAGCGACGGAATGTTGCCGCCCAAGTTGGAGACTCTAACAAGGTTTCCTACGTACAGCACGATAGCTGTTCACTATGAATATGTGTTGAACAAATCTGACGCTATTGGTGCTTCACGTATTGAGCAGACTGGCACTGAAACATGGTGGTGATGTTGATGCTGCTGCTACATTTCATGCAGAACGCTATGCGCCAGCCTTGTGGCTTACCTTTGATGCGCATCAACATTTTCGCTTCATTAACTGTAGTGCTCTACAATTTGCAGGTTCCGTACGGACGATTGTTTTCGTGGGGCTGGACGTCGATCAGTGGCCCCAGTAGGTGCCAACCTCCGTCCACATGCATTGTGTCGCCAGTCACATAAGCTCCAGCAGGGGACAAGTAGTACAGGACGCTGGCGGAGACTTCTTCGACGCTCCCCATTCTCTTCGCAGCCGTCACTTTGTCGGCCGCTTTCACGAACATATCAGCACCATTCGGGTAGTTCTCAATGCCACTGGACAAGATGACGCCCTGTTGTAGTCACGAGTAGAGTGAGCAGAGAGAACGATGATACAAGAGATTGATCCACGGTCGTACCGGAGCAACGCAGTTGATGTTGATACCGGATGAAGCCCACTCCACAGACAATGACTTGGACAGGCTTTCGATCCCAGCCCGAGCAGCAGCACTGTGAGCCAGTCCTGGGTGCCCTTTGTCCAGGAGGATGATGATGTTGACGATGCTGCCGCCATGCTCCTTCATGTAGGCATGATACACCTTCTTCGTCATCAGAAACGTTCCGTTCCTGCAAAGTTCTTCGGTCAGTCCTGAGTGTTATATGTTTCAGATGTGCCCATGGACGTACAAGTTGGTGTTCATGACAGCTTGCCAGCCCTTGAACGAGACGTCAGAAAGAAGTGAGCGGAATTGACCACCAGCTGCAGATACCGAGTCAGTCAATAATGATCATTGTATGGCGATGGCAGTGCACAACCTCACCGTTGTTGACAAGGAAGTCCACGCGCTTGAACTGTTTCAAGGTCTCGTCCACCAGATTCGACACTTGCTCTTCACTGCGGATGTTGCACGCGATAGCGTGGACAGATCCCTCCGACACTGGGTTTGCCGCCTTGACATCTTCTTGGATTTTTGCTGCTGCGGCTTGCAATCGCTCCAAGTTGCTACACATCGGGAGTCAGCATCACTGAATTGCCAAGTACGCGTCATCAGATGACCTTTGTGACTTGGGCACCTACCGAGCTGCGATCACGACGGTGCACCCCAGGAAGGCCAGCTCGTACGCAATGCTCTTGCCAATCCCAGTGCCGCCTCCAGTGACAATCGCCTAGCGCATTGAAAAACAAGTGAGCACCACATTTTGCGTCAGTAACACACCGTCACAATTTGCACGAAGCCGCATTTGCTTACCACTTTGTCGTTGAACAGGCCAGGCCGGTAGATGCTCAGCGCTGACGGATTACGCGTAGGCTTCACCATGAGTCTATGCAGTCGGTGTGTGCGTTGGTGGACGAAGTTGATGAATGAGCGGAGACCGCTGCAGTCTCGGATCGCAAGTGCATTCCCTCGTGGGGGTCTGCACACGCAACAGCTGCTTGAAGCCTCATCCGACCAAGCAGGAATCACGCCAGTCGAATGCATTGCACAGGAACAAGTCTGCATGGATTATCTTCAGAATTTGTCTAGCTATGGCTGCTTCTACGTGTTCGCTTCTCCATGGCATCAACATTATGAACAATAAAGCCTCCTACGGTAGCTTTGATGAGCTGCTGAGGCTATCGGCGACAAAACCTACGTCGCCGTTTATCTCACGGCGTCGTAGCGGTCCGCACGCTTCTTCGAGAAGACAATCTGCACTAGCTGGATGGTACGAGCACGGAAACCGGCGGCGCAGTACTGCAGGTAGTAGTCCCACATGCGGCAGAACACCTCCGAGCGGTCGACGTTGCCCTTCTTGAGGTGGTCCTGGAAACGCTCGTACCAGCACATGAGCGTCTTGTCATAGTCCGGGCCAAGGTTGTGCACGTCCTCCACGATCAGCTTACGCTCCGAGGATTGCACCATTTGCGCGACGGACGGCAGGAAGCCATTGGGGAAGATGTACTTGAGGATCCAGAGCTGAATCGGCACCTCGATGGAGCGGTTGGCAGCAATACCGTGCACCAGCGAGAGTCCGCCGTCCTTCAGGCAGCGCTTGATCACATTGAAGTACTCGTCAAGGTTCTTATAGCCCACAGCCTCAATCATAGCAATGGACACGACACGGTCGAACTGGCCGTGCATCTTGCGGTAGTCACAGTACTCGAAGCTGGTGAGGTCGCTCACACCTTCACGCTTGGCCCATTCACGGGCTCCCTTCAGTTGCTCGTTCGAAATGGTAATACCAGTCACGTGCACGCCGTAGTGTTTGGCAAGGAAGCAGCCGAGGCCGCCCCAGCCACATCCAATCTCAAGCACGCGCATGCCAGGCTCCAGCTTGAGCTTCTTGGCGATCATGTGCAGTTTGTTCAGCTGCGCAGCATCCAGGTCGTGCTTGTCCTCGACGCCCTTCCAGTAGGCGCACGAGTACTGCATGTACGGGTCCAGCCAGAGCTTGAAGAAGTCGTTGCCCAGGTCGTAGTGGTGCGCTCCGACGATCCCGGCGCGCGACGGGGACTGGTAGTTGAAGATCTTGCCTCCGAGTCCGATGATCTTGGCGTTCCAAGCCTTGAAGAGCTTGCGGCGCTTGTCGGCAGGCAGCGACAGCAGACGCGTGAGCACCACGTCCAGAGGGATGATGGCCTCCCACTTCTTGGCCATGTACGACTCGCCAATGGCCAGCATGCCGCGGTTCATCCAGTCAAGGAAGATGTCCTCGTCGTGCACGGTAATGTCGCGGTCCACAATGATGTCGGCGTCCGCCAGCATTTGCTTGATGAAGGTGGCGGCGCGGGCCTGCAGCACGGGCTTCATGGCCACGCGAAGCAGGTACGAGCCGGCGGCCACGCCCGTGACCACGGAGGCGGCGATCAGAGCCGATTTCTGCTTGTCCGACATGGCGAGAGGCGATTGCAATCCGCTGGAGAGCTCTGGGCTGCTTGGAGGATCTTGGGGAGTGAGAGAGGATTGGATTCGGGGGCATCGACACGTCAGCAACGGACCTGCTGGCCATGGCTCGGCTTTGACGACTGGTGCAGAAATCGTGAGGCTGTGAATGACGCGCAGAGACAGTCAAGTACGTGGCCGGACAAAGATCGGGATGGAAAGGGTATGGATTTATACAGTACAATTGAAAGCGATTTATTAACGATACGTGTTAGAATGGTGCTGGTTGACTAAAATGAAGAGGTGTAGCCGTGAATGGCGGATGCTGCTGCATAGCGCCGACCAGAGGAGAGTCGAGCCTGACAAGAGCACGAAATGGATCCATGACGCCGAGTCGTTTCACGACAACTGCTCCAGCAGTTGTGTCAGCACTGTGGAGAGCAACATTCGTCATTCGCATTAAGATTGAGGGCATTATCCTACCTGCTGCCATGGTTGTTGTAGTTTTGCGCGCGTCAAACACTTGATTTATAGCAAGCGGATCTCTCGCGGTGGATGGTCGATGTTAGTTGCTCCGGAGTCCGTGATTGCGTGGGGTCGTTGCAGTTGGGCTCGGTGGTACTGTCGGCAAGTGATCTCATCGCTGCAAAATGCCTGCAATGGGCCCAACTACCAGTGCCGATCACCAGCATCATCAACCTCACGCCATCGAGGCTCATGGTTTTAGTAGCTGCGGCCTGCTTGAAGTTTGCAACAGTACTGTCATCTCTTCCAAACTCGTTCATATATATACAAGATGTCCAGCAGCCAACCCCACATGAACTCCTCGATGTGGTGGAAGCTGCAATATCTCCATAGCTTTTGGCTTGAGCCGTCTAAATGTTGCTTCTGTCATGCCCGCAGCTTTCCGTGCGTATGCGGTGCTCTGCTGCTGTTCAGGTGCCATCCATAGGAGCTTTCCCACCAGTGCCTCGGGCGTGTTCTCCGGTCGTTGTGGGAGTCCCGTTTTTGGGTGGAGGCAACGAAGAGCCGTCTGCACAGGTAGCCCACACGCGTCGTAGCAACTTGTCGCTTCCATGGGATATAGTGGTCACAGTCTTGAAGTCGGGGGCCATGCTTCCGCCTTTCGCTTTCATGCGCTGGTGCTTGCGTAGCAGCTCGAGCAGGTCTTGAGCTTCTTCCGGATGCAGGGTCTTTCCTCTTGTCATCTTCGCCGTCAATTGCCAAATGCCATGCCTTTCGAGGTGGTGGAGAATCCACTTGTGGATGTCTCCTTCCCGACACTCGGCGCCATCTCGAAGACGCAACGGCCATCGCGAATGCTCACTGTGTCTGGAGAGCAAAGTCCATGGTATGTCAAAAGCCGTCAACCTCTCGGCCCAAGAATAAAATTCTTCACACCATCGCCATCCGACTGCGCTCCAAGATCTACGTCTTCTGTCCGAAAGAGAAAGCGCTTGACGGCGTACCTGAAGACGCAGATCCTTCCACACGCGGCAGGCCATTGCGGCCGGGACCTCGCTCCTGCAGCACAGCAGACAGCAGCATCCGATTACGTCGATGCGACACATGACGCCGGCGTTGCGGTTGGAGATGTGGAAGGCGTCCGGCAGGGCGTCGCTCAGTTGGAAGCAGATGGGGTAGACGTATTCCCCGGCTGGATGGATTCTTGTCCTGCGGTGAGAACAATTTCCTCCTGTAGATGGAAATGCTCGCGCAGGTAGACGGAGGCAGTTTGACCGCCGACTTCTGTCCACGTGACCAGCTCTTTGCCTTGGATGCCAGCGTGCACTGCCCGACTTTGCTCGTCCTGCCATGCTACAGAGCTCTGTGATGCTGGCTGCTCGGAATCGCTACAAGCTCCGTCATACCAAACGAGCAGGTTGCTTAAGGCCACAGTGGCCTGCTCTGCGAATCGCAACGCCTTTGGCGAGCGATCACTAGATCGAGCTTCGACAAACACCAACACTTCCTCGAAAGATTGTTGAACTGGTCAAAAGATATCGTGACTTGGGGCTTCCAGGGCATATGGACAATCTGAGCTTCTCATCCGAAGTACAACGACCTGTGAGAAGCTGCCAGCACATGACTCAGAAGAGGAACTTCCACCCACGGGGGTTCGCGAAGAAATACCGGACTTTATCATTGAGTGACAAAGGCATCACGCACACACGCTTGTCGCTCAGTGGTTTTGTGGCGGTAGTTCTTCCAGCCGAGGCATCTTCACTGGCGTTCACGCTTCCTCCAGCGCACAACTCTCCATGACGAAGCTTGCAAGGTCTACGGAGGCTACACGCTGGCAAATCTCGGTCAACAATGGACTCTGTGCAGAATATTACTTCTTGGTTGGAAGCCTGCTGCATCGCAAACCTGGTCTTCAGGGCAGCGATTACACTCTTCAACGAGTGTGGTGACTCCCTTCCGGCGTCATTGAACAACAGACCATGCTACTGGACGTCTCGAGTCCTTCCTCTTGGATGGCGCAGCATCGGTCGTCGTCGTCGCTCCTTCCAAAGCGTGGATATCCAGAGCTAGCCGTGCTCTTCCTCCATGAAGAAAGCAACGTCGTCATGGAAGATGAGAGCGCGTACGTCTATCCTGCACGCCACCGTTGGGGCAAAACGATGGCCATTTCGCAAGTGGCGTGGTCGAGCACACGACCTTGTATAAGAACATTCTTGCTGCAGCAGATTTCGTCATGTCCTTCTCGATTCGCGGGAACCCAGGCCAACTTTTTGTCGAGCACGACAAAAATGTTGGCCTCGGATTTACAGCTTTTCCAAAATCAGAAATTTGAATCGATCCTAAAAGGGGTTCCCGGGGGATGAATTAGGCAAAACCGTTCTAAACGTAGAAAAAGGGTCAAAACGACCCATTTTTTGGTATCCGGTACCCTTGACTGTGCGGCTCAAAGGAACCCGACGTGAGATACCATGGGCGCCAAGCAATCGCGTGTGGTGACCGGCGAGGCGGCGGCGGAGCTGCGTCCGGAGGATGCGCACGAGGGGAGACCAGGGCCTCGATCCGCCTCACGCCGGCGCTCATCAACCAGATCAACGGCAACAACGAGGCCAACGCCAAGCAAGCGGGAGGCATCAGCCCCCAGTACGGACCTCATATCGGCAGCATTATGGAGGTTTGCCTGGCGTAATAACTGCGTGTTTTATGCTGTGATATTCTCAGGCAGCAAGTGGCTATTAAGAAGCAGCTGCAGATGGCTTACGCCAAGGTTTGTGGGGCTCTAAATGCGCTTTAAATGCTCTATAATGTATCTGACGAGACATTGAGTTCTGTAGGGAGCCGACGACTACCGGAAAAGATGGAGGAGGAGCTGAAGCAGAAGGAGAAGCAGAACGCTGCAGTTGGAGCGCCGAGTCTGGCGCAGAAGGCGAAGCTCGCGAAGCAGCAGGAGGAGCAGGAGAATGCTCGTGTCGAGCAGCTCGTGGCGGAGATTAACAAGAAGAAATACCGCGCACCGCTCCGTGACGTACAGTGCTCGCCTGAGCGTGAAGCGTGCTTGCAGTGCTATAGAGACAAGAAGGGCGACATCTTGAAGTGCAAGGAAGTGGCCGACGCTTTCGTGCGATGCGCACGTCAAAACACGGAGGTGCGTTTAGAGAATAGTGTGGTTGTCAGGCTTGATGCCTCATTAATCGTTATGGGTTTGTGCACAGAGATTCGTGGGGAGAATTAAAGACACTTTTTCCAGTTTCATACAGGAGGCAGACTCGACTTGTTGTCGTGTTTTGCCTGGATCCCCTAATACTGGCACCTTGATGAGCCCCTTAAGGCACAAGTGGTTGGCGACAGGATAATGTCAAAGATGCAACGTAATAAAAAGCATGAAGAAGGCGTCGTCTCGATAGAGCGCACAATGTTCTCCCTGGTGGTAGGGCGTCTAAAGTGAACGTCAAGTTGCTTTGAAAGTACAGCGTGAATTATGGTGTATTTCTGGTACATGCACGTGAATTTCTGTTCAATTAGTCTGTTGCCAAGAGTTCATGTTGGCGCCTTCGACGAGAGCGTCGTGGCGGTCAGTTATGCCTTGTCAAAGATGTTGCCTACCATGGCAGGGCGACGGTAATCTTTGGGCTTGTTGATCTCCGCCCCGAGACCGTCAAAGCTATCCACTTGAATGATAATCTCACGGGCAGCCTCAACCTCGTCAATAAACTGCTGCTCGTCAATAGTAGCAGTGCGCTTTTGCTTGCGCAGTGCTGCGAGTGTAGCGTCAGCCTTAACTGCCTTGGGCAACGTTGCGTTCAGTAATGCCACGCGATCCTCTGGGTTCTTCGACACAAACACATTCTCGCTTAGCAAGTTGCGCACCCCGAGTCCGTAGAGATAAGCTCAGCCACCTTGCGCATCTGCTTGTCCGATGGAGCGTCGAACGGAAGCCCGAACGGGAACGAAAGGCCACGCATCATGGGGCCAATGCCAGGCACAGGGAAATTCTTGCTGATGCCCACGATGCCCTGCTGGGCTTCAAAGCAAAGCTGCGACATTGCGTAGTCGAATACCACGTCGATGCCTTCAACGTGGCGGTTGTTCTTGTAGAACCACATCGTCGAGTACCCCAGGTAAAGGCTTGAGAACACATCTGCGAATCGACCTGAGATCATCTCTGCAAACTTCAACTTGCCACCAAGCACCAGCGACAAATCCGCGCACATAGCGAAGTTCTTGGCAAGCTTATCCATCTGAGACTCGTAGTGTGTGAGCAGACCGCTCTGTTTTTAAAGCGCGAACGCGTGACTGCAGTCTTTAACGAGCCAGCCGTGTTCACTACGCCGTGTTGAACTAACTTTTTCAGCTCTCTCGTGAAACCCTCTTGGTCCTCACCGTGCTGGATCGTTTTAATGAGCTCGTACAAGTGAGGGTGAGCACGTGTGAGACCTTGGCCGAAAATAATGAGTGATCGTGTCAGGATATTAGCACCCTCCACTGTAATAACCACAGGCAGAGAGGTATAGATGTTGGCAAGGAAGTTGTTCGGGCCCTTGCAGATACCCGCGCCACCTAGAACATCCATGGCACGAATAACCGTGTCGCGACCGCGGTCTGTAATCTGCTGCTTGCATACGCCACTGATGACGGCGGGTTGCTCATGTTGGTTGATCATAGCGTTCACCATGTGCTGGCCACTTGTCATGATGAAGGCGTTGCTGCCCATGGTGGCAAGTTGCTCCTGGATGCCCTCCAGACTAGCAATCGGCACCTTAAACTGCTTGCGCACTCGTGCATAGGCACCGACAGCATTCACCGACAGTTTGGCACCAGCAACTGCCGATGCCGGGAGACTGATCGAGCGACCTTCAGCCAGGCAGTCCATGAGCATGTTCCAGCCGTAACCCACACGCGTCTGCCCACCGATGATCTTGTCCATAGGAATGAACACATCCTGACCCTGAACGGGGCCGTTCATGAACGGAATAGAGATGGTGTCATGGCGTTTGCCCATCACTAGTCCCGGGTGGTTGCGCTCGAGCAGCGCCACCGTAATACCTGGACTTCCCGTGCCCTTCAGCAGTCCCTTTGGATCTTTCACATCAACTGCCAATCCCACACAGGTTGCAACAGGAGCCAATGTAATGTACCGTTTGTTGAACGTCGCACGGATGCCCAGTACGCCGTCTTGCTCCACGACAATACCAGTGTCGCGCATAGCAGCGGCGTCTGATCCAGATGAAGGTCCAGTCAGCCCAAAGCATGGCAAATGCTTACCACTCGCCAAGCCAGGGAGGAAGTAGTCCTTCTGCTCTTCAGTACCGTAGCGTAGCAGCAGCTCAGCAGGGCCCAAAGAGTTGGGGACGCACACACTGACCGCTGCAGTGGCACTACGCGTCGCGAGCTTCGTGATCACGACTGAGTGGCCGTGAGCACTGAACTGTTTGCCGCCGTACTCCTTGGGGATAATCATCCCCAGGAAACCCTTCTCCTTGATGTATTGCCACACTTCTAGGGGCATATCTTGGGCGGTTCCGACGCCGTAATCGTCGATCATCTCGCACAATTCCTGCACCTCTTTGTCCATGAAAGACTGCTCTTCCTCGTTGAGCTTGGCCGAGTACTTGTCCAGCGTGGCGAGGGACGGCGAGCCCGAGAAGATGTCGCGGTCAAAGCCCACAGTGCCGCTCTCCAGCGCCGCCTTCTCCGTGTTCGACATGCGCGGCATCACCTTCTTGGCCAACTTGTAGAGCTGCTTGGACACGAACGGACGCGTCTGCTGCTGCTGCAGCGCTTGCACCGCGGGAAGAGAAGCGCGAGCGGTGGCCAGACGCAGTCCGGGGCGCGTCGATCGCTTGAGGAGCGCGGGGGACAGCATGGTCGAGCGAAGGATCCTCTTGATGTGGCTGTTGTCGCGACGATTCGGAAGTGAGGCAACTTCAAAAACCGACGGATCGGTTATAGTTGGGTTTTGTATTGGACGTGAGTAGCCAATAGAAAGTTGGCATTTTCACGTCGAAACTGGAGGAGTCTGACGTGGAGTAAGAATCGCATAAGACCAAGTTCATATGACGAGCTATAGTTGGCTCATATCTCATATTTTTGGTTGAAGCTATGCCGAATACACGAGCACTGGTGTCTCGCCTGATTCCTCCGCTCGCCTCTCACTACCACAAGGGCCAGCAAGGCAAGTGTCTTCCTTATCGTGTCCACTAGTCATCTTCGCTAATATCACTCTTAGGTCGCGTCGGCATCGTCGGCGGATCCTTTGAATACACTGGCGCCCCATATTACGCGGGGATCTCCAGTCTTAAGACGGTATCGAATGTGTACGTACATTAACTGTCCGTACGGCTGCTCATATCTGTAATTGTACGCCAGGGAGCGGATCTGTGTCAACTCTTCTGTGTGCAGGAGGCAGCGATCCCCATCAAGAGCTACAGTCCGGAGCTTATCGTTCATCCGCTACTGCGCTCTGATGCGTCCCTAGAAGGTTTTGACGAAAACAAGCGGGCAAAAGCTTTGAAGGAAGCTGCGGACAAAATTGCTCAAGTTTTGCCAAGACTGGACGCTCTGGTGGTGGGTCCTGGACTGGGAAGAGATGCGAGTGTCCAAGAGATCACTCGACAGGTGATCGCTCGCGCCAAGGAAGCGAACTTACCGCTGGTCCTGGATGGCGATGCGCTGTATCTCGTCAGTATTGAGCCTGAAGTGGTGAAAGGATACAAGAACGCTATTCTCACACCCAATGCCGTAAGAGATTGAAGGTCTGGTACCTGTTGTGCTGAATCGGTAGAGTAACAGGCTGTTACTTGTAGATGGAATATGCACGACTGTGTGCAACGACTCGACTGCTGCCGAGCGTCGATGTGGCTCAAGCTGCACAGATCCCTCCTGCCCAACTTAGCGAGGCGTAAGTACAGCTCATGGACTTCGAAAGCTTGCAACAATAGGAGCTTAGAGCTTGTTGTGTTGTATGTGCAAACAGTTTGGGTTTCCCTGTGATCATCCAGAAGGGAAGTGGCGACACATTTTCGGATGGAAAAATCAGTACGTCCATGCAAGGTGGTTATTCAGGAACCAATATGCTAATTGTTTGTGACTGAACTGCATCTGTAGCTGTGACCAACGATGAATTTGGGAGCCCACGACGATGCGGTGGACAAGGAGACGTAAACTCATCGTACCCTCATGCAACACTGAGTAGGACATCGGCGCGCTAACCACAGTTGTGCGTGGTTCATGTAGATTCTTTCGGGTGCTATTGGCACGTTCGCGGCGTGGGCAAAACATGTAGATCTGTAAGCTTGTTGTTCGGTGCGTATACTGTTGATCCTGCGGAATCTCACCGCAACTTGCTTTCACTTTGCTGCCCAGCTCAAAAACTGATTTTAGCGGCAATCCACTCTTGCTTGCTGCTTACGGAGGATCACTCGTGACGCGTGCCAGGTAAGTTATATTTTCACACGAAGCTTCCAACTACTACGCAGACTTTACCTAACAGCCTTACTGGCAGTTCCTCTCTTGCTTTTGACAAGCACCAGCGCTCCATGACCGCCCCTGATGTTCTGCACAGTGTCGGAAATGGCTTTATCAAAGCCTTCCCCAGCGCGTCAATTTGAGGTTGATGAGCGCGAGCCAAGAAAGCATTGGCCTTATTCGACCTTATTCGTGCTCTACGTACTCTTTTTGTCCCGAAACAAGGTGAGCGATTTCTGCAAGTGGTCATGATTTCATTTCGTCTATCCTGTCTTGCACGTCTAGAGTCCTGTATGAAATCTCTACGTGCGTCGTCAACTTTGTGGTAATAGTGTTTACTTCAGTGGTTGAAAAGATAATCTCGCCATAACCGCAGTTTTCGTTAATGATGGCACGATATCTTCTTTGCGGATGTCACTTTGTGGGGATTCCGTTGAACTTCTCCAGACCAATTTCCCTTGTGCTCCGATTGCAATCGCTGCCTTGTAATCGCGTCTTGGGTGGTCTCCAATATGGAGAAACTCGTGGGTTTCTACTTTGTCATCCTTTTTGTGCAGTGCCTTAAACGTCTTGTGGAAGATTGGCGCATCGTGTTTCATCTTTTCTTCGTGAAAAGATGCCGTGATGACTTGGAAAAGTCACGTAGTCCCAATCCGACCAGTAGGTTGTCCAGCCTTTCGTCATAGTTGGAGATTGCTGCCATGGGGATTCTATGAGCCTTTAAAGTCTCTAACGCCGGCAACACATCAGGAAATATCGTCCAGGCATCGGGTTGGCCGAAGTGGTGATACAGCTCTCTAGTGAAGCGCTCTCCAAGTTGTTCAGGAATGCTTTCCACCACGTTCGAGTGCGTCATAACGTTTAGAACCAGTTCGTGCCACCACGGATAGGAGCATTTCGACACTTCATCCGCTCCGAAGTTATACTTTTCAGCCGATATTTTGCGGATTTCCTGTACGAAATGGCTTTCTAGAGCAGCGAGCGCAGCAGAGCGGCGGAAAGAAGACAACGCTGACCCGAAATTTGCTCCCAGAAGCGAAGATATGTCTCCCTGTAGGGCTCTGCTGGATGTAGCAAAGTGCTTGTCACGTCCAGCGTCACGAAACGCCATGAACGTCTCGCAGCCATTGTCGGCCACGCAAGAGGCCAATGATCACTTACTTGGTTACTGCGGTTCTTCTCGGAAAGTGACGATCACTAGAAGCTCCAGTTCCGTTTAAAGCGGGCTGGACTCGACATCCAATCCTTTATCAACTGCATCGCTCTGATGAGTGCGTATGTGGCTCACTCATCTCCTGATTCATTCATCAAACTGTAGGAGTACAGCTCGATGGCACAACTGTGAAGATATTACTGAGTGTGATAATTGAAGTTTTCGTTGTTGTGCGCCGCATACGTATTGTCGCTTGAACTGAAGGCGCCATTATTGGGTATTAAACATTTTACATTATCCAGCAAGCTCTTGAGTCTCGCGGATATGTGCTTCACGCCAGGCTCGTCTTGCCAGTGATCCTCTCATAGATACACCATGATAAGAGCCAACCGTAGCAAGACGTCCTTACGCCTCTAGCCCACAGATCCCTCTGCAGTCCACGCCAACTATCACTCGCCACGAGACCAAATCCTCCTCTCCTCACTCAAACTAGCCTAGCAGACTGCGTTAATGGTCTTGTAAAGATCACCAGCAAGCTTCTTCGTCGAAGCTTTATGAGATAGCGTCAAAATATCACGCAGTGTTTCGGGCAACCGAGGCAGCTCCAAACTGCAGGCACAAAACAAAATAGTAGTGTGTTAGAAACAAAACAACACAGCGTGTTGCGCACAAGTGAGAATACTTCCTTCTCAAATGTACTTACTCGTTCAATGTCGTGATGTCATCAGCAAAATTCAAGATTGTGTAGATTGCGAAGCGTACGATGTCCTCATTGTCGTCCTTGAGCATCGATTGCAAACCTGTAACGAACTGCTCTTTGAGAAGATCAGCCAAGGCCCGCCTGTTCGAGTCGTATTGGCAGAGCTCTTTCAATCGCTTCGCCACCTCGTAGCGCGTAAACGGCGGGGCCTCCGAATTGATCTCGAGAAGCAGCATCGAGAGTTCCTGTGAATCCACCGTGATCGATCCCGGAAACAAGTCGCCTGAAGACGACCAATCCGCCATGATGTCAAAGCTATTTGGCACATAACCACAGATAGCAGACATGTAGCAACAGTGTACGTTGTTAGCATTTCCAGCATGCAGCAACCAAGAGCAAATAAGAAATCAGCCAAACCTGAGTTCAGGCAGTCCCATCAAGTCCTTGTCAATCCCTTTGCATTCTTTTCGAATGGAATCGGTAAGTGCAAGAAACTTGAGTTCTTCTCCCTACAACGCATCGGCAACAACGTAGCATCAAATTTACCGCAAAAGACGCAATGTTGCAATATAAAAACGCACTGAGCGCAGAGTAAAGTCCACTCGGATAGTCGTCTTCACGGCCAACCGGTGCAGCTGCACGTTGAAGAACACCTCTTCAGCCGCAATGAGAGCAAAGGCGTCCATCTACCACAATCGTGACGATATTAGTAAAAAACAATGGTGGCAAATCTGTACGAAGCAAAACTCCTTACCGTCCAGTCGGGACTGCACGAAAAATCGACCTCCAACTTCTTTAACGCTCCTTGAAGTGTTTTGAAAATCACCTCAGCAGGTTCACTGGAGTCGAACATGGGGTTTACTTGGTGATAACCCGTCTCTCTTGCATCCGGCACTTCTCCAGTCGGCACCAAGTCCTGTGACGAAGCTTCTGACTTGGTCTCCGTATCAGTCTGCTGTTGAGCTTTAGCGCCAGGTCTCAGTAGACTTGAAGAGTCGTCGTCCAAGTCCTGCAGCGTCGCTGGACTGGTAGTGAACAGCACTTTGTCTGGCGCTGGGGGTGCGTACACATCGTCCACCTGTACGCACAAGAGGTCCGTTATGACTGCTCCTTTCGTAGCAAGGCGCAAATGCAACTTTACTAAACCTGCGAGTCGAAGCGCGAAGTAATAAATGGTGTTTCAACGTTGGCTCGGCGGTATGTGACCTCCCGGTCCGGGATTTCCAGTGCATTCAACCCCTGCAATAAATTCCCGAAAAAGACACTTGGGTTCAGTATACTCGCACCGCCCCGAGATGCTGTTGAAAAAGGTGCGTTTCGTCCACAAGGAAGCAACGACAAGCGGCGACGCTGCAACCAGGGCAAGACAACACGCTGGAGAAGACGCACGCAACCTCACCTCGTCCAGAACGAAGCCCTCGCGGTGCTGCACCTCGCCAATCCAGTCGTCTTCCTGCTCGTTCCGCTCCATTTTTCCCACTTTTCAAGCGAAAAATTACACAGCGGAAATAAAACCTCATAAGGTTTTTCACAACCTACCATCATTGGTCCAAACCAATTTCATCGAATAGAACGTCAGTCGGGACATTTAACACATGACGCAGCCATTTGGGCCAATCATGTCTCTCCATGACTTCAAGGTAAACGTGCATTCAAAGACGCATTCAGACGATGGACCAGAGGAACGAGTGACCGTTTAGCAGCCCTTCACTCTTCAATTTGCGGCCTTCTGCTCACAAGATGCCGCCGCACTCCGCTGCCATCCCGTCGCCAGAGTCGCCTTCTTCCGTCCGCCACGACCTGCTGCTGTATGTGAACGGCCGACGCGTCCAAGTGGCCGAGAGCGACGTCCGTCCGGAGCAGACGCTGCTGCAGTTCTTGCGCCAAGATCTGGGACTCACAGGCACCAAGCTCGGCTGTGGGGAGGGCGGCTGCGGCGCTTGCACCGTGCTGGTGTCCAAGTTCGACGCCGCCGCGCAGCAGGTGAAGCACGTGTCGGTCAACGCTTGTCTGGCTCCGCTCTGTGCCATGGACACCTGCGCCGTCACGACTGTGGAAGGAGTGGGGGCGATCTCCAGCGGCACAGACGAAGCAGATGGACTGCACGAGGTGCAGCGAGCACTGGCCGAGTCGCACGCCTCTCAATGCGGCTACTGCACTCCTGGCTTCGTCATGGCGCTCTATGCGATGGTGAAACAACGCGAGACGGGACGACAACTGACAATGGAGGACATTGAGCACGGCATGGACGGCAATTTGTGTCGATGCACAGGGTACAGACCCATTCTGGACGCTGCCAAGAGCTTCGGCGTTGATGCAGGAGACGCACAGTGCAAAGGAGCGTGTCCAGGCTGTCCGAACAAGCTGAAGAACGGAGAGGTGGAGGTTGATATTGAAGATCTAGACGGTGGAACAGCTACGGAAGTGACAAGTTGCTCCTCGCGTAAGATCCGCGAGCTGGTTAAGCGGAGGAAGCTACGAGAAGGAGATGCTACTGATGAAACATCGAAGAAAGCTGCTGCACTTGCAGTGTCGTCGTTTCCCGATGAGTTGGTGAATAAGGCAATGACGCCTCAAGCGTTGGAGATTAACGGCAAACATGTTCAGTGGTTCGCCCCAGTGACATTAGAGCACCTACTCCAGCTCAAGAGTCTACACAACGATGCAAAGATATCGGTGGGCAACACAGAAATGGGGATCGAGACAAAGTTCAAGCACTTTAAGTACGCGTATCTGATTAACGTGAACCGCGTCCCGGAACTTATGGCGACAGAAGATGTTAAGGCAAATGATCCTATTAACCAGACAGTCTTTGCTGGAGGAGCGCCATTCCAAGGTGTCAAGTTTGGGGCGGCAGTGACGTTATCTGACGTGAAACACCAACTATCGGAGCGCATGAAGGTGCTGCCAGAGCATCAAACCAGGGCCTTCAGCTCAATCATCAAGATGCTTAAGTGGTTTGCCAGCACACACATTCGAAACGTGGCTTGCATAGCGGGAAACCTGGTCACGGCCAGTCCAATTTCCGATATGAATCCATTGCTTGCAGCCATGAACGCGTACATCGAGCTGCGTTCTACTACGAATACACGCTACACCCGAGTGCGTGATTTCTTCCTCTCGTACCGCAAGGTGGGCATGGAGAAGGACGAGGTGATCACGAGTGTGTACGTGCCTTTCACGAAAGAATACGAATATATGCTTCCATTCAAGCAGGCGCGTCGGCGTGAAGATGATATCAGTATCGTGACGGCAGGGATTCGCGTAATGCTGGAAAGCTTACGGGAGACTGGAGAGTGGACCATATCGGATGCATCGGCAGTGTATGGTGGAATGGCACCGATTACAAAAGCTGCAACCGCGACAGAGCAATATATGGTTGGGAAACCATTTAGCTCGGTGACGTTCGAGGAAGCTTGCGATCTGCTGCATGCGAGTGACTTTAATCTCCCTGATGGCGTTCCAGGAGGTATGGCAAAATACCGAGAGAGCCTTTGCTCATCGTTCTTGTACAAGTTTTTCATTGCGACTGCGAAGAGTTTGCAACACGACCTGCAGAAGAACAAGACCCCAGCTTCATCATTCTCAGCGGGTCCAATGGTTGAGGACAAATTGCAATCTGCCAGCACGTCTTTCCTACACCAGAACCGAGCTATTTCACATGGTGTTCAAAGCTTTGGGGTGGAAACAGGAGGCTTACAAGACTCGAAGCATCGGCCTGTAGGCGATGGTATCACGAAGCGTGGGCCGGTAGGAGACCCACTCATGCACAAATCCGCGAATCTTCAAGTGAGTGGCGAGGCACTCTACACAGATGATATTCCAAATACTCCAGGGACATTACATGGCGCCTTGGTTCTGTCAACTTGCGCGTACGGTCTGATTAAGAGTATTGACGCAAGTGAAGCGCTCTCCATGGAAGGTGTGCACCGGTTCATCGACGCATCGATTTTCAAAACGGAAAAGCTTGGTACCAATGTCATTGGACCTGTGGCTAAGGACGAGGAATGCTTTGCATCCGAGAAGGTTCTGTGCGTTGGGCAGCCTATAGGAATTATTGTGGCGGAATCGCACGAGCTCGCTATGACTGCTTCTGATAAGGTGAAGGTCGTCTACGAGGAGTTGCCCTCGGTGATCACGATTGAAGATGCCATCCGCGAGAAATCGTTCATCCTACCGGTGCATACAATTGACAGCGGTGACGTCGAAAAGGGACTTGCAGAATCGGATATTGTACTTGAAGGCGAGGTGCATATGGGGGTCAGGAGCAATTTTACTTTGAGACCAATGTATCGCTGTGTACACCAAAGGAAGGTGGTATGCATGTTATCTCGTCTACTCAAGCTGCGACGAAGGCGCAAGTGATGACGGCAAGGGTGCTGGGATTGAATTCCAACCGAATCACCAGCACAACGAAACGTATTGGTGGGGGCTTTGGCGGTAAGGAAACTCGCAGTGTGTTTATCACGTGCGCTGCCGCAGTCGCAGCCCAAGTTATGAAGAGGCCAGTAAAGTGCTTGGTAGAGCGCCACGTTGATATGCTAACCACGGGTGGGCGGCATCCGTTCTACTCAAGTACAAGGTTGGTGTTAAGAGTGATGGAACCATTTTGGCACTGGACGTGGACTTGTACAACAATGCCGGCTACTCTATGGATCTTTCGATGGCGGTTATGGATCGCGCTCTTTTCCACTGTGAAAATGCCTACAAGATCCCGAATCTTCGCTGCAATGGGACGGTCTGTCGCACTAACCTGGCAACCAACACCGCCTTCCGTGGCTTCGGTGGTCCTCAAGGTCTTTTGGTGGCTGAAACTTATATCGACCACATTGCACGAGCATTGGAAATGACACCAGAAGAGATTCGTTGGCGCAACATGTACGTTGAAGGCCAGACCACACACTTCGGTCAACCACTGGAGGATTTCAATTTGCGGACGCTGTGGCAGCACACGATCGACCGCAGTGGGTTCAACACCAAGAAAGCTGAAGCCGAAGCCTTCAACAAGACGAATCGGTGGAAGAAGAGAGGAGTAGCCATCATACCGACCAAGTTTGGTATCAGCTTCACGGCGAAGTTCATGAACCAGGGTGGTGCGCTGGTTCACGTGTACGCGGACGGCAGTGTGCTGGTATCTCACGGTGGTGTTGAAATGGGACAAGGTCTGCACACGAAGGTAATCCAAGTCGCAGCGCGTGCGTTTGGCATCCCGCACGACCAAGTGCATATCGAGGAAACGTCCACAAGCAAGGTGGCGAACACACAGCCCTCAGCGGCGTCAATGAGCACAGATTTGTACGGGATGGCGACACTTGATGCTTGCGAACAGATACTGGCTCGACTGGCACCGATTCGTGAGCGTCTAGGCCCAGACGCGTCTTTCAGTGATGTCGCCAATACTGCCTTTATGGATCGCGTCGACATGTCAGCCCATGGATACTACATTGTTCCAAAAGATCGATGCGGCTACGATTTCGCCAAGTCCGTGGCTGACAATGTAGCGGAGGGAACGGCCTTCAACTACTTCACGACAGGCGTGGCCTGTACTGTGGTGGAGCTGGATGTGCTCACTGGAGACTTCCACATGCTGAGCGTCGACATTCTGATGGACCTCGGCGCAAGTATTAACCCTGCGATCGACATCGGTCAGATCGAAGGTGCATTCATGCAAGGATTCGGACTGTTTGCCCTGGAGGAGTTGGTGTGGGGTGACGACGGGCATCCATGGGTGAAGCGTGGCCACCTGTTTACTCGAGGCCCCGGAGCCTACAAGATCCCGAGCGCCAACGATGTACCCTTGGAATTTCGGGTGTGGCTTGAGTCGAACCAAAAGAACAAATTTGCAGTACACTCAAGCAAAGCGGTGGGAGAGCCCCCGCTCTTCTTGGGGTCAAGCGCATTCTTTGCGGTTAAAGAGGCGATTTACTCGGCGAGGGAGGATGCAGGGCTTCAGGGCTACTTCGAGCTTCGCAGTCCCGTCACCCCGAGCGGGCTCGAATGGCATGCGCAGATGAAATGCTTCAAAAGTTTTCTCTGCGCGTGGAGGCGACATGGCTAGCTACCAGCCTAGCGGGAGTTTCTAAGGTGACTTGTACATTGTATCTCCATTGGTGTAATTGTAAGCGTGCTCGCCTTGAATCAATCATGTACTTCAGGATATTAATGGACGTGCTGTACGAACAGTTGAATCCTGCGAAGTCTTGAGCTCACGAGGATGAGTGGGCACATTTGGTGTCGGGCTCATTTGTTGGCAGAGGAATGCGCTCATTATTAATGGTAGTGCAATCTCAACCATTACTCGGGTGGGTGCAACCTGAGCACACACTCAAACGCACAGAAATTCATGGTTTGCAAGAATCGCAGTTGGCAGTTCACGCACAAACAAGATGGCAGATGCTTCCGAAGCTCGCAGGTTGCGGATTTCAACAGGCCATCTGGTGGAATTTCGAGCATTCTCAACGCCATGGCTGAGTGATGTATGGCTTCCTGTAGTCTAGATCCTCGCCACAGACATTTACAGCACTTATATCTGTCAAAAACTGAACCGAAGCCAGCCCGCCCCTCCTCAGCTCCGTTGGTGATCATCTCTTCACCATGCTGATCCAAACACGGACTCTTCTCGTTTTCGTTCGCGTCATTCCAAGTTTTACGGTCCACCGCCGAAGTCCCCACCGTCGCCTGCACCCAGTCAAGTCAAGCATACCACACCATTATGCCGACTTTCAGTCAACGTTGCCAACATGTGCGAACCTTTGTCTTACTTGTCGGACTCACCGTGGCATTGGTGAGCAATTCCGTCATGTCAAACACTACCAGTGCGATTTTTGAAGAACCCACGACTGAAATCACAAACGCCACGTTGGTTCCGCCCACGCGCTTCCTGCAAAGTTACAAGGGCAATGAGTTCCGATCGCTCCTTCTTGCAGCAGTGAACAAGGAACGCGCTGCAGTTGGTGTGGCGTCACTTTGCATGAGCAATAAACTGCATTTGTCGGCTCAAGACCACTCGAATGATATGGCAAAGCACAACTTCATGAGCCATTCAGGCTCTGATGGCTCCACGATGTCACGGCGTGTCACGGCCGCGGGATTCAAGTGGACATCCGTCGCAGAGAACGTTGCCGCCGGGCAGAAGGACGTGACGGCCGTCATGAAATCCTGGATGAGCTCCAGTGGGCACAAGAAAAACATTCTGAGCTCTAAGTACAAGATGTTCGGCTGTGGCTACGCGTACAATTCCAAAAGCACCTACAAGCACTACTGGACCCAGGACTTTGGCACTGGTAGCGGCGAGACTTGCTCTAGTTCCTCGACACCTGCTACCACCCCGACAAAATTCCTGCTGTGACACCAGCCACTCCACAAGTCACCACCAAAACACCTGCTGTCACGACTCCAGCAGCCACGACAAAGGTCCCTTCCACAGGTACCATGCAGACACAAATGCTTGCCGCGGTTAACAAGCAGCGCGCAGCTGCAGGGCTTTCAGCACTTTGCATGAATTCAAAGTTGCAGTCTTCAGCTCAACGCCACTCGAACGATATGGCCAGTAATGACTTCATGAGTCACACAGGCTCGGATGGCTCTTCAATGGCGCAGCGCATTACTGCAGCAGGATATTCGTGGCAGTCCCTAGCTGAGAATGTCGCTGCCGGTCAGACGACTGTGGACTCGGTCATGACGGCCTGGATGAATTCGAGCGGCCACAAGGCAAACATCTTGAGTTCCAAAGCCACAATGTTCGGGTGTGCCTATGCCTACAACGCCGACAGTACTTACAAACACTATTGGACGCAGGATTTTGGGGCTGGAAGCACCGAGTCGTGCTCGTGAATCTCGCAAGGTTGGTGTTGGTGGAGTGTTCATGTCACGAGCATAGAGTCGATGTTGTCATCAGTGTGAATTACCGCTCGTTGGATACTGCATAGGTTTGTTCTGGCTCAAGCACAATCGTTGATATGCTCCTGTTCGCCCCCAGACAAGGTTGTTTCCAACGGCATCGCGCGCAGTTTAGTAGCATTTCGACAAAAACACTTGTTAAGTCTTGCTCCACGCTTCATTCGTACCATTTCGAGTTCTGCCATCTCTAAGCAAAATCAAAAATGTCGCTCCAGCCGCTTCTGTAGACGACCCTCTTCTACAGCAAGATGCCGTCTTCGCAGTTTTTTGCTCCTGGTAGTACCGAGTCCTGCATTGGACCAACTGGTATAGCGTAGGAACCAGTACAGCAGCTATTCAATCGATTTATTGCAGATCCAAGGGAAGTTATCAGGCAAAAGGTTAGTGCTCATATGGCTACATAGGTGTCAGTCTAACAAGTACATACCTGACTTCAAAATCTTGGCTGTACGTGCAAAATGGGTACGCAACCTGTGGTTCCAACGCGACTATCATGCCCCTTCAACTCGCGATTAAACACTGCAGCTGCAACAGTGCCCCCTCGTCGATCATGTCATTTTCCAATTTGCTGTCCGAGCATCAAAACACTCCAGTCTCCAAGTCAAGTGTCTCCCAAATACGATGATTGCCACTCAATTCTTCACGCTCGCTGCGCTTGCTCTCAGTCTTGCTGTTGCTTCGCTCAGCAATGTTGCTGCTCAATCCGGAGCCGAGATCGGCAACCGGGTCACCCAGATTGGCCTCGAAACCGTCAACAATGCTCATGCCACATCAAGCCTGGCCACCTCTCTCCAACAGGTCCTCTCTCAGTACAACACGGAAATTGCTGGCGACGCCTTCCAACAAATCCAAGACGCTGCTGATGCTACCGCCGCCGCCAACATCAAGCTCAACACCATAATGCAAGACTTCCTCACCAGCTTAATCGACACCGACGACAGCAATCCTTCGATCTTCGGTGGCGGTCGCAAACTACGCACGGAGCCGGAGCAGTAATCACTGGAGCTTCTTGCGTCATCTAAATACGAAGCACAAGCAACAACAAGCATCTTCCACCGTTATCATCAGCCACTGCACACCCAGAACGCACAATTAAGCCCACCCTTCAGAGAAACAAATGTATAAAGATTTCGCAGTACATGTATGCACTTCTCACATGAGCTTTCCGTTTACTCTGCCGTCTCGTTCATCTCCCGTTCATAACGCAGCTGGTCTTGCTTGGCCGCTTCCATCCATGGGGCTTTGTCGATTTCGCTCATATCCTTCCAGATCTCCGCGAGTTTGCGCATGACATCGATCATTTGGGCGTTCTCGCCTAATGACTCCTTCACCTCTGCGCGACTGGAGACACTGAAGAGCACGTAGGCGCTGCGAGGTCGCCGCACGCCTCCCAGAGCTGAGCTAACACCCTCTCTCTTCACTTTCTTCTCCTTCTTCGCCTTTTGCTGTTGCTTCATTGCAGTGGGCGACCATGGCGATCTGGGTAAACGAGCTGAGCTCTGATCCGACTCGGGCTTGAAAAACGACGTCTCACCACTTACGTCGACCATGTGTTCTCGCTTCAGAACTTTGCTCTCTTTCTTTACCTTGTCCTCCTCATTCGCGAATTCCTCCTTGATTGTCCACGCCAATGTGCCTTTGGTGGCATTTTCGTCCAGCTCTGCCACCTGACGAATTTTCTTAAGCACATAAGACGGCTGCAGTTCTTGGCCCGTTTCTCGCTTAATCGTCGCACTAAAGTCCAGCGCAACCTTGGCGGCATCCATACTCGTCACCTGCAGCAAGAAAGCCACCAACGCTCCAGTGTACTGATCCACGACCTCTTCGTTCTGATCACGCTCCTTGCGCTTCTTCGCACGCTTGGCTTCGCGTTGCATCTGCATCCGTTTAGCCTCCTTCATGATCAATTCATCAACACGTGCCTGGTGCTGCTTCACATCAGCGCGCGCCGCAGCCAGTTGACGGTCAAGCTTCGCGCGCTGCTCTTGAAGGATGTGACGCATATCATGCTCTTTCTTTTCGCGAATTTCTAGGTCAGCGTTATCCTTTTCGCAAATGCGCATGAGGGAGTCACACCTGCGTCCGATTTCAGCCGCAGTGCGAGAACGAAGATAATAGTCAAACGCGAACATCTCCATCCCACATATTTCTTGCTTGATGCGATCCCACGCGCCATAACCAAATTGGTTTACAAGACATAACAATACACGATCCTCTTCTTCTGTGAACACCTTGCCACCCTTGCCTTGGTAGTTAATCGGCATATCCTCCCAAGGATTTGCGTAGCGCTTCACCTTGCGTGCCGTTTCCTCGGTCAAACGCTCAATCTCTAGCAATTTTGACTCGCCCTTTTCGATAGATTTAATAATCTTGTGCCAGTCGCTCAGTTCGTCCTGGCCACGGGCAAGAAAGACTTCTGAGTAGTGCTGAACTTCATCTAGTGGCTTCATCATCTCGCGAGCTACAGCTTCAATGTTAGCACGACCGTAGCGTGCCAACAGCTTGATGTAGAGGAAAAATTGAGGCTTGTTCCAATCGCCGAAGGCCTCAGCCATCAATTCTTCCTTCTCTTGTAGTTGTTCCGGGCTAAGATACTGAGCATTTGGCGGTAGTGGTGGCTTCTCCATTTCCGCCTTGGCTTGTTCGTAGTTTGCGCACTCGATCTCATGCAATTCAATCAAACGCTTACGGTTGTAGAATTGCCATTCGTCCATGCGTGGCAAGCGTAAAGCCTTTGGTAACTGTTTCTGTTTAGGCATGCGCTTACCCTCTGGGGTTACGTGACTATGGCGCACAGTGCGGCGCTCGCGCTTCCCCATGCCCTCTGCCATCTGCCGTGCAAGCTCAGCATCTGCAAGACGCTTCAACTCCTCCTGTCGCTCCTTCTCATTCGAATAGTCGATACCGTCATGGTTCTGACAACCACCACCATCAAGCTTAAAGTCTAGCATGTCACCCTTGTCGTGCGCCTGCATTTTCTGCTTCATTTCCTCGGTACGTTGTTCACCCTTCGCAAGGATGGCATCGATATCTTCGTCTGTAATAGTAGAATCCGTCGTACGGAAAACCTGATCAGCACCGAAGCGGATCATTTCCAGCATATCATTCTTCGTGAGTTTAGTTTGTTTTTCTTGCAAACGGCCTTGCTGCACAACCATAGCATCCAACTTTAGTTTTTGCTGCGCACGCTCGATGATCTTTTCCTCGACTGAATCTGCAGTCACAAGACGGTACACGTTCACTTCCTTCTTCTGGCCAATACGATGTGCGCGATCCTGGGCCTGCAGATCAGCTTGCGGATTCCAGTCCGAATCATATAGAATTACAACATCTGCCGTGTACAAGTTGATACCAAGACCACCAGCACGCGTTGAGAGCAAAAACAGGAACTTGGATGAGTTTGGCTTGTTGTACTCGTCAATGGAGCTCTCGCGATCTTCGTATGACGTCTGTCCATCGATCCGACAATATTCATATTGCCGCATGCGACAGAAATCTTCCATGATGTCCAAAACACGCGTCATCTGGGTGAAGATGAGCACACGAGAACCTCGCTGTTGGAGCTTCTTCAGCAGCTTGTCCATCAACACCATCTTACCACAATTCTCCACCACATGCTCTCCAAGTGGATCCAACGACCTGTCTTCCTGACCTTCGAATAGGTAAGGGTGACCACAGCACTTTCGTAGCTGCATCACAATATTCTGTAGCGCGCTCTTTGAAACACCATTTGTCTGGCCTGTGATGGTGTTCATGTCACGCAGCAAAAGTGATTTGTACAGTACCTTTTGCATCTCGGACATTCCAACGAACAGAAGTGTTTCCTTCTTCGGTGGAAGGCTTTTCTCCACGTCCGCTTTCAGGCGCCGCAACATGAACGGACGCAGAATCTTGTGTAGCTGACTAATCATCTGCTTCTTAGCTTCGTCGTCATCCACATCGAGATTGAACCAGTCGTCAAACTCCTGCGAAGACGCAAAAACGTCGGGCAGCAAGAAGTTAAGCAATGCCCACAGCTCGTGAAGATTGTTCTGAAGGGGTGTGCCCGTAAGTAGCAATCGATGCTCAGTGTCCAGCATGCGCACAACCGTGGAGAATTGTGAGCTTTCGTTCTTGATGCGATGTGCCTCATCAATAACAAGGTATCTCCAAGCAAACTTGCACAGCGCTGTCTTTTCCTTCAAGCACATTTCGAAAGTAGTCACACACATCGAATTTGCGCTTGTCATCGGTTAGACCAGGGCACAACACCTCCTGGACGCATCGCTGGCGTTCCTCCTTGTTACCGTGGAATTTGACAGCACGCAACGATGGGCACCAACGCTGGAACTCAGCCAGCCAGTTACTCAGTGTAGACTTGGGTACTAGCACGATGTGCGGGCCCCTCACATTTTCAAACTCCAAAAAATAAGCCAGCACCGAAATAGTCTGCAGCGTTTTTCCGAGGCCCATCTCATCGGCCAGAATGCCGTTAATACCCTGGTGTGCGAGGTTGACCATCCAACTGAGACCTTCCAGCTGATATGCTCGCATCTTGCCGAACTCGATAACTGATGGCTGTTGCGTGATCCGGACGCCTACATGCTGCGACCCCTGCATCATTTCTTCCTCGTCATCGCCTCCAGCAGATCGCTTTTTCCCTTCTTCCCTTTGCCCTTCTTCGAATCTTCTGCATCTTTATCAGCGTCTAAAGCCGCGCCTTGCTTGCCTTTATTCTTGTTTTTCACGTTGCCGCTGAAATGCGCAAAAATATCACTTTGCGACAGCAAATACTGTAGTCTTGCGGAGGCGATCTCCGATTTCTTCTGAGCCAGAGCCTCTTTCTGGCGCTTTTCTTCCGCCTTGAGTTCATCTCGTTCATCAATCTCCTGCTGTCGGATCTCCTGTCTCAGTCTCTTGGCTTCCAACTGCTTGTCACTCAAGTCTCGCGGCTGGCGCTTCGGTCGCGTCTCTTCAATCACCATCTGAGTCTACAGCAACGAAAAGCAGCACAAAAAACACTAAAAATTAGCTCAAAGTTGCTAAAAACGAGCTCCAGCCAGATAACTTTTAGCAGCACCTTCTTGCGCTCTCGCTTGCCCTCCACCGCGCCATACAGATCCTCTCTCTTCCTGGCGCGCTCCTGCTCCACCTCTTCGTCTCTGGCGCGACACTCGTCCTCGTAGCGCCTGCGGTCGGCCGCTGCAAGCTCCACGAACTCTTCGCGCTCCACGGCCGAGAGCTGCGCCCAGCGAGCGCTCACTTCCTTGGAGATGCTGGCCACGTCCACTGCCTCGCCCTGCTGAGCCGCTCGCGCCGTGACGTCGCGCTTGACGTCCTCCATGGCGTGCTTCTGGAAGAACTGGTAGGCGCTCTTGGCCTTGGCGATCTGGTTGGCGGACGCCTCGCCATTCTGGAACTGCGCCTCCACCGCCACCCAGTCCGCGCGGCTCTCCTTCTCCTCTCCCTTGGCCATCTTCCCAGCTGCTTCTCGGTCCGACACGACGCCTACAAGCACAGATACAACGCCGTCAAGACGCCGCTAGTTACGTCCCGTTTTAGGCTTCCCGCCTCTAGTTTTTAGACTGAACGTCATTGGGGAGGTGGTGAATACTAAAGTGGGCTACGGTACATCGCTGTTATACAAAGATAGTAGCACTTGGAGATGCGATGACGTGGCGTCGTCTTGGTTAAAGTATCGATCTGACATCGTTAGGATCCGTTGAATGACGCTATCTTTTCGATAAGTTGTGTGGCGCACACGAAATAACCGCTTTTGACGGGGAGCTCCTGGTTGAAGCCTGTGTCACTAGAGAATAGAGAAGGAAGGGCGAAGGTGGCGAACAGCGAGACGCTCTCCGCCGCTTTCCTGGCTACAAACCGGCAGCTATCGAGCGTTGGACTGATGGAAGACACGCAGACGTATGCGGCAGCGCAAGAGCTGGCGTCGGAGGCCACGTGGGACTCCTGTGCGTCCCACAAAGACTGCGACTCGTGCTTGAACGCCAGCTACGCCTGCCATTTCTGCAAGTCGGACTTCCAGTGCCATGCCATTGGCTCTATCAGTGGCTGTGCAGTCGGCGTCTCGGCCTGTCACCATTTAGAAGGTAGAAATACAGCAAATATTCAGAAACAGAGCTAAACTGAAGTGTATCAACATGTTTGTCTCTCTCTTTTGCAGATTGCGAGCGGACGGAGCCGCAGTATGTGGGCTACGGCCCTCCGCCGTCCGTGGTGATCGCTGTGCTGTGTCTGATGGTGACGCTCACGTGCTGCTTCTGCGGCATCTCGGCCATCTGCTCGGTCTTCTGTCGAGAGAGGAAGCCTCCGTCACGTCGAGCAGAACTGGCTGCGGCGTTGAAGGCCAGTAAAAAGAAGAAAACCAAGAAAATTACGCTCAGGTAGGGCTTTTGTTTATGATGAAGAGGGTTACGTTATTGGGTTGTGCTGATTGATGTGTGAATTGGGAGAAGAGATGAGGAGGAGCGAGCTCGGGCACAGAGACAACCGCTACTGCTGGAAGAGATCCGGGAGGAGGAAGTCCGGCTGTTTGAGAACGACGTGGACGAGGAATCACTGGAGCGCCTCAGCTCTCGCTACCAACAGAACGAGCGACATGTCAGCTGGCAGACATTTGCTGCACGAACGACGTCGCTCACAGTGTTGATCACGATGACTGTGCTCGCGCTCATGTTCTACCCCCGCGTGCCTGATTACAATGTGTGCAACCGGGAGTTTGAGTGGGAGTCGATCCTGCACAGCATGATGAGTCTCACACCGAAGGTCGACTATCAAGTTCTTGTGAGCGTCATCAATGAAAACCGATTTGGGTTTGTGCTGGAATCTGGACGTGCTGATATCTACCACAATACGACACTGGTGGGGAAATGGGAGCTTGAGAAGGAGTGGGAAGCGGCAGCGGGCTCTATCAGCGATAAAATCGCGGCGATCAAGATCGAGCCTGGATTTTCGGAAGGAATTGCGCTATGGCAAGATTTCAGCAGGAACGAGCTCATCTTCCGAATCAATGCGTCGGTCACCGGCTCCATTACATGGGGAGACACAAGGTACGTATGCATATGCTTTCGAGGGTAGTGCAATTATTGTATGCATGTTCTGACGATTGACTGCATGGTGAACACTGTAGATTTACCGAATTTCAGCGACAACACCAGATGTGGAGTTCCTTGTAGGCGCCGAGTACGATCGTGGACTTTGCAAGTGCACCGAGTTCCTGACACCGACATAAGTCAAATTTATGCGGCTAGTCCTGCTAGAGTGCATCGCACCGACCAACGTTCTGCATTAGCTTGGGACATTTGGAACCAATGACGTACAGCATCCAAGTGAGGCTCTGCCCTCCGTCAAACCGTGATTTATTAGGATGTTGAAAAATGTTGATTCAAAGCTGCACTTTGTTCGCCAATTTCACTTCCTCTTGACTACTACCTGTGCACAGGTAGCTGGCCATGTCTCCTCCACGCGCAGAGAAAATCTTTTGAATCATCTACTGCTAGTGAGGTGAAGGGCTTTTGGAGTGCTAATGGTCACACGTTCCTCTGGTCTATCGTCTTGATGCAAGTGGCGTTTAAAGCGACGACAGCTTTGATGCACGACAAGAAGAATGTGTGCAGGTCATCCTGATAAGGGTACAAGATATCGGTGCATCAGCGCAAGGGGATGTCTTTCGTTACTACGCACCAGACACGAGATGTTTCGCGGCGGTCGACGCACAATGTTTATACTACTACTACTTACTCCTACTTAGTACGTATAGAAGGATACTAGCGAACACAAGACTTTGTGTCCCCTGCGCCAACGACCAACGTCCAGTAATGTTTGTCTGCATTGTCGGCATTGTATGCATACCCCGCGCCGGCCATTGTGATATCGGTGTTCAATACATTCGCCCTCAATTCGTCCGACGCCATCCAGGACGCAACCACCAACTCCGCAGTTGACGGACCCGCAGCGACATTTTCGGCCATGGCGCTCCACACAAAACCGGCCTCGGTAGCGCGCTGAGGCATCGTGGATCCATCCGATCCCGTGTGGCCTACGAAATTGTTGGTGGCCATGTCGTTCGAGTGGCGCTGCGCCGCAGACTGCAGCTGCAAGTTCGTGCATACCGACGACAGCCCGGAAGCTGCGCGCTGCTCGTTGACAGCAGCCAGTAGCTGGGCGTGCAGGGTGTTGGAGGGCTGACCTGTCGTCGGTGGTGGAGCGGTTGTGGATGGCGGTGTAGGCGTTTCCGCTGGGGGTGTTGTCGATGACGGCGGACTAGTCGTGGCTGGAGGAGAAGTCGATGACGGTGGTGCCTCTGTCGCGGTTGGGGATGAGGTCGTCGTCGGCGGCGCCGTCGTCACCGCTGGAGGTGATGTCGACGTAGGCGGGGCGGTCGTGTCGAGGGGTGTTGGTGGTGGTGGCGGCGCTGTTGTCTCTGGAGTGGCCGGCGGCGATGTCGCAATGGGAGGTGTCGTCGACGAAGTTGGTGGTATGGTTACAACTGGCGGGGTTGAAAGTGGTGGCCGCGTAATAGTTGGGGGAGTCGACGACGAGGGCGAGCGTGTTGATGGTGGTGGAGACGTCGGTGAGGCCGGTCGAGTCGTGGTTGGAGGCGTTCTCGACGAGGGCGGGCGTGTGGTCGCCGAAGGGGGCCGTGTAGTAGCTGGAGGTGCTGAAGACGACATAGGTGGCAATGTCACCCTTGAGGGTGTAGTCGAGGACGGTGGGCAGATCGTCGAAGGTGGTGGGTGCGTGGTGAGCATTTGGAGAGAGCGCGTGGCTACAGACTCTTCTTCAATAACACCTCCCACACCCACCGTGGGTGTAATCGAGTTTGCCCAGGCAGCAATACTAACGGTTGCCACAGTCAGACCAAGGAGCAGGGTAATGGCTCGCAGATGACGACGACGTTGACGTGAGGCCGACATCATGCGTATGTCAACAGCAAGAGCAGGGATAGTTGACGGTGTGTTGATGTCGACCAGAGACGGCAAAACTCGGAATGACGTGGATGAACGACGAGAGAGACAGGAGATCGCTCCGCACCCGGATCATGCCGGCGAAAGGCTGCCGTTTGCAGTTACTGCACAGGACAGGCCTGTTGGTAGGTCCAAGTGTCGCCAAACAAGAGTCAACGCAACTCACTCAAAAACGAAAGGCGTGACAGTCATCCTAGCACATGCAATCGGCTGTAATGCATGAAGAACGTGTCATCATATTTCAAATTACCGAATGGATCGGTTGGACCCCAGCTGAACGTGATGAGATTTGAGTGCGTGTTGTGGATGTATTGAAGAGCATTATCATTCCTGCCGCCCCTTAGCGTTCTTTTAGCAAGCTAAGGGATGTTCAGGTCGCTCTTTCCACCAGGAATTCTCTCTTGGTGTCGTCCCTGTTTACAAACGATATGAACTTAAACCCATCGGCAACGGACGGCATTACTTGAACCCTCTCAATGCAGAGAAAAATATGTTGAATGGACGAACACTGGCGGCTACATCGGAAAAATCTTCCTGATCTGCATGGAGTTGATGGACCGAGGTGATGGAGGCTCCATTGTAGCAGGTGTGGTCGTTTCCGCTGGGGGTGTTATCGATGAAGGTGGACTAGTCGTGGCCGGAGGAAAAGTTGATGACGGTGGCGCTGATGTCACGGCTGGAAATGACGTCGGCGGCGGCGGTGCCGTCGTTGCCGCTGGAGTGGTCGTCGACGAACGTGGCGGGGCGTTCAAGTCGACGCTTAGACGTATTGCTGGCGGCGCCGTCGTCGTTCCCGAGTTCGTCGGGTCGCTCAGACCTATTGGTGGCTCCGTCGGTGAAGGCGAGGAGTTCAAGTCGACGCTCAGACCAACTGATGGCGGCACCGACGTTATCGCGGGAATCAATGAAGGGGAGCCGGTCGAAGAGAAGGACGAAGTTATTGGTGGCAACGTCATTACCGCGGGAGTCAATGAAGGCGAGCCGGTCGAGGAGATGAACGAAGTTATTGGTGGCAGCGCTGTTATCTCTGACAAGGTCGGCGCAATGGCAAGTGTTGTCGTCGATGGTGGTGGGGGGTGGTGAGCGTTTGGAGAGAGCGCGTGGCTACAGACTCTTCTTCAATAACACCTCCCACACCCACCGTGGGTGTAATCGAGTTTGCCCAGGCAGCAATGCTAACGGCTGCCACAGCCAGGCCAAGAAGCAGGGTAATGGCTCGCAGATGACGACGACGTTGACGTGAGGCCGACATCATGCGTATGTTAACAGCAAGAGCAGGGATAGTTGACGGTGTGTTGATGTCGACCAGAGACGGCAAAACTCGGAATGACGTGGATGAACGACGAGAGAGACAGGAGATCGGGCCATGCCAGCGGAAGGCTGTCATTTGTCGTTACAGCACAGGACAGGCCTGTCGGTAGCGCCTAGTTGAGGTGCCACAGTGCCGACCACCGATCAACACGAGTGTGTTTATCAAAAGCCGTGGATTCGTGGCCTGATTATGCTTGGCTACGAATTGAGCAAACGGCACTGATGGCGTTTAAATGAGGCAATGTTGGCAGCAGAAGTGATGGTGGAACTTTCAAGGTGAACAGTAAACTTGTACTAGAGACTCGGAATATCGAGGGCTCAAAGCACAGCGTTGCGACTATTTCACCAGAGGCACGTTGTTTTTGTCGTCTTTCGGCGGTTGTACGAGAACATGCCTGTCCTCTTAATGGCATTTCGCACACAACTGGCCGATACGTGGGCAACGACGGACCGATACATGGCTTTCAGGTTATGCCTGTTTTCGAAATGGAATTGGATGACCAAGTAAGAAGTGAAACGACATATGAATTCGTATGCAGTATGCGATCTGCTCTACTCCAATGCATCGCCGACTGCAACATCAATCTGTAGCATGTATGGCCTGTCACCTTGGTTTTTATCTCGTACGCCGCTCGAATCACGAGCACGACTCGGTGCTACCAGCGCCAAAGGTCTGCGTCCAGTAGTGTCTGTAAGTGCTGCCCGAGTTGAAGGTGTAAGCACCACCAAACATGGTGGCCGAGGTGCTTAGAATGTTTGCCCTGTGGCCGGGAGAGTTCATCCAAGACTCCATCACCGCCGCCACAGTTGCTTGGCCTGCAGCAACGTTCTCTGCAGCAGACTCCCACTCGTAACCTGCTTCCGTAAATCGCATTGCCATCGTGGATCCGTCAGAGCCTGTGTGGCTCACGAAATTGTTGGTAGCCATATCGTCCGAGTGACGCTGGGCTGCAACCTGAAGTTTAGAGTTCGCGCAAAGTGCGGAGAGGCCTTCGGCTGCACGCCTCTCATTTACAGCAGCCAATAGCTGTGACTGAATGGATGGCGCTGTTGTCACAGGTGGCTCGGTCGTAACCGGCGGAACCGAAGTGCTTGGCGCCTCCGTGACCGGCTCGGTCGTAGTCGGCGGTGCTGTAGTAGCCGGGGGACCGAAGTGCTTGGTGCCTCTGTGACTGGCTCGGTCGTAGGCGGGGCTGTAGTAGCCGACGGAGCTGTCGTGCTTGGTGCCTCCGTGACCGGCTCGGTCGTAGTCGGCGGTGCTGTAGTAGCCGAGGGGACCGAAGTGCTTGGTGCCTCTGTGACTGGCTCGGTCGTAGGCGGGGCTGTAGTAGCCGACGGAGCTGTCGTGCTTGGTGCCTCCGTGACCGGCTCGGTCGTAGTCGGCGGTGCTGTAGTAGCCGAGGGGACCGAAGTGCTTGGTGCCTCCGTGACCGGCTCGGTCGTAGGCGGGGATGTAGTGCTTGGGGCTTCCGTGACCGGTTCGGGCGTAGTCGGCGGAGATGTCGTGCTTGGCGCCTCCGTGAGCGGCCCGGTCGTAGCTGGTGGGTCTGTAGTAGCCGGTGGAGCCGTAGTACAGGGCGGCTTCGCCGTGTACGACCGTAAATGACGCGTGGGCTCAACCAAGCCGACATTCTTCTCTTCGGCAATGCCTTCTCCGATACTTGTCCGCGGCGTCGAATTTGCCCAGGCATGGTTGCTCACCAATGCCACAATCAGCCCAAGGAGCAAAATTGCGGATCGTAGATGCGCACGACGTTGAATTGATGCCGTCATGATGCTGACACGACAGATAGTGAACGACGGCGAGCAACTGCTGAAGGATGAAGCTGGATGGAGGAGGTAAAACTCGGAATGAGGTGGACGAACGGAGCAGCAGCTCGTCCCGAACCTGCACCAGCATAGTGCAAGGGTAACTTTCAAAGGAGCTTGCACGAAGGTCAGATTGGCCGGTTGAGTGAAGCTGGGCGGTGCTGTTGGAAGACAGACATCCGCAAAACCGACGAAAGGCAACTTGGCATTTGTCACATCCTGTGCGCTTCAGAAACTGCGTCTTCAGGGCATGGCTGCAAGAGCTGGCAGTTTTCCGTGGCGAGGAGTCACTGCTGATATCTATTTCCTGCTAGGTTATCCCGTGTGGACAGCATGCTACACACCACGTTTCGCCGCCTTTAAAAAAGATAACTTCCTGAGGACAAAATGCCGACCATTGGCCATCGGTGCATGAAAAAGCAGTGTCTGCAAGTTGAAAGCCGTGCTGTATGCAGCAATTCTTGCATCGGGAGAAATATGTGCATGAGGACGTTTCGTGCCATCACCACTTTGCTGAACATCACCCTGGTGCAATGGCGAACAGGAGATCACCACCTTAGTTATGACAAAGCTGTAACTGTGTGCATAGATACCTCCCAAAAACTCTGCTTGCCACCCTTTAGCGGACTAGCGGCGAGAGACCGCACTGCCAAGAGGTTGAACGCATACTCCTACCAACAAACGAGCACAACGCCCTGGATCATCCAAGGTTTCCGAGGCCCTACCCGTTTCAATAAGCAGTTGCAGCAGGGTCACCAACAGAAAACTACCGCGCCTGGTTGATGACAGGCTCAATACTAACGCCTTCTTTTGCTATCGCAAGGCCATGGCCTGTATCGTGTTTCAACGGCAAATCTGCTGTTGTTGCGTTCTTTTACCATCGACCGGGGCGAGGTTTAACGGCTACAACTCGCACGTTTGCGCGGAAAGCGACCTTCTTTATTGTGTTTTTCTGGTGATCCTTTCGTCCGAACGTCGATTGGCTTTTGTGCTCGCATAGCACTCAAGAGGTGAAGCAACGTATATTGACGCCACAACCGACGAAAGGTTGAGCAATGCGTAGCCTGAGTGCGTTGTCGAGTTAGCGACTGCAGCGGACCTACTGAGCAAATGATGTTAGAAGTTGAACGTGCATCGTGTGGTCGTGAAATCCATATCACACCTAGTTGCGACTAGGAACTTCTTATCGATACAAAGATTTCCTCGAACTAACTCAACAGTTCTATGAAGTCGTATACAACAACTCGGTGGTTTAGTAAGCTTACTCCTGATCATCATCGTTTGTCTACAACATCCAATTTGTGCTAGTACAGTATCACCTAAAGCTTGCGCTCAATCAAATCACGAACACGACTCTGTGCTACTCGAGCCAAAATTCTGCGTCCAGTAGTATCCGAATGTACTGTCCGAGTTGTAGGCATAAGCGCAGCCGAGCATGGTTGACGAGGAGCTCAGGATATTTTCCCTGTGGCCGGGAGAGTTCATCCAAGACTCCATCACCGCTTCCACCGTCTCCTGTCCTGCAGCGACATTCTCCGCAGCGGAGTCCCATTCGTAACCTGCCCCCGTGATTCGCTTTGCCATTGTGGAGCCGTCAGAGCCTTCATGGCTCATAAAGTTGTTGTTGGCCATATCGTCCGAGTGGCGTTGGGCTGCAGACTGGAGTTTAGAGTTCATACAAAGCGCCGAAAGGCCCTGAGCTGCCCGCTTCTCATTGACCGCAGCCAACATTTGAACCTGAATTGAGGATGTCGTCGGCACGGATGGTGCTTTCGTAACAGGAGGGGTTGTTGGTGATGCCTTCGTCGGTGCTTCCGATGTTGCCTCCGTCGCTGGCGGTTGTGTGGTAGCAGGTGGGGCGGTGGTGCTTGGTGTCTCGGTTGTAGCGGGCGGAGCTGTAGTGGTCGTTGCTTCTCGTGTTGGCACCTCGGTGGTAGCCGGTGGAGCTGTGGTGCTGAGTAGATCATTCGCCGGGACTTCGGTAGAGGTCGTTGGCGTAGCCGTCGTTGACTCTTGTGGCGGTGACGGTTCTTCCGTGGCGGGTCGTACCGTTGCTCGTAGCTCTGCCAATTCCAGCGTCGTAGCTGGAGTGGTCTCTGTACATGGTGTCTCCGCCCTGTGCGACCGAAGGTAGCGCGCGGACGCAACCGGGATGACGTTCCTCATTTCGGCAATGCCTTCTCCAATAGCGGACAGCGTTGTGGGGTTCGCCCATGCAGCGTTGTTCACCGATGCCACAATCAGGCCAAGAAGCAAAACCGTGGATCTTAGACGCTGACGAGGTTGAATTGCAGCCGCCATAATGCCAATATTGACAGCAATAGGGAGCCGCCTTTGACGCAGAAGGTAAATATCGGAATGAAAGGAGTAGCGACTCCTTCCGATGCTACGTCGGCATGGCGCGAGGAATCTTCAAAGGGGTCAGAATGGTCGGCTGAGCGACGCCTCTTGCTTGGTCAGCGTTGGTTTAGAAGACAGGCAACCGCAAAGCGGCGATAGACGCCTTGGCGTTTTCGTCAGAAATTGCGCCACCAGCACATGGTTACGGTTTCCACGGCAAGGGAGTCATTGCATCTATCTACCCTTGATTCTTTCTTCATAGGTGGTCAATCCGTACGCTGTAGTCAGCACTCACGAGACAGTGTGAGTGAATAGTATTCGTTGCACGATGTGAGAGGGGGGATTGAAATTCACTACAAACTCCCGGAGACCCCCTCTCCAAACTAAAGGGTTGGATTCGAGTTCATTCCCAGGGTATCTGAAACGACCTGCAGTTGTGGTGACCAACGTTTCACGCAGCAATTATGGCGCCACAAGAATCGTGTGCGGCCTTAAAGGTTTTGCGATCACTTTGAGCAGATAGCCTCGCAAGCATAACGGTGGGCAAGCGGGCAATCATCATAGATTGACAAAGGTCCGGACACCAACTTCTTACGTGCCTCCCTTACAGGCCTTCCGAAGTCGTCAAGTAAGCGTGAAACTTACGATTGACTGTAACGACGCCCCTGCCGTCCAGGACTCCACCAGGAACGTGATCGCCTTGTTCTCCAAGCAAGCACAAGTTCCCTGGACCATCAAATCTATCCGACTTGAATCACTTGAGAAGCAGTTGCAGCAAACGTGCAGCACAAGATAGTAAAACCACCGCGCCTTCGTTCTTTCGTGAGGTCAGATATTGCACCCGCCATAGTCTGTGGCGTCGTGCTTCAACGGCAAGTTGCGATTGACGGCTGAGGTGGCGATTACAGTGATTCACCACTGGTGATACCAGTAGCGATGACACGAGTACCTCCCAAGAACCACCATCGTGCACATGGCTTCGCGAAAGGCAATCCCCCAAGGGTTCTCCACTCTGCTCTTCTGGTGATCCTTAACGCGATCATACATCGGTCGGCCTCGCACTCACATGACACACAAGAAGCGACGCAACACGCCACACGGCGGTGACGCCATTCATCACTAAAGAAACCGACGAGCTCTTGAGTTTCTAGCAACGAATTAACGCTGTCATATGCTTGATGGAGTAACAGTTGGAGACGGAATGTGCTTGCATCTTGCAATCGGTTTTATTGAGCTTTCGCACGTGACCGCACAGATGCCGCTAGCAGTCTCTCCCAGCCTGGCATGATATCTTGAGGTCTCACCACAACCAGTGGGCTGAGAGCGCTCACACGGCTCCAACTGTTTTAGAGGCAGGAAGGATGGAATCACCGGCACCTTGAAAAGAAGAAGACAAGGTGACCCTGTAAATGGCGCCGCCCACGTCGTGCCGAATCAACCCGTAGCAAACGCGAGGACACTCAGACCACAGGGACATTTGCAACCCATGGAGAGGCGTGCCGCTCTCACATGGCATGTGAACAACTTCACAGGTTCCCTATGGACCATGACGATACGTTCAGGGGTTCCAAGGTGTGCCCAGATGGCTGGCTGCCGACCACAATGGCTACCGGATATTGGGCCTATGGGTAGCAATGTTACATGGCGTTTTGCTATGTGAACTCCGAGTCTCCGACTGATAAACGACGACCAAGTGCACCGACCTGGAAGCAAACGCGAGCATCACCAGGGATCTGTTGAAATGGAGACGTTGGATAGCCTTGGATCACGTCTTGTGGTAATTCCGATCGTCAGCTACAACTTCACATCGTCAGCTCACCACGAAGCTTATCAGCCTTCATTTTAGTCGTGCACGGTGGGAGCCGCAGTCTCGGACTCGTGTCAGTCCAATGTCCAGCTGGTTTGAAAGCAACACCTCATGGCGGCTGCTAACACGAACAAGACACAGCTCACTTATGGTGCGCCCTCTGCCCGTCTTCTTATCCCGCCGAGCTTGCTGTTCGAGTGGTGGTGCTCGCCGACATGCATTGGCCACTTCTCAACTTGCCACCTCGGAGCAACATCTAAACATCTTCCTTATCCACTCCGACAATGGCCATCACGCACTCATCGCTTGCTCTCTTGCTTATCGTTGCTGCGGTATCTTCAGATACCACCAGAGCATTGAGCAATCTACGCCACACCCCACGCAACTTGCAGACATACACGGAGTACGACGACTACTACTCCAAGATGCTTGAAGCGGTCAACAAAGAGCGCGCCAAAGGAGGTCTTTCAGCTCTGTGCACCAACAAGAAGTTGCAAGCTGCGGCCAAGCGCCATTCAGACGACATGGCTGCCAAGGACTACATGGATCACGACGGCTCGGATGGATCCTCCATGTCGGATCGTGTCACCGACGCCGGGTACGACTGGACCGCAGTGGCGGAGAACGTCGCTGCAGGCCAAGAGGATGTGGACTCGGTGATGGTCTCCTGGATGAACTCTGAGGGCCACCGAGCGAACATCATGAGCCCGGACTACACCATGTTCGGAACGTCGTACGCGTACAACGCCGACAGTACGTACAAGCACTACTGGACACAGGACTTCGGTGCTGGTGATAGCGAGCAGTGCGACGACGCTAGCACCACCACCTCGCAATCGACCGATCAGACGCAGCAGCAGGATCAAGTAGCTGGTGAGGCTTCGACTTCGCAAGACTCATCACCATACACCAACTCACCTGCGACCACAGCCCCGCCAGCCACTACTGCCCCACCGGTAACCGAGGCACCAACTGATGCACCTGCTACCGTATCACCTCCTACTGAAACCCCGGTTACTGAGGCCCCAGTCACTGAGACCCCGGCTACTGAAGCACCTGCCGCCACCACTGCGACACCTGGTTGCAAGGCGAGGAAGTGAAGTGATCCGGAGTCATTGCCTTGAAGAGGCTGAGCTGTTCTGTCTGTATTGTCACTACCACCTCACTACGTCAGCGTGAAGCAAAAGTAAACTGCGATAGGAAGCGGCTGAGAAAGCTGCGTCTAGAGGTCAGTGCGTCCCGTGTGTAAATATATTAGAGTTCAACATCTATCCTTGCAAATCGTTAGGAGTGGTCTTGATGGTGCACGTACGTTCCTGACTCATTATTTCTCGCCAAGACTGATCGATTCCCACTGCCGTTGCGTTGGACGAGGCTTCAAGAGCGAGGTGCATTTCCTGCATGGTCAACGAGCTGGTCACCATGGAAATTGCTACAACATGAACCCAGCTGCTTTGACAGCAAGTGGTTCTCCCACGAATGTCGGCTTCTTATGTGCTTAACATTCGTCTGCTGTGCTATCTGTTCGCGGCTTGTGGGCATCAGATGCATTGCAAGGCACCGTTGCTGTATTGTACCGGTTCACCAATTCACCCGTGCATGGAGTGCACTCATATGCGTCACGGGTTCGCCCAGTGCGTGTGCCATGCGCCTCTTGTCTCCCGTCTTAACATACACGGATACAATTCAATTCACTGTGTCCGGGTAACATCAACTCATAGACTTCATCACCGTTGCTCGCAATGCTGTTAACAGCTCGTTCGTCAATCAACTTCCTGCTGGTGATCGCTGGCGTCATCTCCAGCGCTCATGCTGCTAACAACTTGCGCCACATTTCGCGTGGCCTTCAAACGTACACACAGTCAGACCAGTACCAGTCAGAAATGCTGGCGCTCGTCAACAAGCAACGTACGGCCCAGGGGCTCTCAAGCCTCTGCTTGAACAGCAAGTTGCTTTCGTCCTCCGCGCGCCATTCTGACGACATGGCCGCGAAGAACTACATGGCCCACAACGGCTCCGATGGTTCCACCATGGAAGAGCGTATCACTGAGGCTGGTTTCATCTGGTCTGCCGTGGGGAGAACGTGGCCGCCGGTCAGGAGGACGTCGAGTCCGTCATGACTGCGTGGATGAACTCTCCTGAACACAAGGCCAACATCTTGGGCGACTACAAGATGTTCGGCAGTGCTTACGCCTACAACGCGGACAGTGAGTACAAACACTACTGGACTCAGGACTTTGGCACTGGCGACGACGAGCAGTGCGCAGACAGCAGCAGTGGCAGTGGCAGCGCCAGCTCTACCACCTCGGACTCAACGGATCAGGCGCAGCAGCAAACGCAAAGCGATGAAGTGGCTGGGGAAGCCTCGACTGCTGCACAGACGACAGCCCCGATCACGCAGGAAACGACTACACCTGCCGCCACGACGCCAGGTACTGAAGCCCCCATTGCCACGACTGCATCGCCAACGACAAGCGGTTGCGAGGCCAGGAAGTAATTGTGGTATCTCTCTTCAGTGTATATGTCTTAGAGTGCATGTCATGCGGCAACTAAATGGAGATGGGCAGATTTTTCGGTCGTTGAAGTTGTCACCGACTGTAATGTTGTCTGAATGTTACTCGCGTGTTGTTCCAGTGCACTCACCAGGATTTTTGTCTGATCAAAGGAAATGATCCAGTATCGTTAGCAGATGCGTATCAAGCACGGTGGTGGCTACATGGCTGTTGCTATCGTCGTCGAACGTCCCATCGTGCGTGCCAACAAGCTCTGACGATCGACGTCGGCAAAATAAATGGGTTACCACAGTTGCTCAATCAAGGGGACGGATCATTTTCCACGAATCAGATCGTTCCATTTTCCAGGAAAAACGCATAAAAAAGAAGGTACAGCCCCTCTTCGGACAACTCGATAGAAAAGCAGGGGGACAGTGCACAGAGCACGAAAGCGCACAAACCACAGAAGACACTTGGCGGATCGGCCGCTCCTGGACGCTAGAGGGGCCATACAGACGCGAGACCAAGTGCGGCGTCTTCAACAGACACAGAGCTATCGATCCACGCAAGAATCGACGACAACGGCGCTCGGACGGACGAGGTACGGAACTTTTCCCATCCAGTACAGGCCAGTCATATGAGAGTGAACGTCGGCGACGAGAACCGCAGCAAGCGGAAGCTCCCGGACGCCGAGGCTTTCATGGAGGCCCTGGAGGCCCAAGAGGCAGCTGCTAAGGCGCGCTCAAGGCACCGGTCCAAGCTGCAGCTGAGATGTGCGGACGATACGACGTTCGATGTGTCATATGAGCAGGCTATGATGTCTTCTACGTTATGGGTGCTGATGCAAGGTACTTTTATATGACGGAAGAAGAGGTAGAGTGGTAGTTCTGACATATACTATGTTGCTTTGGTCGTAGATGTGTCAGGGAAGAAGCCCAGGAATGGAGTGAAGCAGCACGTGATCCCGATCTTCGACGTCCCGACGGAGAGTGTGGAGCGAGCACTGGACTACTGCAGTTGCTTGTATAAACAACAAGTGGACCGCGTAGACTCGGCCATGCACGACTGGGAGGAGGAGTTTATCAGCTTGGAGTCGAAGGAGTTATGCGATTTGGCCAAGGTGGCGTCCAACCTGGACATCCAGCCTCTAGTGGACCTCACATGCAGGTCTATTGCACAGATTATGTCGGCGACGTCCGAAGCAGATGAGTTGCGCAAGAAGTTTGGGTTGGAAGAGCCGCCCGCGGTCGAGTGCAGCTGTGAGCTGAGGAGTGACATGGCCGGATTCGATTTCGACATGTTTAATTCGCTGGATCATGATCTGTCGACCGAGGAGTACGAACTTGTGGAGTTTGACCAGCCAAGCGTGGATGAGTTAGTTAGTTTCATCAATGGCAGTGGTGGCAACCCCAATGCGACTCCACAGCAACAACAAATAGCGGCTGCAGCGAAGAATTGCCATCTTCACGGAGATAATGGATCGGAACACGGGGAGTCCAACACAGGCAGCAATACTTCCAGCAAGAAGAAGCGCAAAAAACGAAAAAGAAAAAATCGCCACCTTCTTCACGCCAGATGAGTGACCAACCAGAAGTGTCACCGACCACCACAGTCAATGTGGAAGCAGCGGACAATAAACACACTCCAGAAGCAAGTTGCAGTGATGATGAGAAAGAAGACTCTGAACCGGAAGAAAAGCATCCTCCTAAGGCTCAAAATGGCAAGATTGACACGAAATCCCAGACGCTAGCGGAGAAAGTGAGGTTAGCTCGTCAAAACCCCAGCGCAATATTCCAGGAGTCAGAATTCGAGGACGATGATGATGAAGACATGGCCAAGGTGATCAAGATGTTTGAGCTGAACCTTGAGTCAGCGTACCGTGACTGCGACAACAAGAAGAAGCCCCGCTTGGACTTTGCCCCTCGGGAAGTGTTTCGGTCTTCCCTCGTATCTTCATCGCAGTTTGAGTGCATTCAACGCATGTCGGCCACGATGTCCTAGTGATCGAATATCCTGACTGATCTGCTGAGCTGCATGATACGTTGCGAAGCCATTCATCACCCCTAAACTATGTTGACTGCTCCCCATAATATTTACCGTAGTCATATTGATCAAGCTAATACATGGCCAAACAGCATGCGTGTGTGATTCATGTTTGTCTATTTCTCATTGCCAAAACCTAATCGGCTGTAGCATTAACGCGCCACTTGTCGATCTTGAGATTCTGCAAGTATTGGATACGGCGGAAGAAAAACAAAAACCACGCGAATCCGATCACCAGACATATGACAGTCTCCACGTAGAAGCCGTCGCGCACGATAAGGCATTCGCCGCCAGCTTCAGTACAGATCTCTCGTTCCACAGCATCCGAGCATGTGCGGGAGCCGATGGCTAGCACCTCGTCATGGAAGTAGCCTCCCAGGCACTCACGAGTCGTCAGGTGGTCAACGACTGCAAGGCTCAGCGAGTTAGGCCACTTGGAGCCCAGATTCGTGACCGTATTGAGGAAAGTCATGTACGTACCACCGATCGACGGGTCACTGATGCGCGCATAGAAGGCCATCTGCGGGACATACATCATGTTGGCCGCCAGTTCATGCAGAGCACCAACTGCCAAAATTATCGCGTAGAAGACAAAGTGGGAACTTTCATCCTGCGCCATGGCCATGGGTGTGATGTAGACAATGCCAGCGTACAATAATCCCACAACAAGTCGCACGGGGTAGCCCCATAGGAAGAGATTGAGCGGCTGCGTCGGCTTGATGTACCGGCCGATCATCACAGGAATGATAATTCCAAGCGGGATCAAGATCGGTGTGAGTAGCGCCAATTTCTCCTTCTTCATGCCGTACTCCACAAGCTTGAGCGAAGCCACGCTTTCTGCCGCAGCAAAGCCAATTTTGCTGGTCAGCAACACCACCGACAGGGAAATGACACTGGGTAGACGCATCACCGAGTACATCTCTTTGTACGTCTGGGCGATGGTCAGACGCTCACTGCCATGGTCCTCTGGCTTCTCGTGCTTGAACAGCCAAACGCCTAAAGTAGTGAAGAACATGATCCAACCCCAGAAGCTCATGAAGCCAGGCAACGACACCAAGCCTTCGTCTTCAGGTTCAGTCCGCAGGTAGCTGTTGCACGTCGCAGGGTCATTCAGCGCCAGAAAGCCCACATAGGCCACAAAGTAGCCGACCGTCTGCCCCACTGTATTGCAAGTAGACGCATGGCCCACGTTCTTCTCAGAGAGCATCGTGATGGCCCATCCATCCACTGCAATGTCCTGTGTAGCCATCATGAAGTACAGCACGAAGAAGAAGACGGTGAGGTAGATGACGTGAGGTGTCTGGCCCTCGCCTTCTCCCAGCAAGTCGTTCATGAACCAGCTGCCCACCACCATCAGTGCAGCGCAGATAAACTGCACAGGGATGAGCCACGACTTACGGCGGCCGAAGCGTTCGCTATAGAGCGAGTCCACGAACGGAGCCCACAGAAGCTTCAGACTGAAGGGCCACGACACGAGACTGAAGGTCGCTTGGTCTCCGTAGCCCACTTTCTCTTGCAGAATGAAGGGAATGCTGCTGGAAAGACCCATGGGGATGCCTTGCAGAGTGTACAACAGCAAGAGCAGCAGTATCGACGGCCAATCGTTCACTTCATCGTCTTGTTTCTTGGCTTCTACCGCGTCTGCAGAGCTCGGAGAGGTATCAGAAGACGCAGGAGACGAAGAGCGATCTGTTGACGATGCTGAAGCCACGCCATTGTCGCTCGAGCCGCCCTTGCGCTGCCGCAGAGACGACATACTAGTTCCGCCGTTGCAACTTCTAAAGTGACGTGTCGTAACCTGCTAACTCGAATAGGTTACTGTACCATCTGTTTGGTACTAGTATTCTGGATAATGATTGGACACCAGTTTTACCCAATGAGGATGATGTAATTTCTGATTCCTGCCCCATTCCTTCCTCCCGGACGAAGGTGAGCCATGGCCTCGCTCTTCGGCAGCCTCCCGTCGGCTGCGATGCGCAACCACGGACGCAGTACAGCGCTCGTGAGCTCGACGGGGAGCGGCAGCGAGCGCGCTCTCAATGGGTCTACGATGACGAAACTTCCAACTGTATGCACTGCAACACTCCGTTCACGGTCTTGACTCGGAAGGTATACATCTGTCAGTGTATACTTCAGTAAAATATACCTGTTAATTGACTGTAATACTGTGATGCTATTGCTGCTGGGAGTGCAGCACCATTGCAGACGATGTGGGAACGTCGTATGCCACAACTGCTCGCCACACAAGCGCCGGATCTCCTCCACAGACCCCTTTGTAAGATGCAGTAACAACTGAGAAATAATCGTCATATGCTAACGTTATTGTGGCTGGTAATAGCCGATGAGGGTTTGCAACACGTGCTACGCTGCTGTGGACGAGCACTTCGCGTCGCTGGAGTGGTCTGGACACTCGTCAGCGGAGGTGAGGCACGGAATATTGTGGGTACTGGAGCTGCGTTGATAGCTGATGAAGACATTGTTGCTGTAAAATTCTACCATTCTACCATTCAGATTCACAGCAAACCGGACCCTGTGATTGAAGGGCGCGTGCATATCGGACAGCTGTATGTAAAGGTGGTGGAAGCAATTGGACTCCCGTCGACGGACTCGATCACTAGCGATCCGTTCGTGCGAGTGATGCTCACGGGAAAGTGGTCACACGGCCAGGAGTGGGGGAATGATCTGAAGAATACCAAGTGCACCAAGAAAAAGTCGCGCACGTTGAACCCACGCTGGCATGAAACCTTCGTGTTCAATGTGTGCGCCCCTGGTGCGGAACTGGTGCTTGAGGTGTACAACTACGGCCAACTGAGCCAGCCCACGAAACTCGGCGAGGCCACGATCCCGCTGTCCCAGATTATGGACCAGCGGCGACACAACAAATGGCTTGACCTGTTGCTGCCAGAGAAACTTCACCGGGCAGGCCTTAACAATGACGCTCGAGCTGGTCGAATCCACGTACTCTTGCACTACAAATTCTCACGGATGGCGGAGGTTTGCAGCTATTTCTCAGCGGAGCAGGAATATGTGTACGAGTGGCCGGAATTTCAGGCGGCACAACTGTACAGCAACTTCTGGGTGCTGCTCGATAATTTGTGGCCGTATCTGGAGGTGATTTGGCAGTTGCTGCCCACACTCAACTGGGAGCATCCGACGCACTCGTTCATGTGCTTTGCGCTTTGCGTGTGGCTCTGTCTGTCGTTGCAGTGGCTACCGGTGGTTATCCACCTCGCGCTCATTGCGTTTGTTTTGCGCAACTACTTTGAGCTCAATTTTCACTCGTTCGCATCGGCCAACGACGCCAAAGACCCTTCAAGTTTGAACATTGACGGCAATGGAGACGTGAACAACGGCCAATTCCGGCAGTACAATCTTCCATCGGGTTTCAACCACTTGATGAATAAGATGACACACGTAACCATCGATCAGGAGACGAAGCGAACGTTGCAGTCTGTACAGAACAACATGGCATGGTGGTCGAGCATCATCAACAGCCTCGAACTCATGTTTTCGTGGGAAGACACGTTTTACACTGCGCGCGTGCTGCTCTACCTCATTGTGAGCTGCGTGCTGCACATCGTGATCCCCAACAAGTACCTGCTGCTGGCATTCGTTGTCTACCTCTTCGTTCAGTGGACGGTGCCATTCTTGTGGGTCACCCACTTCATCCACGCAATCCGACAGTCCGTGCGCTCCCTGGTGCATCAACACCGTCTTCGGAGCTCCATGGCACAAGCAGACTTGAGCACAAGACTCCCTGGCGTCGGTCTTGGTGGTGGCCACAGTCTGGCAGATCAGCCACGAGCTATGCGCCGCACAGTATCTAACGCTAGCGCTCGTGCCCATGCGAGAGTGTCCAAGAAGGAAGAAGCTTTCGGCGCTGCTGCCTCCGCCATCTCTGAACGGTTCGTCGTCACTGGCGAGCCCTCTCTTCGCAAGAGGCAGTCTCGAGTAGCGTAACAAGAAGTAGGAGATGAAGTCATGCAAATAGTAATCTGTGACGATACAGCGAAGAGATGGATACGTTTTGTGGACGTTTTTGCCGGAAAGGTCCATCTCTTGTACATACTTGTTGACGTCGTGTGTCGTCCAATTGAAAGCCAATTGTACCACTGCAAACGGTACATTTTGTGATGGAGGTCCGGTAACGCCTTCGCAGTTCAGCATCAGCTCATTAGGAGGCACAATAGCCACTTGCTCCTGCGCTATTGCACGCGCTTCACTCCCTTGCCTGCCCTCTAGAGCGGACTGCTGTGCTCGAGAATGCTGTTGCAACGCCTCGTCGTGCTGTTCTACTCGCTGTGGGCGCTGCTGCAGCGTGTGAAGCACAAGAAGTGGCTGTTGCTCGTGCTGGTCACCTTCTACATGGGTCTGCGCTCCACGCGCAAGGATCCTGTGGTGGGGACGCCTCGAGAGGTTTTCATCAACCAGATGATGACGGAGACCAAGGACATCGGCATCCGGATGGTCCCCACGCCAGTGTTGGCCCCGTGGACGAACGCCAGCTTCGAGTGCGTGGGCTGGAAACGCATCCAGTCCTGCCGACTGGAGAAGGACGAGAAGGAAGAGGACGCGACCCCCGAGCCGGAGAAGGACTTCTTGGGCTGCTCAGAGGAGATCGGGACGCAGATGGCTGGCTACTGTATTGTGCGCAACCGCACGTCCGGAGACCTGTACAAGCTCATGGTCAGCGGCTGTGACTCGCTGCCTACCGGGTACTATACGTGCGACATGGCTCGTGATTTCTCCGAGTTTGGGTATCACTCTGTCAAGTATGAACATGCTCCTGTGGCGCCATCCTTGGCATTGCCGTACGAGGCCACGAGCAAGCGCAAACCGACGAACGGTGTGTTGATGATCATCTACGACCGTGTACTGCCGTCAGCGTATGCGACGATCAGGATGCTACGCGTACAAGGATGTGAGCTGCCGGTGGAGCTTTGGTACCGACCTGATGAGATGTCCATGGACAACCCTATCGTACACAAACTGCTGTCGGACTTCAACGTGCGGATGCGACCCATTTTTGATCGACGCGCAATGGGATTCCACGTGAAACCGTACGCCGTATATTACAGCAACTTTGACAACGTGTTGCTGCTTGATGCAGACAATCTGCCTGCAAAAGACCCGACGTATCTGTTCGAGGAGCCGGAATTCCTGCGCACGGGTGCTATCTTCTGGCCTGACTATTGGCAGCCAGCCAACTCGCTTTTCCAGCTGTCAAACACAAGTTTGTTGTGGCAGCTTACGGGCGTGAATTATGTGGATATGTTTGAGCAGGAGAGTGGTCAAGTGCTGATTGACAGACTGCGTAGTAAACCCGCTCTGGACAAGCTTATGTACTATTCGACGCACCAGCCACGACTTCTGGAGCAGCTGCATCTCATCTGGGGAGACAAAGACCTGTTTCGACTTGCTTGGCTTAACAGCAGTCAGCCGTTCCATTTCATTCGGTACCCTCCGGCAGTAGGCGGTCTGGATCTGCAAAAGGAGAAGGGAGTGTTTTGTGGACTGGCCATGATCCAGCATGACGTCCAAGGCAACCTCGTATTCTTCCACCGGAATTCCATCAAGTTGGACGGCAAGCCGAATCAGCCTCGCATTATGAGCCACATTCAGGAATATTCACTCGAGGGCAATCCGCGTGATTACCGGATCCATCAGGCAGTGTACGCGCACAAGGAGTGCTGTTACTACATTGGCACCGAGTCGCTGCCGGACGGACGACCTGCCACCCAAGTCACTCCTATCGATTCCACGATCTACGCGTCTATTGAGGATCTGGCCATCCAGTTCTCTGTTGAGGCGCGGCAACTGCTGCTCGACGATGCGATTGCCAATGACTTTGGATTTAGATCGCTGCCAGTTCAGTACATCGTGGCGCTGTTCCTGCTGGCTTACGTGCTTGCAATCATCGCGTTCGTGTGGTGCAAAGCACGCCCGGCACGAGAGCGATTGCCGAGTCGCTGGAAACCCATGGAGTCAAGGAGAGCTGACGAGCAGCAATAAGTGATGTAGGCGAGATTAATGCGGCGGAATAGTAGTCCCCGTCACAGCGCTCTGTTCCGTAATGATCAGAGCATTAGTTACCAGTGAGCAAACATTTAATGAAGCATTACAATTCAATCTGGGACGCATAATCAGTGGTCTTTTAGCATCCGAAGCAGCGCAATACCCTGGAAATGCACAGCTCTCTCCTATGATTTATTTTGACTACCACACTTGGCTTCACTAAAGGCATCCTCTCTTCCCATACAAAATCATTTCCCATCGCTACCTTTTATCCAAGTTGAAGTTGTAAATACCAGATGGACGCATCTCTACCATAAGAATGAGACTTGGTTTAACGAGCAGCGCCTTGTCAGTCGAGTCCTTCCCCGGTAGGTAGCAACGATGCAGACCGCGATGAGGGCGCGAGGCCGCGCGCTGGCCGTGACGCGGCTGCCCCGACCCGCAGCGCTCGAGGCCTCACCGCGGCCGCCTTCTCAGCCTCACAGAGCGTTCGGTTCGTCTCGTTTTCCTCTCTACGGAGTCGCACAGCAGACTTTCCACCCTTTGACTTCACCAAGAGAGAGCGGAGAGGGCGCGTCTGGGTGGGACTGGCTCTGGCAGCCGCGACGATGGCTCTGGCAGTGACGGAAGCGGCGGCGGACACGAAGGAGCCGGAGAAAGGGGAGGACCCGAAGCGCATCGGAGAGGAGATCAACGAGCACAAGGCAGAGGCGGAGGCGGCCAGCAGGAAGGACTCGAAGAAGCGCTCGCTGAAGAAGAGGAAGACCAGCGTGAGAGACGGCAACGTGGTGGTGAGCACCGCTGCGGTGCGGGGAGACCGCCCGTACATGGAAGACACGTCGTTCGTGTCGCCCTGCAAGCGGTACGCTGCGGTGTACGACGGTCACGGAGGCTCTGCGGTCTCGCAGTATTTACGGAACCAGCTCTACGCTATGATAGCGCCGGAACTATCGCAGTTAGACCAAGAAGTGATCGCGGAACGCAATGGGGAGAAGGATGTGACGACGAAGTCTGCGAGGCGGCAAAGAGTTTCTACAATGCTCAGAGATGCCGTGCACAAACTGGACCAGGAAGTGCAGGCTAAAGGAGAGTGGAGGTTTCAGGGATCGACGGCTGTGGGGGTCTTGCTGTTTGACGACGTCATCTACTCGGTGAATGTTGGAGATAGTCGAGCGGTTTTGAGTCGGTCGGGCAATGTGGTGGAACTCACGCGGGACCACAAGCCTAATGACCCTCAGGAACAAGCCAGGATCGAGTCGCTGGGCGGCAACGTGCGGTGGTACGGGTATGTGGACGCCCAAGGGGAACCTATTGAGCCATACGGCGCATACCGCGTGAATGGCAACTTGGCGGTGGCTCGAGCAATCGGCGACCGCGACGCTCGGCCATTCGTGAATGGTGAGGCCGAAGTGCGTCAGTACGATCTCGAGTACGACAAGGACGAGTTCATTGTGATCGCGTCCGATGGTCTGTGGGATGTCTTTACCAGCAGCGAAGTGGTAACGTTCGTTCAGGACGTCATGAGCGGCGAATTGGGCGGACGCGAGGCCTGGAGCAGCGGAGGCCACAGCGACACGCGCGTGCCCATTTTCGAGTGGTCGCAGCAGTACACGAGCGACCGGTCGATGATTAAGGCCGCGCGCAGGCGGCGGAAGGTGCAGATTGCCAAGTATCTGGTGCAGGAGGCGCTGTTCCGAGGCACGTCGGACAACATCTCCGTCATCGTGGTGTGGCTGCGGTGAAATGCAGCAGAATAGTTTGCAGCGAAAAAAGTATATTCGTGCGTGGCGTTAATTGATAAAATTTCAAACATATTTTTATGGTGCATGTTGAAGACAGGTGCAACGCATTGCACCTGTCGTGCGAAGACGTGTGCAACGCGTTGCAAGACAGGTGCAAAAAGTGCAGGTGCAACGCGTGCAACGTCTCTTATCTTACAAAGATAAGAGGTCTTTCGTAACAACGATATTGCGCGTTTTACTCGAAATTTCAAGGTACCAAATCGACAGCCAATCGCGCAAAACAGGAAATCATTTGAGTTTACTAAGCTACTCGAATAAGTCCGATAGCGTACTTATTGAAGGTACGCATGTAGCCATCTTCTGGTTTGGGGCGATTGCACGAAAGACTTCAAATTTATATGATCATCTATCCGACCATACTTATATTTTGTATAGATCTATTTAGCCAATCAATGTGTGTATAGAACTTATAATCAATCAAATTTATCCTAATCTAGATATTTAGCCAATAATCGGCTTTAGGTTTAGGTAAGTACGGTAGCCAACGCTTCCGACGTATCTAGTCGGAACTCCGCTTTAAATATCTATATGCCCATACAAATTTTGAATGTCGCACGTATCACAGCAATATTTCGATTTTCTCCGACCAAGAACATGGGTTTAGACGAGCTGCAGGCAGGGAACACGCTGCGAGCTAAAGCCACGGCTGCTACAGCGTTCATGAGGTTTCTCAAGGTCGAGGAAGTGGGAGATGAGTATGTGCGGAAGTGCATTGAGTCTGATAAGAGTGGTAGGTCCTTTGTAGCTGTAATGGATAATTTCGGGATGTATTTGGCTTTTAATGTTGGTAAGAGTGGTAAGACGCTAGCCCGTAATACGGCGATGCAATATTACCGACAAGCCAAGCTTTGGTTGCTTGACGCGTTTCCTCAGTATCGGGCTGCGTTAGAAACTCGGCTGCTCAAAATGGGGAAGACGCTGGATAGCTTCTGCCTGAAGCGTGATGGTGGTGGACTAGTAAGTAAAGCTCCTCCATGTACCAAGAATAGTTTGAAGTGAATGCTTGTATATTTGTATAGTTAGGCGTGTTGTTCGAGTGACTATCAAGACGCTACATTGGTGTGTCTGTTGTGGTACCTGTTTGGACGAGCTTCCGACCTGTCAAGCCTCCGCAAGCGCAACATATCCATCGACGCAGCCAACGCTTTCTTTGTGCGCTTCATCCGGATGAAGACTTCGGAGGAGCAGGGCCTCTCGCTTTTTCCCGATGAAGACTTCGCCACGTGTCCCTTACTCTCTGTCGCTCTGGCGCTGATCGTCCAAGCTGCCCCAAGTCCTGACTTGATTGAAAACCTTCCCGTTCAGTCTGCTGAAGCCACTTTCACGCTGTCGGCCGATGTACCGCTTGTAGAGCTTTTGGACGCACCAGCAACTGACGCTATACTCACAGCTCCAGCGCCATTAAGTACTGCGTCCGCGCCGACCATTTACTCCCACGTCAACCGGATCTTGGATCGCGTCGCACCGGCAGCTGGCGTGGCGCTTGCGCTGACGTCCCATTTTTCCGTCGAGGTGGAGCTCAGCATGCAAACGGCTGTGACGAGCTGACAGCTCGTTGGATCTTTGACCGTGGATCCTGGAACATGAGTACAACGAACAAGGGGTTTAACTACATCTTCAATACCAGCAAGGAAGACCACAAGATTGCCAAAGTGCTCGGAGGATACAAACCAGACACCTCGGTGAAGCAGCAGACCCTCGACGAATTCGATGCGGAGACGCTTGACAAGATTGCACGGGTACAGCATCTTCTTTTCGCGGTTTGCAGCAACCTGGAAACAAGCAGCTTCAACGTGAACCAACGCGTACTTGATGTCATCACTGCGAGCATCTTCCTCTACTACCCGCAGCTGAAGCGCCTTAACCACGACAGCCCTGCAGTCAAGCGTATTGAATCGTGTGTGCTTCACGCCAACTGCTTGCTCGCTGAACTCCTGGCATGGTCGGCTCATCTCGCAGAGACACCTGCAACCTGTAAAGCATCCAAACAACCAAGCACACCCGCAAGCACCGAAAACACCAAACCATCCCAAGAACAAAAGATCATCGATCACCAAGCGGCTGTCATTAAAGACTTAGTCGAGCTCGCCAAGCGCCAAGATTCTCGGATGGACTCCTCGAAGCCAAGCTGAACAACGACCCTCTGAAACCTACCAAAAACGCAGCCAGCAAGACACTAAAGATGCTAGCACGCCGAAGAAAAAGCAACGCCGGTCATCGGTAGCTCACCTTCATGCAACGTGGTTTGCTTGGTACGCTCACGAGCCGCGTCTATGGCAAGCACAAGTCTCCAAACAGCACAAGTCCGACACCAAGATGCTCGTTGCCTTCATGAAGCTGTTCTTGGACGACGGATTCGCGCTTGACCCTGTCGCGTCGAGCTACCGTGACGACGTCTTGAACCTTGGTCAATTGGCACAGAAGGGTGTTCTTGCATTCCTTGCTGAGAACCAAATCAGCTCACGTGGCTCGGGCTCCGTCCTCAAGCACCTCCGCAGTCTTCATAGAACTGGGATACTGAACGCCAAGATCGAACGCCACCAAAGACTGCTCCAAACTTCGGCCATCAAGGATCCTGCGCCTGGATACACACAAGACATACTGGAGCATGTTAGTTCGTAAGCAAACATTAAGATCATGGTCAGCGAGGAAGCGAAGTAGACGGATTAAGTGGTAAATATTCGTCTATTATAAACTTAGTGTAGTCGAGAAATCAGCACAAGCACATGAAACGCTCAAACAACAATGTTAACCGCAAAGCGCAGAACACAAAGCTTAACCTCCTTACGGAACAGCGATGCTAACCTCTGCAACTAAGCACACAAAGTTTAACGCGAACGAGTCACATACTGCACACACATCACACACATACAAACACACATAGTGGGCTCGGGCCCCGACTTCAGCTCTACTTTGGAAAAACCGCAAATGAGGAGCTGACCAAATTATCGGCAGCTCTGATCCCTCTGAACCATCAATTTCAAAATAACCTCAACTTATGAGGTTATTTGAAAGAATGGTTGACGTGCATTTGCAGTTTTTACGATTTATGTAATTACACTCTGTAAAAATATGACCATGTTTCTGTCAACAGTACCAAAATACAGGTACCGGTCGGAATGGTCGGCGGTCGGATAAATTTTCGGCAGTACTAGCGTCCAGTTTTTCAGTCTAGTTATCGTCTATGCGTTCGGTCCAGTTATCGTCCATGCATGTAATTTATAATTTGTTTTGCTCAGTCATCCCATTTACAAACTGGACGATAACTGAATTTAATGTGTGGTTCATTGACCAGTCCAGTTATCGTCTAGTAGGCGAATGTAGCCAGTAATTCCGAGTTATTTTGGAAAACGCGTTGCTATAACAGAACGGTGTCGGCAACGAAGAGAACAAAATCAAGCCGCGCCATGCTGCCATCGTCGGCGACGCGCGTGACGGGGAAACCAGCATCAAGACTACATGCGAGAGAGGAGGGCGAGAAGAGTCACGCCGTGCTGTCATCTTCGGCTAAGCAAGCGACGAGGAAACCAGCATCAAAACTACGAGCGGTAGAGGAGGATGAAAATGGTGACAGCGCGTTAGAGGAGATCATTACGCCGTGCCTGCAGAAAACGGTCGTTGAAGGCGGCGATGAAGGTGTTGTCTCGCAGGTATGGGTGCTTGAGAATGTGCCTTTGGGTGTCATGTTTTTAACAAGACTGACCACCAAAACAAACGTTTGTAGAACCAACCTGTACGTGAATTAAACTGTTTTACTGGTTCACGTCCTTTCCTTAGGACTGCTGAGTGTATGGATGATATACTCGAAGTGAATCCCCCACAAGAAAGGCACTCCAATTGGGAAGCCTGGTTTAGCTACCTCAAAAGCTATCAAGCCAAAACCCACCAAGTGTGAAGTGTTGTAGGCAGCGTAAATTGCAAGTTACGTAACAAGCAACTCTCATTAACCAAGGCTGCTAAGGAGGGACAAACCGTCCCCAGCGTTCCTTTGGAATGGGGAATGTACCAGCGGACGTACATTTGTACGCACGGGTGGCCAACTAAAAACCGAAGTTCCGGAATGCGACCTAAACGTTATTTGCGTGGGGTTGGGTGCCCATTTCGGTTCGTTGTGCAAATGCTGTTTGAGGAACGCTGGATTCTCAAGATAAAAATGGAGTTTACAAGCACAACCATACATTGGGACCTGCCGAATACAAGACGTATCCAGTTAACCGTGGTGTCCAAAAGGAGGATGTAGCTGTCAAACTGCGGACTATGATTAGTCATGGGTGTCAGCGTGCCAAAATCTACGAGTATCTTTTGGAACGTGTAGAAAATGTTATCCAGAAAGATGTAGACAACCTGGTTCAGGCTTACAAAGAGTCCAACAAGACAAGTTTGAGTGACGATGAGGTATGTTCAATTCAACTTGCTGAGTTCGCAGCAGTTGAAGGTAACGCTGTGACAGTAAACGAGACAAATAATAACGAGACAGGAGTAATCAGTTTATCCTCTCGACACATGCGAGGCATGTTTTCCCGCTTTCCTGAGCTTCTATTGGTAGATTGCACTCACAAGACAAACAGGTAAGACAACCTCATCTTTTGATCTATGTAAAGGAAACTAATATGATGAATACGTTTCTTGATGCTGTTATCCGAATAGTTACAATTATCAGTTGTGTAGCCTAATGGCAATTGACGAGTACGGTGAAGGAAAGCCAATCCAACAATCACTGTTGGAACGCAATTCAGACTGGCACATGTCGTGTGCTATGAAGCATATTTTGCGGGTCCATCCTACTTCTGCTACCAAGGTTGAGGTCCTAATGGTTGACAAGGATTTAAATTAGATTCGAGTCCTCCAGTCGTTTTTTCCTAATGCACATATCCTGGTATGTGCATTTCATGTCATCAAATACCTTAAGATGGCATCTCGAAAGCCCGAATACGGCAAAATTTCGACTTCGGATACGAGGACTTGGATGCAATCATACACAACATGGTGTATGCACAAAGCAAGTTGGTGTATATGGAAAATCTTTCGTCGCTTAAATCGTTTGCCAGCGCACACAGTTTGGATTATTTTACGAATACTTCGAAAAAAATGGAACAACGACACAAAAAGTGGGTTCTTCATGAACGTGCTAATCTACCTCACTTTGCAGTGCATACTAACAACCACCTCGAGAATTGGTTTGGTCGCTTTAATAAGTTGGTGAGTCCTGGAACGACAATGGCTCAGTTCATAGAGACTGTCATTGATTGTGATATTCGGGCAGAGCAAGAGTACAATTTTCGTCGGAATCGTGTTGGAGTTCATGTAAATCGCAGTTACGACCGTGAAATGAGTCAGGTCTTGCGATTTACCACGCATTTCGTTGCTGAACATATTGAAAGGGAGTACATACAAGCAATGAGCAAGGTGAACGTATATGATTACGACGTTTCCCGCATTCCTGGCTGTGTAGTGGTCAAAGATCAATACTCCAATCACACTGTCCTCAAAGACACGTTCGATTGCTCTTGTGCTTTTGCCTCCTCCATGAAGCTACCATGCCGACACGCAATCGCATACCGTAAGTTCACAAAAGCGGAGTGGTGTATACCGTTGTCGCGTATACACCAAAGGTAAGAGTGTGTTGGATACTAAATGCTTCGCTCAACTAGCATTTTGACCGTCAAATATACTCTGTAATTATGTTTAGATGGATGAAATCAGCGGATGAAGAGAAGGTAAAGCAGCAATTCGTGTATAAACCTTTCTCTTCACTACCTTCGTGCCAATCCAAATTGAGCACTAGGGAAAAGTACAAGGAAGCTGTATGTGCACTTCAAGTGGTTTGCAGTGAGTTAGCTGATATTGAAGATGACGCCGAGTACAGGGAGCATCTAGAATTTGTTTTGTCGCAATGGCGTAACGTAAGGCAACGGAAACGTATCCGAGTAATTGAGCCTGAAATGGAAAGCACACCCTTTACTAGCACAAATGGGAAAGAGACAAACGTTGCGAGGACAACCACTCAAGCAGGGGTGGTAGTGAGTCTCCTGATTCGGACGTTGAATGTGATGATCTCGTTGAGCGTGTTCTGGAAGATAAACGTGTGAACGTTAAGTCCGGCGCTTTGAAACAAAAGGATGCAAATTCGAAAGTGCGAATTGCATTAAACCCGCACGTAGTGCCATCAGGACGTCCCCGGCGGTTCGCACAGATGTAGAATCAAAAGAAAAGAAGAAACGAACTGTGTTTAACGCATCGGAACAGCATCGCCGTCGACTGGGTGAAATATTCCTAGTCGAACTAGCTATATCACTTGACGATGAAAAACCAAATCTTTCGGAAACAATGAAAAGGATTGAGTCTTTGCAAACCAGATTTAAAGAGCTGGCCTCATCGAAACCTCGCTATCACAGAAAATTAAACCCGGTGCTAAATGCGAATGCATTTTATCTGCTTCCGGAGTCACTTCTAGAGCGCAGTCTCAAACTACTCCCCGTATCCAATAATCCCACTGAAGCAATTGTTGTTGATGGCGCGAGTGAAAGTAGCTTTACACCAAAATCTGCACAGTTCGAAGGTTTTCATGGTGATTATTCATTGGGTCATTCCAACAAAATCGAGTATATTACTATTTCAGAAGTTGGATCCTTCTCACGCAGTCAAATTGAAGCAATGATGAATCTTACGCATTTGCGTAGTGAATGCCAAGCAGGACTCAAGTTTTGTGACTGGATATTAAGAGATGTAGCATGTACTGTATCAGCTCCAATGCAAGAAATTGTAAACCAAGTTGCAGAAAACGTTGCCAGCATGTACCCAAGAGCTCCTATTGTTGGATTAACTCACCACTGCCAATATAAGACCCTTTATCAACTACAACCACCGACGATGGCAGATGGTGCCCTCATAGTGGCCTTTTGTCAGCAACTACAATTCGAATATCCGAACGTCATCCTTGCTGGTATAGCAAGTGCACGTCCATACACGAAAAGAGGGCGAAGAAATGTGATGGACGCCCATATCAAGCGTGCTGTTTTCAACGTTAAAACAACTGAACCTACAGTCCTCATCCCAGTGAACTTTAATAACGCACACTGGTGTGGTATAGTGTTGAACTTCAACAGAAGTAAGATATGGTTGTATGACTCGATGAACAACAGTGGGTACAAAGTTGCGCTCAACCAGTTATCGCGCGATTTAGTGAAAGAGCTACAAGTGGACTTTCCTGTAGAAGAGTCCAGCTCTCCATTACTGTTCGACTGTTTTAGCTGTGGCTTCTTTGTTTGTCAAAAGTTTTTGTCGCTTGTACGCCCGTCCACGAGCCAAAGAAATGTTGGCAATGCACTTCTAATTCAGCGATTTAGAATTCTGTACTACGTGCTGTACGGACGACACTGTGAGGATGCAAAGAGGAGGAGCTCGTAGTGACGCTATAAATGCAGAAACGATACTATGCTGAGTAACACTACAGGTTGTATTGCCCCGAACGACGAGCCTACATACACATATAGCTGCCATCTTCCAGCCACCAGCGACTACCGGGTCCCCATAGCTACATCGGCGTTGATTTCCTGGCTGACGGAAGTCAGACATCTTGCACTTAAAAGTAAATAGCCCACCTATTCTCCCCTTCTCTCTCTCTCTCTCTCTCTAGTAAGACGCTTCCTTAATTTTGTGAAGATCCTTATAACATTTTAGCTGATCGCTCAGGACGATCGCCGTCGTAATTTCTTTTGTGAATGTTTTGTGAATGAACGCAGGATTGCTGTGCTGCTGCGATTTTCGATGTGTACTATTCACAGCAAAGAAAAATAAATTACATGAATGGACGATAACTGGACCGAACAAATGGACAAAAACTAGAGTGAAAAACTGGACGCTAGCACTGGCCATAAATTTTGGTATGGAAACGATTCAGCCAATTGCTGTCAAACCGCCCGAGATCAGCAAATTTGACCGGAATTCGCAATAAAATTGCTTGGACTGGGAGGTGCCATCCCCAAGGTCGTACATACGTTCCAACTCCGCCTCAAACACATGTACTACACAACAAACATAATTATAATATTGTAGTTAATAAGAAGACAGTAACCTTTGCAAACAGACTAGAAATGCAAGCTCGCTCTGCTTACCGAGTGTTCCTACGAACACGACTGTGTATTCAATGTTGCGTCCTGCAAGACCTCTGTCCGACCAGTTGGCCGAACTAAACAGCAACACCTTCGAGTCAAAAACGGCAGCTTTCCAAAGCATTAGCTCTGTGGAGCAGAATATACTGATTCTGTTTTTGTATCCCAGTAGATTCAATAGTTGAGTCTTGAACTGTTGAGCTTTGTCGTAGTCTACCAGGATCCGTGTTGTGACATTGCGGTCGTCCACCGCACACTTTAGAGCTTCGATAGCTTGATGATCGGTGAGGATATACATTCCTACATCAATGGTTGTCTCCGTCGTATCAATATAATGGAGCACTCGATCACGGCCATTGTTGAACCAGTACTCGATAAGTACGTTGTTGAACCTTAATTTCACCTGACGCTTTCAGCGTTGGAATGTGCTAGATGTCATGCCTGCATCTAATGCTACCTTGCGAATGCTTTTCGAATCCGCGCGGAGTGACTGTGGGTCCCGTGAAAGTGTAAACATCACTTGCGGAAGCGTCCATGTCTTGTCTGGTCCTCTTGTCTTTTGTGAAACGCTCGCTGCGATTGTTTCTCCTGCTGCCTTCGCTTGGGCCCCTTGACGCGCAAGTTTCGAGACCACCGAAACACTGATTCCATATTCTTTAGCCACATCTGTTAATTTTCGTTTCTTTTTGCACCGCTTGTCTAAGATACTTCTGGCTATCTTTGCTCGAGTAGCGTTAGGGATTGCCTTTCGTGGCCCTCCCCGGGAGTTGGTCCAAACCGGACTAACTGCAGGCTGTGGCGATACCGCATCACATGGTCTTTGGCTTTGTGACGATGATGAGCTAGTTTGTTCCAGCAGCTGAGCATCTTCCAACACTTGCACCACACCCTCACGGCTTCAAGGGCGGCCAGTGCGCAATTGCGAGCATCCTTACGTATTCATGCATCTGCATTGTCATATCCTGAGCTCTTCCGGATAAAACCGTGCAGCGTACGCTCGGTGGCGGTTGCTTCAAGACAGCGCCCTTGAGAAAGAGTCGTCCTGCATCTTGATTTGGTTCCCGAAATAACTTCGCGCCTGGAATCATCCTTCAACGACGTCGGTCATTTCAAAGGGTCTACTTAGTCCACTTGAGTCTGCTGGTCGTCACACGAAAACACGAGTGTGTGTGTGAACTCTGCAACTTGATCTGCGATCGGGGTGTATTCGTCAGACCAGCCACAGCATCAACTTGCCTCCTGCAGCCTTGAACGCGGACAGCTCCGGGCTCGTGGCGTCCAACAGCAGGTGTCAAGCGCGCAGCAGATCCACAGTAGCCTCAGCAAATTTCAGGTCGTTCAGCGAGTACGTCTCGGGCGGACTGGGCGCAAATATCAGGTATCGCAACGCTGCGAGCGCGATAAAGGCATTCATAACAGGCTCGCCTTGCTTGCTTGGCACAAACACGCCTTCTCAGGCAAGTTCTGAGCCGAACTGAGCTTGCCCAACAGTCAAATGGCTCCCTGTGACAGAGTCAACTGGCCCATGTAGAACTTGCGAATGATTTCCACCTCTGCTTCCGTCAGACACTGCTGTTCTTCATTGAGCTGCCGCTCGGCGCTTACCGTAGCAGCGTCCACAGCCGCTGAAGCGCACAAAAGTTCACGTGGATCAAACTGACAAAGTCGTGGTTCAGAAAGCAGTCCGTCAACCAAGCCATCTTGCGCATCGCGGGCTCGTACTACAGCGTCGTGCAGCAATGGCAGCTTGGAGGCCGTCACGATAGTTGAAAGATTTCCGCCTGGCGGACCGTGCCCAGGAGGACAACGTCCTGGTGGCCCACAACCGGGAGGATCATGTCCTGGGGGCCCACGGCTGGGAGGCCCACGAGCGGGAGGACTATGCTCTGCTGGACCTGGCGGTGGACCACGCCTCATGGGGCGGCAACTCCGGCATTGGGCCGTCAAAGTTTCTCATCGCTAGCAATCCCCGGGGGGCAGACTGTTCTAACACTGAAATAGCATGGCCGGCGCTTCCGCAATGATCCGTCAAAGTCATTCGGATAGCGAATCGCCTCCATGACTCTCTCACCTCCTCCATCCGAACATCCATTGAAGTATGAGTAGCTCGGCTTCTGTCCATAGTACGCTTGAATCAAAGTCTTGCTCACCAGCGCTGTCACGTGGTGCGCACTGACGAAGTCGATTTTGGACCTAGCCCGAAGTATTACGTTTTCTGGTCTGGAAGCATCTGACTTTCAGACTTAAAATATAAGCAACATTTTTAAAAGATTGTTTAACTCATCAAATATTCATGCTAATTGACTCAAGACGTGGAAACAAGCAACAATATGCTTGATGCGACACTATATCTACCAGCGGCTACTTTGGGAGCAGCAGCAAGGCTGCAGTAGGCTGGGACACACTTGCAATAGAATGCAGACGTGAGCACCTAAACATCACACCAACGATATACGCATGGACTACGACGATTTAATTTTTGCTGGATCTTGGTTTTACGCGAAAGTACGTACGCACGAAACATCCCTATTGGGAAGCAGTTGCTGCGCAACGCTTCTCCGGGTGACTAATCCATTCGTAGTGGTAATTCAATTAACCAGGGACATGCACAGCAGCTAAATCGGCGTTGCTTGCTTCCATGTCGTTGAGGGCTGGAATAAACACATTAAGTGCGCTGTATTATTATTCATGCTAAAAGAGACCAGGATTCCCTAGTACGTACAACCCTGAACTAGAACGGCCATGCTTCCTCCAGTTTCTCTTCAAAATTGGCATCAATGAACGGAACTTCAGCGTTGCCGAAATCTGTTGTTTCCAGGGCAGTCCGCGCCTCGTCGTTGAGCTGTTCCCACATGATGAGGTCTTGAAATTCTCCACGCATAATCGTGTAGTCCATGAAAGGAGCTCCAAACAAGATTCCAAGAGAATGATAAAACTTTGGCGTTGTGCCGTCCTGGATGGCAAACCCTGGAGCAGGCGCAGCTTTCCCGTACCCGGAGTCACCATGCGATGTAGACAGTCCCACGATTTTTGGATTTTCCAGTGCCGGGTTATCAATCCACACGATGACGTTCGCCCAGTCATGGCGCCTGGTTGGGAAGTCCGCCCAAAACCCCTTTGGAAAGTACCACGCGTACATGATGGCCCAGACATCGTTGTGCCAAGCTGCTCGACCGTACACTTGCGAACCCAAGAGCGAGACCTTGCAACCGGACGTGTATCCAGACCCTTTCAATCCACCAGTGACTTCACCCGCGGCGTTTATTGCAGGGAATGAGGCACATCCACTCTCGATTGTGAGCATTGGTTTGAACTTGACAGCAGCCTTCTCGGAGTCCGTAACAGGTTCAGGCTGGGCGATCGGCTGGACTTTGTCGTGGTCGATGGCGACTACACCGCCTGCGAAGACAACAGCAGCAATAACGACGAATAGCACTCGATTCATGAGTCCTCCTGTACGGATCAAGTTTGTCGGTCTGCGCGAAACGTAATGAATCGAAAAGTGAAAGGGGAGGCTTTGCTGTCTGCCTCGGTACTGTGCTTCTACTTCGCTGACCGACACATGAACTGAGCCGAATAGACAAACCGCCTCTTTTTCCCGTGCAAACGTTTTGATAGCAAGCGAGATGTGAAAGTCGGCACTGCACGCCGCGAGTAGGTTCGGGCGGAAAAGCGTCAGCTTTCGATCGATCGATCCGAGAGAGAAAGAGAGAGATCGGTTCACATGTATTAGGTATAGTGTAATCTACATGTATTTGAAAGCTCAATCAGCGCCAGTACCTTGTGACACTATCACTGCGTCATTGACTGACAAATTGGAGATTGGGTGAGGCTGTTCCAGTCCGATGATGAGCTAAGAGCCAGCTTGAGCAAATCTCGAATTCAGAGCATTCGATTGTCAACGTAGTTTTGATACCAAAGTTCTGTAAGGCAATGATGCGGCAATTAGTCCTTATAACCTCCACTGGGTTGTGGCATGCAGCCACATGCAGCCTGCTGCAGATAGACGATTGATAGCCGACAGGGTTGAGAGAGAAAAGTGGTTGATTAACTTTAAATGGACTTGTCGTTAAGCTAAGCTAATAGTTACTGTGACAGAGACTTAAGTTCTGGGGATCCAGATTTTCGTGGCAGGTAGTTGTTGTGTTTCATCTAGGGGCTCTGGGAATCCCAACCTGTGCACTCCGACAGGGTTGAGGCTACCAGGCCAATCAAGCGAAAGGCTGAACCCACTACATAATCTCACGCTTGCCCGATGAGACCACCTGTGAGGACAAACTGCTTCTTGGGAGAAATTCGTCAGATGGTTGTGCTTTAACGAAACGATAGAAACCAGCGGTTCTAATTCATGTTACTTATTACAAACCTAAGCATTTCATCCTGGCTACCAACATCGGTCGTTTGAGTATCGCTTTGGAGACGCAAGATGCATCGAGCGCGTTCAACAATTACGCGCCGCGAGCGAAATCGATATTTTTAGGATCCCTAAGGGTACACACAAAAGTTATCGTCTTAGTGCTTTGTGGGATAGCGCATTACGCTGAGATGCACAAACAATACAGCTACGCGCTTCATCTCGAGATAATGTCCGTGTGTAGACGCTACCAGCAAAAGGTAACGGGATGGCCAGGTGCGCATGAAATCCGAGAGGAGACACAGAGTAAAGCACAATTTTTAGTGACGGACTTCCATCCTCACTCGATTAAGTATTGAATTGGGTGTGGGTCCTTGTAGTGGGTCTTGGCTAAAACCACTTCCTAGGGAAGCTGGCGCCCAAGATCGGCTGACGTGAGTGGGAGTGTACTAGCCGATCAATTGTATGTACAGTAGCAGGTAGAGCCGGTCAACTCTACTGCAGATATTCTTCATGATGAACAAGTGCATAATTCTCGAGGCCAGCACGTGAGCGGCTTGCCAAGGTTCGGTTCAACGTGAAGTGAAAGCGTTCTTGATGCAACATGTGTAGACTTCGTCTATCATAGTTTCGATGGAGGAACTCGAAAATGTAGCGCATTGAGTAAGCACCACGAAATGTTGATAGCTGTAGTGACAATGCTGGATATCTATGCCCAATAATACAACTTGCCTTCAAGATCAAATCCAAAATGGCAAGGCCATGACATTGACTGCGCCCGCCGGAGCAATGACTTCCAACGTGCTGTTCTTTTCTAAAGCAAATTGTATCTCCAGCTCTGACGTCCACATACAACAAGTGTTCGTGGTTAATGTGAACGGGGAAAAACTGCTGCTAACCATGTTATGGGAGTAGTTTCTAGGCTTGGGGACACCTAAATGCACTTATCGTGCGTTTAGGTGTCCCCAAGCCTAGACGAGCGACCGGTCGATGATCAAGGCCGCGCGCAGGCGGCGGAAGGTGCAGATTGCCAAGTATCTGGTGCAGGAGGCGCTGTTCCGAGGCACGTCGGACAACATCTCCGTCATCGTGGTGTGGCTGCGGTGAAATGCAGCAGAATAGTTTGCAGCGAAAAAAGTATATTCGTGCGTGGCGTTAATTGATAAAATTTCAAACATATTTTTTGTGGTGCGTGTTGAAGACAGGTGCAACGCATTGCACCTGTCTTGCGGTGGATTTCTTGGTAAAAATATCCTTGTCCTACGTGATTGGCCAAAAAGAAGAGTTGTGTTGATGACCGACGCACGTCTCGCAGCAAACGCGTGGCGTCAACCAGGACTCACGACACAATGAACGTGCTGACTGTGGGTCTTACGCAGGTGCAGACGTCTGTGCTGTAATCCTACAGTAGTTACATGCACCGCAGCAGACAACACACAAGGTCGTGGGAATATCCGCTTGTACTTGTTGTTTGTATGCGAAACGTCAACGTGACCATCACTCATGGCTGCTGGATTTCGCCCAATGATCGTGACGTATGAGATCTTTTCCGCCAATGATGACTCGATAAAGTGCGAAAGTTCTCTCCAGAGCGAATTCCTTGTGGACGCAGTCTCAGCTCCGACTCCAAAAGCCCAACAACGGCATGTCCGGTTTCATTCCTCAACTGACCGAGAACTGCCCACGTCGATTTTAAAAATGAACAGTCCGAGCTCTTCCTCGTCTACTGCGAGTGGGAACGACCTCCCTCTTTTCCAAACGCAGAGCACGCTGGACGACGAGTTGCAGCTCGAGTTCGCCCCTTCGCCAAGCGCCGGAGCCGTCTTCACCGCCGAGAGCGACGCCCTTTCGTCCCCCGTGACGCAGTACCGTGACGCTCCGTTTGAGTTCACGACGTCCGCTTTCGACCACCTGGACGCGCTCGACAACTTGAGCTTCTTCCCGACCAGCAAGCAGCCATTGCAACAGCAACGTAAACAGGCGACGGCGTCGCCATTGTCCCCGTCAGGAGCCGTGGAAGTCCCAGTGAAAGAAGGCTGGGACTCGGTCTTCAGCGCCGCCTACCCGAGCTTCCCGTCCACCGCGACGCCAGACAAGATCATGGCGTCGTTACAGACTGCACTCACTCCATTCGAGTGCGCGGTGCGCGTGGAGAACCGATGGACACTGCGTGTGTCGTGGCTCTGTGTGGCCGAAGAGATCGCGTTCAACATCTCACTTGCTCAGGAGCAAGGACACTCGACACGTCAATACGAAGTCTCTTTCCGCCGTGAGTTCGGAGATGAAGCAGTGTTCCTGCAACTCGTGGAGTGCGTCCGGGCCCGCTGCAGCGATGTCGACTTGGAACCACTGTTTTTCGCCGAGTCGACTTTGGAACCGTGGCTCGATGCCAAGCAAGAATTGAAGGGCCGTCGCTACGCCATCGCTGATACAGAAGCAGCGCAACTCATCAAGGAGATGAACGCGCAGCTGGACGCAGAGACGCTCTACGAGGTGGTCAAGATGGTGAAGAACCATTGCCGGCATCGTGGCAACCGTCGACTCTTCCTTGAAGCTGACCGATCCGGATTCGTCCAAGCACTCAAGTCGATGCTTGCAGATTCAGAGGTTCTCGCACGGTTTGCGGTGTTTATTCTGCTGCAGTTCGCGAAGGAGTCCTGTGAGGATGGAAGTGGGGATATCTTTTCGTCCGCTTTCGAGCGCAACTCAATTGAGCTGCTGTTGTCTGAGCTCGAAACGCGCGAACAGGACAGCACCTGCGCCCAATTCACTCTCCCGATGCTCTCTGAAATTCAGCAGAGCTGGATCTTCGCATAAACGCACAACAGCTATCTATTTACCACCCACACCGTACACTACGAGCCTCGCGTCTGTCTTCCTCCGCATGTAGCGCATCTCAGCACCGCTACGCTAACTTATTAGCAGGCCATATAATACAGATTGACAGATTGATATTGCAACTCTTGCATCGGTGTGTGCCTAAGACTCGCTGTTAGAAAGCTTTAAGTGGGATAGCAAGACAGGTGGTAGGTAAACTTCTTGAAGCCAGCGTTGAAAATGCTCTCTTAAAACAAAACAATGTCCATGACATTCATCCGAATACCTCGGAACTGCGTGCTCCATCCTTTCCATCTGACTGAGTTGCTATGATTCAGCAATGTTTAACAAGCACCAAGTGGTTAGCTAACTGTGCCAAAGCGTTGATGAACTCGTTCATAGTGATCGGATCGAACAAATATCTCACTACAGACGACTTGCAGGAAAGCTGCGACTAGCAAGCTGCAAGGATGTTGTTGACGTCGACGCTGTTCCGCTGTGCTGCCTTCGTATCGCCGACGTCTTGCCTATCTTTCTCATTCTTCATTTGCCGCTCAACCGCGCACTCTAAAAGTTATCCCATCTGCCATGAAGTTCATCTCAACAGTTCTCGGGTCCCTCCTCCTCTGTTTATCTATCCCGGCCATGTTCGCCAACGCCGAATGCACTGATGTGCACATTGTTTTCGCTCGTGGCAGTGGTGAGATGGCAGGTCTCGGTATCTGTGGCACGCCACTTGTGAGCGGCATCAAGTCGAACCTCGCTGGAATGAGTGTGTCGTCGTATGCTGTCAACTACCTGGCCTCCATGAGCCAGACAAGTGCTGGACCAGGAGCTACCGACATGACCAAGCACGTCGTGTCCGTGGCGCAAGAGTGCCCCAATACTGTCTTCATATTGGGCGGGTACTCTCAAGGCGCCAGCGTCACCGATATCTCGATCGGCATCAAGACGACACTAGGCACGGGTCAAACGATTCCGGACTCTTTGTCGGCACGCATCAAGGCCATCGTGACTTTCGGCAATCCGCTGAAATTGATGGGGCAGACCATTAAGAGTGCCAGCACCACGTACGGGTCGAAGGCCATCGAGTTCTGCAACCTCGGGGACCCGGTGTGCGGCAATGGCTTCAATGTGATGGCGCACTTGACGTACGCGACGGATGGAAGCGTGACGTCTGCGGCGCAGAAGGCGGCTGCGTTGGTGAAAGGAAACGCGAGAATGCTGCGCGCATGATTAACTCCGTGGTGATAGCGGTAGCTACGGCGTCCAAGCGTAGGTCCCGTTGCGTTGTCTGTGTACAAGTTGCAAAACGTGTTGATGTTGAAGTGGATTCGCTCTGATAATCGAAATGGAGCATGCCTGTTGTCCCCTTTACCTTTTCGATGTCAATTGCTGTTTGGTAGGCATGCTTTAGACACAACCTGCCATTGATCGCAATGAAGTTGATCTTCACTCCCGTTCTTTCCTGGTTAGGTTGTGGCCAGCTCGTTCGTCTTAATGCCAATGACATGTCCTATTATCACGTGTCAACACCCTGCTCAATGTGTGTCTCTATACTATGCATCGAAAGTAGGATCACCCAACGCCCAAGCGATACGCATAACCAAAGCTACCCAATATTGCGATGACCAACTTCGATTAGCTTACGCCAGCTCCTTGTCCAGTCCGCGGAAGTGTGCCGGTCGACGAACCCACGTGCGCGGCAGTACTTCCTCGTTCGAGGCAAGACGCAGAGTGCGGCTCTCGTCACGCACCAACAAGTGTCTCTTCTTGGTAGTCGTATCCTTAATAGCCAGACGGAATCGAGACTTGGACTCGCTGTTCTTCGGGTTGGCAAAGCTCTTCTGCAGCGTAATTTTGTTGTTTCCGGCCAGTCTCTGCAGCTCCAGAGCCTCCTCCGGGTACACCTGATCCGTGTGTCCATGCTTTCCCATCCGACGCACAAGCGGCGGGAAGCCTTCAAACTCGTCGCTCAAGAAGAAAAAGTCCGGGTTACGGAAGGCGTCGTCGTCATGGCCCAAGAGGATGGCCTCTTCACGAGCGTCCAGCTCCTCGTCGGGCTGCGTGGCCTCCTGTTCCTGTCGGGCGCGCTTTTTCAGCCGCGCCACCTCCTTGGCATTGCCCGATTCCTCGGCCTTCTTGAGTTTCTGATCCTGCTCCTCCATCTGCTTCTGCGCCTTCTCCTTCGCCTCGTGCACCTTGGCACGGAACTCCTCGGGGGTCAGCTCCATCTCCATGCGCTTGAGCCAAATAATGGCCTCCACTCGGCCCTTGGACAGGTGGAACTTGCGCGCAATGGTCTCGGATGTCCACACGATGGGGTTGTCCAGGAACAGCTCCATGATGAGGTCCTCCAGCTCCTCGTTCTCCTCCACGCCGCCCGAGTTGATGTCGATGGCCTCCTCCACCTCGATGGAGCCGTCCTCGCCCTCTGCGTCGACTTCTTCGCCCTCCGCGGGCTCCGCTGCGTCCTCGGCGCCTTCCTCTCCGTCCTCGCTCTCCTTTTTCTGCTTGTCGTCGTCCGCCAAGTCAAAAAGCGACTGGTCGTCGACTCGAAGCGGATTGCGCCCGTGCAACGAGCCACCGACGCGTCCGCAGCGGCCGAGCGACGCACAGAAGCCGCAGACGCACGCGACAAGGCACTGCGCGTGCTGTGCGCACCACGACGAGCCGCCGCAGCGGCGCCACGCGCGAGGACGCGCCCCCAAGCGTGCTGCATCCTTCCTCCTAGTAAAAAGCTTGATAAGGCGAAGTGAGTGGAAGGCTCTCAGCCTCTCGAAGCTCGACACTACCGGTATGCATCGGTATGTACCACTTCCCATCACAACGCATGCAAAACCTGTCGAACAGCATACTTGAGACTAACTACCGGTAAGAATGCAGTTTTTGATTGGGTCATTTCCTGGTATTGTATCTCCTCATGCTGCCGGTCAAGGCGTGGGTCGCGCGCTTCTTGCGGCGTCACCTGGTGCTGGCTCTGGGGCTCCTGCTGGCGTCCGTTATCGCTGCGATTGTGTACGAACTCACAGGCGGAGGCAAGCCCAAGGCCTGGACGTACGACGCGCCAAGACTCGACGCCGTGGACCTGGAAGGCCCCGACCGCCCCTCGACGCTCTGGAGGGACGACGACTTCGAGTGTTTAGGCTGGAGAGCGACCCACGACTGCGACCCGTACGGCCCGCGGGACGAAGCGCGGGACCGGGCTTGCGGAGAGCCCATGCCGCGCACCAGCGGCTTCTGCGAGGTGCGCAACCGCACGTCGGGACAGACTCTGCGCGTCATGTTGGCCACGTGCAAGTCCTGGCAATGGTATTTGGTCCCGACGCTGTCCTGCAATGACGCCAAGGACTTTACGGACTTCAGCATACATGCAGCAATGTATACACACGCTCCGCCACCCCCGCAGCCAGGGAGAAGTGAAGAGGGCACTGCAGACAAAAGAGGCATCGTCATGATCGCGTACCCCAAGGTTGTGGCAGGAGTGTACGCTATTGTGAGGACACTGCGGTCGCTAGGATGTGCCCTGCCTGTGGAAGTCTGGATTGATCCGAATGAGATGAGAGCGAAGCATTCCGTGCTGGTGGAACTGGTCAAGTACTACAACATTTTCGTGCGGGTGATCCGAGACCCCAATGCGTCCAAGTTTCACGCCAAGCCGTACGCGATCTATAACTCAAGGTTTGAGAGTGTGCTGTGGCTAGATTCAGATAACATTCCTGTCCGAGACCCAACGTATCTTTTGAGACGCCCGAGTTTGTGAAGCATGGCGCCATGTTTTGGCCTGATTTTTGGCGTCCCGCCATTGACACGCCATTTAACGTACACCAGCAGAGCGCTTTGTGGACTTTGCTGGATATGCCTTTCACAGACATGTTTGAGCAGGAAAGCGGCCAGTTGCTTGTGAACCGGTCTCGTTCCACCGCTGCGCTCAACAAGCTCATGTTCTACTCGTCGCATTTGCCTCGATTGATCACGGATTGGCAGTTGGTGTGGGGAGATAAGGATCTGTTCCGGCTCGCGTGGCTAAACACATCCACTCCATTTTACATGGTTCAACACCTTACAGCTCTTGGAGGGCTGTATGATGCGGATGAAGATTTTTTCTGTGGTGTCTCGATGATACAGCGGGACCCGGTGGGCGACATTATGTTCATGCATCGTAACCAAGCCAAGCTCACTGGTCGTCGTGATCAGAAACCTCTAATCACGCACCTGCAGAAATTTACGGGCGGCGACGGCACAGCCGCATCCCTCTCACGCGAGCTAGACAAATATCGCGTACAGTGCAAAATGCGTCGACTCGGCCAGTACACATGCTTCTTGATGAATCCGCGTGCACCTGATGGTAACGGGACGCCGTCATTGATTGTGAGCCTTGAAAACACGAAGTATCGGCAGGTTGAACAGCACGCCATTGGATTTTCCATCGAAGGTCGCGGGCTGTTCAACAAGGAGGAGGAAGCTGAGGTTGCAGAAATGGAGGCAGATGCACAAGCAATTCAAGATGATGAGGCTGCAGCAGTTATTGCAGCACGTGAGCGCTCCGAGAAGCACACTCGAGGTGTGTTGGGCATCGTTATAGTCGTCGCGCTAGGTCTGTGGCTGCGGTGGCAGTGGATACGTCGGTGCAGAACCAGCCGGCCAAAACTCGAGACGAAGAACTCATCCGTACCAGCAGAAGACGGTGATTCCGCAGCTCACGTAGCAGTAAATGTCGACTCTCCCTCGGGACCATCCGTAGGATCATCCGCCGTATTCACAGGCACGACGTACAACTCGCGGCGACGTAACTCTTCGTTCCAACTTGACGATAAATGAGCGGAGAACGAAATACACCTTAGACGCATGTAACAAATGACTAATGGACTGGCAGTGGTCTGGCACGTTGTGCTTGCTTCCTTTGTAGCAACACGTAGAATGCAACATATTGGCGCGTTCGATGTGGTTGATGTCGGTAGCTATAGTATTTTGTAAGGACTTAGTAAAGGAAAAAAGCAGAAGGTGGCAGCAGGGGCGCCGTCTCTCGCTAGTTCTACCCGAGGCTGAGCTCTTCCTCCTCTGTTGAAAAACTTGGTAGGCCCCCGCTGCCAAATCTGCGTGGTTTGTAAATCCTGTGGTCCAGGCTCTCAGCGCCGACTCGCTGGGTTCAATGGTATGTCGTCCTTGCTCTCATCTAACTTCGATCGAGCGTCCTCGTCGCGTCCAGTTGTTTAGTGCACATATTGCTGGTCATCCGCGACGAAGTTCGAGTCGAAGTAGATCTTCTGTGGGGGTGCAAAGCCGTTAAAGTCTGAACCGGCAGCGCACGTGTACGCACCCATGCTCGGGAACAGGATCCATTGCCCAATGTTCATCAGCGGCAGCTGCACCTCCTTCATGATGCAGTCCATGCCGTCGCACGTGGGCCCCCAAAGACTGGCCTTGTGCAGCTGTGTGGCTTCCAGCTGCGCCGCGTCTGTGAGAATCACCGGTTGGATCGTCGGGTGGTCGTACACCAGGCAGTTGAACGACCCGTACAAGCCGTCATTCACAAAATACATATAGTTAGGAGTCTGGCCGTTAGCAGCCGCGGCGCTAGCGAGCACAGGTGGCTGCCCGGGGTGTCAAAGTGGGTGCCACCTTGCGGCCGATCACATTGACCGCAAGCGTGTGTGTGGACGCCGCGAAGAAGCGTCCAGGCTCCGAGATGACCTGAACTCCAGTGCCCTGCGGGAAGTGCTGGGCCAGCGACGTCTTGAGTTCACGCGCGCAGTCCTCGAACCGGATCGGAGCGTTCTCGGTTCCTGGGAATCCGCCGCCAATGTCCAACAGTCCGAAGTTGAAACCCAGCGAGTGGCCAATATCAAACGCTTTGCGCGCTCGCGCCACGGCGTTTGAGTACGCCGCCACGTTGAAGCATCCGCTTCCGACGTGGAAGCTCACGCCGACCACATCCATGTCCATCGCCTTGGCGTGGGCCAAGATGTCCGGTACATCGTGCACCATGGCGCCAAACTTGGTTCCCAGTCGGCAGATCGAGTTGGAGTCGTCCACGTACAGTCTCAACACGAGCTTTGCGCTTGGGTGGATGCTCTTGATCTTGTCCACTTCATCCTGCGAGTCGAACGTCATCAAGTCAATGTTGTTCTCTTGGGCGTAGGCGATCTGAGACCCTTGTTTGCAAGGGTTGGCATAGATGATATCGTTGGCGGAGACTCCGTTGCTCAGTACCGAGCGGATCTCCGCCAGACTGGCGCAGTCGAAGCCCACCCCTAGACGGGACAAGCTCTGGATGAGCACCGGGTCCGGGTTGCACTTGACCGCGTAGTACGGTCGGACGTCCGGGAGGTGGTGGGTCCAGAGCTTGTACCGCTCCTCGACGGCGCTCGTGTCCACGACGTAGAAGGCGTCCCGGGCGGTGCCCGGCGCGTCCCCAAGCTCTGGAACTGGGTCTGCAATTGCGTCAGGATTGCAGGCGAGAGCTGCAACCGGGAGAGCTCGGGCGGCGGCTTGGCGTTCGTGGACGCCGTGGCCAAGTCCCGGGCCAGCAATGTGCAGCTAGCGGGCTGAGTGGACAGCGCGCGCACTGCGGATCGCTCGTGGCCGAATCTGCTGGCCAGTCGACACGCACTCGTGAGCGCGCGGCTGCTGCGGGGGCCTCGGAAGAGCAGAGCCATCGAGCGGACGAAGGAGCGGACGAGCGGACGGAGCGGCGGACGTGACGCGAAGTGGGCCAATTGCAAAATGAGCGAAAACGTGTGGGAGCCACGCGAGTGCGATGGGGCCGCGATACAAAACGCAAGTGTCGCCAACCGCCTGCAGTTGCAGCCCGGGAGCTTACTCGCTCAGACTCGGGTGTTTTCTGTCTGGGATTGCGAACCGCCTACACTCAACACGCCTATTTTGACTGGCCCAGACGTTTTATATAGATACGGGCTAGGTGTTGGTTTGACAAGATTCCATTGGAAGATAAGCTGCTCGCGACATGCGATTGGCCGTCAAGGGACGTCGCAGTTGAAGCGCGAAAAAGAATCTTCCGGCTGTCATCTTTGCCAATGCTTGCTGCCTGCGACGAGGACGTCGGTCGTTCGTTATCTTGCTCAAAGTATTGAAAAACGACCGACCCAGACGCTGTAGATTATTCGAAGTCTGGACGGTATGACTTCGGGCGTTAGACTCGTTGGCTGAAAATTAAGCAGATATCCACATAGAAAATGTGTGCGCAGTCGCTTTTTCTTCTGAGCGAGGCGCAGAGAACAACGCTAGGGCGCTTCACGTTGAGACTCTGAGTCTACATGCTGCTGCTGGTGGAACTTTGAGAGGGAATTGGCCGGGCAAAGACAGATAAGTTTTTCCAGCAGATACTTATGTTGAATTGCTATTGAATGATTGGCTGCGTCAATTCAGCTAAGTTGAAGTTGCCTTTCTGACTCGATTCGACTGATTTGACTCCCAACGGCTATCAACATTATTCAGTACAACTCAGATCGGCCTCCGACATCTCTCTGTCGTCCGCTGGTGGATACGACTCACACATCCGCCATGCTTCCTAGCAATCCATTCACCCAAAACTAGAAACACCTTTGTGGCGAGCGACAAATTTCGAGGAGAAAGCAGTTTCCCTCTGTGGCGTTACGCTAAGTGGAGCTATGCTTGCAGCCACTCTCTGGCGCGATATCGAAGCACCTTCGAGACCTCCACGTCCGTTTTCACCGTAGGTATCAAGAGGCTCATAACGGATCGGTTCTACTTTTGGTGTGAGATGGTTCACACGCACGCTCATTGATTACTACTCACTCCACTCGAAAGCCATCCGCCAAAATAGACTCGCTTACGCGTGTCCTGCACAACACTTTGTTGTCGAACGACATCGTCTAAGATGACAAATACTCGCTAGCCTCCACAGAATCCTCGGGATCTACGGGCTCCATCTGCTCCATCGTATTGTTGAGATCGTCTGGATCCTCCCCACGCATCAGTTTCTCGAGTCGGTCCAGTCCACTCACCGCCTCGGTAGACCCTGGGTTTAGTCTCAGGGCCTGATGAAAATATTTCAGTGCCTCGGCGTATTGCTTGTCCAGCGAATACACGTACGCCAACTTGGTGAATACCTCGTCTCGCGGGTAGCGTTCGCCAAATGCCTGTAACCTGGTTGCAAGATAAAATCAGCCAAGTCAACGAACCATTCTGCAGTCTAATGGAGATGTGGCGCTTACCTGTCAATGGCGCCGCGCAAATTCCCTCTCCGACAAGCAGGTCAGCCAGTGCAAAATTAGTGGAGAGCTTACGAGGTTCCATTGCTAATGCCTTTTGCAGCACTTGCTGCGCCTGATCTCGATGCTCTGGAGAGAGCGCAAGCACACTGCCAAGCAGCACGAAACTCTGAGCCTTCTGTGGGAACAATTTCACAACGCTCTTTGCTGTTGATAGAGCTTCTTTGTACCGATTCACACCAACAGCATACAGGTCGCAGTAGCTGGTGATGATACCAGTATAGGCCTCAAGAGAGCGTCTGAGTCGACAGGCTGTCCAAAATGCTTTCAATGCTGGCTGTGGATGGTGCATCCGTAACAGCATTTCACCCCGTAGCAAATGGGCTGGTGCGTGACGACTTCGCCCATTGATAGCGCGATCACAAAACTGCAACGCTGTCTCATGGTCCCCCTTCAAATCATTGTAGTAAGCTGCAGCGAGCCACGACTCCGCATGCGTACTGCTAATCGCAAAGAGTTCGTGTACCAAATCGTTGAGATTCGTACGAGCTCCAGCTTTTCGCAAGCAGTTAGCGTAGCTGTCCATATAAGCCAAATTCAGGTCATCCACTTGCCGTGCGCGTTTGAATGAAATATGCGCTTGGTGAAGCAACTCCTGGTCGATTTCGAGTGCTCCTTTCAGCACCAGACAATGAAGGTTCTTCGGGAAAATCCGTTCCAGCGTAGTAAATGATACAACAGCAGCTAAAACGTTAAAATAGAGCAGTAACACATTAGGTCACAATGATCACGGACGCATAAAAACATTGTACGCACAACGATAGTTTCCCCGTTCAGCATCCATATGAGCTGCCACCAACGTTTGCATCCACTTGATATCCGTGCGAAACCCATCGTTTTTAGCCATCGATGTCGTCGTTGCTATCTCCTCATAGAAGCGTTCAATATCATGTTGCTTGAATGACACGCCATTTCCTTCCTTTCCACTCGGCTTGGCATTTTCCGCTGCTTCTGCTCCATCCAATCCCGCGAACGCGTCTGGCGGTGCATCTTTTGCTGCTGCCAGCTCAGTGAGTGCCACAGCGGCTTCTAGTGCGTACGGGTTCTGTCGTAATGCTGTCATGTAGCTCTCTTCCGCCTTGTTTTGCAGGCCCTCGTTCACATACAGTTTGCCTAGAAGCAAATTCATGCTTAGGCTCCGTTCCTCCAGCGGCGTCGACTTCAACTAGCGGCATTTGGAACAGTGCATTAGGTCAGAGCCACTATCCCTCAACCTTCAATTTCATGATTGCAATGAAATTTTACCACTTCAATCGCTTCATGAATGCAGTTGAGCTGCACGTAGCACCTGGCAATCTTCAGTTTCACCTCCAAATCCTCCTCCTTCTCCAACACTCCATCCTTACAGCTCCCGCAATAATATCTCTAACGATCATACATAAAACATAATAAGCAAGATTAATAATAATTTTAACCCCATTTTCAAACCGACACGAACAACTTACAATGGCACGTTTACATTCCCTCTTGGCGAGCATCAAATCGCCAAACAAACGCAGAGTTTTGGCATGAAAAGCTGGCGATAAAGTGTGCGCATCACTCGCCACTGTTTCTAATAGTTTTGCCGATCTCCGAGCCAAAAAATCCGCGTCTTCGCCGTCGTTTCTATCGATAGAAACGACCGAGGTCGAGGTTGACAAGGCTACGGACACCAAGAGTTCGCCTAAAATTTGGGCGGAATCCACGTCTCCATTGCGCACAAAGAGCTCCAGTTGTTGCTGCATTATTTCAGCGTCAAAGTTAGCAGCCGGATGGTCCCCTACGTCGACAGCGTCATGGTTAGCGAGCTCATTAGCTCGTCGCTTCTTGCTCGGACGAATGTCCATTTTTTCAAAACTGCGGTGATTTCTAATCGTATCGATAGCAACGTTTCTAATTTAGAAATTTTGGCAGTTGAATTATTGATTAGCATTCCTGCCGAAGGATGACCTGAAGTCTGTAAAGCGCCTCTGCTGCACTTGGACGTTGCTTCGGATCCACGGAAACACACGCAACACCAAGGTCTACCATCGACTGGGGTCCATAAGCCGAAAATTCCACCCGAACAGCTCCCGACGCTACCTTTTGGAAGAGCACAGCGTCTCCCATTTCTCGCCCAGACGACTCTCGACTCTGAGCTCTCGAATTCTCGTACGGCATGCTGTGAACGTCCAATTCCGACAACACCACTCCGAACGAGAACATGTCGGCCTTCTCGTCGTATCTCTCGCCCAGCATCACCTCAGGAGCCATCCACAACGACGTCCCGACTCCCGCTGTCATGGTGCTGTCGAGTCGTTCTCGAGAGATGCCGAAGTCCGTCAACTTCGCTTGCTGATGATCGGAGCTCAGCAGGATGTTTCGAGACTTGAGGTCTCTGTGGATCACCACCGGAGACATGGAGTGCATGTACGTGAGCGCATGACACACGTGCAATGCGATCGTGATTTTTGTCGGTTGAAGCCAACAGGGTGACGAGATGCCTCAAACTTGTTGAGGAGAGAGCGGAGATCGCCACCCTCCATGAACTCCATCACCACGCAAAGATCCGCGAGCGAATCCCAGGCGACGCCAACGAAGGTGACGATGCAAGGGTGTTCCATGGTGGCCGTTGTCTTCACCTCTGCCAGAAACGCGTTCACTTGGGGGATACTTTTCCGCGATTCCGGAGGAAGCATCTTGACAGCGACCTGCTCATCGTTAAAAATGCCGGTGTAGACCTCTCCGTACGCGCCACGACTGACGAGTTTTCCGACACGCACTTTATCTCGTGGGACCCTTGCAGCAGTGATGACATCGTCGTCCCAGAGTCCGATTCGCCCGTGAGGAGCTCCCTCTAGCGACTCTGACGCTGTCTCGAATGAATTTCGTCTTAGATAGTTGTGGCGTGGAGAACCCTCACCTCTCTTTGCGTTGGCACTTCTGCGACGGATGACGATCGCTAGTAAAAGTACCAACAGGGCTACAAGTCCAGCGATAATACCGATGATAGCGCCTGTACCCGTACCGGAGCTTTCCTCTGTAACAAGAGAATTATCAGGGACGGTCCCGCTACTTGCAGACGATTCTTTGGAGCTGCTCGTACTGACTTCTCCGCTGTTTGAGGAACTTGTGATGCTGTTCTCGTCCAGAAAAATCACGGACGAATATCCGTCAGATCTTGCAACGCTCGACACCGATGTGAGCGGAGAGCACTCTCTGAAATACGTTGTGACTGAACGGTATCTCTCGTCGGTGGAGCACCTCTCATCCATATAGTCATCGACTGTTGTTGTGCCGTCATTATTCGTTGTGATCTGCTGGTAGGAATCGAATCCCGAGTATTTTCGCGGGACTTTTTCGCAGTGGCTCTCGCTGGATCGCTTCGTTGCTCGGGCAAACGATAACACCGAGCAATCGCTGTCGTTGTAGTACTGTGCCAGTAAATAGCCATACTCTGTATTACCGAGCTCTTTTTGGATACTCCCTCGGTAGTCTGAGGTGCAATAGGTCGAATTGACGCTGGAATTCGAGTAAGACAAGCTGGTCTCGCATCTGCCAGCGGAGCAAACTGATTTCCCTTCGATATACAAACTGTCGGGCGTGTCGGTGCACATGGTGGAATTAGCACCGTTGTAGTAGTATGCTATGACCTCGTACGTTGTTGCCTCTGTGGCATTCCAGCTGAAGCATACAAGCAAGAAGGTTGTTAGGACAAAGAGTTGGGTCATGATGAACTCTTGTTACAGAGGTTAAAAGTGAGAGTGAACCTGTTGGTGTGTGGGTAAAGGGAGATTAACGATGATCCATTTGGTGGGTTCCGTTTGGCGATTGATTTTTTTAGGTGATCTTTAGCTATGTGACTTTTGTCACATAGCTTCCTTATGAACATCTCGCGTACAATTCAATAGCCTCGAGACCACATCGAGAGTCAAGAGCGGCGGCCGCGACTAATCAAATTAACTGTCCACACCTCATAGTCTTGGTCGGTATCTCGTGTCGAATTAAATTCCAATCGAGCCCACAAGAGTCGTCACACCAACGAGTTATGCTACTTCCTGACGAAGAATGACTTGAAGTCTATACAACAAAGCCTCCTCTGCAGTCGGCCGCTCTTCGAGATGCGTTAATACACACGCAAGACCAATATTCACCATCGACTCGACGTATTCCAACTGCAACGCTTTGCAACAGCACCGCATATTCGCAATTTCTTGCCCAGACGACTCTCGACTCTGAGCTCTCGAATTCTCGTACGGCATACTGTGAACGTCCAATTCGGACAGCACCACTCCGAACGAGAACATGTCGGCCTTCTCATCATATTTCTCGCCCAGCATCACCTCAGGAGCCATCCACAATGACGTCCCGACTCCCGCTGTCAACGTGCTGTCGAGTCGTTCCTGTTCCAAGCGGCAACAATCGAACACAACAATTTATCTTTTTGTCGCTTTGAGTGTTCACCATGTACATGTATAACATTGCTGACTCGTCCGACATGAAGTTTCTCACTGCAATACACGCCAACGCGAAGACAGAGAAGTCAGCTTTAGGTCGTACCCAACGCACGTATTCATGTTGTGAACTGGAATAGAGCAAGAGCAACAACATCCACCGGCCCAAGTACCAACAGCAGACCACTACTACTTCGTTGCAAGAATACACGTCTGAATTTTAATGACATGAGCTCACCCTCAGTATTCACAAGAGTGGTTATGGTCCTGACTCAAATCCACTTCAGCCGGCAAGAAGTATGTTGCCTACTTTGGTGCCACCAACGCCGTTATCAGAACCACCGTGCTGTTTATTGTTTTCTTTGGAGAATGGAATCGTGTACAAATTATAAGCCTTATGCCAGATTATGGTAGCCCCTGTCGAAGGATGACCTGAAGTCTGTAAAGCGCCTCTGCTGCACTTGGACGTTGCTTCGGATCCACGGAAACACACGCAACACCAAGGTCTACCATCGACTGGGGTCCATAAGCCGAAAATTCCACCCGAACAGCTCCCGACGCTACCTTTTGGAAGAGCACAGCGTCTCCCATTTCTCGCCCAGACGACTCTCGACTCTGAGCTCTCGAATTCTCGTACGGCATGCTGTGAACGTCCAATTCCGACAACACCACTCCGAACGAGAACATGTCGGCCTTCTCGTCGTATCTCTCGCCCAGCATCACCTCAGGAGCCATCCACAACGACGTCCCGACTCCCGCTGTCATGGTGCTGTCGAGTCGTTCTCGAGAGATGCCGAAGTCCGTCAACTTCGCTTGCTGATGATCGGAGCTCAGCAGGATGTTTCGAGACTTGAGGTCTCTGTGGATCACCACCGGAGACATGGAGTGCATGTACGTGAGCGCATGACACACGTGCAATGCGATCGTGATTTTTGTCGGTTGAAGCCAACAGGGTGACGAGATGCCTCAAACTTGTTGAGGAGAGAGCGGAGATCGCCACCCTCCATGAACTCCATCACCACGCATAGATCCGCGAGCGAATCCCAGGCGACGCCAACGAAGGTGACGATGCAAGGGTGTTCCATGGTGGCCGTTGTCTTCACCTCTGCCAGAAACGCGTTCACTTGGGGGATACTTTTCCGCGATTCCGGAGGAAGCATCTTGACAGCGACCTGCTCATCGTTAAAAATGCCGGTGTAGACCTCTCCGTACGCGCCACGACTGACGAGTTTTCCGACACGCACTTTATCTCGTGGGACCCTTGCAGCAGTGATGACAGAGTCCGATACGACCGTGAGGAGCACCACCTTGTGAATCTGACGCTGTCCCTTGCTTGTCATCGAATGAATTTCGTCTTGCATAAGGGTGGCCTGGAGAAATATCACCTTTCTTCCCCTTTGCATTCCTTCGACGGATGATAATCACCAGTAGAACCACCACAGCGACTATAGCTACCGCAGTGATACCCACGGTGGCTTCCATGCTCAAACCAGAATTTTTAAGAGAGACAACGGAATCGGAGTTGCTACTCGTAGAAAACTCGTTTGAACTGGTGCTGCTGCTACTGCTCTCTCCGCTGTTACTAGTTGAGCTTCCACTGGAACTTGTGGTGATGTTCTCGTCCCGAAAAAGCACGTATGAATAAGCAGCAGGAATTGTCGAGCTCACCGTCGATTTGAGGGCGGAGCACACATTAAAACGCGTGCTAACTGTACGGTATTTCTCGTAGGTGGAGCACGTTTCATCCATGTAGTCATCGATTGTGATCGTACCGTCATCGCCCAGTTCAATCCATTGATAGGAGATGTATTCTGGGTATTTTCGCGGGACTTTTGACAGTAACTCGAGCTGGTGAGCTTCGTTGCTCGGGCAAACGACAACACCAGGCAATCGCTGTCGTTGTAGTATTCAGCCAGTACATGGCCATATTCTGTATCACCGAGTACTTCCTGGACATCAGCGCGGTAATCGGAGGTGCAATACGTCGAATTGGCGCTGTCGTTGGTGTACAAAGGGTTGATCACGCATTCTCGCCCGGAGCAAGATGATACTTCCTCGATATACAAGCTGTCGGGCGTGTCGCTGCACATCGTGGCATTAACACCATTGATGTGAAAGGCTGTGACCTCGTACGTTTCTGCTAGTGCGGCATGCCAGCTGAGGCATATCGGTACGAACAAGAAGACTGCTAAGGCAGGTACTTGAGTCATGGTGAACTCTTGTTCAAGAGGTCAAAAGAGAGAATGAACCTATCGGTGAGGACAACCTCGGATTAACGTTAAATCGATAAGACTACACCAGTTCCGTTCGGTAAGTGCCGTTCAGTGTTTCCAAAGGATACTTTGAAGAAGAAAAAACTACATTAGTTGATAACGCTCGATGTGTAGCATCAAACACACCAGAGTTGCCTTGCTCGTATCGATTTTGCCTTGGGACTGTTAGCGTACGAGTCATAGGCGATATCCCTCTGCGAAGCAACCAGCGGAGCCCAACTCATTCAATGACAGCAAGTTTCTTATGCTATGGATTCATTGGGTTCAATCAAGCAGGATATCTAGTAGGCCATTCAACGTCAGCGAAACCAACCACGTCATATTTTTCTTTTGCAAGGTTTGCCTCAGAAGCAAACGCCGATATTCCGACTACAACTCGTCGCCCTTACGCTTGATGTCAAGCAGCTCGACGTCAAACACGAGCGTCGCCTTGGCCGGGATCTTCGGAGGGGAGCCACGGTCGCCGTACGCCAAGTCCGACGGAATCGTCAGACGACGCTTCTCACTGCAACACAAGAGACAGAGAGAGTCAGCAGTGTCCATAAACCGCATGTTCGAAGATCGTTTCGTACCCAATGCACATGTCCACAAGGCTACAGTCCACAAAAAAACCATCAACAGAAGAAACCAATAGATCTATATTTTCAACAAGTGGACGTACCCTCGGTCCCAGCCCTTAATGACGCGGCCGGCGCCCAGAGGGAACTCAAACGGCTGGTTGCGGTCCAGACTCGAGTCGAACTTGGAGCCGTCCTTGCGCAGCGTCCCCGTGTAGTGCATGGACAGCGTGTCGCCCAGTTCGCTCTTCATTGTGCACTCCTCCGGTCGGAACTTCACGCCGATACGCAGCTGCGCATCAGGCGGAAGGTCGTCCTTCGCCTGCACTGCGGCCGCCAACGCCGCCACCAGAATTGCCGTCCACTTCATGGTTTTATTCTGGGAGATATTCCAATTGTGAAGTGCATACGTGGCGTTTGGACGGATATGCTGTACGCTGTATCTTGGTTTTAGTAAGTGGACGGATTTGTCGTCCACTCTTAAGATTTGTATGCCACTGTGGATCTTGAATACGATATCCGCTTAGTAGTGGACGTCGTTTCGCGTCCTTCTACTTGAAGTGATGACAACTCCTGTTGCTAAGACGTGGCCGTGGATTGAGGACTTTGTTCGCGCAGCAGATAACAGTTCAGGTTTGTTATGAGTTATTGCTACTTCATTGCTGCGTAGATTGTGACAGGTTGTATTGTAGTGGATCTGGAGTCTGTGCACACTCGAGAGCAATCTGCTGACACGATACGCAGTATCGTTGCAGAGGCGGTCTTGTTGAATGAACCAACGGATCTACAATGCAAAGGTGCAGTTACTGGCAGCAAAACCATGAGTTTCCCTTGTTGGCGCTCCCATTCACTGTCCTTTATAGCTGTGCTTCAGCTCTTATGTGCTTGCAGAGTGTTTATGCGCGATCGACGTGGAATCGACAGCTTGTTGTCTGCTGAGGTGATACACGAGGGCAATTGGTTCTCGTTGTTGTTACTTACATCAGCCACTCATTGCTACATCTAGACGCTGGATAACTTTCTGCAGCTTGCAGAAGATAAGCGATGGAGCTCTCACGCGCGTGAGGAGGCTTTAAAGTGCATCGTGAACTCGGTGTACTCGCGACCGGAGTTCGTGACGGCAAAGTTTATCACAATGGGCTTTGCAACTCGCCTGTTGGCACTTGCCAACCGTGAAGGCTCCGCATCGACCCACTGGCTGATATGGAAGATCTTACTAGTTGCGTGCGAATCTCCGGTTGTCCCTCAGTTCTTATGCAATTCGGCCGAAGCTTGGAAGCTCATCTATTTGGTATCGTGATGACATTTTCTCAGGTTTGCATCAATTGTAACTCATTTTTTTATCATTTTGTAGACGCTGTCGTATGGATTCTACTACGGAAACCAAGCCGATATCGTCGAGAATGATCGCTCTACATTGTTGCTCGACTTGATCAAGTTGCTCACTGTTCTAGTGAATGACATGAAGTGGACAGCGGAACAGGAGCAACTGCAACCAGAGATATTCCAATCGATCCACCAGTAAACATTCATTCGTGCACGCACACACCAACATTGCGTCCAGATAAACGCTAATAACTTCGTATATGGTCGACGTCTGCTGTAGGCTCGGGGGTCTGCTACTTGAAATCCTCCAGTTCACGCATCTTCAAATATCTCCGCTGAATGCCACACTCATTGAGCTGAAAAACAAGACGATGGAAGTCTTCATGTTCCTGCCAGGCAGCCTCCTGGCAGCTTTCATACAGCAACAGTGCACGCATGAAAACGAAGGAAACGACGGTAAATCGTTATTGTCTCCTGTGCTAGATCATCTCCACAGCATACTCTTGGTAGTCCGGGTCGAAAAAACGAGGTACGAAAACAAACTTTCGTCCCAAACGGTGTCATGAGTTCATTGACGCTTGCTAAATGCTGCTACCAGACCGCTCAACGAAATGCTGCCAACACTGATCGTGTGTCATAACCTTGCCAAGACAGGGGATCTCCAAGTCTTGGCGTGTTTTAAGGGCGCCATTCTACCTCACGAGACATCAAGCCAACCTATTTCCACCGACCGGACAAAGGAGTTCTTCTTCAAGCACTTGAAATTATTTCTCACCTGTTTGGACACTGATGTTAGACGCTACACTTCGGAATGGCTGTTCCTCCTGTGTGATGAAAATGGTACGCGTAAATTTGTGCATTTGCTGCATTTCAAAGCCTTCGCTGTTTGCTTGGGGGCTCGCCCTCTAAGTTCATTTCAAAATCGCTATCATATTCCACCCCTCAATAAAATAAATGACACTGTCCGTGTGTGTGTTTGATCGATGTACAGCCAAAAACTACACGCACCACACTGGTGTGGGGAACGCAATCGGTTTGCTGCGCATGAAGGGCCTTGCTTAACGCCATCGGACAGCGGAAGTGTAGTCTCACCTTAGGCATCCGCGACACTGCCCATAGAGAGCATTCGCTGCTTGCGAATGTGGCTGCTCATACCCATCTCTTGTAAGAGTTGGAATAAATCGCCCGAATTCTTGATATAGTAGGGTGCCTGCGAAAGTTTGCGGCCCAGCGTGCACACAAACGTGTTGACTGGGAAGCGGTATCGCCCTTCGTCCACTTCGTCCGTATCAATAGTCGCCGATGTCGATTGACTGGCTGGTGTCTCGCCTTCAACAATTGTTTCGCCTTCTTGGATATCGGTTGGCGAGGTTGCATCGCCAGACTTGTCTTCAATCTCAATAGATAGAACAGAACGGATTGCAGTGTCGCCGTCGACTGCTGAATTCAGTGAACTATTACTTGCTGAGCCCTTGTCAGCCGAGCCACCCGTTGATCTTCCCAATTCCGCTGCAAGTGGAAGCGCGGCCTGAAGTTGTCCAGCGGGGGAGGACTACTGGTCGCTGAAGCCCTACCTTCTGATGAGCTTAGCGAAAAACTACTTTGTGCTCCGACCCCATCCTCAAGTTTTGCACGGGCGTTCGGCGGACAGACCAGTGCCCAGCACGCTGCTGGAGTGTCTGGGAGCCTGTGAATGCCAAAGTTGTCACCATACTTCACCCTCATAGCCTTGAATAGTGCAGCAGACGGTGGAAAGTCCCGACGGGGAGTAAACTTGCTCTTCTCGGTAATTTCATCGCGCCGCGCGTTGGACGGACGGTTTAACATTGCAACCGGAAACATGTGCGCAGCACCCTCCGAGATGGAAGGCTTTGCAAGCGGAGTCAGCTTAGTTATATTTTCGCCTAGCATCAAGAATTCCGCATCTGCAGCGAGAGACGAAGAGCTTCCATCCCGCGCCAACAAACGTCGGAAGGCGCTATAGGATGTGTCGTCGCTGATATCACCAAAACTCGATGAACCAATCCCGCTTTCACTATCGTTGCTTCCTATATCCTGAATGAAACTTCTCCGACCCGACAGACGACGATGATTAAAAACGGAGGACGCGTCGTTAATCTCCGCTGTAGGAAGTGAGAATGTTTCCTGCTGCTCTTGATCCCCTGATAGGTCGTCAAACTCATCCTTGTCTAGCTGCCGACAGTAAGCCTCCAAATCAATCGGTGGTGGAACGAGGAAAGCGAAAAGATCCTCGTCCGTTCGATCGTCACCTGAAGCGATTACCAACACAAAGTCCACAGCTTGCTTCTCGTCTTCGAGATGAGCGAATGACAACATTCCTGGGTCCATGCTAAATCCAACAGAATCCTTTCTCTCGGAATGAACAAAGTCAGTGTCCGAAATCTTTTCGTCCAAACTTAACATAGGCAAGTCATCGCCATCTGCCGGGTCATTCTGGAATCCACGCGACTTAATTAGCGGGGAAGATGGCGGATTTGCAGGCTCTCCAAAGTACTCTGTAGACACTGGGTCCTCCTCTGGAAAAAGAATCGACCAGTTCATGAACTCCCAGATACGCTCAAACAGCGTGGCCTTGCTAACCTTGTGCGGCCGAACTTCCAGGTAGCGATTGCCCGGACACACTGATACTGGTAACGACCGGGTGATCTCACGAAGGGTTACCAACAACTCACTCGCTTGCCATAATCCATGGTCCAAATCGCAATCCCGGTAGTGCCATGCAACCGAGCTCTCCTTGCGCTCAATGTATGCTCCTGGGGTTCGCTCTGTATAGTACTCCAGCAACGGTACAACGTGCTCCCACCAGCTCATGTCCATATTCGGCACCATACAGTGCCAATACTCATTTTTGCCGATCCATTTCACGTACACTCCGTACTCTGCAGCAAGAACAAGGTTCCCTGAGAGTCCAGCAAACCACTGTTCACACACCGAAGTACTTCGTGCACTCACCAGGACCACCGTATTGCGTGGGTCCTTGGTAAGCATCGATAACTGCCAAATGAGTTCTTGGGGAGGATACGCTAATTCCGGGATGGACGCCTCTGCAGCCAACACACCTTCGTAGTTGATGAAGATAAGCCGACGCGACGAACGCGTATACGCTGAAGTCATATCCCGACGGCTTAACTCGCGGCCCGAAACCGACAATGCGTTCTCCTCGCTACACTCATGGAGCTGTTCGAGGAAATTATCCGCCCAATGCCATGATGTGAAAGAGCTCACATAGCTGAACATGTGCTGATGAGCACGCATTACTTCATCATTGTCTTGCAACACTTCCTGCAACGCGCTCGTCAGCTCTTCGGTATTCCACGGATTCACGAGTCGTGCTCCTCCTAAAGATTGTGCGCACCCTGCGAACTCGCTCAAAATCACACGTGCATGCTTACTGGAAGCTTCGCGACACACTACATAGTCAAAAGGAACGGTATTCATACCGTCACGCACGGGAGTGATCACCAGCGCGTCGGCTAATGCGTACAACGCGATCAGGGCTTCCACCGCGATCTCTTTATTCAAATACTGCACGGGGCCTTCAGTACCAATATCTTGCAATTTGCTGTTGATGCGGGACACAAGCGACTCAACTTGAGACTCCAGTGCCGACTCATACACCGCAGCTGTGCCCGTGACAATCTGCAAAAACACTATTTCTTTGGCGATTTCCGGTTTCAGCGTGAACAGCTCCTCAACCGCCAAAAGCTTATGCACCAACCCTTTCGTTTGGTCGAGTTGGTCCACCCCTAAGATGACTTTTTGCCGGCAAATTGCGTGGTCAACTGTTTCATCTGCTCTTGCACCGCTTCCGACTGAACCAATGCAATGTACTTGTCTGCGTCAATTCCTACCGGACAAATGGTCACTCTTGCAAAATGGCCATTGAAATCCACTCCTTTGTGACTGCTTTCCAAGCCCAGCAATCGCACACACGCACTTTGGAAATGTCGTGCGTACTCGTACGTCTGGAAGCCAATGAGATCGGCGCCTAAAATGCCGGTCAAAATCTCCTCGCGGTTGTTTAAAACCCGGTACAATTCCGCCGATGGGAATGGGATATGCATGAAAAAGCCCAGACAGATATTGTCGTTGGGGAATAAATTCTGCACCATTTGCGGCACAAGAGTGAGGTGATACCCTTGGATCCAGACCAAGTCTCCGTCCTCGTACACCTGTTGCACTGCGTCCGCAAAAGATTGGTTCACGGCCACATACGCCTGCCACATTTTCTCCGTGCTGCGTTCCACTTCGCCCTGTTCCATCGTTTCGTGCGCCAGAATTTGGTCGTCGGTCGTGGGGGCACGAGTGGAAAAGGGGCCACATCACAGTCTTGCAGTAGCCTTGGTAGTAGAGTCTCTCTCGCCTGTGATCCAAAAACACTGGGTAATAGTTTCGGTCTGCCAAAAGTTGCTCTTTTAACGTGTTTTGCTCGCTCGGCTCGATCTCGCCGTGCACGGAGCCGATCCAGACGCAGTCGTAATTTTCATGCAAAGATTGGAAAATTTCCATCGCGCCGTTTAAATTCGCGTGTTCGGGAATTCCGCTCGCCACTGGGATTGCGCATCCTCCGACACCAACCAAAAGGGCAGAGTTCGCGTCACTAAGAGAACCCGAGCCCTCCGCTTCGACACTTTCGGGACTTCGTCGTCTGCGTTGTCGCCGCTCTCCTGCTCGGCCTTGACGCGCTTCTCGCGCACTTGGTTCAGCTTCGTGTACAGCGCCGACAGCTCCTGGAGCAGCGCCGCCTCGCGCTCTTTAAAGCTGCCGCCTTCCTGCATCCTTGTCACCGGTTAGAGAAATTCTGAAGTGATTGTCTAACCAGCGGAGAACGCGAAGCCTGCGACGAGACGCTTTAGACGCACTGGCACAGCCAGTAAAGCAACTGGCGCACTCGGCGCAGCTTTTTCCACTGGAAAAACGCAAAGTGGCTGAAAACCTGGGCTAACGCATGGAGAACCTCCCCTACGGCATCATTGCCATGACTTTGCAAAACTTACAAGTTTGTGTTCGACGTTTAACAGTGTTATATTTTCTACGTGGTTTAGACGACGTAATACATAAGGGAAGGACTGCATGATTGGTACTAATGAAGTAGTAGTGGTTGTCCGGGGAAAAAGGTAGTAAGTTGTGAGACGGTCACATCTGCGAGACGAGGTAGTAGAACATGAGCATCATGAGCATGATGAGCGACGCCCCCAGGATGGAAAACATGAGTTTCCGCTGGCGTTGCCTCCGCATCTCCTCCAGCTCCGACATGAGGTAGATCGTCGGAACCAGTTCTAGATCTGGGCGCACCTGGTACAGCGCCGCCTTCTCCTCGATCGTCAGGCGTCGCGGCATGCAACGAGAGGCGCAGGAGCCTTCGAGCAGCTTTGGCACATCGCTGTCGTCGTCGCTGTCGATGTCCAGAGCGAACTCTACGGACGCCTGTTTTTTCAGACTTCGACAGGAATATTCCGACGACGAGCGTAGAATGGATTGGAGCGAATTGGCGGCCGTATAGCTGCAACTTCCGTCGCTGTCGCTCTCCGTTTCGCTTTGGTTGTTGTGCGGGTCGGAGGACCCCAGTAAAGAGTCGGTCTCGGTAGGTCTGGGGGTGGCTTTTGCAGGCTTGGATCTGGCGTCGACGCTGGTCGCCATCGTGCCGTACAAGGCCGTGACCTTGCGGTGGTTCTTGCCGTCCGGCCGAACGCTGTACGACACGTAGGCGGCGTGCTGGTACGGCCGTTCCTGGTCGATCGTCTCGGCGCACGAGACGCGGTCCTTCGCCAGCGTCTGCAGAGGGAAAACCTCATCGGACCCTCGGAGTGCGTGGCCGGTCATGACTGACAGCAGGTGGGCTCTGTCTTAGCAGCTTTTTCGCTTGTGAGCCCCCTCCTCCCATTCGCAACCGCTCGCTGCACAAGATCGCTATTTAGGTTTGTTACGCCTCCTTAGACATCTTTCCATAAATTGAGCACCCTCAACCCGCAACGATCGCGCACCAGCACTTGATATTCGTAGCAGACGAGCCGTTCGACCTCCCCCGAAGTCGCAACTGATCTTTTCGCGAAACCAAAACCGGGACAGCCTGGAAAAAGCCCTCAAGGACTGGCATTCCAGCTGACTAAAGCCCGATAAGACTCGAGGCTTGACCATCTTGGCAGTGTCGTGCGAGTGGTGTAATTCGACATGTCCAACCTGGGCATTATTTCCTGTAAGCTGCTTTTGCATGGATTTTTACAATTGTTCCTCACTCTCCCGCTGGCAGCGATCTTTTCCTGGAAACCCTGAATTTGACAAAGGTTGATGCCGCCGATCAGAGTCAACTCGCGACAACAGGAATACCGCGGATGGTGGCGACACCAGGAATACCGCGGATGGTGGGTGCCTATTGCTATTGTTAATGAGTGCGGAGGTAGCTTCGACGAAGTGTTGTTCTGTTTTGAAGTAATAAAGAACGCTTTTCGCATGTGTGCTAATCTCAATCTCAGGCCTCACAGACTCTCTCCGACGCAGTCGCATTCATTTCACCCGTCATCATCTTATTCTGTGATGTCTTGCTACTTCGAGCTGTTGTTCTGGCAAAAGTTCATGAGCGGATAGTATCAACATTTGTCGGCCACCACCATGCGGTGTTCGAGTAATTTCGACTTGGAGTTTGTATGGGTGGCCGATCGCTTTCGCGCAAAACGCATCTCGACAAACAGGCCACCAACGTCAGCTTCAACACTTTAAAAATCAGTCTTGCCTGAGTTGGACCCCCTCGGCGCCACGAAATCGGTTGGACTCCAGCCGATTTATGTGTCCTTTGCACGGTGCAAGGTGCAAATTCCACCTGCCTCAGAGCGCTGCTGTGCATGTAGCGCGACTTCACGACACGACCACAGCGACGGTCTCTAAAGACCATCAATACTGTCGGTGCCATTCATTCGTATAAGCAGCATGAAGGTGTTGCTCAGCAAGTGCTAAGTCTAATAATCCGCTCTGGAGCAAGTAACGCTTGCACCATGGAGTTTCTAAAGTTGGCAGTAGCAGGAACAAAGCTTCAGAATTCATGTTTTAAAGCGTATAACTGACAAAGCTGATCCCTCCGATGTTGTTTTATTCGTCATTCTCTACCTCACCGTAGAAGTAAGATTGACGATCAAACAGCAAGGGTCTCCAATGTTTATTCTTGCTGTCAACTCGGACAACCTTGCAAGTACACCTCCCTTAACTTCAAACCTCGACTCAAATAGCGGACGGCTGTCTCTCATGTCCTGCATTAATACGAGACCATTGCCGCAGTTGAGCCAACCGAATCGCGGCGCCGGGGTGTTGAGGGTTCTTCGTAGACTCGCAGTTGTACGGGCGTTCCGCGTGGCACAACGACGTGTAGGGCATGATGTACACCTGGTACTTCCCCAAGGACAACCCTGCTGATTTATCGGTCACCGCCACAAGTGGGAGAATTGCATCGCCTGGATCAACAATCCTTCTTTAGACTTCTATGGCCAAAAACATTTTGGGAAGCTCAGCTTCAAGTGGCAACCAGAAGTATACCAGCGTTATACCCATGATGAAAGCGTTCTGAGCGGCGGCAGACCCAAGATCGCTTACTACTTGGATGAATCGACTGGATATGACGGACTAAAGGTTACCACACGGCGTGGCAGTTCGCAATCTCTTCTCATGTGAGAGCAGACGCTTGAGGGATCTCGGATCGCTATACAGACCACAGACTTCGGCTAGGTCCGGGCTCCGATGAAATATGACAACTTCACTGCAAACCTGGAGCTAGCTCGGCCATTCTAAACAGCGACAATTTCAGCTTCGTTCACGGGATACGAAGCACACAGTTTCGGTCACGAAGCGCCTCAAAATCCTCATCAGCGGCTGCTTTCCCTCTAGCGCTGTTTACGAACATCGATCCGTACCGAAACACTGTAAGTCACTCCACATCTGTCTACACCATGATGCATGGCGAGGCTTTGCTCAAGTTTGTGCATCATACACGCCCCGTCATCCTGACTGAGGCCAGTTATTTGTAAAGGCTCAGCCCACACTTCCCGATTTCTCCTATTGGTAGCACTTTGGCCTTCTGTAATGAACCTTCGCGCATTGGTAGTCGCCGTGTTCGCGGCAGTAGCAACCGCTGATGCTATTTCAATCGACCACGACAAAGTAGAGGCATTTGCTGAGCTCGAGCCCACCACGGTCTCCGAAAAAGCGGCGGTCCGGTTCAAACCTCGGCTTCGGATTACGGACGGATGCCACCCGTACCCGGCTGTGAACGCCGCCGGTGAAACCAGTGCCGGACTTGATCCAGCTTCATCCGGTGCTTCAGGATGTCGAGGAATTTTCGAGGACTCGCAGGTTTACGGGCGCTCCGCTTGGTACAGTAACGTCTGGGCGATCATGTACGCCTGGTACTTCCCGAAAGATGCCCCTGCCGATTTACCTGGTCGCCGTCATGAATGGGAAAACTGCATCGTGTGGATCGACAATCCTGCCTTGGAAAATCCGAAAATCTTGGGTATTTCAGTGTCGGGTGGCAATGCAAAGTACTACAACAGCGCGCCTCCGGACGAGCGCGGACTCAGTGGCGACACCCCTAAGATCGACTATCTCATGGGCGGCTGGCCTTCAGGGTATCACATTTTGGAGCTGACTTCATTGCGTGGCGGGTTTCAAGATCTAATCATGTGGGAGCAACTGACCGAGGAAGCGCGCGCTGCGCTACAAACAACGAAATTCGATGAGGCCTGGGTGCCCATGAAAGATGGCAACTTCACTGCTAACTTGAAGCAAGCTTGGCCATTTTAAACCTGTGAATTCGCTCGGTTTGGGGACTATATTCCAATGTTTTTATTCAAAAGTTTAGTCCAAGTCGTGGTATATCTTGAAGACATTCAAAACTCACCAATGTATACGCTTTCAGGCGTTCCAACTTCGTAAGACTTGCCGGTGTAATGCAGCAAACCTGTATCCGAGTCTATCTTGAATACTTGCATGTCGTTGGAGTCTTGATTCGCCACGATGAGCCAGTCATTGTAAATCACAAAGCTTTTGGGGGTCTCACCACGAGAGCTTTCCCAACCCAAGGATGTCAGAGTACCATCGCTTTCGTCGACTTTGAACATCGCAATCGAATTATGACCGCGATTCGACGAGTACAGGTATTGGCCGTTGCCGGATAGATGAATATCTGCGTTCGTGCTCTTGTTGGTGAAATCCGCCGGCAACGTTGTGATATTCTGCAACGCCGGTGCCACCAAGACAGCATCCTTTAGGTCGATCGAGTACACACCGACAGTATTCGAGATCTCGTCGGCGACATAAGCGAATTTGTTGTTTGGATGCATCGTCATGTGACGCGGTCCGGATCCTGGAGGACGTTTGACGGCTTCAAGGCTCCCTAAAGTCTTCTTGGACTTGCCCAGATTGTACTGGAGCAGCTCGTCACTACCCAAATTGGCCGCGATGAGGTGAGTGGTGTCAGGAATCCACATCGTGCTGTGAATATGGCCAGTTGCCTGTTGATCCATCACCACCTTGCTTCCGGAAGGGAAATCCTGGTGGAATGTCTCGTTCGAAATAGATCCGTCGTCGTTGAGTGAGAACATCGTAAGACTGCCGTCGTAGTTGGCAACGGTGAGGAAATCATCGTCCGGACTCAGTGAAATGTGCGTCGGGTTCCCGCCGTGTGATTCGACGGAGTTCAAAGGTTCCAGCGTACCATCAGAGCGCATGGTGAGCGCGAAAACGTACCCGGTTTTCGTTCCTGGATAGAATTTGGAGTCGTCGGTGACTGCGTTCACAGCGTACAGCACGCGCTTGTCATGAGAGAATGTTTTGGTTGACCCCTTCACATACACGGGGTTAACACCCACTGGCGTTACGCCAAGCGGGGACAGTGAACCATCGGTCGCATCCAGCTTGTAGGTGTACACCCCCTTGCCTTGACCAACCATCCAGCCTTCATCTCGTGTGTGGGTACCGGCAAAAGAATCGGTTGAGTCGTTTTCTCGATACTCTGCTTGGCAAAACTAGTACTTGTTGCGATGGCAGCGACGAGACAAAGCGGGATAAGACTCTGAAGATGCATCTTGGTTATTGAAAATTGGCAATTGAGAACTTCTTCTTGCTCCTGCAGATTGAAAAGTAAAAGCAGCTCCAGATTTTGACAAGGGCGAAGATGCGTATGGAATGGACGCGAGTATTGGTTTACCGTATCTCTCGTTTGTTTTCTCCACCACTTTGCACGTTGCCACGACACGCGGTTCGCATTATGCGATTGCAGCACACCAACATTTGCGATTAGCAGCTACGCATGGAATTACCGATCCTTGGCGGCACAACTGCTTGAAGTTTTAGCATCAGCGATGACTCCACTCGAGCCATTCGAAGGTGACGAAGGACCATTAAACAACTCAAGCAAGACAACTGACATGCCAATGCCGTGAATTTCCCGATATTTTACATCTTCCTATCTCCCAGGAACTAAGTCGCACAAACTTTGCGTAACCATTTCGTGTGTTCGGCTGTACATGTATTCGGTTGTTCAGTCCCCAATTCATTCGCAACTTGAATATCTTCATGGTAGCAGAATTGATAACGATGATTCTGCGCAGGGTTGATGCCATAGGTTCTGTATTTCGGCTAGTCTCGGCCTGTTTGAAGGCAACTACCATTTGATCTCTTATAAGTTTGAAGCAGAAGGCAGCTACCATTTAATATTTTATGAGTTTGAAGCAGATGGCAGCTACCATTTGTTCTCTTCTGTATCAGGTGATTGGCAGGTAATTGGTAGAAATTAGAATTAGCCACTTGGAAACTAGACCATACTGAAACTTAGATAAATTTAGGAGCAGACGTAGGAAGACACGTGGAGGCTTCTTGAAGCCTCCAGTCTTCTGAACTGCTCGGGAGCGCTCACTTCTCTTTTGGCGCTCTCTCCAAATAACCCCTCTTTGGTACACTAGTAGCACTTGTTGATCCCAGCCCCTGTCGACATAGCCCATGCCCCAAACGAAGGCCCAACTTCGAACGGAGATCGACCGACTCACTCAGGCGATAGCAGACAGCTCGAGAGTTCCAAACGAGCTACCAAAGTTTAAAGGGAAGAGAGGGGAAGACGTCAGAGAATGGCTCTTCCAAGTGGAGAACGCATGAGAAATCAATGGCATTATAATAGAAGGTTCAAGTACGAGACTTCCAGGGATCGCCGGGTCGGCGATGGAGAAGGATGGTTCATGCATTGGTCGTCAACGACTCGAAACGAGGAGCACACGTGGGGAATTTCCGTGAGCATGTGCTCCAACATTTTGAGGCGTCGAACTACCAATCCGCCCTTCGCGAGAAGCTTCAGAGCCTCAAGCAGACTGTGGACATCGAGAGCTACAACGGCGAGTACTCGACACTGATCTTTCGCGTTGAAGGCATGAGCGTCATTGACCAAGTGCTGTTCTATACGAGCGGACTCAAGCCTCGGACTCGCAGCTATGTCCGGCTGGAGGACCCAGCAACACTAAGTGAAGCTATGGACCTTGCTGTCAAGTTTGAAGTAACGCACTTCGTGGAGAACTCGCGTGACCGCCAAGTACGCCACGAAAAGGAGAGATCCTCAAACGACAAGCCTCGTGACCAAGGAAAGAAGGGAAAGTCGTTTCGTTCGAAAGGACGATTCAAGCCAGGCTCTAAGCCAAATCGAGCTGAAAGCCGTACCTGCTACTTCTGTAAGAAGACTGGTCATATCAAGAATGACTGTTTCCTGTGGAAGAAAGAACAAGAGAAGCAGAAGCCGGGAAACGACAAACCACGCCAGTGATTGAGGGTCCTGACGTGGGCAAGAGTGTAGCCAGAGCATTAATGGAGAATATCAGCCTAAATGTTCTGAGCGAAAACCCTCTCGTGTACAAGTCGCGTCCACTGTTCTCTGTCGAAGGAGAAATCAGTGTTGGCGCCAAAACGATACCAACGCAGAGCATGCTGTTAGATAGTGGTGCAACCACAATCTATGTCTCGAAACGTTGGGTTGAAGAACACCAGCTAACAACAACGAAGTATGCTGACAAGAGCATCCGTGTTAAGCTTGGTGACAACCATATCGTAGAGGTTTCGCCGGAAGTGTTGCCTCTGCGTGTCGCGGTGTCAGAATTGAGTGAAGCGCACAACTGCGTTGCAGTCGTGTACGCCATTCCTGATGAATTTGACTGCATTCATGGAATCCCGGTTTTCGAGGACATGTAGCCAAATGTCGACTGGAAACATCGCATGATTGAAGGAACAATATCAAAGATTCAGCGAGCCGAGCAAGCAAGCGAGGTCGATGTATCGATCGAGGAAGGCGGACCGGTTATTGCCGAAAGGCCTATCGGCGAAAAGACCCGATTCCTGTCGAGGTGCCGCGCTGGAAACGGATGTGAGGTCACCAACCAACCTTGTTCCTGCGCTGGAAATAGTCCCAAGTGTTGTCTGCGGGCATCACGTTGAAGTTTCAACTGGATCGAATCCGGCAGTGGAGGATGATAAGAAGTCGTATTCGGGTACGGCCGTTGTGGATGCTGAGGATAGCAGCAATGTCCGGGGCAGAGACACCATCACGGAGAGGATGTTCACGATGGGTGTTATCGATGATACTGGTGTGCAAGCCAAGTACATCACGTGGAAATAGTTCCGTAAATTCCTGGGATCAAGACCAAGACCGCTGACGAGCCAGACTTCATGTTGGTTTTGTCTAACGAGACAATCAAGAGTGTCGCCAAGGCACTTTAGCGACGCGACCAACCAGACAATGTTGGCAGTGCGAAAGCCCAGCAATATCTGGATACAGACTGGGAAAGCTTCCGAACCAACTCAGCTTACGATTTTGCTCATGGAGTACAAAGATACGGTCTTTCGTCCAGAACTTCCCGAGAGTTTACCAGGGAAGCGAGACATTGAGCGCAGGATCAACGAAAAAGATCCAAAACCTGGCAATGTATCGCCGGCAGTGGCGGCAGTCACCAAATTAACAACGAGAAATTGTTCGATGGGTCGAAGAGATGGTCCAAAAGAAGTTGATACGGCCAAGCATAAGTCCTCACGCTGCACCAACTTTCTGTGTTCGGAAACCGGTCGGATGGCGAATCGTTCACGATTATTGCTACCTGAATTCCAACACAATACGTCAGAGTATTCCAATGACGCGAAAGGAGGATATTTTGGATGCAATGGCCGGAGCATTCTACTTCTCCACGATGGACCTGATATCTGTTTATTACCAAGTCCACATGCGCGAAGAGAATATAAAGTTCACAGCATTCCAAGCTCCAAACAGACTCTGGTAGTACTTCGTACTTCCAATGGGAGTTTGCAATGCACCGGCTACCATGCATCGGCTGACATCGAAGATCTTCCGTGGGTTAAAGCAGATCAAATCGTTTTATGACGTCATTTACATCTTCACCAAGTGATATGACGTCCAAGAACACCTGGAAGCGTTGCGGAAGACGCTGGACAACGTTGAGTTGTCAGCTTACATGCGCTGCACTGGAAGGAAGTGTTTCCGCTATTTAGCTTCTCTTTCAGCAAAGAGCAAATGCTGCATGCCCGCTGTCGTCTCTTCTGTCTACCATCAGCATTTCCTTTTCGTCTGGCCTCCGTCTGCACTGGCATGTGTCGAGGGAACACCAGCTCGCCGTTTGCTCGGCGTAAGGTTCTGACCTCTCGTACGCTGTAGTTCAGACCAGTCCGAATTAATTAGCTGACAAAGCTCGAGATGCAATTGCTTCAGAACGCAATGTGCGACACCTTGGCCATGTTCGCGGCTGAGCGGGAACGGTTGTACACTATAAAAGCGTTTACAATTGCGACGTCAACAAACCCTAAAAACAGGCTTTTGTAATACTTCTTGAATCGAACGGCTTGTTGGAGTGAGTACCTGTAGATACCATGTACAATACATGATTAACGATCGTATAAGCGGTATCACACACGATAAGCAACGCACCTTTGCAGTCGAAGTTGATCATAAACGTTCACACCGTCCATGAATGTCTGATAGTCATTGAGAATTCTTGAACACGCAACTTCTTCTTGCTTTCCACTTTGAGCACGATGAACGATGCGGTTCCACTCCACACTCCCACCAGTGCATAACAGGTAAACTGGTCTGTTGTCCCACCAATTTCACATGAGTCATATTGGGCACCAACGTGGATTCTGCGAACGAGAAAGCTCTGTGGTCAATACTTTCTGGCTGTGAACTTTCCTTTTTCTGCTGTTACCCTTTAATTAGGGAGGCACAATCGGGTTACTCAGTCCTAGCTTGCTTTTCATCACCGTTCCGATACTATAGAAACCCATTATCAGTAACTGCATAGCAAGTGGCACGGATGTGTAGTAGCGGTCAAAGATTACAAGCCGATTTTGCTGGAAAGGTCTCTCTCCGAACGCAGCTTTCAGATTTCAGGCCACAGCAACTGGTCCTGTTCGTTCGCCACGGGCGGCAACGCCGTTTACAGTCTCAGCTTTTTCCAAGTACACTTCAAACCTGTAAAATACGCGATTTTAGGAGACATTTGTTGTATTAGACACGATAAACGACTTAGAAGATAAAAAAATAACGCGCACACCTGAAGACGTACGCGTTCACTCACCGAGTGCAATAGGCCGTCTGGGAGCAGCATAACATAAACAGCATTGCCATATTTGTGTGGTTTGTCTTTGACGTAAATGCGCATCCGATTGAATGCTGAGCTAGAAGGCAACATGGCTTCGTCAAATGCCACGATGGGGGAGGTTTGTACCCTGCTCGGAGCATCTTTTGTAGCTCATCGATGAGCGGGCTTAGCTTCCACGCTCGGTCAGTAGATGCTTTGGGGTCTGCGTTGCTGCTGAAGTGCAAATTCCGAGAGATATGCATGAAGCGATCTCAAGCCATGAAGCGACCTAAGAAGCCGCGAGGGATGCCCCCTCGTCGGTTGTCCTCCAGTGGTTCTAAATCTTCTCTTTGTTTGGAGCAATCACTCGTGCCACCAGTAGTCCGATGAATATACACAACTCTCGTCCAGAAATCGTCGGGAGCGCTACCAGTTTGCTTTTGATCTCAGCCTTTGTTTGTCTTCGATAGGTAGGCTTCTTTCGCTCTCGGGCGTACTGACCATCCACACGCTCATCCATTTTTTCTAGGAAAACAGCATCACTGTTTTGAGTAATGTCGTCCCACACACGAGGTGACATTAAAAGAATAGAGCGCATGCTGGCGTGGATGCTGCAGCAATTGCTGCCTCTGTTGGTCCGTACTCGCCTTGGTAGAGCCCCGAAAATCGATCTGCATTGCATCGAAAGCGCGTGCTTGATAAGGGCCGTCCATGTATGGATACGGCTCGCGAAAGCATGCATCAGATCACCCGTTGTAGCCATTTCCCGTAGGAGTTTGTTACTGCGAGTCCCACTGAACCCATCCACCGTCACCCTTTCGATTCTACCAATTGCTGCCAGAAGCCCTTCGTCGAATTGCACACCAGAGGGAGCTTTAATATCTTCGTGAACGAGTAGATCTGCAGTCTCTTGATCGTCGTCATTACCGTTGCTGAAGCCATCGTCATCTTCTGCATCGGACTCAAGAGTGACGAAGTCAACCAATTGCTCTCCAGGTGCCAACATGTTATCGTCTTCTATATCACCACACATGCAAGATAGCAGTCACAATCGTATATCCTTAGCATGTATATACATGATATTTCTTACCAATATCAAAGCCGCTGATGCTCAATGCCAACAACCATGGAGTGACCATGGTGCTGAACTACAGTAACTGCTGTGAGCTGGGGCTGTTGGACAGGATCACTCGATGAATCGGGTGTCAATCCTGCATATCAAAATAATACACGACGTAACCACAGTTAGCATGTATCGGACACGTTAATCACCAGTACGTAAATACCTTCGCTCGCGGACTTGGTCGCGTCGGACGTGCTCGTCGTGCTGTCCTTCTGTTTCTGCCTCTTCAACACCGCTTCACAAACACACAATTAGAAGCGGCCGACCACCAGCACATTTGTATCCATGCGTACCAAGGTCGATCCGATCCAGATACTGCATGAGCTCCTTTGGTCCGACAAAAAAATCAACCTTTCTCTAAGAACCTTGTGAGAAGCGATCTTTGGGGATCTGAAGAGTTGCCTCCTGATTTGAAAAAGACTTAACCCCCAGTCAGTCGAAGACTGATTCAACCCACGCATACAAGATGCTGATAGAAGTATGCCATACAATCTTTCATACTGTTTGTAGTACTTAGTTTTATAACCTAAACAGAGTTCAATTTGCTTCCTAAGGCTCAAGTCGTGCAAGTCTCCTGTGACACTGAGTGCGAGCAGACCCTAGACGTCTTCGCTGCCCTTCTGAAGCTCCTTCGACCAAGGGTCGTTTGGATCTCCGCCTGTTGTCAAGTCATGTTAGGCTGGGGTCTTAGGCGAACTCGCTTAGGGCAAACCCCAGTCTATTTCATATCTTAGTTGGGGGAGGTCAAGGCCAAGCCCATTTCATATTCCAAGTGCCGAAGACCGTCTGGACCTGCAGTCGACGACCAAAGCCTGCGACCAAGGAACTGCTTGCGCGAAGCGAAGATTAAGTAGCGTCATACCTGCAAAGCGAACTGTTCTCCCGGATTGAGGAGCGATGCGCGTCTGTCAAGGGGGTCCTCGATTATACCGATTATCTTGGACCAAGAACCCTCATCGACATCGGTTTAGCCTTTCGGTCAAGGATAGGACAAAGAATCAAGAACGCTGCATATCGTGTAGTATACAAGAATCAAGGAGCTCTGCATTTGTTATATTACGAAGTGTTACGTGTGGTGCTCTACGCGCGTAGTCGACTTCTTCTCCCCCGGCATTCAAGACCAAGAAACAAGGGACGAAGGTAGAGACCACGGAGACCCACAACCTTGAAATCTAACAACACAAATCGGTGGAACACTGCAAGAGGTTAATCGAGCCAAGAGGGATTGCACAAGGAACACGCCAGTCCTTGGAATCGAGACCCTAGATCACTAGAGTCTCGGTTCTTAGGTCCTGTGCTCAAGAAACAAGACCGCTATACACCCTGGACGGAAAAGGTTCACCACCTCGTCTCAGTTGTCCAAATGATGACTGTGATGAGGGTGGAGGTTGTGGCCTTGGAGAAGAACATGATACAGCTGTTGGTGACGAAGAAGGCGTACGAGAAAGCTCTGGAGATACTGCTGTGGTGAGTGAGGGGCTAGCGAAATGGAATGTACTTATGCTGTGGGTCGCGGCGCTAACAAGACTTCTGCAACGAAACGTTCTACTCGGGGAAAGTATGGGGCCGGGGAGAGATGCTCTTTTACTTCAGTACAAGTCCAATTTTCTTCTTAGTTGACATGCTACTTGGTACCTGATTGCATAACACAACCATCAGGCAGCTATTTTCCACATCCAAAGTGCAAAAGATTCGTACATTTGACGGAAGGCGAGCTGTTGCGTTGCGAGTACCGGAAACGTGGAACGTCCGTCACAAAATGTCCCTCGCGTATTGGTACTGCTGCCGGCAATACTTGAGTTTCCTGGGGCAAAAGTATCGGTAGGTTCAGCATCGCTATCGCCTTGTAAGCCTTCCCCATTGCTACACGCCCTGACACTGACACTATGAAGCGCATATTCTGCCCAATCATTAGCGAGAAGCTCGTTGTGACGTGGTAGAGTACTACGCGATAGCACTCTACCACGTCCACCTCTCAGTGGCGTCCGAACCATTGCCGAGATACGGCTTCCCTTTACCAACTGTCCTCCACGAAAAAGCGAATGCTTCGAACTCTTGCTCGTGCCCAGTAAACCCCGCCTCTCCTACCATATTTCACAGGTCATCCATATAGTCATTCCCACCTAACTGAGTAGCCTTGTAGTTGTTCGGAAATCGCTGCACAATTTTGAGGGAGGGAGAGTTGCTGAATTTAGCTCAAATTTGCGCATTAGTCCCGTGCGAATTCGTGCGGGCTTTAGCCCTCGGTCCGCCATCTCTTAAGCAAAAGTTTTCATCACACGTGTGAGGTGTGCTGGACGTGACTCACGGCGCGTCGTTACGTGGACTGCCAGTTGGTACAAACCCACCATGTTTTGGCGCTCACACTTGAGCTGCTTTCCTCTCTACTGGCAGCCCGCGTACGGCATTGCCAGCTTGCACTGCTTGCAAGCACAAAGCAGGATGTGCTTCCGCATGTCGTGGGGGTAGGGTTGGTGCAAACTGTGCACGGCGCTTGAGAGCGTTTTGCGATCCGATAGGCTTTGAGTGAGTCCAAGAGGATATCAGCGTCCTCTTTGTTAAAATGTGATAGTAAGCTAGTGGGTGTTTACACTCAACCCAAGAAAGGAACCGGAATACGCTACTAAACGTCACTTGTTATCCACTGGGCAAATTCGAGACTGAGGCCAGTCTCAAGCTCCCATAGCTATCCTATTTACATATAAAGGTTAGCGACTCTCTGCAGCTCTCCACAGCCACACGATCTTTAGCTACAACGGACACGACTCCTTGTACAAGATTTCACCACCACTAACCAACTTATCGATACACCAGCGTCACCGTATTTCAACACTCTTGGGTGAGGTCGACAGCAAGCTCGATCCAGGGTAGGGCACGGGACATGGTAGGTAGATATAGAAGCACTGTACGGTTGGTAGTGGCGTGTGTTTATAGTGTCGCTAGTTTCAAAATTGGGTGGCAATCGAATGGCTATCAGACATGGTTTTTAGAGCGTAATAAATGATATTGTGATCCCTTATCGCTTTTGAAAGGTAATGTCAGCATTTTAGAGTTGACATAAGGAAGAAAGGTTTTGAGTGCTGGTAGTATAGTCTGAGTGGTTCTGTTTTATTGCAAGTGTTTTGAGGTGGTTCCCCCGTCCGAAGCGAAATGGCCCGGCCATGTCCGGGTATTCGCACTAAACTCAAATAAAACGGCTGCGGGAATCGCTCCAGTCTCAAGTACCGGTATAGTTGTTGCGTTACAGGTGCTTTTCTGGTATTTCTTCACGTAAAAACACATCGTTTTACTCGAGGTGAGTGTCATCTTTGTTGTCGTGATGGATCACTCGCGTAACCACACTTGTCGTGATGCAAATTTGCTGCATTGTCGTTATAGTATCCAGTCTCCTGGACTAAATGTCTGCATAAACACCTGGCCTGAACTACAAGGAATGACACCGGAAAGTACACTTTTCTCGCTATGAACTCTATTGTTGTTGAATTCGCTGTGCAGCAAAGGTAGAACATGTTTACTCTCTTGGTCAATGATGCCGTGAAACAAGTATACGTCCAGTCCGCGTTCAATCGCAAGAAACTAAGGTAGGGCGTAGTGGTCCATACGATCAAGGCTGACAAGCACTCTTCAAAACTCCTCTTGAGATCAACTTGTCCTAGCGCAAATTCCAATATGATGATCCTCCGCCTGCTCGCAACCATAGCTAGCCTGACTACTGCCCACGCTGCCATCATCAAGTACGACGAGGTCGAACCTTTCCCACAGCCTGAGGCCCTCACGGTTTCCGAAAAAGCTGCCGTCAAATTCAAGCCTCAACTTCGAATTTCGAGCGGCTGTCACTCCTACGCCGCCGTCAACGCTGCTGGGGACACAAGCTCCGGTGCCGACACAACAAGTGGCTGGGGTAATTGGGTATGTCGTGGCCCCAAGGTTGGTTCACAAGTCTATGGGCGTTCGGCGTGGCATAAGGACGTGTGGGCCATTATGTATGCATGGTACTTCCCAATGGATGAGGACACAGTGCACGCTTGGGAAAATGTCGTCGTTTGGATCGACAACCCTGCACTTGAAGCACCGACGATCTTGGGTGTTTCGGCGGCGAATACTGGTGGGTATTTGAGATATGCCCCGCCAGAGAGGAGGTGGCTGGATGGAGATAGTTTTCAAATTCGCTACGAGTTGGAGATGTCAGATGGATACAAATATGCAAAGTATCATGACTTAGATGTGACCTGGCTAGGTGGTGATTTCCAGGACCTCATCATGTGGGATCAGTTAACCGGGGAGGCTCGGACTGCACTACAAAACACCGACTTTGGGGATGCTGTCGTGCCGTTTAAAGACGGCAATTTCACGGCAAACCTAGCGTTCGCAACTCCGTTTTCAGGGTAACTCTTCCTGATGGTGCATGTGTGCTGATTTCCAAGTCCTCACTAGCTAGATGTATGGACTCGTGTGCATTTTATTGAAGGACAATCAAGGAATAATCACTTCGATTAAAAGCAAACGCGCTTTACGCACATTGATTGAAAACAGTCATCCCAGAAGTAATCACTCCTTTCGGTCTAAGAACGTGTACCATTGGATGTCTTGTACAGCGTCTCGCTCGCTCTAAGAACGATCAAGCAAGGCATGCCTTAAACTTTCAGTACACTTTGAGTTGCACAGCCACGAATGCGAGTCGAATCTTAGATACACTTCAGCGATCAGCGAGAATAGGTATCTACAGACAGTGTGAAGGTCTTGATTTCTGGTTATCAACGCAGAAGTTCGCTATTACACCCCGCAACAGTGGAGAATACAATTCATCCCGATCAGATTAACTACTTCAACACTGCTCAAGAGATGACAATCTTTTACTAGTCAATGCAGACAATGAAGTACGAAATACTGTACCAATTAATCTCCTAGATTTCCGCGACATCCAGGCACTGCACCTTGCTGACCTCGTACGAGTTTCCAGTGTATGTCAATTTGCCCGTCGCGGCATCCACCTTGAACACATACATGTCACCAGAGCCCTGGTTCGCCACGATCAACCAGTCCTCGTAGATGACGAAACCACGCGGCGTCTGACCACGAGTGCTTTCCCATCCGACCGAAGTCAGCTTGCCGGTCGTCTCATCAATCTTATAAATCGCGATCGAGTCGTGTCCACGGTTCGACGCGTACAGGAACTTGCCGTTTCTCGAGAAGTGCACATCCGCTGCGGTGGTCGTGTTGGTGAAGTCAGCCGGGATCGTCGAGATCTTCTGCACGACTGGGCCCACCACAAGCGCCGCCTCCGTGTCGATGTTGAACACATTAACCGTGTTCGCGAGCTCGTTGGTGACGTACGCAAACTTGTTGTTGGGGTGCACCGCCATGTGGCGAGGTGCGGAACCCGGCTGGCTGTCCACGTTCTTCTCGAGGCTCGTCAGCGTCTGCTTCGATGCATCCAAATTGTACTGCAGCAGCTCATCGCTGCCCCAGCCAGCCGCGACCACGTGGTTCGAGTTGGGCAGCCACGTCGTGCTGTGTACGCGCCCAATGTCTTGTTGTGGAGAGACGACCTTGCTTCCCGTGGGGAACTCCTGATTGAAGGACTTGTCAGCGAGCGAGCCGTCCGTGTTGATCGGGTACATGGTGATGGTGGCGCCTCCGTAGCTGGAAACAACAATGAAGTCCTCGTCGGGACTGAGCGAAATGTGCGCCGCCGCGGAGGTACCGGGCGTCTCAACCGTGTTCAGGAGCTCGAGCGAGCCGTCCGTGTTTACAGTGTAGGCGTGAACAGTGCCGGCTTTCGTTCCCGGGGTGACTTTCGAGTCGGAAGTCGATGAGTTGATCACGTAGACCGCTTTCTTGCCCTCGGAAAAAGTCTTGGTCGTGCTCGAACATACTTTGACCCGAGCGCAGTGGTGCCGGACGCCGTCAACGAACCGTCCGTCGTGTCGAGTTTGTACGCGTAGATGCTGGCGCCGGTGCCGAACAGAATCGGTTGCGTCGCTGCTTGGGCAGCAACGCTGGCCACGGCAGCCACGAAGCAGAGCAGAAGACTAGGAACGCGCATAGCAATGGATGGCGAGAAGGGAGGTAACTCGAAGCAGCAAATATGCAAGTGAAGATGGCGGTTGGAATGCTTGCGGCCGCAACTAAGTCAGTTGATACCTTGACGAAGTGCTTACACATCCAGAAATTAATCTTTGTGGTGTCGTAGAGACTGCGACTGTGCTCTGTTGTTTGCAAAGATGAGCGGAATTGTGGTCTCATGGCGTGCCCATGGCTGGAAGCTGTGCACAGATGGGATCCTCTCCTTCAGCAGCTGGCTGAAACGTGCCCGGCCTGACTCATGCATCAACAGTACACTGATTGTTTGTATTCGAAAAGTTGAAGTACAAACGGCGAAGAGTGTTCCAGGGCGACAGCAGTCAATGTCACGGTGGACTAATAGGTAAGTAAGTCCGAGCAGTATTAATCGTGGCGAAGAAGTTCCCCGTGAACTTCGGACCGGCGAGTAATTCACAGAGCGCAGCGACCCCGTTAGCTTCTCTCCATTCTTGCGACCAAGCTGGCGGCATCGACACCAGTGGCATCAGGTTAAACATCGCACTGCGCCTCACCACCATGATGGAGGCACCATCTATCGAAACGTGATGAATGCGTGCTGAGTCTGGGATTGGAGACGCCACTCTATGTCTTCACGCTCGACGTGCTTGCCAATCATTTTCCCGCTGTCGTCGTTGTCTGCAGTCGTACACGCGGACATTCACAGTCAATACGAGAGCAAGCCCACACCTCAATGACTTCCAACACTGCACCTCAAAATCAAAACACTGCACAGAAACACCAACAGCTTGCATTTTTACGAGGTCTCGACCACTACGTGCGATTCATCCCATTAGTACTCCGAAATGAACAGGCAAAAGACTTTGCTGGCCTCGTACGAGTGGCCGGTGTACGCCAATTTTCCGGTATCGGCATCCACCTTAAACACTTTCATGTCGTTCGAGTTCTGGTTTGCCACAATCAGCCAGTCCTCGTAGATAGTAAATCCTCGTGGAACTTTGCCACGCGAGCTTTCCCATCCGAGAGACGTGAGGGTGCCATCCTCTTCATTGATCGCAAACATTGCGATCGAGTCGTGGCCGCGGTTCGATGTGTACAGGAATTTGCCGCTGCTTGATAGATGGATATCTGCACTTGTGGTAGTTCCTGTGAAGTTAGCAGGAAGTGTCGTGATGCTCTGAACAGTGGGGGTCGTTAGCAGTGCATCACTTCCATTAATCGCGTACACACCGACGGTGTTCGAGATTTCATCAACCACGTAAGCAAACTTGCTGTTCGGGTGCACCACCATGTGACGCGGTCCCGATCCCGGCGGGCGAGAAATTGTCTCGAGACCCTCCAGAGTCTTCTTCGATGCATCAAAATTGTAGTGCAGCAGTGCATCGCTACCCAGATCCGCAACAACCACGTGGTTGGAGTTGGGTAGCCACGTCGAGCTGTGGATGTGTCCTGTGCTTTGTTGGGGCATGACAACGTTGCTGCCGTTGGGGAATGTCTGGTGGAAAGTTTCTTTGCCGATAGAACCATCGTCGTTGAGAGGGAACATGGTAAGGGTGCCTCCGTAGTTCGCGACAACCAGGAAATCCTCTTCAGGGCTCAGAGAGATATGCGCTGGGGACACACCGAGCGACTCGAGTGAGTTAAGAAGTTCCAGTGTTCCGCTCGAGTCCACTGAGAATGCGTATACCCGACCGGTTTGTGTTCCAGGGAGAGTTTCGGAGTTGCTAGTCACGGCGTTCACAGCGTAGATCACTCGCTTGCCGTGAGAAAAGGATTTGGTCGAACCGTGGACGTATTTGGTGGGGATCGGTGCGACGTCGAGGGGCGTGAGTGAGCCATCTGTGGTGTCGAATTTGTAGCTGTATAATCCTTCGCCCGACAGGTTGAAGTGGGCGGTCGAGTTGGCTGACGCGAACAGAATCGGTTGTTTGGAAGCTCTTGCCGATTGTGCGGGTGATTCAGCGGTAGAGCCCGAGGCAACAACCATGAAGCAGGAGAGAAGAATCAGAAGGCGCATCCGGTCGCTTTTGTGTTGGGCTGTGGGGTTTACTTGAGCGGAGTGAGGAAAATTGAAAAGTGAGAGACCTGTGGTCTACGACCTGGTGTGACAGCATCAAACTCGATTCGACTAAAAATGGTAGAGCAGCGGGTTGAGATTACAGTGCGTTCCCAGCACCAACTGTCCACACTAACAAAATACTACGTAGTTGTTTCGAGCAAATGGTTTAAACGAATATGTCGAAGAGGATGACGGGACGAATGGTCCAGAAACAACAAGGATTACAGGACAAATATGCCCATGTAAATTCTCGAGCTGTATGTTGTTTGACTTACAAATATTAGTTAGACTTGAAAGTGATTCATTTTGTTTTGGACTTGAAGAGTGCAGAACGAGAAAGTTGTTGCAATTAATCATTGTATCCCATGTACAATTAATGAGATTAATGCGCTGGCGTCGATTAATCGGCTTGATTCATGTGACAATACTCAATAATCGCAGAGTAGTAACCAGCAAGAATTTCAGAATGAACAATGTAAAGAAATTGCTGGTATTGACCACGTGTATGTGTTTTTATCTGTTGATAGCGACTCGATACCTGTTTACCGAGGACCATCCGATTAAAATTCCGAAACCCACAAGCACACTGCTGTTCCGATCTCGTACGAGTTGCCAGTGTACGACAATTTTCCCGTCTTGGCGTCGATCTTGAACACGTACATGTCGTTCGAGTTCTGGTTCGCCACGATGAGCCAGTCGCCGTAGATCGTGAAGCCGCGCGGGACTTCACCACGAGTGCTCTCCCATCCGAGAGACTTCAATGTGCCGTCCTTCTGGACCTTGAACATGGCAATGGAGTCGTGGCCACGGTTCGACGTGTAGAGGAACTGACCGTCACTAGTAACGTGAATGTCTGCGCTCGAACTAGTGTTCTTGAAGTCGGCCGGCAACGTCGTGATCTCCTGCACCGATTTAGACGACAGCAGAGCCTTCTTCGAGTCGATCTTGTACACACCAACAGTGTTCGACAGCTCGTCCACGACGTACGCAATGTTGTTGTTCGGGTGCAGTGCCATGTGACGAGGTCCCGAGCCTCCCGGACGCTTCACAGTCTTCAAGCTTTGCAGCGTCTGCTCCGTTGCTGCCAGGTTGTATTGCAGCAGCTCATCGCTGCCCAAATTGGCGGCAACAACGTGGTTCGAGTTGGGCAGCCACGTGGTGCTGTGGATGTGGCCCGTGGCCTGCTGGTCCATGACGACCTTGCTGCCGTTTAAGAATTCCTGGTTAAATGACTCGGCGGCGAGGGATCCGTCGTCGTTGAGCGGGAACATCGTTAGACTGCCGCCGTAGTTCGAGACCACGACAAAGTCCTCTTCCGGGCTCAGCGAAATGTGCGTCGGGGATCCGCCGTGCGTCTCGAGCGTGTTGAGGAGCTCCAAAGTGCCGTCCGAGTTGAGGGTGAGAGCCGACACGAAGCCGGTTTGGGTGCCGGGGTTGTCGGTGGATTTGTCGCTGACGGCGTTGATGGCGTAGATCACCCGCTCACCCTGGGAGAAAACCTTGGTCGTGCCCTGGATGTACATGGGGTTGATGCCGAGCGGGGTGACACCAAACGGCGTGAGCGAACCGTCGGTGGTGTCGAACTTGTACGTGTAGATACCCTTGCCGGTGCCGTTGATCCATCCTTCGTCGCGGGTGTAGGTGCCGGCGAACAGGATCGGTTGCGTGGCAGTTTGGCCGGTTTGCTTGGTAGCGCCGGCAGCGACACCGGTCACCGCGGCCGCCAAACACAGAAGAAGACTCGGGAGGTGCATGCTGAACCTTGACGAAAGGAAAGTGCACTACAGCGAAAATTGGAGAGTGAGTTCGCGAGTCGCAATTGTCGCCCGCCCACTCCCTTGGGTGTCACGCGAACCGTGCTTCCGTCACCACTTACGTTCTCAATTCCCAGTTACGAAAAGGCTGGGGGTGAACACATCCGTCGGGTATATCATCCGAGCCCAGTTGATGTCTGGAATTGCGAAAGGAAGGTGCACCACAGAGCATCTGTGGTCGACAGGAACAGCCGCACAAATGCTTCGGAGGATACCGTGTCGGTTCCAACAGCACTGGGTGCATCGGCTGAACGTTGAAGCCGACGGAATTCAAAGGCGGACGCTTGTGATAGAGCTTTCTACATGACATGCAGCGGTTTTCACTGCGCAACTTGCACGCACGCATCAATAGTAAGTGCATTCAGCATGAGTAAGATTTGTTTATAATCTGTAAAATCGCGATGGTCACCGATCCTGTCCGGTTCATCAACGATGCAGTGAACTCGATTTGCTGTCGTAGAACGTTAAACTCCATGGCATCGGTCGGTATGTTTGCGATCTAGGCCAACCGTTGGCCTAGATCGCAAACATTTGCAAGGTTTCCCCATTCGAATTCCAGGTACCGCTCCTTCAGGCCTGTTGCCGCCACCTTCAAGACGGTGTTGCATTTTGCTGTCCGTGGACTCAATTGGCTTCAGAGTCAGCGCTATGATGTACCGTCACTGATGTGGGTGTTACTCTCGGGTGTCCGTACCCAACATGGCCACAAGCGTGCTTTGAGTAGCCAAACATGTCTTCCAGGAGCCAATACTTACAAATTCACTCTACTGACATGAGTATATTGAACTCGAGTCATTTGAGTGCAATTGATGCGGATTGGTGACGTAGGTACGGACAATTCGAAGCGATGCACTTAGTCAACGTATGTTAGTCTTGTGTCTAGGCTCTGCGCTGATGGACCACGTTGCTTATCGTCATCATCGTTGACATCGTCGCTTGTGTTCACGACCGAAGCCCATTGCGCCATCTTCTTCATGCCATCGATGGTCAGCAGCTCCACAAACTCCGGGTGGGCTTGCCACGCAAAAAGCCACTCTTCCTCACCAATGTAGTCGTCCTGGTCAAGATCGGCCTCGCGGAAAATCTGGTTCACAGCAAGCGGGATCTCCTTTTCCACTTCCTCCATCAAGCTTTCGATAGCTTGCACACCTCGAGCCAAAGCTTCATCTTGACTGGATGACAGCGCCTCGACCTGCTCGTTCTCCATCTGAATTTGCACCTGATCGTGCAGCAATTTAGGAAATAATTTCTTGACAGCTGCAATGCGACGCTGCATGGCAACGGTGAGCTCTTCGCGGGTAATTTTGCCATCCCCTCTTGAGTTGACAACTTCAAAAGACTGAGCGCTTTCTGCTCGAACGTGCCCTTGGTCATCAAATACACACCCACCACGAATTCATCCATAGAAAGCCACTCCTTTGGCGTCGCACTCGTCTCAAAACTCGAGAAAACTGCACCTGCAAGGGTAGCACTATCACTGACATCCTTCAGGTCTTCGTACTCGTCACCTAGCGCCATACAGGCAGCCGTAAACCCGCCATAGTATAGTTTGCCATTTCTGTCGGCGTAATCTTGGAACACTTCGGCCAGATTGTCGTAGGTTTTAGAGGATATGCCACCTTTGATGCGGCGGGAAGCCCTGGACTTGGCGATATTCCTTGTTGAAGATACTTCTGATGCCGATATAGAATTCGTCTGCTTAGAAGTTGTAGCACTGTCGTCTAGTGAAGTAGTTCTTGCTGCAGTGTGCACCCCAGAACGTTTTGCCACTGTTGCATTTTGCTCAGAGGTATTTGACGCCGATCGCGGTGTAGATCCATACAGCTTTCTCGCACGTCCGATGAAAGCGTTGAGTTGACTCAGGGCGACATCGTCGAAAAAGAGCTGGATGGCGTTGGCGTGCAAAATCGACGACACCTCAAACGTGACCTTGAAGTCGATCTCACAGCTTCCAGGCGTACTGCACGGCTTGAATATCCACTCACTATCATAATCTCAATAAAAAAATAGTCAGCAAAGATACCTCGTCAGCCTAAAATATTAAACTATCGAACCTCTCAATCCGCTTAAATGTCGGCGAGTCAATGGCCTTGACCACAATCTTGTTTGGTCTAGTAAAAAAAAGTTTATCGTCAATAAACCAATAGTGCACCTAAACAAAAATTAGTTTTTGGATACCTGATCATGAGCACTCTGGACGTATAAGATTCTGTGAATAATTTAAAACCGACTTTTAGTGCCGCCTCCATCACATTGTCGTTGGGTCTCCGCAGCACTCGCGACTCCACACAGAACGGCAGGAACTCCCGATAGCGATCGACGTCCGCCACCACGTCGAACATTTCGTCGCAGGTGAACGGAACAACTTTCGACTCTTTGTGCGATTTCGTGAGAGAACGCGTGGGCGACAGGAAGGAGAAGAAGGTGGCGCGTTGGTCCAACGTCGTCGCAGTGGCCAACGATGGACGGAGACGTCGCATCGACAGCCATCGCGATCCGAGCATTCTGAGCCTCTCGCTCAGATTTAGGAATCCTAAAAGCTGAAGTTCGTAACAGGGTGTTACAGGAAGGTGGCACGAAGGTTGATAGAATAAAATAGTCTTTTTGTCAACTGATACCACAGGAATCAACAGCTTTAGGTCGCTTTTTTAGCGTGTGCGGAGAGGTAAGGAGGCTAGAATGATAGATTACTACGGGCTTACGTAGTAGTAGACGAGAATTGCAACGTCTGAGATTGCTAACGCAGGTGTATTTAAAAGAGACAAGATGTCAGCCTCCTTCCCTCAGGTATGTCATTCTCTCTTCATGATGTTTGTTGATTCTGGGGTTTATCTTGTCGTTTCGATGGCTGGTAGGCGATCGCACCAACGGTCCAATTGACGAAGGAGCTGGAGTCGCTCTTGGAGTTTCTGACGCACCAGAAACCTTCTGTGGCGGCAGGCGACCGCGAGTTCAATGGTACGTCCATTGCATGCAGCGTTGCATTGCTGCTGGCTTGCTGACTGAGTTACTTGCTCTCTGGCGACGATAGAGCTAGCGCAGCTGAGTGAGAAGGAGCTGGACGCGAAGATCCGCGAGCTCGAGAACTGGAACTTCCGGCTAAATCTGGACGAAGGTGCGTCTTCAGTACGGAGTCGATCAGCTGCATACAACAATGAAGCTGAGCGATGTCGTTTGTGTCCGTAAAATGTGGCTGTCTGTAGCGAAAGAGATGCGGGACAGCATCAGTCTCGGGATCGTCTCAGAGCAGCATCAGTCTACCAATTCCTAAACGCCAATTTGACAGACCGAGGCAAGCAATACAACAACACCAAAACAGAGAAGCGACAGGCGTTTTACGCTGCATACTCGTCCACTGCAGCCAGGCAGCGAAAGTATCATCTTGGTAAGCGACTCGCTCAGTGGCTTTCGTCGCTGCAGGCAATTGTTGAATGGGCAAAGTCGGCACCACACGGCAAATCAAGCCAGCCGCATCTGGCGTGACGCGCACCATTATCGTACCTTAGCGAATCTTTTTTCGGCGCATGCGCTCTTCGTCTCCGCACATTATCGAGGCGTCAAGTGCGTGTCGCCACCGCTTCAGCCGTCAATCACAATAGCTCAATGGCAACGGCATCAGCCGAAATTCCACTTCCGGCAGTGCAAACTCCAGGCAAATCCCAGAGTCGCCGTACACGACGTCGATGTTCCCGTCCAGACTGCTCCAAAGTCGACGCCGGCGGAGGGTTCTGTGTCGGGCACGGCGGTGGCAAAAGTGCTCCTTTCCAGGCTGCACCAAGGGCTATCAGACCGGAGGGTTCTGTCGACGGCACGGCGGCGGGGCGCGGTGTCAAGTGCAAGGTTGCGTCAAGGTGGACGCGGGTCGAGGACTCTGTCGAGCTCACGGCGGCGGCAAACGCTGCCAAGTCGCGGAGTGTCCGAAGGCGGATGTCGGAGGCGGGTTCTGCACAGCCCACGGCGGAGGCAAACGCTGCTCGGAGCCAGGATGCACCAAGATTGACCAGGGAGGTGGCAAGTGCAGAGCTCACGGCGGTGCCAGGAGATGTCGACGCCGCAACTGCAAGCAGCCTGCACGAGGTTCTACCGGGTTTTGCACCGAGCACGGCGGATCGAGAGTTTGCTCGGTGATGAGCTGCAGACGACTTGTACGACTACCTGATAGCACAGGGACGATGTGCGCCACGTGCGCCAAGAGTCAGCCGGCAGAATGTGACTCCAGACAGAGTAATGCGAGTGAGACTGAACCAGTGCAGACCTCTAGCGCGTCCATGCTAGATTCTTTCTCGCCGATGTCATCGCCTGCACGTAACGCACGTTGCCATGGCGCTCACATCGCCAACTGCTTGGAAAATGGTTGTGCCAGGAGTTTTGGCGCAAATTGCAATTGTGTCGAGGACTGCACCTGCAATAGTCCAACGTCATTGTCTACGTCCAGAGAAGCGCCCGTGATAACCAGTACTAGCATCACCACTAGTGCGAATATGATCACGACTCCGACGATTGTCGCGAATGTAACCAGAGACTTCCAATCTTTGCTTCGCAGTAGTGATTCTCCAACGCCATCTCCTAGGGCTACTATGATTATGCGCATCGTACTGCAGATCAAGTCTTATGCGAACGCGTTGGGGATGAAGGCGATCACGGCGCTCTTGTCATCGATTTCAGGAGTTCGGAGTGTACACGTGGTTTCTAGCGGAATATTGTCGGGCTCTTCACCGATGTCTTCATCACCAGCAGATGATAGTTCAAGTATAAATGAAAACCCGTCGTCGGAACTCGTCGTGGTGCGTGGAGGACAGTCGCTGGACCTAGATTCATCATTGGCGACCCTGAGAAACCTCCAGCTCGCACAAGTTAATGTCATCGAGCAGACATCGACAACCTGGACTCGAAAGGAGGTGGTGCTTCACATTCCAGACATGATGTGTCCAGGCAACTGTGGGTCGTCCGTGCTCAATGCATTGCGCGTTGCAGAAGGCGTGGAAGCAGCTAAGCTGCTGTTCGAGCGCAGACAAGTAGTAGTTCGTGGAGATATGCACGCAGAGGCGCTCTGTACGACTGTGGCAGATATTGGATTCGACGCACAAGTGGTTTCGAAGACGCTCTTACCTCGACGCTTCCGGTTCCGTGTTGATGATCTGAGTGACGTGGGATTGCATGGCCTTAAATTGAGAAGCGCCTTGGAGGCTGTCGAGGGAGTCGAGACTATTGTACTCCTCACAGACCGCGCCGAAGTGTTGGTCGTTGCAACCCTTTTGCATGCAAACTCAATCGTGAAAGCTGCTGAGGCTGTTGGTTATGAAATGCTCGAGTTATCGGAAGAAGCTTGGGGGATACCCATGGAAGTGGTGCCAACAGCGTTCGGATCAGACCCCACGGATTCCAGAGTATCGGAAAACGACGACCGCCAATCCCATCAGTGCGATATGAATATCTGCCCGCACAATGGTTGCCCGAGGTATATGACGACGGTAGCTCATACAGCGGCTCTCGCTGTCGGTTGGGCAGTACCAGGCTGTGGTATGTCCGTCGGTGGAGAGTGTACTTGCGGCGATGGATGCAAATGCGATGGTTGTCCCGAGCACAACCCGATATCATAAGGGCCAAGTGTGCCTTATTCAATGCTATGTTCTTCCAATGAGTCAAATATTTTTCCTCCAACTTGGCACTGCTCGTGGTTGAATAGGTATGTGGCCAAAGCTCTTGACCTTTACATCAGGTAGAGCTTTCTCGCCGGGGATGTAGTCGTCGTGTGCACCCTGGCGCGCCCTCTGACGTGCTCTTTTTCGTAGCTCTTCTTTGCTAAGATCCCGCGCTCTAGAAGCTTCTGTTGCATTGAATAGCAGTGTTGCTGTCGGGGTACTAGGGCTACCTTCACCGGCGTTGTTATCAGGCCGCGGGGGTAATTGAACCTGCTTCTTTTACGCTCTTCAATCTGCTGAAGTCTCAAGCGCTTTGCCTTCGCGTGCTCGATAGCAATGCGAGATCGCTCTATGAAATCCTCCTTCGGGGTCTAGTCAAAACATATCGCAAGCGTACAAATGTCAACTGAGACCCTTTCACTAAACCACAATAGAATGAACGCACTGGCGATGTCTCTTCTCCAACGCCATCTTGTGCGAATGCAGTGCGTTCAAGCAGCATCGCCTCTTGCTCTTTGCGTAATTTGTAGAGCAAAATCTTTTGTTTGGCATCCAATTGTTCTTGTTTCCGCTAAACATGAAAGAAAAACGAAATAAAATGTCAGCAAAATGACACCGCTACAATAATAAAAATCTCACCTGTGCCTCTTTCGCTTCTCGCCGTCTTCGCATTTCTCTCTTGTGATTTTCTTGTTCAATTTCTTTTTCTTTCTTCTCCTGTCTCCACTGCTCCAACAAACGATCTGTTTTCGCTCGTGATTTAGCGTTGGGCTGTAAACTTTGCGCATGATTGTGAGGAACACCACCCGTCAGTTGTGAGTTTTCATTGCTTTCCCCTTCATCATTCGCCTCGAAACCACATTGAATAATCTGCCGACGCTCCTCTTCCTTGTTCACTTTCCACTCGTGAATTACCCGCTTTTTCTCCTCGACAAGCTCAAGATGGCGTAAATACCAATCAAAATGTGTCCGCACTGAGCTTTCCGACTGCGTCACGATTTTCCGCATACATTTGCGAAGAAACCTTGCAACTCGAGTTTCATAATCACTGTTATTGTTGTTATTGCCCAGTTCTAGTTTATGAGATTCTTGATTCGAGCCGTGAATTTCCCGTTCGTCAGATTTTAAATTCCGAAGTAACACGTCGTCAGTTAGGCCACACCTGATCAACAACGTGGTAAACGCACCATGTTCACGACTGTCCCAACCACCTTTTAAGCCACCAGAGCGGATGATAGCGTCATTCAGTCGACGCACTTTTTGCACCATACCCTGCTCATCGTCGGGCTCCGCAATCTGGTTAGAACAACGATCACCATTTTCTTCATCATGTTGCCGACCATTTTGCAACCTCGAGTTGCTACTCGTATGTGCCGATCTTGATCTTAGTGAAGTACTGCTGCTGGCACCCCTCTACCTAAGCGAGGAATCGATTCCTTCTCCCAGTTCGCCATTTTCTCCTGAAACACTTCCAACTCTTTTATTAACACTTTTCCTCGAAAACATATTCTTCAAACTGCTCGCTTCGCACACTGTGAAATTTAGCCAGTGCCGTCTCCATTGCATCGATGCGTTCCTGAAGCTCGGCTAAGAACTCGGTGCCATTCTCGATCGTCTCCACTTGCATCTGCACATCTCTAAGTTTGCCATGCAATAGTTTCAACTGATGCCGTATCTTTTGTGCATCTTGCACCCTTGAATGGTCCATCTCCTCCAGTACTTTATTCATTTCGATGGTCGAAACGGTCGAAGTTGAAGTGCCAGCTCCAGCATAAAAGCTCTGCCACGCAGTATGTAACTCTTTCTCCAGTATAGCCGCGCGTACATTGTACTGTAGCTGCTTCTCTATCCACTCCGCCTCTTCTTTACCCATTCTTCGGTGGACAGTAGAGTGTCCACCTTCACTCTCTTCTGTCGCGTTAGTCACTTCAACAGGTTGAACATTCACTCCTCGTCGTACGGTTGCAATCCTTCTGGTGGGTTTCGGTGGTCGCAATGTGGCGATATTGCTTTCCGTATCAGAAGCTCTAGCACTGCGTTCGGTGTGGATGCCACGACGTGCTGCTGCCACCGTATTGCGTAGTCGAGTTGCAGTGGAGACCTCTTGGTCTTGTAACCTTTCCTGTACAATGGCTTCAACCGTTCGGGACACAGTCTGAGTCTGATTATGATCGTCAGGCGAGGGCCCACTACCGCGTCTTAGATGACGCTCGCGGACATCACTGTCGTTAGCCTCGCGTAGAAGCCGCAGACGATGAAGCTGCTGAGTGCCCAGAGGTCTCCTACGGACGGTCTGGTGCATGACAGCAACGGAGTGAAGCGACGTGCTTCGAAAGACTCGTCGTGTCATTAAACTGAAGAGTGACTAGTCAATCTTTCGAGGTGATATAATGACGTGTCACTACACCGAGGGAATTAAACTTCCATTCCGTCGTACGAAGATAAAAGATGGACGCGTCTCCTTCGACTGTGGACGTCGTCGTCGTGTATCAACGTCAAGAGTGCGTTTTTAAAATCATTTTAAAAGTTTACATTGGAGTTCTGACCAATTTTGTGCCTTTACTGCTCGACAGATTTTACGTTGCGACACAAGCGTCTTCCTCCTCTCGTCGCTCTCTTCCGGTGGATTTATTGCAGTGCCAATTGTTCTCCCTCTTGGGGGTGGCTCCTGACGACCAGGTTTTACTTTCTTCCAATGGGGAAGTAATTTATTCTCCTGCAAAAATCGAGGTGGAGACGATCGCTGTATCGACAGACTCCAGGCCGCGCTTCTTCCTGTTCTTTTCAAGTGAAAAGACCAGAATTGGGCCTAAACTCCCAGAACTGACAAGTGATTGGACGCAGATTTGCACCAAAAGCACTTTTGGGGAACTTGCAGTGGTGCAAAATGCCTACAGAAAAACTGTTGTTAATGGAGGAGACCCGTTCAAAACATTGATCTGTGAACCTTGTGCAAGAACTTGCACGACAGGTAATATTGCAGTACTTCTTGGGGATAAAACGTATGTAGAAGTTGGAGGAAAAAAACACTAATTTCATTTTTATTTTGTGTTAGCTTTTCAGCCTGTGACCCCTAAGGAGTGGAAAGCGTCAAAGATTTTGGCGTCGCGCTTTATTTCCGATGTCGTGGTGGTGGCTGGAGAGGTGGATGTGGCTGCACCTCCAGGATTCACGAAACTTCCTGTTGATTTGAACTTCTCTGCGTCGGGCGACTATGTGTACTTGTGCGTCAAGCGTGGTGGAACCCGTGCCTTAACACAGCTGCATATTCTGTTCCAGCGTCTCAGAGAGTCCAAGGCGGACAGCTCGTTGAATGATGAAGTAATCTCTACACCAGAAAAGGTTATTGATGTGAATTGTAATAGTGGTGGTGCTTTTGGAGATGGTACAGGTGTGGATGTGCGCGTTGGCTTTGACTCAGTGCAGCTAATGGGCGACATGGAGCAGCACAATACCCTGGCTATCGCTGATATTGCTGTCGTGATCGGAGACCAATCGCCACCGTCATCAGCATATATGAAGATTCCCCGTAATTTGAATGAGGGCGCTCCAGCTGCTAAGCCGATTTTCCTGTGCTATCAGCTATCGCCACTTGGTGGTTTTGTGTGCGACTCAAGTCGTGAGCACAGCGAGTTTGGAGAGTGCTTGTTTGCGACCCGGCATTTGTCAAGCGTGGTTAGCCTACTTGATTTAGATGAGCGTCGACTTGTTGCACGTTCTACAATCGCCACAGACCGAAATCGTAAAGATGCTGCTTTTATGGATGCTGAGTATCGACAGCACCAACCGGGCATGCTGAAGCGATTGCAGGGCGGGCTTGAACGAGCTCAGTCTTACGAGAGCAAGCAAATGCAAGAAGAGGCACTTAAGCGCATACCTGTTGACAAGCTCCACGAGCGTGCACGAGCCAACCCATCACCCATGCCACATTACCAAGACGAACTTGTCAAGCAACTGTTGCACTGGTTTAAACATGAATTCTTCTCGTGGATGAATCAACCTCGCTGCTCGGCATGCAACCACGACAAAACTCGTTCGGTACGCACAGAGGGTCCAAAGACAGCGGAAGAGATTTCCGGTCATGCCAGCCGTGTTGAAGTATACCAGTGCCCTGCCTGTGGTGCATTTACCCGGTTTCCTCGATACAACGACCCAGTTAAACTCTTGGACACACGCACTGGTCGTTGTGGCGAGTGGGCAAACTGTTTTACGCTCTGCTGCCGCGCAATGGGATTCGAGGCGCGCTATGTACTGGATGTGACGGACCACGTGTGGACAGAAGTGTACTCGGAACACTTCAAGCGATGGTTACATTGTGACTCTTGTGAAAATCAGCTTGACTGCCCTTTGACATATGAAGTTGGCTGGGGTAAAAAGCTATCTTACATATTCTCCTTCGCTCACGATGAGGTGGTAGACACCGCCAGAAGATATACACAGAATTGGGCCGATATGATTTCGAGACGTCAAGATGTTAGCGAGAAGTGGCTCGCGATGACTATCGATCAGATGAACCTCAGTCTGCGCGGCCGACAAACTCCAGAGAGAGTAGCGATTGTACTGGCACGTGCGGAAAGCGAGCGCGAGGAGCTACTTCGTGGCCGACAAGCTAAAAGTACAGAAGTTAAAGGCCGCGTTTCGGGTTCTACAGAGTGGAAACACCATCGCAAAGAAGATGGAAAGAAAACAGCAGCGACCGATAGCGTACCGGCTGCTGTGACCCAGGCACCACATCATCGTTTGCTGTCTACACCAACGACTCAAATCCTGCAAGAAGTATGCCGAAATATGGTTATCGGTTGCCAGCCCGAGAACTCCAATTGCACGAACCCATTTTGCCTTATTGGCCGTACAGCAGCCAAGTCTTTGAATGTATCTTTGGATGTAAATGAAAGAGCAGCTCAAGCAATTCAAGTGATGACAACTTTGAGCGCAAACAATTTTTCGCCAGAATCGTTGGCAATGCTGGGGTGTCCAGTGAAGACGACAGAGCTACGCTGGTTTATGTGGAAAAATAATCCATGGGTGTACTTGCCGCTACAAGATCCACCATCCGCCGTCCAAAACGTTCGTTTGATTGACATTTCGGGCCATGGCAACCATGTTGACAACTTGCAAAGTTGCTCATTGCGAAAACCCTTCCGAATCCCGAATTCAGGACGAGCAGTTTATGTTGATGAGGGAGAGAAGCAAAGAGATGATGAGGCATACGGAATGCAATTGCTGGCAGGTCAGCATATGAATATTCCTGTGACTCAAACGTCATCTTCAACAGGATATACATTATCATTTCTTGTTCGCCTCGACCAAGGTGCAGCCTGCGATGTGACGCGAGGTGTACATACTGCTTTAAGTGCACGGCTTGGTACCCCAGGTTCGAAGAGTCCTGTGTTTCGTGTATACTGGGATTACGCAAAGCGGCACTTTACGTGCGAGTTGCGCGCCATGGACGAGGCTCCACAAACCTCTGAATGTGCTGCATCGGTGCTGGCTTTTGGACTCTACGCGCACGTTGCAATAATGCAAACCACGAGTGAGGTGGCAGCTTATATAAACGGAACGAGAATGGGACAAAGTGTTTTGAAGACGGGTGAAGTAAACGTCTTGGAGGGCGAGCAAGTTATAGTTCTTGAGGGGCCAACTGGAGATACTGCAAGCACTTCCGCTGTGATTAGCCATGTAGCCGTAGTTCCAACGCAGTCATCCAAAGAGGTCGAGGAATTATGTGCTGTGATGAAGGAGATCTTTGTGGCCGCTCCACCTCTAAAGGCGTTTGGCCCCAGTGGGGAATGCACCGGTGAAAAATGTCTTGAAAAAGCCGCCGAAGCGCAATCAGGCTATCGTGTTTCACGAGTTTTGTGTAAGTCGATGCGCTTATCCTAGTGTTTTTGCTTCTTGGTCTAACTTCGTGTGTTATTTTCTTGATACGCAGTATGGGGTGGAGAGTTCTTCGACGGCTTACAATTTGTCTATGATAAGTCTTCAGCGACTGATGGGGCAAGTGCTGATACTGTTTACGGCGCTCTAGTAGGGAATGCTAACGCTAAACGTCAAGCATCGTCACCGTCAGCCACGCTTGAGTTGCTTCCCGACGAAGTGATTACGCGAGTGAGCGGGCGCAAAGGTGCTTGGACCGATTGCATTTGCTTGGTCACGAATTTTGGACGCAGCGTTACCTGCGGAGGGAAAGGTGGTGGCGATTTTTCGGTGCCCACTCCAGTAGACAGCGAGATTCGCTTTATCACTTGCAAAGCAGGTGACCATTTGACCGATATTCGCGCGTTTGTGCTCGAGACATCATCCGCCAAGGCTGTTGCAGGTAATGGTGGGTTACCTTGCAGTTATTGCAAGCCTTATACCCTAACAATTGTGAATTCTAGACAACGTGGTGAGTACTTTGAAGGAAATATTGTCGTCGAGTGAGTCTGCAATTCGTCAAAACGCAATATCTGCAGGTACGGGGTTATTGTCTTTAGTTGGTTTACTCAAGTCTTGTGAGCTCATGTTTGTACTGTACCTTTGTTGCTTCTTCTGTAGCACTGCGCTACCTAGGCAACATCGCGCTACAACCAAAGGAACCAAAATTCCAGCGTATTCGCGCCAGCAACAAGTTTTTCGCTTCAAATGTTGGCGCGTTAGGAGCCGACGGAGCCAAGGCGTTCATGAGCTGGTGCGGCTTCGACGAGGTTTTGGATCAAGGCGAGCAATTCTTCTGTTTCCAAACATCGGCGGAATCTCAACACCCAGCCATGTCGCCACTTCGACGTATCTCGGCCGAAGCCGACAAGCGAATTCACTTTTTGAAAAGATGTAGAGCATTCGAGCCGAACATCCGGTGCGCGAAGTGTGTAGCTACATCTTCTCGGATACAATACAAAGCACCCGATACTAGGTCTGCTGCGACGTCTTACTCGCGACTGTGCAAAACATCTTCAATGCGAAATCATTCAGATTAGTCGTGTCACCAAACAAGTTCGAGAAAATTCTTTCGTGAGCCATCATTCGTCTACAAAACTGCAGTGGATCGAGTCATTTCTGCCTGGCAGTTCAGTTAGCAACAACGCACGAATAGCTACACAAAATCCAACGTAGCATTATCTGGGTGCAAAATGTGATACCTTCTTGAGGTCCGCCTTGTCACTCCACATGGCGTACTTTGGAGCCATTTCATGGTTGCATCTAGCTTCATGCATTTAAGGGTTTCAAGCCACAACAATCGCTTCAGTGCTGTGGTGTCGTAAGAGAGAACAGCTGTGAGTGTTGGTAGCTAGGGGCGCTGGACTGAAGAATAGCCTTAACTCTGTTCATTAATCAACTTACCACCTCGTGAACACTCGAATCCTGGTGGTCTCTACTAAAGGAAGATCGCCACACAACACCATGGCTCAAGAACACTTAATGCCAATTGCAGCGCCTACGATCAGTGAAATGGACGTGTCCGGACTATTAGCGCGCGGGTCATCGCCGCCACGAAGTTACGAAGCTGTCAAGGTTGGCAAGTGTCCGCCACCGCGAAGTCGCCGACCAAGAACTCCAATCGAACTCACTGAAGAAGACATGCGCACACTTAGCGCGGACGAAATCCGCAAGAAAAAGAACCGAGTATCAGCGCAGCGCGACCGGGACCGCAAGAAACAACACGTTCAAGATGTGGAGGATATGGTGTGCGAGCTCTGGAAACGAGTTCAGTACCTCGAGGGTGTTATCATGTCACTACATCCTAATGAAGACGCAAATGGTCTCTACCGTCATTACCAGCCATACGCGGTATCAAGGACGTTGGAGCCGCTGACGGGATCGGCCTCTGGTCCTGACAGCGAGCTTAATGAAGTCGACATGACGGAACTTGCTTGGTTGCTGGACTCCATACCGATGGAGTCGTAAGATGACAACATGTTGGGCGACAAGGAAGCAATGCCTTTTGTCTAGCTCTTGTAAGAGACAGTGTATGAACTATAAACACGTAAATCGATTTTGCTTTTTGAGAATGGGTAGTTTGTTGACATGAGGGCCTGTATTCGTAAGAAGTATGTGGGTTTTATTCAAGTGCCCTACTACTTACCGCAGCTTGAGGATCGTAGCGTTGGCTGCTCTACAAGTTGTAGACTGCAACAAGGTCGGGTGCTGAGAAATGATGATACCAATACCGTAGCGCATTGCAGGTAAAACTCAGCTGTCTCAGCTTAAGGCATCTCCTTATACTGTCCTCCCTACTCTCCTCCTCAGTAGGCCGTGTGGGTCAAGTGTAGACATAGCTCTTTGCCCACGGTCAGTTCGAATCACGCTCATACTGGTCTTCTGAATGGTAGTGGTCGTTGCTCTGGATCTTGCAGTTGTTGCAGAAGTAGGTAGAGCATATTGCGCGACGCGTTCACGTCCCGATCCCAAAGTCCGCCTGGCAAGTCCTGTTGTTGCAGCGCAAGACGGTGTAGCAGAAACTCGCGACGGGTTCGTTGTCGTCATCCAAATGACGGTAGGCATGATGAGTAAGTTGCTGGTGGCAGCATGAACACAATTTGCTTGTTCTGAATTCGTCCATGTCAATGACTGTAGCGCGCTTTCTCAGCTCTCGTTTGAATCTTTTGATAGGACCCATAGGGTGGCCTTTGAGTACCTGCCGCTGGCTCCAGTCGCCATACGCCACACAGACACCACCGCCCGGATCTGGTACAACGCGCTTTGCCAGTTTGTCCAATGCTTGAGCCTTCTTTCCATGATTGAAAAAACGCCATTTCCTGAACAACCGTTTTGCACAGAACGAGATCAGGTACTTCAGGTTGCACCAGAAGTACTGGAGGCTGTCCAGATACGTGGCGTATGATGTTGTCTTGAACGTGGACATGGACCATATAATACCAGCGTACGTGTGGCGGTATCGTTTGCAGAGGTTGTTGTACCAGAACCGACGCTTATGCATCCCAGCCATGTGATGATACTCACGTGTGCTAAACTGGCCCACATGAACATCGTCGCGTCCAGGCAGAGCTTCTCCAGGGAGGGTTGAACAGGATGTTCCACGTTGAGCTCAGCATAACTGCATAGCATCCGCATGCCAGGATCTATGCCAACCAACTTGGTTGGCTAGTAGTCGGTGGGGAGGCTGTACAGATCTGCATCGCGGTAAAGTACATGCTCATGGTCGAGATACGTGGCGGCAAGCTCTGCCGTCGACATTGGTCGAGTCAGTAGGATAGACGCTTCGTATCCATTAGATGTCAATTGGTTGGCAAAATTCCTCGTCGCTGTTTCGAATTGGTCAACAGCAAATGCACGTCGTAATAGGTCGCTCTGGTGGTGCTGCAAATACGGCATAGCTACTAGCACGGTGCCGTTAGGACCCATAGGAACATTTAGAGGGTTGCGTCCGGTCGGGTCCGTGCGATTCCGCCAATATATCTGTGCGCAAACACCATGTAGGGTAGACGAGTTGATAGTCATGTGTGCTGCAAACGTACGCTCGTGCAACAGGTAGCAACGAATAGATTTGACGTCCTTCTACATCCGGTTCTTCATTGTGCTTCAGCTCCACATACGACGCCATAATGTAAATCTTACGTAGGAAATGGCCAATATGACGCTCCAGGGCGGCATCCGTCGGAATTCTACCTAACCAATTCCTCCACCGCTGCTCGACTTGAGTGAAGGTGTTATTATTCTTTCGAACATAGCATTTCCGTGCAATGGCGTCAGCTTCACCATAGGTTACGTCTTCTTTGAGTGCAATATATTGTCGAAACTGCTTGTAAAAGTTAACAACAACCATGTTGGTGCAGTTAACTTTCATCTGACGAGCAATTTCATTCAGCGACGCACCAGCGTAGTCTAGACGAGGAGGCTGATAACCATAGATCTGGTGTCTCATCTCACGATACTGGGCCAACGTTGCATTAAGCCGGGCGTCGCGACAGTCCATAGCCTTGGGTAGCAAGTCACCTTGCAGCACGCCACTGCAACAACGGTAGTAGAACGTCTGCGAGAACTGCGGCAACTGGGGCTCATCTTGCTCAAGACAGCGCAGAAGATGGAGATTTAACACGTGATAGGCCTCCATATGCACTTGTTTCAGCACAAGATACGATCGCTGGATCTTATTGTACAGCGGCTCCAGTCGACAAACCCGCGACAACTTGCACTTCACAGTCGAAAACGATAATGTACCGTCCTCGACGCTGTCGACCGCAGCGTCTTCGCCAGCCCCCATGGTGAGGACCGGCAATTTGGGTTGGTTGCTTCTCCCGAAGGAAATTCGTGAATGACTACCTGACTGTTGGATGCTAAGGAACAGTTAGAGGGCGTGCTGCAGCTACTACCCACGAACACAATAATTGTATAGCGAAGTGAAAGAAGTCATACTTCCTGCACAACCCACCATGGAATGGGGTCGACAGGGACGTCTAACGGAATGAACGACCACTCACATACTGTATACCGAAGTGCAGCAATAACATAGCAAATGGTGTACAGCCCTCGTGGGATGTCAACAGCGTTTCCGACAAGCACGGCGGCGCGATGCACTGGTCGGGCTTATGATTATCTGGAGCGGCGATAGCTAACAGGCTTGATCAGTTGATTTTGCTGTCATTAAACGGTGTTGCATGCACCCAGTACAGCTTGATGTTGCTCGACGACACCACCGTGGTGCGTCGCGACGTGACCATCACGATCTGGATCTGCTACTGCATGAAGTTGCTGTCGTTGGCATTTTTGCCGTTGCTGCCTCGTCAGAAGGCTGAGACGCAGGAACTGAAGCGCAAGGGAGGCTCGAGTCGACTGGCTGGCATGCTCACTGTCGGCTACTTGTCCTTCGCCATTGTGTGGGCGACTTTGGTGAATTTGCTGTCGATGTATGACAGCACCAAGTGCTGGGCGATCACCTGTGACAGCGATAGCCACATGCCAATTCCAATTGAGTCCTCGATTCGCCATGATCATTAAAGGTTGTCATTGCGTTGGTCGACTCGTGTCGACGGTTCTTTTGCAGTCTCCGCTAAAAGGCTTAATCGAAGGCGGTCGTGGTCAATTTAACACCATCACTCTCGCCGCTTTACCCCGCCTGACAAACATCCTCGAGTAGACACGAAAGGTATAAAGTGTGAATGTATCCATGGGATGAAAAACAATATAATATCTGTGAAGACATGTGACGGTCACATGCCTGTGCGTGCGATTCTTCCTCGAAGCTGTGCTGGACATGAACCGATCTACAGCGTTTCAACCCTCACCTGTCAAGTCCAATCCAACACGCCTCCCATTCAGCTTCATTGAGATGACGGTGTGAACAAGGATTCGATCGAGACCAAACAGTCATTATTTGAATTGCCACGGAGCTCACAATTGCATTCTTCCAGCACAATATCAACAAGGTCTGCCGCCATGAATGTCAACGCCAACACGATCGCGACTCTCCTGGGCCCAGGGGCCTCTTCAAAAGCTCAGATCGGTCAGGTTCAAGTCGGCAAATATCCTGCTGTGCGGAGTCGCCGACCTCGCGAAACCATCGAGCTCGAGTTGACAGAAGAACAACAACGCACTCTTAGCTCAGACGAGATCAGAAAACTCAAGAATCGCGTGGCTGCAAAGCGTGCCCGGGTCCGATCTCAGCAACGCATAGCTGACATGGAAAACACAGTGCGCGAACTCTGGAAGAGAGTGCAGTATCTCGAGCGAGTGATTCAATTGCTACACCCGAATGAGCCGATGGACTACCTCTACAGCAAGTACGTCATGTACGCCGACTCTCCGAGCCTCGAACCCCTGGTCGACGGCGACTCCGGAAAGAACAATCTGACGCCGTTGGACATGAACGAGCTGGAGTGGCTACTCCACGGTTCTCCGCAAGACTCGAATGATTTCGACATGGACGGATAACCCAGCAACGATATACAAGATCTTATGTTTGCGGTTCAAAAGATGTCCGCCATCGCCGGAAAACAAGGAGCAGGAGGCATCAAGAGTACGAATCTGCATTTTAGGAAACACCACTGTAGTGGTAGACGATTTCGATGGCTACAGGCGTTCCCTACAACTCACAATATCCATTTTCAATCACACCAACTTCTGGTTCTTGTGGGTACATACTTTCAAGCCAAACCAACGTGCGTGCAGGTCAATCTGAGACCGCCAGAGAGCATTTGTCTCGTGCTAGGCCATTAATGGCATTAAGAAGACTAAACTTCACTGTGGAATTTCCACTGCACTACTCACTACCGGTGCCCATGGACTCCGACAGAATTTCTATCAAGAGGCCAGTGCTGGCTCCGACGATCAGTGCCGACGATGTTTCGGTCCTCTTGAGTGTCGGTGCGACACCGACAATTGCACATGAGCAAGTGCGGATTGGAAAGTGTCCACCGACGCCTCGATCCCGCCGACCCCGGGAAGCGATCACCTTAACGGAGGAAGAAATGCATTCGCTCAGCAGTGACGAAATTCGCAAACGGAAGAACGCGATCGCGGCTCAACGCGCCCGGGACCATAAGGAACAACGCACCCGAGACCTGGAAGACATGGTCCGCGAGCTCTGGAAGCGAGTGCAGTACCTGGAATCGGTCATTCAGGCACTTCACCCCAACGAAAACCTCGATGATCTGTACCGCCAGTACGAACCGTACGCTGTATCGCAGACCATCAGACCGCTGGTCGCGGCTCACGATGTCGAACCGAAGCCTCCAATCGCAGCGAGCATGAAGGAGCTGGCCTGGCTGCTCATCAGAAACCCGAACAACGGCCAGCACTATTGAAAATCCTCAGGCGTCATAACTTATGACATCAACGTGACAGCATAATGTGCAATGAACAACGTTTCGGAGTTGCCATTACCACGCTACAGAATGAGCTTTTAACCCTATCGAGAAGTGCGACGATGTTGTTTTGAGTTGGCTGACAGGGTTCCAATTGAGCTTACACTAGCGCCAAAGACCGCCGACGCAAGCAGAGCGTTGCGATATGCACGCGCAATATGATGGCGCGCAGCAGCTTTTTGCACCTCAACAAGTTGTTGCTTCCATATGGAGAGCAGATTGGCGATTTGCCTAATGTGCTGATAGCGTCAATGGCGAAGACTGAAAGGTGAAGACAACAGCACGAACAGAGCTCCTGATGTTTGCACAGAATGCTAGGACAGGAACACAACGCGACGCGATGTCAAAGTTCTTGGGCGCACGACGTTCGCGCTGTTCGCAGGTGTCCTGCCCGAACAGCTCACAGCCAAGCCAGTTGGTCTCCGGCTTCAGCCGCGAAAACGATACCAAAGCTGACGAACCAGCTCATTCCTCAATCATCAACTTTCAGCGCTAAGCAGGACTCGAAGAAATGTTCTCTTGCCGCCTTCTGACGTCTGCTCTGGCAGTCTCTAGCTGCCTCTTTTTGCAGACGCCTGCAACGGTATCTGCAGCGACGGCCTTCGGATACACCACGGGCTCCGATAAGTATGTCATCAGCACCGGAGGCGGTTTGACGATCACCATGAAGCAATCGACGTGCGATATCACGTCCATTTTGTATAACGATCAGGAACTGCAGTACAAATCGATGGGCACCCACGTGAACTCTGGACTCGGGAAAACCGGCGTCGAGTCGACTATCGAGACGCTGAACGACTCCAAGAAGACAATCAAAGTGTCGTGCAAGATCACGGGTATCGAGCAGACTTATCTCTTCCGCCCCGACGAAAACGTCATCTACATGGGTACGTACCACACCAAGGACCTCGTGCTTCCGGAACTGCGATTCCTTGCTCGACTCGACAAGAACGTCGTGAACGCTGGTGTCTTGGAAGCCACAATCGAGTCGGGGATGACTGCGATTGAGGCTGAAGATGTGATGGCCGACAGCAAGGGACTCACTCGTTCCAAGTACTACTCGGCTGTGCCGTTCATCGACGACGACGTTCACGGTGTGGAGAGCAGTGCTGCGGGTGTGTACTTCGTGATCTCCGATCTCGGCTACGAAACTTCCAGCGGCGGACCGTTCTTCCGTGACATCAACAACAAGTTCGACGTGTCGAACGAGCTTTCGTTCTACATGAACTCGGACCACACACGGATTGAGGACTACCGCTACGGTTTCCACGGTCCGTACGCTCTCGCTTTCACGAGCGGTGCTGCTCCTGCTGCGTCGTCGTTGGATTTTGATTTCTTTCAAGACCTGGGCCTCAACGGCTTCGTCCCGAACAGCAAGAGAGGACAAATGTCGGGCTCGATCACAGACTCCGAAGGTGTTCTTGGGGATTCTGAAGTTGTCGTTGGCTTTTCCAATGCCGACGCTCAGTACTGGACGAAGGTGGCAGCTGGGTCCAAGACATTTACGTCGCCGTTTATGAAAGCTGGACGATACACTGCCACGGTCTACAAGAAACAATTGGCGGTGGCGACGTCAACGGTTGAAATCGAAGGCGGAGGCAGCAATCCTCTCAGCCTCTCGGTGTCCTACAACATGACGGCGAACCCCATTTGGCGCATTGGCGAGTGGGATGGTACCCCTGAGGGTTTCTTGAACGCCGACAAGATTCACAAGATGCACCCGAGCGACAACCGCATGACTGCCTGGGAGCCCCTCACCTTCACCGCTGGCTCAGACAAGGACAGCGCGTTCCCGATGGCTCAGTTCCGTAGTGCGAACGACCCGATCACCATCAGTTTCTCTCTGACGGACGAGCAGGCCCAGTCGCCCAAGACGCTCAAGATTGGCCAGACCCTTGCGAAGGCCGGAGCTCGCAATAGCGTCACTGTGAACGACAACTGGACTGCTCCGGTGCCTGAATCTGTTGGAGTGAAGACGCGCGGTATCACCCGGGGCGTGACTTTGGGCAACTACAAGCTCTACGAGTACGCCATTCCAGCGTCAGCGCTTGTTGCGGGCACTAACACGATCAAACTCACGATTGCTAGCGGTGCTAGTGACCCGGCTGAGAAGTTCCTGGCGGCTTCGGTCGTGTTTGACGCTCTCGAGTTGGTCTGATTGAAAAGCGTGAACGAGTTTCTACGAGACTTTAGATAATTGAGTGAACTTCTGACTTCGTCGGCTCCGAACAAATGAATACACACGCTAAGAAATACTTTGAAGTGTTGTCAGATTGGTTGACAAGTAAAGATTAATTTCGGAAGTGAAATTACAACGCAACGAGCACGATGGTCAAGATGGCACGCTCTTGCGTTGACATCCCCGCTACCAGCGGTTGAATGATACAGGTGGAGGGCAATTGGTCGCCATCTGCATGAATCAGCCGCTGGCAGCGGGCATATTGCTCAGTCGTAGAATTCGGCTGTGATTGCCAGTAAATTCCTCACAAGTGTCAACCGGATGCACACCCACCTGATGTTGCCCAGAAAAGTTTCAAACAACCTGTAAGGCCAACGTTGGAAACGTGATGTGGCAGGACGCCACGCATCTTCTTTTGCGCTGTTCGTGCGATGATCACCGGGTGGCACGATGTCATGTGACCGGTATAGGTGTGCAAGGCAAGCTGCTGCCTTTACTTTAGTTGCGAGCTCATTCATCAATTGCCTTCGCATCGACCAAACTCCAGCGTAAGAAGACGATACGCGATACGATGACTCGCTGCCACAACGCCGCCATCTTGGTGATCGTGTGCTGCTTCCTTGCACTGGCCCCTTCAACGATTGCGGCCGCTACAAGCTTCGGATACACCACGGGCTCCGATGCCTATGTGATCAGCACGGGGAGCGGTTTAACCGTGACGATGAAGCAGTCGACGTGTGACATCACCTCCATCAAACTCAACGGCAAAGAGCTGCAGTACAAGTCCAAGGGCACCCACGTGAACTCCGGACTGGGAAAAGCACCACATCGTCCATCAAGAGCTTGGCCGACTCGAAAAGACCATCCGGGTCATCTGCAAGACGACGGGACTGGAGCAGACTTATCTCTTCCGTCCCGACGAAAACGTCATCTACATGGGCACGTACCACACTAAGGACCTCGTGCTTCCGGAACTGCGATTCCTTGCTCGACTCGACAAGAACGTCGTGAACGCTGGTATCACGGAGGCAACAATTGCTTCTGGGATGACTGGTATTGAGACTGAAGATGTGATGGCCGACAGCAAGGGACTCACTCGTTCCAAATATTACTCGGCTGTGCCGTTCATCGACGACGACGTTCACGGTGTGAAGAGCAGTGCTGCGGGTGTGTACTTCGTGATCTCCGATCTCGGCTACGAAACTTCCAGCGGCGGACCGTTCTTCCGTGACATTAACAACAAGTTCGACGTGTCGAACGAGCTTTCGTTCTACATGAACTCGGACCACACGCGGATTGAGGACTACCGCTACGGTTTCCACGGTCCGTACGCTCTCGCTTTTACAAGCGGTGCAGCTCCGTCGGCTTCCTCTCTCAACTTTGATTTCTTCCAAGACCTGGGTCTTACCGGGTTCGTTCCTTCCACGAAAAGAGGACAAATGTCGGGCACGATCACGGACTCGAAGAACGTCTTAGGCAAGTCAGACGTCGTTGTCGGATTCGCGAATGCCAATGCCCAATATTGGACGAAGGTGGCTGCTGGGTCCAAGACGTTCAAGTCACCACTGATGAAAGCTGGGCGATACACTGCCACAGTGTACAAGAAGCAATTGGCGGTTGGCACGGCTTCTGTCCTCATCGAAGCCGAGGGTACCAAAAGCAGAGCATTGCCGTGTCCTACAACGCAACATCGAGTCCAATTTGGCGCATTGGCGAGTGGGATGGCACTCCTGAGGGCTTCTTAAACGCTGATAAGATCCACAAGATGCACCCAAGCGATTCCCGTATGTCTGCGTGGAAAGTGTCTACATTCAAAGCGGGCTCGGATGCTGACGGTAAGTTCCCTATGGCTCAATTTCGCGGCGTGAACGACCCGATCACCATCAGCTTTTCACTCACTGCAGCTCAGGCCAAGGCATCCAGGACACTTAAGATTGGTTTGACGCTCGCTCAGAGCAGTGGCCGTTCGAGTGTCTCTGTGAATGGGAAGTGGACTGCTCCTGTGCCTGCCTCGGTCGCAGTGAAAACGCGAGGCATCACCCGAGGCGTGATATTGGGCAACTACAAACTCTACGAGTACGTCATTCCAGCATCGGCTCTTGCCCCCGGCTCGAACACAATCACACTTACAATTGCTAGCGGCGCCAGTGATCCGGCTCAGAAGTTCTTAGCGGCGTCTGTCGTGTTTGACGCTCTAGAATTGGTTTAGACTGAAAGCGGAGGTGGAGGCTTTCAGATAATTGTGTAGTGTTCGTCGTGCTAGCACAACAAATACATCAATGTTGTTTACTACAGTACACCTTGTCAATGTTTCGTTGCTGCAAGGGATACTTGTCTTGGCCGTCAAGTTGACGAGGCAGAAAGCTGCAGAGATGCGGAAATAGAGAAGCATCGGCATCTGCTTTCGGAGCACACACCAGCAGTGCATTTTGTTGTTTTGTCCCGGGATGGCTTGTCACGCTCGGGTGCTCTCGTCTCCATAATCACGCACAGAAAAGCGGGCGACGTGCTCGACCACCAAGTTTGTCACGAAGCTCAACCAACATAGCTGGGCCTGACAAGCCAATCTATGGCCATCGCCTCTACTACGCCATTCAACAACTGCAAATTGCAGCGCAATACGGACTTGCACAGCCCAATTCAAGCTCTTCCGATCGGTACTTCCGATCCCGTGGTTTTGCTGCCCGAAGAGCTGTCTCTTTGCTGAAGCATGACAAGTACATGATGCGAACAGCTCTGTGGACTCACTTCAGCTTTCACGAAGCATCGGGAAGAGCGACTAAAGAATTCGGGACTAGCACTACGACATCATGTTGAGTGGACGTCTACTTCGTAATGCGTTGCTCTTGATGGGCGGTCTGGTGTCGGTGTCTCTGGCTGACAACCAAGCGACGACCAACTACAATTTCCAGTACGACGAGGAACGCGCGGCAGCGACACCCTTCGGATACAAGGAGGGCGATGGCTCGTGGGTGATTAACTCGGGTAAAGGACTTACGGTCACCGTGAACCAGGGATCGTGCGATATCACTTCCATGCTCTGGAATGACGCCGAGCTTCAAATCTCGAAAAAGAAGACCCACATCAACTCGGGACTGGGCAAAGTCACGAGCACCATCGAGTCGCTGACGGACAAAACGGTCCGTATCAACTGCAAGGCCAAAGGACTCGAGCACACGTATCTCTTCCGGCCGGATGAGAACGCGATCTACATGGGAACTTACCACACGACCGAGATGGAACTTGGAGAGCTTCGCTTTCTCGCGCGTCTCGACCGCAAACCACTCAAAAATGGTATGAGTGCTGCTGCCACGATCGACGGAATGTCCGCCATCGAGGCCCACGACGTCTACGCTGATTCCAAGGGCGTCTCCGCCTCCAAGTTTTACTCTGGCATCCCGTTCATTGAGGACAAAGTTCACGGCGTGACAGGTGACGCCGGTGGTGTTTTCTTCGTCATGTCGGACAATGCTTACGAGAAATCCGTCGGCGGTCCGTTCTTCCGAGACATTAACAACCAGTGCACCGAAGCAAACGAGTTGACTTTCTACATGTTCTCGGATCACACGCGCACAGAGGAGTACCGCTACGGTTTCCACGGTCCCTATGCTCTCGTATTCACCGATGGAACAACGCCAACTGCTACCGATGTAGACTTTGGTTTCTTCCAGGACCTGGCGGACTTAACAGGATTCGTTCCAGGCGCTGACCGCGGGACTTGGACCGGAGGCATCGTTGACAAGAATGGCGTACTGGGCAACACAAGTGTGGTTGTGGGGTTCTCGAACGCAGACGCGCAGTATTGGGTGCCGGTGAAATCGGCCACGGAGCCCTTCACTTCGCCTGCGATGATTGCTGGTAGCTACAACGCAACTATCTACAGGAACCAACTCCCTGTTAGTTCAGAGCCGATCACCATTAAGGCGGGGGCCGCCGCAGGTGAGGCACAGAGTCTCACTGTGACCCACGAACTGGTCGCCAAACCGCTTTGGCGCATTGGTGAATGGGACGGAACGCCTGCTGGTTTTCTTAACGCTGACAAGATCCACACGATGCACCCGAGCGATTCGCGCATGGAGGCCTGGGCGCCGTTGAACTTTACGGTCGGCACCGACAAGGACGATGTCTTCCCCATGGCGATGTTCCGAGCTGTGAACGACCCGATCACTATCAATTTCAAGCTGACGGCCGAGGAGGCAGGTGCGGATCGCACGCTCAAGGTTGGCATTCCGCTCTCGCAGAACAACGGACGCTGCAGTGTGACTGTGAACGCTTTCAGCGCCAAGGTGCCGCTCAGTTCATCCGTCAAGACTCGCGGTGTCACGCGTGGCGTCACTGTTGGCAACTACAAGATCTACGACTACGCTATTCCGAAGACTGCGTTTGTGGAAGGCGACAACAAGATCGTCATGTCGATCGTCAGCGGTAATGAGGATTCCCTAGGAAAGTGGTTGTCTGCTTCGGTCGTGTTTGATGCTCTAGAGCTCGTGTAGATCAACCAGGACAGATTGTTCTTCACGCTTTACTCTGCCGGGGAGGAACATTATAATTTCTAGAGCAAATACAAACTGAACTAGTGGAGATTTTACCGCTCTCGAAACCGCGCTCCGTTATGAACGAGCACGCTTGTCAACCATGTGATGATCGCTTTGGAACTCGCAAGAGGTCTCGGTACAGCTTTTCAGAGCGAAGTCCAACCGTGTAGCTTCGGTCTCCCTCCTCTACGTCGTCGCAGTAATTGGACACTTTGATCGGTGGTGCACGACTGAAATTCAGCTGGTGGAGCATGCTGCTCACAAATGGACACCGACATGCTTCACTGTGCACGGTGTCTGCTAACCAATGCGTCCTCCTCCACTTTCATTTTCACTCCCTCAGGGAAAGAGGATATTGACATCAGTATATCTGTTTGCGCGATGTTGGCTGGACGATTGATTAGTGCGACGCTGCTGCTCGCGATCAGCTTCCAGGTCGATACTCAAGCTGCCACAAGTTTCGGCTACACGTCAAGTGGAGGTTCGTGGGTGATCAGCTCGGGCGATGGCCTCTCAGTTACGATGGACCAGACCACTTGCGATATCACATCAATGCTCTGGAACGACGTGGAGCTGCAGTACTCGGCCAAAAACACCCACGTGAATTCGGGACTCGGCAGTGTCACCAGCTCGCTCAAGACACTAGACGACTCCACCATTCGTGTCATCTGCAAGACGACGGGACTGGAGCAGACGTATCTGTTCCGCCCCAACGAGAACGCAATCTACATGGGCACGTACCATACGACAGACTTGGATCTCGCGGAACTACGCTTCTTGGCACGTCTGGACCGCACTGCTTTAAACAATGGGATGTCTTCCAGCTCGGAAATTGATGGCATGTCGGCTATTGAGGCGACGGATGTGTACGCTGACGAAGAAGACATCACGGCCTCCAAATTCTACTCCGGCATCCAATTTATCGATGACAAAGTTCACGGAGTGACTGGAGACGCTGGTGGTGTGTACTTCATCATGTCCGACTACGCGTACGAGGCTTCTGTCGGCGGTCCATTCTTCCGAGACATCAACAACCAGTGCACCACTGCGAACGAATTGACGTTCTACATGTTTTCGGACCATACCCGCACTGAAGAGTACCGCTATGGTTTTCACGGTCCTTACGCGTTGGTGTTCACCGATGGCACAGCGCCTTCCACGTCCGATGTTGACTTCGATTTCTTCCAGGATCTCGGTCTGACGGGCTTCATCACGGAAGCTAAGCGCGGCACATTGTCGGGTACCATCACTGATGACAACAACGTGCTGGACAGCTCAAATGTCACCGTGGCGTTCTCTAATGCAAATGTGCAGTACTGGGCATCAGTGGACTCTGGTGCGACGACGTTCACATCGCCACTCATGCGTGCTGGTCGGTACAATACCACGATCTACAAAGAGCAGCTTGCAGTCAGCTCCGACTCGGTTATCATCACGGCGGGAGCGACTAAGACACAGACTCTTGACGTCACATATGAACTCGAATCGAGTCCTATTTGGCGCATTGGCGAGTGGGATGGCCAACCCACGGGTTTCCTTAACGCTGACAAAATCCACACGATGCACCCAAGTGACTCACGAATGAGCACGTGGGAATCTCTCACCTTCGCTGTAGGCTCTGACGACGACAGCGCCTTCCCAATGGCGATGTTCCGAGCAGTGAACGACCCGATCACAATCAGCTTCACTTTAACGAGCGACCAAGCCGCTGGTGGCCGCACGCTCAAAATTGGCCTCACACTCGCTCAAAGCAGCGGCCGCTGCAGTGTGTCCGTGAACAGTGACTGGACTGCAGCTGTGCCTTCTTCTGTGGCCGTGAAGACTCGCGGAGTCACGCGCGGCGTCACTCTCGGCAACTACAAGCTGTACGAGTACAGCATTCCAAGCTCTGCGTTAGTTACGGGCAGCAACTCGATCGAGCTGTCGATCGCCAGCGGCTCCACTGACCCCGACGAGAAGTGGTTGTCTGCCTCCGTGATCTTTGACGCCCTGGAGCTCGTGTAGCCATATTGTCGGATCTGTTTCTAATTTAGAAACTATTCTCATTTAGAAACAACCCAGTTAGCAATTCGCATTTAATCGAGTCTTTTGCATCGAGTCCCCTCATTTGCCAAAATGAATCGTGGGGCGTCCTCCGGCAGCCGCGGTGGTCGCAATGTGGCGTCCCCTTCCTCCGTCGAGACGGAGACGCTGGTGCTGCGCGCCACGCCGTCCATCAAGCGCTACAACATCGCTCGCTTCGACACGCCGGAGCTCCTCGCTTTAGCGCCTGCGCCCAGCCCGTGATGATGTATCGCGAGCCTGAGCGCGTGCCGGACGAAGACGAAGAGAAGGAAGACGAGGCTCCGATTGGCTATAATCCTGCATTACGGAAACGTCGACGCCGTCGACGTAAGGACACTCGGACTGCGGGTTGGGTCATCGAGGACGCGGAAGCTAAAAATAAATTCAACGGGACGTTTGAAGGCGGACAGTCGTCCACCTACATGTTATTGGTGAAAAATCGCCATAATGACGAGTTCAGCGTCATGCCCGTGGAGCAATGGTTCCGGTTCAAGAAGCCTCTGAACTACCGCACGTTGACGCTGGAGGAGGCGGAGGAGATGAACAATGAGAAGAAACGGGCAGTGGAGCGGTGGCTGATGAAGCACAAGCTGGCGGGCGAAGACAAGAACGAGGCTGCTGGAGATACAGTCAGTGCTCCTCGTGTACGCACTGGGGCGTTGGCCAGTGCGGCCAAGACAGCGAGCAAGGAAGGAGAAGATATCTTTGGCGTTGCTGAAGCCAAGCCGCGTCGAGTGGTGCGGCCGAAACGCGCTACTGGAGGAGCTACAGGAGAAGACGGAGGAGACTTTGAAGAAAAGTTCGATGACGATGAAAGCGACGCAGAGATCCACCAGGACGAACCTGCAGGACTGGAGTCCGACTCGGACGAAGATGAGTTTGAAGTGGATCCGGAAGGAACTGGCAAACTCACGGAGACGGGACAGGCCATGAAGGATCTGCTGAAGCGTGCGCAGAATGGAGAGATGCTGGAGAGCAATAAGGATAAGGAGGAAGATGATGATGATGAAGAGGACGACAACTTTACAGCCAAGGACATGGACGTGATCAAGCGTGATTTGGGAGGTAACATCATTCGGGACCGGTCTGTTGCTACTGGGCCGGGTGAGAGCGGTGCGGCTGGAGACGCGAAGACGGGAGTTACTGACAACAACTCTGCTGCTGATGCGAACGGGAAGTCGAAAAATGCTACTACAGGTGCTGATGCTACCAATGGCAAACGCAAGGCTACCGAGAGTCACAAGGAGGAGACACCCTCGAAGATGGCCAAGACTTCGGCGGCATCGTCTGCGAACAAGCTAACCGAGGCTGGTGTGCAGCAGGAGCTGATCCGTTATGGTGGACGCATGCGCACGCGCGATCTGCTGAGAAAGCTGAAGAAGCTTATCGTTACGGACAATGACAAGGCCCTGCTTAAGGACATTTTGCGCACCATTTGTGATGTGGAAGTGGATGCGATCGACGGTCGTCTGCTGGTGCTGAAGTCTCAGTTCCGCTAAGCTAAGTGAGGATGCAGGCGACGCGAAAGCGCAAACAAGCAGCAAGCAGCTGAATAGTAAAAACACCCGCAGAATGAGTGAGGCCTCCATGAGAATGTCGAGCTTAACCATCATTTTCTTACAACCGTAGTTAATTTGTGCATGAACTCTACATGTACACGATGGTACTAGCTCTTTTCCCCAATAACATTGAACGTTAGCGCCAGTGGCATCTTTTCGTCGCAGACATTCCCATCCGCAGCTGCTTCATAAACGATAGCTTGATCAGTTCTGACGTGGGTGTGTCTTTGGCTTTAACATGGTCGTGGACAGCGTCGTCGTCGGCATTCTCGCTCTCCTCCTCCTTGGGTTCCTTTGCTTTCTCTTTACGCTTGCGCGGGGGCGGCAGACGGATCGAAAGTTCCGAAGTTTTCTCGTTCCATGAGCCGGACAGATGCACATCATGGAGAAACAACCGCTGCTCCAATCCAAGCTCCAAAATGTACACCGTGAAACTCTTTTGTCCCATGCTTAGCACGACGCCAGTGACTTCGACATCACCGTGGTGCTGCACGTATGCACACAAGAATACTTGGTCGCACTCTTTCTCCGCATTCTTCGACGTCATCTTCTTCTCGTTGCAATTCTGCGCAACTGACGTGAACTCTACGTGCCTGGCTTCCAAGTCTGCATTGTTGGGTTCACTCGCGCTGTCTTCCGGTACCTGTCGCTCTCCAGCAACACTCTCTTGAAGTAGGCGGTGGACGACAACGTCCGCGTACCGTCGAATGGGCGACGTGAAGTGCGTGTAGTATGGAATATTCAACGCATAGTGTCTCCACGAATCTGTAGACGCACCATTGCCTGCCACCATGTACTCAGCAGGTTTCATTGGCTTTATGATCAACGCCTGCACGATCGTGAATATCGTTTCTCCACGAGCCTGCCGAACCTGCTCCAGTGATTCTGAAAGCTGTTTCGTGGATCTCCCGTCAAGGCTAATATCGCTCTTGTCTAGTTGCTCAAGTGTCAAGTCCATGGCCCGAGCAACAGGAGGCGGGTGGCGGCGCAAGAACGCAAGCGGGCCATGCGCACGAAGCAACTGCTGGGCAACCAGGAAGTTTGCAAGCAGCATGTACTCCTCCACCAAGCGATTGCTGTCCTTCAGCTCATACGACCCGTATTTTGTCGGATTCCCTTTCGCGTCGAGAGAGAATACGATCTTGACGTCATTTAAACTCACTGCGCCTGTATCGAACCTCATCTTACGACGATTCTCACCAACGCTCCACAAGTCCTTTACGCTTTGAATAACCGTCGCATTCGTGATGTTCGGGTTTGCTCCTGGGATCGGACGACGACCTTCTTCCCACTCGTCCACGTTTTCGCTGCTAATTACTCCATCCAGCATCTTCTGGGCAGAGCCGTAATCAAGTTTGCAGCACGAGCGAATAATCGATTTACCAAACCACGGCTCCACGCCTTCAACCAGTGTACCGTCCACATTCATTTGCCACACGACCGAAAATGCTAGGCGATCCACCTGCGGCTGGAGGGAACACAGCTTCTCACACAAAATACGCGGAAGCATGGGAAGGACGCGGTTGGCAAGGTAGACGCTGGTTGCGCGGGACCGCGCTTCTTTATCCAGCAGCGAATTATGCTCGATGAAGTGGGTCACATCTGCAATGTGAACACCAACTTCAAACCTTGTGCGCGCGTTATCAAGCGCACGAATGTGTAAAGCATCGTCCAGATCACGGGCATTGTACGGGTCGATGCTGAAGATCTGAGTATCGCGGAAATCTCTTCGCTTCTGTAATTCTTCCGCGGGAACTTCCCACTTCTCTCCGCTTGTGCCGTACTTTTCGTCAAGCTCATCCAAAATGGCGCTGTCAAAGTCAAGTGTGTGCTCCTGTAGGCCATGCTTGGATAAAATGGCCGAGATACCGGTTTCGATTCCGGTGTACTCGCCAACTGTCTTCACAAACTCTCCCATGGGGCTTTGGTGCTGAGTTGACCACGCTTTAATCCGACAAAAGCAGAGCATTGTCTTTGCGTACAACATTGGACGGCTAATGAACTCATCCGGAAGCTGAAGACGAGGGATTCGAATCCTCCGAGGCAAACGGGGGTCGTGAGCATTAAAATACGCGAATCCATCATCACTAGGGAGTGAGGTATTCATGTCTTTCACTTTAGTTTTCGGCTCAAGAGATCCAATAAAACCAGTGGCGTTTCCTTGAGCAAGGATGAACACCACTGTAGCAGTGGGGCGCCGATGGGATTCTCGAATGCGCTCATTAAGACGAGCCATGTGCTGCTTCAGCATGTCCACCGAACTCGCTTCATCAGTTGACTGGTTAAAAAGCACCTATCTGAGGCCACACTAGGTAGCCATAGTGAATGCAGCGCATTTTTGTCCACGCCTGCGCTTGAAGACATCGGTGTGGAAGCAGTAGCACCAACTTTCCTGCTCTCATTTTCGTCATTCAGGGGCTTCCACTCTGTTTCGGGATGCAGTCGAATAACGACAAGATCGCCATCCAGCGCACGATTGCGATCTTCCATCCCCTTCACAAGCACATCCATTGCCAAGCCGTCCACTGTGATATAACCATCCATACGGTACATGCTATTGACACGAAGCTTGCCTTGGAGAAGACCTCCCATTTCCAGCCCTTTGATCACAACACTGTGGTCCAAGTATTCTGCATACACCACCTTGTTATTATCACGCGCTTCCTTCCTCTGTTGTCTGTCTCTAGGCTCGTGTTTCTTCCTGTCCTGACGACTTTTCACAGAAACAACTTCTTTCTCTTCCACATCCACAACCAGTTCCTCTTTCATCTTTTTCTTTTGTTGATTCTTCTTGGCATTCTTCTTTCCACCTCCCTGTTCTTGCTTGTCTTTCTTCTCACCAGCTTGAGTCTCCTTCACCTTCTTCGTCTGCTTTGTCTTTTTCAACTCTACAAAATCCTCCTCCTCCTTCATCTGAATCTGCTTCTCCACAATCTCCACAACTTCCCGTCCTCCTTTTTTCTTTTTCTTTCTCTCCGTCTTCTCGACTATTTCCAGCAGTTTCTCGCCTTGTTTCATCTTCTTCGTATTTTTCTTTTTCTCTTTTTCTGTCGAGACATTCACATTTCCAGCCCCAGCTTTCTTCTTCTTCTTGTGGCTCCTGCCACCGACTCGCACGTGCGCAAAGCCTTCCTCCGTGGCTACCAGCGCCAGCTCTTCCATCTCCGTCTCCAGATCAATCAAAACGAAGCCAGCGCCCCCGAAAGTGTCCATTTCGCTGTCCAACTGGTCGCTGGAGCTGTCGTCGAAGCCTGCGATGGCGTCCATGTCCTGCTCCGTCCTGACGTCGTTCGGGTGCCGCTTCTTCCGCCTCGGCTTGGCCTGGTCTTTGGACTTGGGCTTGGACTTGGGCTTGGGCTTGGACTTGGGTCTTGGGCCGGGAGGCTTCTCCCCGTCCGCGCCGCCTAAAGCTTCTTGCCACGAGACCTTCACTCTTGTGTTCGCCATGGCGGTGGCAAATCTGGATCTGGCACGAAGTAGTGTTGTTATGTTCTGGGAAATGGGTTGAAAGGTGTCGCGTACGTGAAATAAGGCTATTTTTGGTGATTGAAGCCTACATTAGGAAGAAAACAGGACCTTCACTCACGAAATCCTATTGTGAGGTTTGAATGGTGTGGTGAGGCATTGATTCAGTGTTGATTCCATCTTTCTCTTTTTGTCAACTCTATACCGGTGTCATTGCCACTGCGCACGCCAATCTGTTCTACAGAGGAGGTGTTGGTTTAACACTAGAGATCCACTAATTTGTGGAATGGGGCTGCCCAAAACGGTGCAATGCACTGTCGAGGACTCGCCCCTATTTCGTTGACGGTTTTCGCGGTAACAATGAGCAAAAGTTAGCAATAGTAGGAAAAGTGCTTTGTGTTTGTAAAGCAGAACCACAAGTCCGAGAGACGACGGCCGTGGCATGCATCTACAATACTTGTTTTGCTTAACGTTAACTCCAACAACCTCGATAAAAGCAATAAAAGGATCGATTCCTAACGACTCAGCTTCACACCCGTAGATGTCCAACTCAAAACGTTGTTGCATGGGTGCAGTTGACTTATTGGCAAGCTTGTTAAGCCATTTCATGGTCTTATGATATGTATAAATATTGACGACTTGCAGATAAACCCAGTGCAAGAGTTTGTCCTAATGCTTCCGTGCTGTACAGTCACTAGTTGCTGCCGCGCATGACTAGCAGTATTTTCAGTGTCAGCTACGCGAGGAATATAAACCGATGTGCTGCGTGCCAAGATGCGCTCGCCGCGGCGCTACGGGTTCTTGAAGATGATCACGAGAGCAATACCTCGGATAACAAAGCAAAAGCAACGTTAGATTGGATACAAGTTGTGTGGCAACACTGCCGCCGAGCTAGCCCTATATATTGTTCCTATCCCATATTGGGTGGTGTTTAGTGATATTTGCGAGAAGAACAACAACAATAAATGGCGCTTTTCAAGTTAAAACCTTTTATGCAAATGGCACTAAAGTCGTAGGCAAGAGGGACACCACCGCGGATCGCAGGTCCCAGGTCCTCGATTTAGTGACCTATCCTAACCCAGGTTGGTTTCCCACAATGAAACAACATGAAAACGTGATAATGTTTTAATATCTCAAACGTAAAAGTGAGGTAAGCTTAATTCGCTTCATGCAAGCCCGCAGTATTGGGACTACGCCCAACTAGAACACTAACACTCAACTCAATTGCATCACTTAATCGCCGCCACAATACCCAGGACTCAGGTCGTTTCAGCACATTAAAGGGCGATCGCCATGCGTGCCTTACTACTGCATAGGAAACTGGGCGGATGACCCTAGTATCGTGTTCATACAGTAGGACGTTGAGATGCTGAATGAACTCCGCACCGTGCAACGCTTCTGACATTTGTACCTTCACGTTGAGTCATGCTCGTCAACGGTGTTGGACCTCACGTCAGGATTCGAAGCCAGTCGTGCATGACCACTGGTCACCCAGGATGCTCACCCGCTCTTCTACCACCGAAAAGATACTTGATGCACAGTTGATTCGACTGTCGACTGGCCAGCATCGCTGCTGGCAGCGAGGCTTGTTACGTGGACCAAAGTCACGCGATCAGGTAGGGATTCGGAAACAGGACAAGAAACTGATCTGTCCGTGACAACATGTACTACGAAGCGGGTAGCGCATGACACAGGACGTGTACCCTGCCGTGCGAGATCATCCACCAGGATAGCGAGAGATGACAACGATGAGCTCACACCATCTCTTTCCTCGTCCACCACTGCTCACCAACATCGGCATCGGTCATTTTGGAACTCGCGCTCTCGTCGGGAACAGATCGTCTAGCCGCCGACTTGGACAGGATGTTTACTGTTAGTCAAGCGTTTTTTGCTGTTGGGTTGGCAATGAGTGCCATCTTGGACTCATCAGCTGCAGTATCACGTAACCTCACCTCTACCAGCGCGGCATCGTATATGGCCACAACCTACAGCGCCATGCACTCCGCTGCCTACCCGCTGACTGATAGCGAAACCCTTGACACCACCGCTCTGGAGAACGCGATCGATGCGGACATGGAGCTGATTGCGGAGACCTTCACCCATGTGCGAACGTTCTACTCGCAGTTCTACGGAGTGGGTGTCACCAAGTATGCTGCCGCGCACGGTATCAAGCTGCACCTCGGCATCTATATGACGGATGAATCCTGGCAGCAGGACCAGATCAACAGCGCAGTTGCTGCTGTCCAGGACTACCCCGGCACGGTGGAGGCCATCCTAATCGGTAACGAGAACATGTACACAGGTACTACCGCCACCGAGATCATCGCCATCGCGGATTCCGTGAAGTCGGCCCTAGGAGACGCTGCTGACGGCATTTTGTTCGGCACGGTGCAGCGCTCAACGGAGTATCTGGACACCAACTACGACGCCCAGATCACACAGTTGTCGAACAGCCTAGACATTCTTGGTGTGAACATCTACCCGTATTTTGACAACAGCTACGATTCGAGCCAGCCGACTGCTCTTCTGGATGCTGTGTGGGATGCGATTGCTGCCAAGTACTCGGTTTCAAAATGCTGCTGTGTGAGACGGGCTTCCCCACAGCAGGAGACCCGTCCACGCTGTCACCAGATATTACTCCCTCACTTGAATCGTCGATTCAATACTTCGAGGCTGTCGCCTCATGGGTGCCGTCAGGATCAGAGACTTCGCTGAAGTTCTGGTTCGACTTCTTCGACCGCCGTTCCGATGACACGTCGGTGGACGTCGAACTAGAGCGGCACTTTGGTATTTACACGTACGACAGCCAGCTCAAGAGCGAGGCCTATCTGACATACCTCAATGGCGCCGCTGCCGCATCGTCCAGTTCGGCCACCACTTCCTCGACTTCGACTACGCTGACCACTTTGACGGCGACGTCGAGCTCGGCATCAGCTACGACCTCAAGTGCCACAACGACGGCGACGAACACCCCCACTGTCACATCGGCTGCGACGAGCAGTACCTCGTCTGTGGAGGCAGCAAGTGCCACCGCAACGACAACGGGATCGACATCGTCGACTACTACGACCCCTGCTGTTACTTCGACTTCTACGTCAACGGTGACCACTGATACGTCAACGGTGACCACTGATACATCAACGGTGACCACCGATACGTCCACAGTGACTACAGCTGCCTCCAGCACCACTGCCACTTCGACAACGGAGCCAACGGCATCAGCGCACGAAAGTTGCTAGGTGTTTCTTGATGTACGTACTCCTTGAAGTCTGCACGATTCACATGTTAATTTTCAATGGTACGTGCTGCAAGTGATGGTTTAACGAGGTATCTCTGCGCAAGGCCATTAGGCCGCAAAATGTTAAGGGACATGCCAACCTGCCACAAAATGAACAACGAGTGACACATATAGTTTCTAATTGAATGTCGGGAGTGATACTGTGTGAGTTTCAGTCTTTTTCCCACAGCAGAACCAACTACGTACGAAGTAGGTACACCTGTAAAGACTAGCCTTTACAGACTTTGAGTAATGTGCAAAACCCAGATTCACAGCGACTACGTAGTGTATCGCAATACAATTGGATGAATAATCAGCATTGATTTGATCAATACTGTGTGTGTATTGAAGATCAATAATACTTAACATCACGAAGTTGTGCAAAGGAGTACTTCCATCCGTAAAAGACCCGGCTCTAGGATGGATGTCAAATGGCTGGCATACCTCGCTGAGGTAGAGTAAAATTTGATGATGCATTTAGCGAGATGCATCGACGGCTGAATGTGCCACACTGAGAGAGAATCTCATAGATACATAACGCCGGTCCCTCGTTTTCCCTACGTACAACCGACCTACAGGTACCAAATTGGTTTCAGCCTTCGTAACTTAGTTTGTTTCTTCGAAGTGATATATGCACTCCAATGACATCGGACCAATGTTGCTGAGAATGAATTCCAAAGTAAAGACCAGTCAACAACCCTACAACAAGCTCAGATCCAATAATCATCGTTATCGGGTGGTCTGGCTGACAGACGGAATGTTAGCAAAGCTACGGACAGCATCCGACGATACAAACACATCCTAACGATATCGTATGGACCGTTTTACTCAAGGCAAGGCAAAAAGAAACTTGATTTCTATGGACATGATGCAGTCTTCCTTCCTCTGTGGTTGCGTGGATAAATCTCGCCCGACAACCAAAAGATTCGTTCTAATATAGGACGGTGTGTGGCGCCAAGTTCGTTCTTAGGTTGCAGATCGTGCAGATCGATCATGATAACTTTCTGTCTGCCTGGCGCAATCACTATTCGAATCGACAACATAAAACATCTGGAGATCATGGCGGACTTTACTCCCAAATAGTGCTTCCGGGCTAGTGGCAGGAGCAAAAATTCGACCTTACAGTAGAATTCACTGAAGTGCTGCCGTTTTTGATCCTCAATGTCCACACCTGTTAGGCAACCCAAGTTTTAGTGACGCTCCTTCCAGAATTGCTAGCAAGAAGTGTAATGTTGGGGGTAAGCAACGTGTGGAACTAAATGGTAAACGCATTTTTAATCGATTGCCCGACATGTATTAGTACTACGTATCAAGAAGCAATGTCTGTAGTACTTGTACTAAAATTTGTAGTACAAAATACATGCTCCAGCTGAAACAGAAGCACCTTTGTGTGTGGGGACTTTCACATTCCCAACATGTATTGTTGCCCACTCTTCAATCAATACTACTGTACAAACTATGTAGTTGCATGGATTATTCGACAGTAGTAGCCATGCCATTCCAGCAGAAGACTCCTTCGCCTACGTGTTATCGTTTGCCAACCGTGACCTTGCCTATTAATGTGCATTGCCCCTGTCGGATTTTGAGGGGAATGCGGGTGCTTTGATCTTCTTTCCTATGTGTACCTGCTACCGTAGCGCTTCGAATTTGCTCGTACTACATATGGTATCCTTTGGATATGTTCTCTATCCTTGGATGGTGTGCATGTGCATTGCAGAATGCACATGAAACGAGCACCCGATATGCCATGTAGTGACACAGTCACTGCTTTCCGGCACTCTGTCCCTCTTTGCACTTTGCAATTTGCTTTTCAGCACTCAATCACACCACCTTCCGACTTAACCTTTACTCTTCAAGACCTACCATGCGTGTCGCTAAATACCTCCTCATGACCACGGCAATTCTCCTCGCAAGCTACGGCGCTGTATCGACTACCACGGACTCGCAGCACTCCACGCTCTCGGCGACGGATACCCATCATATCGTGAAGATGATGGATGACGCCTTGCTGGAGAAAGTTGGCACGCGGTTCCTGCGGAGTTCGAAAACAGAGACAAAAGACGACGATGACGACGATCTGGATGCAGCGAACGAAGAACGAGGAGCTGAGGCCCTCGGAAGGTTGGCCTCCAAATTTTCGACGCAGTTCAAAGGGTACACAAATTTCCCGGCTCAGCTCAAGAAAGCCATGGCGGAACAGCCCGTGACTACTCAACTGATTTCCAAGATGATGTCAAAGGGAAAATCAAAGGAGCAGATTACCGCTTTGATCCAAGGAGTGAAGGGTGGTAACGCTACTCCAGAGAACAAGAAAAGATTATCAACTTGTTCAACGGCATTTGGCTGCAGGCACACAAGGGTGGCATCTAAACAGCTTTCCTCAGGACAACGCCAAAATTCATCCGATGTTAACCGTGCTCAATCTATTTGTAAAAATTGCATGCACATTAGCGTATGGGCTCAATGTGCTTATTTTTTCATAATCCCAGGCCCCCTTCACATGCCGTACTGTTTAAACATCGTCATGCAGTTCGTCGCCAAGTTTTTGCATTAAATTTCACCAACTTGATACCCCCAGTACCGCGAGGCTCAGGTCATTGACTCAGTCACAGCAAGCACAACTTGGCGCTCTACTTGAGTGATGACCGCGGAGCTATGGTACCAGACCAAACTTGACAACGCTGCAGCTGTATAAAACATTCACATAGACTAAAGACCTCTTGGCCGGTAATTAAAACCTGTGTTTCGATTCCATCGGCGCAACCACGATCATTGACATCGTGAATGCCGCCAATACTGACTGAGCACTAAAGATGATAGTTGTAGTGGGGCGATGGTCTTCAGGACCTGACCACGCACTGTACTGAGGACCGAGGACGGACTCAGTCAAGGCTGGCGTAGGATAAGAAGCAGAGGTTGGTTGACTACAGGAAAATACGTAGGCAGTGGGCATGTAGTAGTCTCACCGATCTCATTCTGGAATTTGCAGACTACAATACAATCAAGAGTTCCAAGGAATCCCTCGTGAGTGTGTTCATTCGGATCCCTCTACAATAGTGTAAAGTTCGACACCACTTGATGGAGTGCCTGGGTTCTAGCTACGACATGCAAGCGGCAGCATATTTTCCCAACCTGGCATCGTGAACGCGAACATCTATGTCCGTTTTTCAGTAGCGCATATGATTCAGTCACCCTCACTGCCATCTTAAGCAGACAGCGAGATATTGCTACGCTGCGCATCAGCGCAGGGAACTAAATCCTAGTTGCCCATCGAACAGGCATTCCCACGACAAGAAACTCGCCCACGCAACTACATCAGTTACTACCACGTGCAGCTACCCCGTCGGCTACGAAGTTCCCATCAGACTTCAACGTCACGCCAAGGGGAGTTACGCCGCTCTCAGCAACGACTATTCCAACGTCTTGATCGACTACATTAAGCACCATGGTTCGCGCACCGACGACGCGGAAACCTTTATGAACTTCCAGTAGATCGCAGCATCGAACATAATTACTGCTACAGTACCGAGACAACGATCTCAACGTAAGCCAACATTGCGAGATATGACTGAGTTTTGTTCGACGATAAAAGCATATGTATCCAATCGTCATGATCTTTTATTACTCAATTGCTAGTGCGTACTTTTCTCCTCTAACGATCCTCCTGAAAGTCAGAGGAGATACATAAACTGTTTACAACACTGACGATTCAAATGCAGGAGCACATGTCCAAATTGGAAAACTCCATAGTTTTGTTGGAGTCTCAAGTACCGCAAGTGAATGGCAAACGCCGCCGGCTTCAGGACATATCGGAGCGGCGATTTTAAAGCGCAAGACACATGCTCAAAACTTGAGATGGCTCTGTACGCGACACAATCTGAATTGGCTCAGGTAAAGAACGCAGCGAATCATCTTATGACACGCGAACGAGAAGCTGCGCACTTGCAGCAAAACCTGCTGAAATAAACCATGCAAGAATTCGATGGGCATTTGACGAAGGCATGACCATTTGCTCACGTGCGATCCGCACACTCAGTAACGAAGCAAACACTGTGCAAGCCGACGAACAGGAGAAACTCGAACAGGTTGTGCTGCAAATGGTGACAAGTCCCATTGAATGCAGTCAAAGACACGATGAGTTACATCAGGCTTTCGCTCCATCGCACACCAACTGAAAGTCTTGTTGTAGCTCAGCACTCGTATGATCTGCATAATATGCAGACGAATAAAATTGAGGGTTTCCTTCAAACATTGAACCCGACGGTTTGCATCCCGGTTCATTGGGGCGGCTTCAGGGGCACATATATCTTCCCGTACTTGGCCTTGAGTGATGCATACTTGTTCGAAATATCCTGCAGTGCCACCACAATGTTAACTAAACTGTACACGTGAAATGTGTTTCCTTCTTGACCGTGATCAGTTCACCATCCAAATCACGGAGAGCGCCAAGTTGCTGATAGTGATTTGTCGGTGATGACGAGCTCGATGGAGCTCACTACTGCAGCCGAAGCATAAAACTTCCATTGCAATGTAGTGTCTTCAGCATTGACAGGCTGAACTTGGTGTCCTCTGTCGGCTACTGCCTTGCTGTACGCCGACTTGACTTAAAGATTGCAAATGTGAGAGTGAATTGTTTGGTTAGCTTCTTACTAAACAAAACATGCAGGTTATGTAGTTCTTGTTTCCCTAGAGCTGCCATGGTAACCTCTAGGTAGTAGTTTCTTTCCGTTGTCGTCGAAAGTCATAGGTTACACAACGGTGGTATCATTCAGATAACCATCGTTGGTTGCACTTGATAACGGATGGCCAAATGATCATGACCCACTACATGCAAAAAGAGTTAAAAGTGCGTACACCAGTAGGAATTTGTCCTCCTCGAGTCTGCGAAGCTGCTCATCCCTAGTCAAAGAACAATAAAAAGTAAGTAAGCTTCTAAACAACTCAAAGTTACTGAAAACAAGACAAAATACGTGATTTTGAGTTCTTGTTGATGCTCTTTCAGGAATCGGTCGATCGTCGATCCTTGCGTTAAAATGACGATAGCGAGCACTAATTCCGCGAGCTCCAGCAGAATTAATAGCGTCGAGGAGCAGCACAAGCAGATGGAGCGCTGCGGTTGGAGGGGTCGCACCAGCTCAGCAAAGCTGACAGGATCAAGAGAGTTCCGACCTCCAGGATGGGTCCGTAGAGCCATTCCGGGGCATAGTGGTTAATATGCAGAACGGAAACGCACGAACGACTATAGGTGGCGGCGACGTCAACTGGCACGTTCGGTTTGTAACAAACAAAGCAATGGATGCACCGCACAACTTCGGAAAGTGGGGAATTACTCATGTGTGAGAACGTTAGTTCTAGCGAGATGGAATTGGAAATGAGCGCGATCATTTGGCCCCGCTGGGTTTTGGATACTTTCAAGCTGGCTCCTGGATGCGCGCATGCTGTAGAAGCACGCAACTACCTTCATTATTAGCAAAGCCGCCCCAAACGGGTCGCTGTGACGTATGGATTGCATAGATTAAAGTCATAACAAAACAGTAGCGCCACTGTTAAGTAATGAAAAGGATGCTTTTATGAGTTCAATTGCCTTTATGAATTCCTTATTCCTCTATCTAATTGCTTTTCTACAGACTTGTGCTCAGTCCGAAGCAAACGAGGACCTCGTCCTCGCTTCCTGCCCGCTTGTTTCGTCTCCTCATCGCACCAATAAAATGCCTCAGTCAGAGAGGAGCCAGGAGTCAACAGAGATTGGCTACTCTGCCAATCAAGGCTTTATAAACCATAGCGTATCCAGACACTGTATTCAGTATGATAGAACCTATATTAACGTTGCGTGTCCTTTATAAACCCCCACCCGCGGATCAGCTGTCTCGCTCTTTACCGAGCAGCCGCATCGTTGTATGCTGGCTCCAGCCTTAACAGCCACTACCGGCCTTCCCCGTGGCACCCAATCACCATTATGGCAGCTTTCATAAGCCGTCGCTTTCTTGTTGTGGAAAGCTACGTGGATAGAGGAATTCCGATCAGTAAGATACAACACGGCTTTCAAAGTGATATAACAGTGACTGATGCGGCTTTACTAACGTTACTTCTGACAGAAAGAGATCGAACTCAAATTAGACTTTTTCATGGGTGCAAAGAATTGCCTTAAATGTTCGATCGCATTCCCTCGTGGTGCATGGAAATCAAATATCGCGGCTGCCCTGAATCCGCACGGCAATTTATGATCGATTTACTTGGACCCGGTGAAGTTAAAGTTCGCGCATGTTTTGACTGGTTATCAACGGGCTCACGCGAGTTTGGAATAGGTCAAGGTTCTATCCTATCGATCCTTTGTATTTCTTGCTATATGGACACTCTGGAGGAGCGCCTTGTGCAATGCCCTGATCCCGTTAGAATTAAGCTCCACCAACACTGGGGGTATATGTAAGGATTGCGCCCGCAATCTTGCATTCACTCTGCTTGCCTTGTGTAAGCGAATCTACTTCGTATCAACAAATACGGAACTGCACAACAGCAAATCTGATGCTCTCGGCAGATGATTACTCGCATCCACAGTCGTTAAGATACAGGGTTCACCATGGAGATGTGCTAGTTATATACAAGTAGGGTATGGGGCCCAAGATTCGACAGCAGACCTCCTCTGCTGCCAAGTAGTCTAGTAGTGATTGCAGGCTTTAGTCTAACGCTCAATTCACTTCTACATCTGCCTCGCAAGCTACAGATTACTACAGCAACTCACCAACAACTAAGACTCACCTCAACCCCAACACATTCACACTCTAGAGCTTTCCTCCCTGCGACATGCACAAGTCCTGCAGTATAGAAATTGGCAGTACATTGTTTGTTGACGATCAACTAGACGTGACAACATCACAGCGGAATTCTAACGTGGGCGCAGTCAACAAATGTGCTTACTGGAAAAGGCTTCGCACTCGTCTACTTGGTCGGGACTCAAGAGAATATGCTAATCGGTTACAGAGAATGAGGTTATCCCTGCCAGGATTTCGGTATATTGTCAACCATATATGAATTCCGAGACTGCGTTACCGTACGATTCTTTGTGGCTTAAGCAAACTGGCAGGATGTGTGGACTCGTTCATTCGTCAGGCTGCTCGTGGGGTTCTAAACCTTCCACTCTATACACCGCGTACAGGCTACTACGATATAGCTAACAGACTTGGCCTCGCAAACCGTGAGAACGACGTAAACACTCACCGCTTCCAGGAGGCATTGCGGATCTTGAACTCACCGCACCTTCCTGTCTACCACATACTTGTAGCACGGCTTGAAGCGTATCAAATAATGCGGGGCTGTAGACTCACCCATTGTGCCATCCTATCAAACCTCCAGTATATGTGCAAACTTGGGAGACGCAGCTAATTCGTTTTGCAGCACGATTCGAATCGCCCCTCCGGTGTCTGATCGAGTGAACTCTGCCACCCGACACACAGTCCACGCGTACCAATGATCGTCCATTAGCACCCACTACACCAAACAAATTCCGGTTACCCCTAATTGCTGTGTAAACTTCGGTACGTAGGGGACCTATGCGATGAGCACGGCATCCACCCCTTCAGCGTTCTCAGCTACAAAAGCTATGAATGTGAACAGGGGCCAAACGTTCAAAAGCTTTGATAGCCTTTTCCAGCCAGTCTGACGTCTCCACGTCTGTACTTGCCTCTGGAATAATGTCTTTAGACTGCAAGTTGCTTGTCGTACTAAAGCTGCCCTGAACTTCTGCATAGCCTTTCATGCTTCGTTCTGTCATTGACAGCCCTAATCGCATTTATGCATTGTACAGCGTGTGCGATCGTGCACCACGTTCACATTGGACCTCGATAAAGGGTTCCGACGCGGTCACTACTGTTAATACTGCTAAGCCAAATACCACTATGAACCACCGCTGTCACATGCTGTCAAGAGATACAGTATCTCTACGGAGGTATGTGAATCGATTTGTGTCAGGGTGACGAACCTTGAATGTTATTACCAGTCCTTGAGTTATATTCCACTATGAAAAGCGACCGCACATGGCTCTCGCACGTGCCGATCGTTGGCCCTGTGTAACGGGCCAAGTACTTACCGTTACTAGCTTACACGTAGCGATGAGGAAGCTCGCAATAATAAAACAAGTCTTAAACCCGTAGAAAATTAAACTCTGATTTAAATTAGGTCCAGGCCTGAAGCCCTGACCCCTTGAGAACCATCCAAATGCAAGTCGACTCCTGATTGGCTGATATCTTCCTTTTCAGCCAATCAGAGAGCGACAACGCAGCACACGCTACTCGTGTGCTAATATACCTACTTATGTAATTCAATCTACCTACTTATGTAACTGGGGTGGCCCATTACACCCTGCCCTTAGCGATCAAGACCTTTATCAGGATAAGTATTAAAGTCACCAGTCGTGGCGACCCCTAGTAGCAGCAATGGTTTGCTGAATCCATTCCCACTCTGCTATTGTTGCTGATTCGTGCAGCTCCGGCGTATGGTGAATATAAGTACCAATCACTCGCAGCACTCTTGCCTTACCGAGGCGTACTTTGATCTACGACTAGTCGAATAGCAAATAGTGTCCTTAATCAGTCTGGAATCCCATTTTTTCACATTGAAAAGCAATGTCAATGTACTGGGATCCAACTAATAAAAGACCAGGCACTCTGTCAGCTCGTGCATCCACATACAACCAAACCTGTCCCACTCGAGTACTCCTAAGCCCTGGGCCAGTGATAGCCATGAAATCTTGTATATTGGGAACCATCCAGCTCGATAACTCACTCTCCATCTTTACAAGTGTGTTCCGGTTTATATTTGTGGTGCAGATGCAAATCACATTGCTATCCCGGCGACTGGTGTTACCTTCATCGCCAATATAGTCACCTGAGTAGTGTTCGCTCTCAAGTACAGAGCGAAGGACGGTACTACTCAATAGGGCATAATCAGAGTTAACTGATATCGCACAGGGTTCCACGAATGCTGTCGCCGTCCACCACGTTTATGACGTATTGCACGTGGTCGCTGACCCTCCAATCTTCCAATACCAACTATCTGACCCCCTGTACTCATTGGAGCTGGAGCGATACCTTTCACTTGGACCCCTTTCCTGGGCAAACGTCTCATTAGATCTTCCCTGAGTCAACAATTGTTGCTCCGTTTCCATTGCTTCAACCGTGTGCACAACGATCAGCACGGCCAGCAGTAAGACCCATTATGATCTCCATTTGGAACCAGTATAACTTTGAGGCGAGACCCACCCTGCTGGTGCACTGGGTCTCCGCTGCCAAAATCCTGGCCTCGGTCAACTAAGTTATTGATAAGTTGTAGTAGGCGCTCACACAAGTTGCTAACAGCCCTAATCCAATGGGTTTGCCAGGTCTCCACCAGCTCGTGGACTTTGATAAATGTACGCTGCTGTTTCTGATCAATATGCACATTTTTTCGTTCGAGTTCTTCAGTTCTTGATGCAATCATTCGTTCAACCAATGCTTCCACCGCAATGGCGTTTTGGGTCGTCATATGATGCCCGCCATGGGTGCCTCTAGAAGCCAGACGGCTTCGTTCCAGGTAATCACTATCTTATGCTGAAACAAACTGTAGACAACTTTTCCGGAGGTATCCAAGTTGGTTGCATTCATAGCACCGACGCTGGGGGATTCATTTCCATTGTTCGTATTATCAACACAATTCATCCTACCTTGAATTGCTCCCAGCCTTCGGGTCCAGATGAGACAAGTTGGTGAACCTTTTTCCGTCCAGAGTGTATAGCGGCCTTGTTTCTTGAGCACAGGACCTAAGAACCGAGACTATAACGATCTAGCGTATCGATTCCAAGGATTGGCGTGTTCCTTGTGCAATCCCTCTTGGCTCGATTAACCTTTTGCCGTGTTCCACCGATTTGTGTTGTTAGATTTCAAGGTTGTGGGTCTCCGTGGTCTCTACCTTCGTCCCTTGTTTCTTGGTCTTGAATGCCGGGGGAGAAGAAGTCGACTACGCGCGTAGAGCACCACACGTAACACTTCGTAATATAACAAATGCAGAGTTCCTTGATTCTTGTATACTACACGATATGCAGCGTTCTTGATTCTTTGTCCTATCCTTGACCGAAAGGCTAAACCGATGTCGATGAGGGTTCTTGGTCCAAGATAATCGGTATAATCGAGTGCCCCCTTGACAGACGCGCATCACTCCTCAATCCGGGAGAACAGTTCGCTTTGCAGGTATGACGCTACTTGATCTTCGCTTCGCGCAAGCAGTTGCTTGGTCGCAGGCTTTGGTCGTCGACTGCAGGACCAGACGGTCTTCGGCACTTGGAATATGAAATGGGCTTGGCCTTGACCTTTCCTAACTAAGATATGAAATAGACTGGGGTTTGCCCTAAGCGAGTTCGCCTAAGACCCCAGCCTAACATGACTTGACAACAGGCGGAGATTCAAACGACCCTTGGTCGAAGGAGCTTCAGAAGGGCAGCGAAGACGTCTTGGGTCTGCTCGCACTCAGTGTCACAGGAGACTTGCACGACTTGAGCCTTAGGAAGCAAATTGAACTCTGTTTAGGTTGTAAAACTAAGTACTACAAACAGTATGAAAGATTGTATGGCATACTTCTATCAGCATCTTGTATGCGTGGGTTGAATCAGTCTTCGACTGACTGGGGGTTAAGTCTTTTTCAAATCAGAGAGGCAACTCTTCAGATCCCTAAAGATCACTTCTCAATCCAAGGTTCTTGGTCCGAAGTGTCTTGGTCTTGAAAACCAAGGCTTGATCCATGTCGACCAAGCTTGGTTGCATGTAGACGTAGACACAAGTCGATATAACCTTGATCGAAGCTCTTATGCTCTTGGATCTTGGGGTCGTAGGCGGATATTCTTGGTTGTAGACGGAACCAATCTTGATTTCAGGGTCGGAGGACACGGGATCACGATAAGTTTTGATCAGAGTGACTTCCATCTTGTAAGAGCTAACCAGGACACTCCCTTCGATACGTTCGCAGGGGTATTTTTCGCCATCCATTACGGGCAACCTGGTTCAGGCAAGCGTCGGCTTGGACTGAGCTTCTTATTCTTGGTTCTAGGCTTCAGACCAAGAGCTTCCAAGCCAGTAAGGCCCTCTCTGACGCAGGCAAGTGTCTGTATCCACGTCACTTCTCCCAACAGTCGCTCCACTTTCCCACACTTCATGTCACAACTCCATATGGTCACCCGGCTTTAAATTCTCAGCCAATCCTCCACATACATGAACCAAATTTTTCCACGATCACATCGTGTCACTCCCAATTGTAGTGACTACCATCAGATGTCACCAACGTCTTAACAGTACACAGCATTCAGCGTTAATTACAAAATCTACAAACGGAAGGTGGCGCTGATGCGTCTTGGTGGAATGTTGGGGACTTGAATTTGATGGGTACACCAGCTTCTGCAAACGTTTTGATTCATAGTAGAGTATTAGGGCGTACACATGTAATTTCTCGCACTCGATGGAAGAACCCGTCCAGCAGCTCCGTTAAGTATGCGAAATTCTTCGTGCTAACAATCCATACGCGCGGCCTGAGAAGTGAGGCTTCGAGCAGAGCTCAGTTGACTTCCTTGGCCACACCACTTCCGATCCAACCGTACACATACATACACATACATGTCTGCTCGCATAAACCGTGCAATTGCAGAGTGGCCTGAACCCGTGAACGTCCAGGATTTACACCGGCATCTCGGAACTGCAGTACTACGGCCGGCTTAAGTACACTCTGCATGTATGATCTTGCCCTGAGCGCTTTGAGGGAGCCGAACGTTGATCGGATCTAGTAGGGGGCCAAAACGACAAGATATCACGCTATTAACCCTTTCGCAAGCCTCTTTACTAAACTGTGCAAAGTCAGGTGACTTACTCCTAAAAGGGCGCAAAATACGCCCTTCTACAATATCACGGTACTACTACAAATCTTCTTTTTCGTTCATGCAATGTACCGAATTCAGTACTAAGTAGAGACAAGCTGTCATATTGTTTGCTAAACTGGCGCAATTTGCGCCCTTTTAAATGGATACAATCTCGTACTTAGTTGAAAAAGGTGGAAAAGGGCGCAAAATGCGCCCTTGTGCCGTGAAAGGGTTAAGTTGGCCCATCCTCATGCTTCGGCCACCGTTTACCCGGCTTTACCCAGTCATGATGATGACACGGAAGCTAGCCAGGATTGCTTTGAACGCTTGCTATTTCAACTGTACGACGAGAACGGCCTAACGAAGAGTTCTACAGCAAGAAGCTGACCGTTCATGAGCTCAACTGACTCTTGCATGAAAGCGACGTGGCGGAGGGGGGCGAAAAACGACTAAGAGTAAATCGCAAGGTGCCCTGGGATTTAAGTTTGGGCGTCGTCTCCGGGCCAGACAACCTTTAACTAAACTTCTCCGTTTTAAGCCTGAAACAGAGAACTTGAATCGGGGTTCGGGAACTAGCGTTAAACAACTTGGATCAAACGTTCTTCCCTACTATATCTAACAAATATAGATGAGGTTTTTGCTACAGCACAATAAAAACAAATTCAACACAATCTTTGAATGCGTTAAAATCCTATCAGAAAAGTTGATTCTGTAAACTCTAACAGAATTCAATGCATACGCGTTGAACCGTAAACGATCGTGCTGTAACCGTTCTACGGATTCCTTGCACATTTCTGTATATTATTTGAACGTGTATGACGCCCAGCGTGAAATTGAATCGTCAGAGTATCGACATTCGCTCGGTACTTATATTTCACTCCTCCGGCTCGTAGAGAGTGTGCACTAAACTCTGTCGGATCGTTACCGAATATTGATGCGCTTTGGTGGATTGTCTTGGTCAACACCAACAAAGCAATGCACTCAGGTCGACCATTCTTACTCAAATATACAACTACCGGAATTTTCGGTGGTAGCTCGCGACGTGCCTGGAAAAAGTACAAAACCCGGAATATTTGACATATGAAGTGGTGGACGATCACTTTAGCATTCAAAACTATGATTCTCCGCGCCGGTTAGTTTACGATCCATTAGAGCGACTGCGACTTTGTGAACAAGGTTTGTCACGGACCCGGAGCGATTGAGCACTGCGACGCCCTCCGTCTTCTGTCCTTCAAAGACGATATTTAAATGGCGGAGTTGGGAGAGGAAATGAGAGACTCAACACGCCCCAGAAAGCTTAGTCTGATGGCACAGATATGTCGAGAGGCCCAAACAGAGTTCGAGTATTTGGGGAGACTGATGCCATGTGGCGCATCAGTACCGTGTATCCGATAATTCCCTGTGGTGTAGCAATTCTGTGAAACGTTGCACCAGTGTATATCCGATGGCAGTAGCCGACTTGGACAGTGTGAAGTACGTGGCATCAACTGGCATACGGCAAAGTACGATGTTCAGCTAAAGTTCGGATCAGAAGATGAGGCTCAAGAGCGGATCTCAAAAGATCGCCGAGAAAAATCTTCAGCACGGCGAACGTAAAGGAACGCCCAGCGAATTGCTTAGAATTAGTATAGAAGAGGTCGTAGCATCCCATTTACATTAGGTATTTGTATAGGATCCATGCGGAGGACCGAAGGGCCCTCCACGGATAACAGACAAGAATAAGAGAGTGGAATTTTCGGGGTCCAAGACAAAACGGGAAATGGTAGGTCGTCCCGCTGGACTAGATTACGGCCACCTGTGGGATGAACTAACCGAAGTAACGGTAGTGATCTCACCCGACCGGCAAGTCCAAGAAGCGTTGAAGTGGTATGCTAAACAGTGGACGTATGGTCACGTTTTACTCGACAAAATAGGCTAGTGTGGATTCTTCTATTGGCCCTGTAGCAACACAAGTCGGCAAGCAATACATTGCGTCGACGCTTCGCGATAAAGCTAAGGCAGCGATCGTCCATTTTTTAGTGGAGGACACTGGTGTGGGAAAGAGAGAGAGAGAGAGGGGGGTCAGCGAAAGAGGTAGTGTATTATTAGCTCGTAGTATTGTGCATTCTACTCAAAATTTTTATGCTCGATTGATTGATCAATCGCCCCCGCCAATCGCGCAAAACAAGAAATCATTTGAGTTTACTATGTGCCTCGAATAAGTCCGATAGCGTACTTATTGGAAGTACGCATGTAGCCATCTTCTGTTGCCCGAAAAGACTTGAAATTTGTATGGGAGCGATATAACCATCTGCTGTCAAACCGGCCGAGAACGCCAAATTTGGCCGGAATTCACAATACAGCTCCTGGAACAACTTGGTCGGTGTCTGGAGTACCTCTACATCGTTGTAAATGGACTGGGCGATCTTCGGAAAACCCTTAAAGCCTACTTGTAGAAGTAGGTGTTGGGGTGTACAGTGGAAAGGCTAACAAGTTTACCTGTCTGCTATACCACATACCCAAGAAGTTGGGGTCGATATCGCGGCAGGTTGTTCAGGTATACCATAACCGTCATGTGCTCAGGTATTTGGGATATATTGCCTAGTTTGGACATGTCTGTGGTTTTGGCTCAGTATACATTTTTAGGTGAATAAGCAGAATGAGTCTTGTACTAAACCGTTTATCGTTGACGCGTAATTACTTCTTTTGACGTGGTGCGGTATTGATTGCACCGTGCACACTCTGCCGTTTATTTTGAGCCCTCTCTTGCCGACTAGTGGCTAACTCTTCGTAAGTTACAGCCCCTCAAACCTTACCTCCTCCAGCCACCAACTCATCACCATGTTGAAGCAAATCCAGGCCGATATCTCCGACTTGACCAAGGTCAACCGCTACATTTAAGCCGTTGAATATGTCAATCGAGGAACGGCCATCCGTGAAGCTGCTCAGCGGATCAAACTAAACTACGAGTCACTTTAACTACGCGTTCATGGAATTCTCCATATAGAATGCCGCCGTGGTCCTCAGCTGGTATTCATCAATGAAGGAGCTGGTGCAGGTCTATTGGAGGCAATTGAGTACCGAGCTTCTCGCGGAATGTGCATAGGGACTTCACAGTCTCGGCGTCTGGTCCGGGAGTCAGCATTGGCGGCCTCACTGAAGGAAGTTCCGGAAGAACTTCTGTAGGATGACGTGGCAGGATTGAGCGCAGAAGTCTTTAACAAGGCATTTTCACCTACAAATATCAAGCGAGGATTTAGGGACACAGGTATTTATAAGAGTAGTGTAGATACCGTCGCGCAAGAAGCTGCTACTTTAGCTAGTTTTCCGACGTCCGCTGTCGTGTAAGGCAGTATAGTAAAGTCTTGTTGTTTGCAGCCGACTAGAAATATATCCACATGATATTTCATGTGACGTGTGACATTTTGATAATTCTTAAATGTCAAAGTACTTGTCCACCGCGGATACATTCATGCATGGTTCTTGAGTTGTGAGAACGCGCAGTGCTTCAATACAGCCGACTGGTTATAAGCTAGCATGTTTCTCCTGCAGTAGAAAATGTGAATGGGTCGACATAGAATCTCATTATTATGTGTAATTATTTTGCCTTTTATACTACTAAAATTACCAAATATGGGAAAGTACATTACATGTGAAAGAGTAAATGGTGCTTGGAGGCGAGTCTTCTGGCGACAATGGCAAAGAAGAGGAAGCGCTTAACGATGAGCCCACGAAGAACCGCTTCGAAGTGCTCGAGGAGCGTGAGCACCACCACGAGGAACCCGTTACTAACAAATCGCCGAAAATGGAAGTTATTGCCAAGAAGGATATTGCTATAAAGAAGGAGGCTCCGAAGAATGCCGCCAAAGAAAAAAGGAGGAGAAGAAGACCAGGAAGCAGGCAAAGGCTGTTGCCAAAAAGGAGAAGGTGGAGAAGACGGGTAAGAAGCTTGCAGAGGTGACTGCTAGAAGCACGAAGGGAAGCGTGCCTAGAGCTGTGGATATTCCGAAGAAAACCAAGGTTACCACGCGTCAACACATGGGCGTAACCATCGAGGAAATTTAAGTTGGGGAAATCATTGCAATCAGCCAGCAATGCTGCTTGTGTCAAGACGACACTGTGGATTTCTAATGCTTTATATTGCCATTTGATTGTATAGTGTTGTAGGTAAGGTCCTGGACATTAACGGTCGGGGAGGTTACTTGGTCAAAGTAAATTGCAAACTGAATATAAGTATAATAGAGTTCATCGCGGCCTACAACTGCCTATGACCTACCTAGCTTCGTAGCTTGCACAGCGCCCTTCGTAGCAGGAAAAAGCAGCGGCTGATGTATCACAGGGATCTCACCCTCCTGGGATCTCACCCCTGATGTGCATCATCTGACGGAGCACGCCTCTGGTTGGCGAACCAGAACACAAGGGCCGCTCCGTGACGCGTGGTCGCAAGGTTGGCAATCAGGACGGAGTTAATTGCTATGAGTGCAGCCACGGTCGAAAATTGAGCTTTAACATCTAAGCAACTTCCCCAAGTAGTCGGTGACATCCTGCACAACAGAGGTAATGACGAAGCGGGGCACCTCATGCCAATGTCCTCAACGCCACAGAAGAAAATCGGAGCGAGTCTATGGAGCACAGGAAGACCTTGGGTGCAGTTCGCAAACATGGAGACGACAGTAAAGGAAAGCGCCACGTCCATCAGCAGACAACTGACGCAGTAATTGCGATATAACAATGGTTTCCGAACGAAGTGGGAAGGCGACGGTTTACACTGTCAGTTCAAGAAGACAGTAAGTGGTATACTAGCACAGGCGCGATCGCAGAGACGTACGCAAAAGGGAAAATTCATGAGAGAAGTTTTCAAACATTTGCCGCTGAGCGACTTACAGCTTTGAGACAGTCAAAGGCGTCGCCGTGGATGGAAGGACTTTAAGAACATTGTAGTCGCACCGAAACACAAGAAAATCAGCGATATCGTGGAGATTCAACACCTTAGTATGGGAAATGTCATTTTCCGGCCTGTGCAACACGTAGTGCCATTATCGAGCGAAAACACGCATCTGTTCAGGGAGTTTTGTCTATCGCTGATAGCAAACTATCCGGAAATCGTGTTCCGCCCCACAGAAGCAAACTCGTTACACGTATTTCACGACTTGGAGGATAAACATCATCTTTTGGGGTGGACACAAGAGCAGACGGACCCAGGGTGATGCATACCTGGGGATCAACAACAACCGCGGTGAAATGGAAAGCGGAGGACTGCTCTATCAAGACAGCAGTGGCCAGGGTGTTAGAGGTTCCAGTCGGCAGTGTAGTAGTAACACCATATCCACGTATAACGAGAATGGCGGCCTTATGGGTCGGGAGGCGACGTTGAAAGCAGTCCAGGCGACGCTACAAGCACTTAATCAACAAGGAGCGCGATTCAAAGGCGCAAAAAGCAATGGAAAAGATCAGCATCAAATGGGATGCTACCAACCATGCATTATCCACCACTCTCAAGAGTCTCAGCTGGAAAATCGTGCAGCACATGGAAGGGGTCTCCTCCTATCAAACACAGAAAATTGTCAAGTGAAACTGAATTGTCTAAGACTCTGGACGGGAGAGGAGAAACGTTTCCAATGCCAGAACAGCGCATGCGCCCAGGCGGAAGTCGACGGAACTGCACAATTAGTATGGGGATGCCCAATCGCGCAACAATTCTGGTCCATGTTGACAGAATGTTGGGCTTTACGAACCCAACAGCAGAGTTGCCTAGTGCAACTAAATAATGATGTGATATCAGAGATCTTCGGCTTTAGGTTGAAACAAGTCCCAGGATGGTTGCTGGAATGGAGCGAAGATAAAGGAGATGAGATCAGAGACACAGCATTCGAGACAGCCAATGAATTTGGGCTATGAGCTGTGCCATCATAGTAAGTGGAGTCTGGAGATATAATGTAGACATGACTTATGGAGACGAAAGAGACAGACGCAGCCTAGCTAATGCGGTGCGTGGAGCACAGACTGCGGCAGAAGATGCTTTTCCAAGGTACTGGGGGCAGCTTTTCCCGGTGACAGCGACTACGATAACCAAGATTGTGATAGCAGCTCATATTATGATGAGATGGGGACGGGTGAACGCGAAAGCAGACAATTCAAACAAGAAGGAGTTGATAAGAGTTGTGGTCTTTTATGGAGGGTCGACGAAAATCCCGGTCCAGATGGCAGTGGTAGCATATGGGTGGAAGAAGAGGGCGAAAAATCATATCGTACCATCCGCTATGGTGTGCTGCGACGGCATTGACCACGCCATCAACAACGAACAATGTCACACGAAGACTGGTGGATTTGTGCAAGGTCGCAAGTTGGACGCATCATTACAGGATTTACAACAAGATGGCTGACGGTTTGGCTAATTTAGCAATGGATAGCAGAAAAAGCACTATGACAGTTCTACCCACTGATGGAGGGGACGACACCATGGAACACATAGTGCAGACGAACTTGAGGAAGGATACGGAGAGATGGTGAGAGATTCGGTGTGATTAAGGTTGTCAGAGGTAAGCCAGCATGAAGGCATTGCCACAAGGACAGCACACAGAAAGATTCAGCGGTGAGAATAGTTTAAGTGCAGAATTACCCGTGCAGACATCAAGGCCGGACGGGAATGGTTATTATAGCTCGATCACGTATGGGATCAGTAACACAATATACCTCACTATTATTATTATTAACTTGGCATCGATTGAAGGATCGGAATATGTTTTTGATGGAGCCGTAGGTCCCCTCGATGACGTTGCGTAAGGAAGAATGCCGCAGATTGAAAAGTTTTGCCTTCGCCTGTGGTTTTTGACATCCCTGGCCATATTCCTTTAGGCGGTACCTTACACCTCTGTATGGTGTCAACGTGTGCTCGGTTAGGGCATAACCAGCGTCTTCTAGGTAATACTTTCCTGTAGGAGATAGTACAATTTTTTTATAATCATTGAACTCGTTAGCAAAACATACTGCACAACACACCTTCTGGAATCACGAAGTCGTGTCGAATTGCATCCTTTAGAACGCGGTCGTCATGGGCAGATCATTCCCATCCTGCCAAAACGTAGACGAACACCATGTCGAAGTTGGATGCCCCAAGAACATTCTGCGAGCAAAATCCCTTGCGGTTTCTGAACTTAACACTCTGATGACGAGAACATATCTGCCGACAACTCGAGTGATGTTGGTGAAGACTACGACTTTGGCGAAGGTATCGAAGAGGAAGAAGAGACGGAAGAACCAGCGAATAGAGGCTCTCGTCGCCGCAGCCGTGGTCGCCGAGCATCGCTCATTCCGTCCCAGGAAGGCGACAACAACGATGTATCCTCTAAGCGCCGCAAGAGCAAGGGGGAGAAAATGACTGAGGCCATCTTGGAGCTTGCTGTAGCTCACAAAACGCTAGCGGACACTAGTGCAGCGCGCCAAGAAGGCGATCGTACCTGCAAACGTTCGCGTTCTGACGTTGCGATCAAGGAGTTCAAGGACCACCTAGCAAGCACTATTGAGGTGGCTGCACGTTTCCGGTTTATTCAACTGCTGGCGACGAACCCGAACGCCGCAACGATGTACTGCGGCATGGATGACGAGTGTAGATTCTACTTTGCCCAAGAGTTTTTGGCGGGCAACACGGATTTCCAATAGAAGGCGTTGTAGTTCTCCTCTACAACTTAATACACGTTTGTTTTTGATGCTCTCGGTCTTGACTACATTTGACGGTTCAAACTGGCGGATCGGCAAGCAGTGAAATCGTGCACTGCAAATATAACAACTGAACGGACAATCCGCTGGATGACTCGAATATAGCGGATTGGACAATCCGTCGGATCATTCCAGTGGAACGGCAGTACGCAGCCTTGATTACTTTCAAGTTGAGGTACCGTATTTTTCGGATCGAGTGAGACATAAATTATTGGTCATTATCAAGTCAAAATAAAACCTCATAAGGTTTTTATTGAGAACGTCAGGCTGTCATCCGTCCCACTATCCGTCATGCCCCGCAGGCCTAAGAACAAGAACAAGGATAAATACAAGGTGCGTTCCGAGCACTAAGAATGTTGTGTTTCGCTTGTCTAACTTATATCGTAGAAGGCTTGTGCGGTTAAGGGCGAGCGTGCGGTTGCCGCGGCCGAACGGCTACAAGTCGGCCGTGCAACAATATCGCTGGCGTAAGAATCAGTCTTAACTACAAGCCGCCTCCACTTCCACCTCCAACAAATATTTTGAACCTTCTCTCTCTTCCGAAAAGCAGTATATGCGCTTCCCAGAGAATATACTGCTTTTTGGAAGAAAATTTCCGTAGAAACCATATTAGGGGCTTTCAAAAGGCTGATCATATTCCTATCGGGTCACAAGATGCTTCCGGCAGGTTCACGACACATGTACTTCCGCCGCCAGACAATGCAGTTCCACCTGACTAGCTAGCTGCATAAAACTTTTCTAATGCATATTCTACTATACATTATTTTACTATAGAAGGAGGGGTGTCACCCCTAGGATTTGTCTGTCTCATTTAATCCGGTTGTCTCACTCGATCCGACAAAATACGGTAAGCTATGTTTACGGTGAAAATCGACTACGGCGATGATGTTGACGAAGCCGGGCTTGATGGCCACACTCTGAAAGTGTGAACTGTCTTTCTTCGAGTTCTTTTCTGTTTTCCCTTGCTCGTTTCCGTGTCGCTAACGGCAGGCCACGAATCTACAACAGCAGCGTAGGTGACCGAAAGTGTTTATTTCCTGAATCCTGCTGTCTCAAATTTGTCCACGAAAAATTCTTCCATGACTGACTGCGTCGGATATTATATTTTTCAATCGAATTATCGTACGCCAAACTGTCATCCAGCGCTTTTTGTTCATTTCCTAAGGTCTACACGCAAATTAGTTGTTGTTAAGAGAACAGTTATTCAAACAACAGTAGGGGTTTCAAAGTAGAGGCAAACTTAACAGCATGAGAACATGAAATGCCTCTCGACCAATCAGAGCAGTTTGCGATTGTGTCGTTATGTTAGTTTTTTTACGCCCAAACCGAGTCAAAACGACCTAAGGACCTAAAGGATTAGTCCTTGATTGGTCATTTCAAGCGTTTCCCTTTGGTGACCGGAGAAACTGCGTGCGGCCATGCCACCCAAGATCTCCCAACGGAGACGCCCAGTAAGCTGGGAGAAGGACGGCGTTGATGGCGATCCATCCAGCGTCGATCTCATCTTGAAGTGGCTCACGGCCGACGGAAATCTGCAACGCTAACGTGGTGATACTGTTGGTGGCAAGACCAAGAAAGCGTTAGCGTCTGAGATCGCCGATCAGATTTCCGCCGCAGGAATATGTGGACGAACGTATAAAGGTGGATCTGCTCATGTGTTCGCCACCGTCTTATGCTAACCATGCTCATATTCGTCCGTAGGCGTCCTCCAAAAGGTGAACGACATTCAAGATGCGTACAACAAAGCAGCGGACTTGAAGCGACAATCAGGAGAAGGCATCTTAGATGAAGATGAAGCTAAAACATTTCACGGTAAATGATAGCCTACCAACTGTATGATAGTAGGTTAACTAATGCCTCGCTTTTGGCAGACAAGCTGACGAGTATTTGCAAGCATTGGGATATCCTCGACCCTGTGTTTCACAACCGGGCATCGGCAAAACCAATTGCTCCTACAGGAACCTTTAGCGGTGCCCAACCATTTCATGCAGTTGCTACGCGCAGTTTCGAGGAAGACATGCCTGACTTTGATTTCCCATTTGGTGGTGAGGAGGAACCAAAAAGTGAAGAAAAAAGAAAACCGCGATGGTGGAGATGCTGGCAATATGGCTGAAGATGGAAAGGCTTCTGAAATACTCATCGAGGATGACGACAGCGAGAACTCGGTTTGTTCTATCCCTTCCTGTGACAATTCGTGCACCAACAACACAAGCACACACACTGAAGAAATTGAAGCTGATACAGCCCAGCCAAATCAAACCCGCCAACGCACGACTGCTTCTCGTGCATCGAGGGCCGCGGGGACTACAAAAGCAAATGGCAAGAGAGCAGGCAATTCTACGCGCAGCAAGCCGTTAACGCTCAAGCCCAATTCGCAGAGAAAGCGCAAAAGTCTGGACGACGTGATGTATGACTCGATATGTGAACGAACCAGCATAGCGAAGAAGCGCTCATGCATCGAAATGGCGCAAGCAAAGGTCATGTTCACGAAGGATCTCATTGAACTGGGGATCTACACAACCGAAGAGGTTAAAGCAATGGTGACGGCGCAGTTCGACGATAACTAAGTTTATTGGTTTTGATTTAGGTGCTAGACATGTGATCTAGCAGGCTCTGCATCACTCGTAGCCGTTTAAGCTTTCCATTAGTGTCAGCTTCCCTTATTAGTGCGTTATCAAAGTTACCGTCATCAATCAAATCTGGCAGCTCTTTTGCAACAGAAATCCACGCGTTAGGATCATCGTTTTCACTATCCCCAACGCGCGGAACATACAGCAAAAGATTGTGAAGGACGACACACGCTCGAATCCACGCCACAATTCGTTCTCCGTCACGCTCATTTCTAAGCCTAAGCCGCAGTCCTTTTAAGCTGAAAAACCTTCCCTTCAAAATGCCAATGCAGTGTTCATTCCACACCCGAACTTTACTTAGCTCCTTGTTGAATAATCCCTGTGCATCTGTCAAGTGTCCATTCTGAGGCTTTTTGAAGACGGGGATGACGTTGGTATTTGGGGCAAAGCCGGAGTCCGCTAGGAGATACTGGTCACCCTCAAACATGTCATTCTTGCGCAGCTTGAGCTCGCAATTTGCCATCAAGCGCGCATCATGAGCACAGCCCGCCCATCCGGTATAGAGATACCTAATGCGCTTATGGTCGTCACACACGACAAGTCCAGCCATGCCATAGCATCCCTTGCGGCTGTAATAGTCTGCACCATCTAGCTCGGGCTTTTCAGCGAACGGGAACAAAGTTCCATCCAACAAGCCGATGCACTGTCGAAATCCAGACACTTCTTGAAGCCGAAAGCTAATTCCATCACGTTCTTCGATGTCGGGCCATGCAATCGTTTGTTCTTCTAATGAAATCAAAGCCTCTATACAGCGGTCTGTAAAACGTTCAATCGCGCCTTCAGAGCATCGAAAATGACGTGCCAACTTTCCAATAGATGCGCCATTGCCATCACAGCCAAATCGATAAAGTGCAACCATAAGCTGACAGCATGCTGGTGTCTGAGGAACATTCGACTTGTTGGAAAAAGCAGGATGGCCTTGAATTAAATCGACAATCTGCGTAAACTGAAAGCGCGTCACGCGAAAATCTTGCGTGAATCGGTGCTCGTCAAGTTTGCGAAGCCAAAAGTTCATGGAGCCTGGGGCGCGAGGCACTGGTGCCCTCTTACCTAGATACCGAGATCTATTTATCATCCAGTACGCTTCAATGAGCTGCATCAACGTGTCTTCTTCGCACTCCGGAACATGAAACGAAGGCAAATCGTCGTCGACAAAGAGATCTAAAAAGTAGTCCATACTTTCACCGAGAACAACAACTTGGATTCCGTGCTTTAGGCTGCGCAACGCGCGTTGTCGCCGTGAAACCTGGGGCATATCGGAGTCGGTGGGTAAGACTGCAATTGTAGCTGCGGAATGGGGCTTTGAACTTGCTGGGATGATGGATACCGCTCGGAGTAAATGCAGCAGCGCTACAGGTCAACGCGCTCCTAGCTCGTGCCCTCCTGTCCTCACCTCACTAGCCAGCACTGCGATCGTCTAATCCTGCGTCTGAACAACTTGAGTTGCTGGCTGAAGCTGCTGAATGGCGTGGCGTCTGTTAACACTACGGCAGCCGGATCGACAACTCGTCCCGCCCTCGATAAACTGGAGTTCTTAGATGCACTTGTTGGACGAGAAGAACGCTCGCTTGAAGAAGCAGAGGAGCGAGACGGCTGTTCTTCTGCGACGAGAGCAGCTTCGCAATAGACTAGGAGCAACCCTCCGTTGAGTCGATGCTTGAGCTGTTCTTGTTTGCGGCGTCGAGCAGAGTGCTTTTGCTCCCAAACGCGAAGTCTTCTCGATGCCTCGCTGGTTGATGTCCCCTATCTGCTCGAAAGGGGTTCAAAGTAAGTGGAGGAACAGCCAATCAGAGAGGAGGAAATATCTCTTAACGTTATGTCGAGTTGCGGGGCACAACCTTACTTTGAAACCCCTATTGTCGACGAACATTGTCACACACTTGGGCGATGAAACTCGAGGAAGCCGAAAACGCTTGAAAGGTTGTATTGGCTTGTTTGGCTTGTTTGATAGGAAGTTAGTTAAACCCGTACAAAATGATTATTGAGAAACATGATATCCTGCTAGACATGATGCGAAGTCGGTCCACCGACATGGTAGTCAGTAGAATGTATGGGTAAAAGATGATAACTCCGGAATATTATACTTGATACGGCTATGGACCAATCCCGATAGTAAAATTAGAGTAGTAACCCGACTGAAAGTAGTTGGTAAGCGTCGTCTGCTTCAAAACATCTTCTCTCTCGACACGGAAATCTTCTCGAACGCAGATCTGCAGCGTGCGCAGACCAGCAAGCAGCTTCTGCTCGATATATTTATTATGTTTTATTTTAATATGTTATTATTAAAAAATACCATTTTTTAGATGACCACGCAAACAGTACCCTACGAACAGCATCGACCTTCTCTTTTGTTTTCATCACCGTTGATTCAGCCAAGACTTCTTCTTCGACACCATCTAGCTCGGTGTCGTCGGATGCTGTACTTAAAAAGATAATCTATAGATTCGTTCAGCAACTCCTCTTGGGCTAGTGTTTCGATCTCCGTGTCGTCTTCTGCTGGATTGCTAACAAATTCATCGATGCTCATAGGATTGCGCATGCGTAGCCGCTGCATATACGACAGCAGCTCACCTTGTAAAAGACCGTCGGTTTCTTTGCGGGATCGCCTTGAGGAGCTTCGACCTAGCACAATACCTGTGTGTCGGAAGCAATTCAACACCAGCTCACTCTGTATCTCGTACCACCAGGACTTGACCCATTTCATGGCCAATAGTTGGTCCACAACGTAAATGTTGCGGTTGATGATCCCCTCTTCTTCCTTGTCAAGAGCGTGCTGGAGCTGTCTGTGCCTGCATCGATAATTCCCGCATCGAGTGGTTGAGGTGGTGTTCGGCGGCAGGAAATATATTCGTACGCTTCAGGCGTCGTTCTAAAACATGATATTATTTTTCTACGTGTACTGTAATTTTGAGGTTGCAGTGATTCGGATACTTGTTGCAGACATGCGCAAATGCGAACGTTCTACTCGCATTTCTACACAGTGGGTTGCGAACGCTCTACCCGCAGTTCTACGGAGTGGGTGTCACCAAGTATGCTGCCGCGCACGGTATCAAGCTGCACCTCGGCATCTATATGACGGATGAATCCTGGCAGCAGGACCAGATCAACAGCGCAGTTGCTGCTGTCCAGGACTACCCCGGCACGGTGGAGGCCATCCTGATCGGTAATGAGAACATGTACACAGGTACTACCGCCACCGAGATCATCGCCATCGCGGATTCCGTGAAGTCGGCCCTAGGAGACGCTGCTGACGGCATTTTGTTCGGCACGGTGCAGCGCTCAACGGAGTATCTGGACACCAACTACGACACCCAGATCACCCAGTTGTCGAACAGCCTAGACATTCTTGGCGTGAACATCTACCCGTATTTTGACAACAGCTACGATTCGAGCCAGCCGACTGCTCTTCTGGATGCTGTGTGGGATGCGATTGCTGCCAAGTACTCGGTTTCAAAAATGCTGCTGTGTGAGACGGGCTTCCCCACAGCAGGAGACCCGTCCACGCTGTCACCAGATATTACTCCCTCACTTGAATCGTCGATTCAATACTTCGAGGCTGTCGCCTCATGGGTGCCGTCAGGATCAGAGACTTCGCTGAAGTTCTGGTTCGACTTCTTCGACCGCCGCTCTGATGACACGTCGGTGGATGTCGAACTAGAGCGGCACTTTGGTATTTACACGTACGACAGCCAGCTCAAGAGCGAGGCCTATCTGACATACCTCAATGGCGCCGCTGCCGCATCGTCCAGTTCGGCCACCACTTCCTCGACTTCGACTACGCTGACCACTTTGACGGCGACGTCGAGCTCGGCATCAATTACGACCTCAAGTGCCACAACGACGGCGACGAACACCCCCACTGTCACATCGGCTGCGACGAGAAGTGAAGCCGGCGACAAATGCGGTCACCAGTGGTCCACGGCGACGACTGGGTCAGCAATCTCGAAAACTACGGCCACTGGCGATACGTCGGCTTCCACAAACAAAGGGGACTATTGACACACTCGTGGTGACTACAGCTTCTCCGACGACCACTGTTTCCGTATTTGTACTAACATTTTTACCACATCGTAGTATTGCGGATATATATCCGAGTTAAATCATCGCTCCACTTTGAAAGTTAGAAGTTGAATCGCGCAGGCTTGAACGAAGAACGTATTTAGGCTGCCAGTGACAAGTTGAGGAGAACTTCGTTATAAAGACGGACAAAAACCAACAGCAAAATGCACAATATAGCGCTTACACTTACAATTAATACCCGTAAGGTGAGATGACTTCGTGTGCGAAGGTCTCACTGCGTCTGCACTACAGATAGTAACTACACACTTTTTGAATTTGAGTGTCAAGTTTGTGAATAATGCCGTGCAATGGTGTACAGGCTGAGGCATTCTCAATGCTGGACCCACCTCCGCAAAAACCGCGAGGCATTGCTTCACCGACACCCCGCTATGGCTTCGCACACTCGCAGCCGCTCATCGGTGTTGGGCCAACACTGTTGGCTCATTTCAGTAGCATTAGGTACAAACCTACAGTACATCTATGACACAAACGGCACATTGTTGTACAAAAAGCGTGGAGTTTGGTGGAGTAAATGTCGTCTCGAGCTAAAGCAAGGCCTACTTACTACCAGGGCCATAACATCTACCTGTAGTGTCTCTGGAGATCGAAGAGAGGCCATGCAGATTTCCAGCGGCGAAGTCGTTACCGCTGCCGACTCGTTAACTCTGTCATACCCCTCAGTACGAGACGCTTTCGTCGTACTACAGTAAGTGAGGGCTCTTCACTCACAGCCGTGATATCCTTGGGATGTGTTGGTGCAATCCACTGCCCGTTAGTTACAGTATTCATAGCCTGTGTTTACGGACTCCACTTCCCTATAGGGTTGACGCTGGACTGCCCTTTACACCTTGCACACGCAGTACAAGCGAGAGGTACATAGCACGAGAAAACCGGTTGTATGGACATCGTGTCGAAGCCTTCGACGCAATTGTTTTCCCTCACAAAGCCTCCATGCAATTTCACTCTAGTTACTGCCAATTGACCTTGATCTCGAAACCGAACTACCATTACATGTACCATGAAGAAGGCAAATCTGCCAGCGGCTGGAAGACTGCAATCACTTATTGTAAGAGTGGTAAGAGTCTTATAAGTTATGGGAAAATGTCCGCCTGGCTTTGGCAGAATGCAAAGCTCAACTTGATCCATCAACTGGACAACACAAGCCATCCGATTATCTGGTTTTTTTTTAATTCTACCATGTCTGGCGTGGTGCAATTGAACATGTGCACTACCGGTAGTATACAGCCTACCTGTGCTGGTCCTGCAGAAATATCACGCTGTTGTCCGTCGAATTCTCCTTCGTGTTGGGCTCCTTGCCTAGAAAGACCGACGTTGAGTGGCATCCTTCCCAAGTTTGCTAGGATACGAACGTAGGCAAATGACAGGTCAACCTACAAGGATTTGATTAAAAACACATGTTTAAAAACAAATCCTTGTAGGTTTACCAGTCGATCGAATCGCATTTCCCAGGTGTTTTAAGGAAGTGAGTTTCGATTCTGGCTGTTTTTGTGTGCAAGCTTAAAATTCAGGATTTGATCTGGAAATGGTGTACAGATTGTCTGACAAACTAATTAGTGCACTTGAGGTAACACTACAACGAGTTGGCACGTCATGCGACCACTTTTTCATCAGCGAGCATCCAGAGTACTAAAGACTATTGAATGTACCAACATCTAAAGTACTAGTATCATGTGTGCTGCCATGTTGTTTCAAAGACTCGGCTTGCTAGAGCATTTTTAATGCTATTATGCGATTTTTTGCTGTTGATGTAAAAATTATGAAAACAGCAAAAAAAATACAGTGCTCAGTTATTATGTGTGGCGGTAGACATGTAGACTCTGGAGGCAACCAGTTGTCTGGTTGCCTCTGTCTACTGCATTTGTGCTTTTGGGTCGTGCGCTTTACTAAAGCTCCATATGGTATCCTTTGGATAGGATGTCTCCTTGGATGGGACACACGTACAGTACCTTTGAATAGGATGTCTCCTTGGATGGGACACACGTACAGTACCATTCTGCTGTAACTGTAGCCAATGCACCCCGACTGTGCTGCTCTCCTGTAAAGGTTTGCACTCTGCAATTTGCTCTTCAGCGCTCAAGCACATTGCCCTCTTGCTTTTACCATCCAAGGTCATCCGAGATCGACCATGCGTGTCACGAACTACCTTCTCATCGCTACGGCTGCTCTCCTCGCAAGCTGCGGCGCTGTATCGACCGCCGCGGAGTCGAAACAGAACACGCTCTCGACGATGGATACCTCTGATGTGGTGAAGACGATCGATGCCGCCCTGATGGAGAATGTTGGCAAGAGATACCTGCGCATTTCCAAGACGGAGACGGAACTCGACGATGACGACGACGATGACGAGGACGACGATGATGATGATGACGAGGACGCAGTGGACGAAGAGCGAGCTGCTGGGAAATTGAAAGACGTGATCTCTAAGATATCGAAGTTTAAAGGATACGAAAAGTACCCTAAAATACTCCGCCAACAAATGGCGCAACAGCCCGAGAATACGCGGTTGGTTGGTGGACTGCTGAGAAGCGGATTGACAAAGCCAGAAATCACGGCTTTGATCAAAACGTCAAAGGGTGTAAAAGAAGAGAACCGGAGAAGTTTGCTCAACTTATTCAACGGCATCTGGCTGCAGACGCACAAGGGTGGCATCTAAGGAGTTCCCTCGGAATAACGCTGGCGATCATACCGTGTTAACTTTGCTCAATCTACTTTTTGCATGACACATTTTTTTACATAAGTCTCCCAACGCGTTGCTCGAATGTAGTGTGTGTATTATTGGTCGTCTTTAGTTGGAATAGCTTCCCTGCGTCCGGAGATATCAGCTGTACATATACGATCATCAAGTATGTAATGTCTTAACTACTGGCGAGCGTATCACTCTCTGCACTGCAGTGCTCCTCTACTTGGTGACTATTAGTGATGCCAGCAGACGGGATCGATAATGCTGTCAAGTATGCTCCAATTAATGCTGGTAGTAGGATAAACATTTTGCTTAGGAAATGAAAATATGAACTTGGGTGCCGTCGATGCGACCACAATCACTGTGAACGCCATCAAACTTGCCTGGGCTCCAGATTCGATACTAATACAGTAAAGTACGAAGTCCATGAAGTTTTTACACACGACGGAGTGGACTGGCGTATATTTCCTTAGTGCATTGAACCTCCAAAGTTGTGCTACAGACACCCTTTCGATTCACTGCCAACTTAGTCTGCCGTGGAATGTCGTGGTAAAAGGGATTCCTGTGTCGAGCTTTATCTGCTGGGCTCCCGACGCAAATTCTGCTTTCAGCACTTCGACAATAGCTACTTCTACGCACCTGTTGATTATAAAAATCGTTGTCAATGGCATCCACGCTATTTGCCGCGTCAACGTTAATATAACAATAGCTGCTCGTAGTGTCAAATATTACCTTCGACGGTCAAGTCAGGTAGGAAATATGACCGAATGTGACTTGACTAGATTTTATACATATTGGTCACACTGGGACTTCAGATAAGCTTTTGCCTGCTGTCGAACTCCGGGTGGTAGTACAATATGCGTGGTGTTTGCTTCAGCGTACTTGTTGACCAGGTGCAGTAGCGGGGTTTGCGTCTGCCGGCAATCGAGCACCTTTGGTTGTCGGTAAGGCAAGGTGGTTTGCCTGATCCTAATTAATAACTGTCACGTGTGGTCACTTCAACTTCATCCATACTGAAATCCAATATCCATTTTGTGTACCACACAAAAACTATTTTGACTACCAGTACACATTCAGAGCCACAAGTGCTAAGCAATGAACATCTTGACCAGTGCAGACCTGAGCGCCGAAGGCGTGCCGCTGCTACGCACCGGCCACGGCGACGAGGAATTCCTGCTCGCAAGTTTCTCTGACGTGGAGCTTCACGCAGCAGCCAGTGAGGATGACGACGGCGAAGCACAGACACTAGCCCACAACAGCACGGCTGGAGCTCTATTTGTGACTACCAGGTAGATATTTTCGTCAATATTATTCTATGCTATTTGTCGCTAACGAGCATGATGGATGGATGTTTGCAGTCGAGTGCTATGGCTAGGACGTCCAGTGGGGCAACATATCGGCTATGGGTGGGAGATGAGTGCAGTCACATTGCACGCAATTTCAAGAGACCCAGCGGCATTCCCAAAGCCGTGTTTGTACTGTCAGATCAGCAATGACGACGTCTCGGAAGTTCGGTTCGTGCCAGTGGATGACAAGACCTGTACGTGCACTTAATTCCTTTTCAATCGGTTTGCTTTGGTGCTAACTTGATGGCAATTTATCTGTAATTATTGTTGAGCAGTGCAAGAAGTGTTTGACGCCTTTTGCAAGTCGGCGGAGATGAATCCTGATGACGACGAAGAAGACGACGATGGCTGGATCTGTGACGAGGATGAGGTGGCCGATGGGGCCAGAGCTGCACAGTTGGCAGCACACTTGGACTCAGTGTTGCATGTATCACCGGAGTTTGAGAATGCTCCGGAGTCAGGACAGTTTGATGACGCTGACGAGGACGACCTGCTGTGAAAATGCAGCGCTGCTGGATGATAGGACTAGTGATAGGATTAATCCACTCTTTGATGACGTAGCAGAGTTCAAGAGGGTTAATAAGCAATGCTTCACGACATTTAAGCTGATTGCTGATTGCTGGAATTTATTTCTGTTTGCCTGTGTGTGCAAGCAAATGCCTGCAGTAAGCTACGGTCGCAATATGCGGGCCAATACTGTATGCTCCCGGCATATTCAGACCTTGTGGATCATGTTCTCCTTGTTGACTAAGTGGCACGTGGTCTCTACCAAACGTAGCAATTCGGAGATGTCCGCTGCAAACACAAACATGTTCGTAGGTCAGCGTCTTTCGACAACGAGACCAAATATAAAGCACGCTGATGGACGCACCCGACCAATTGGATAGCTGCTCCTCCGGGGAGAGTGGTCTGTGGAACGACACTAGCTTGGCAGGGCGGTCAATCTTTGCGTAGATCGATCCGTCGCTCACCAGCGTCGAGATACTGCCTTCCGTCAACTGGGTCATTCAACAGGAAAGAAAAATAAGTTCATATTGGGTGCACACGAGAAGAAATAAAGTATGACAAACGTACGTCTTCCGAGAGTCCGATCATCTTGGCCAGGTGCGGCAGCCGGATACGGTCGTAGTGCTCCGCCACGACGCGAATGTTGTGCTCCACCACACGCTTGTGCAGCGTGCTCCACCAGTCTGCTCCACGCTCTTGGTTGTTAAAAATGGGGTGTTTCTTCAACACGGCATCTTGTTCCATCGGGTACGCAATAATCTCCTTGGTCGTGAACTTTTTCAAGAGTGCTGCAAAGTCCGGGACCTTCTCCGTCATCTTCTCACTCGCCAACTTGTGCAGCAGATCGTTCTGCAAGTTCGAGTACGCCGACAGCACGACAAAAATCGTGGCGTGTTCCAGAGCTTTCTTCCACATCTCGTCCTTCTCCTTGACCATTTCCGTGTTGAAGATGGCCATCCAGTGGCGACACAGCTCGAGCGTATTGTTCTCGTGCGTGTCGTACTCAATCATCAGGTGGTAAAACTTGAGTTTGCACTCTTGGAAGTCCTTCTCCTCCAGCGTGCGTCTCAGGATCTTCTTGGCCAGGATATTGGCCCGCACAAAGTCCTTCTTGGCCAGCGTGAGCCGCACTTGCTCCAAGATAAACTCCGTCTTCTCCAGCTTCGTCATGGCTCCGTACGTCTCGACGTGGACCTCCTGGAGGATCGTGGCCGCCTCGTCGATCTCGCCCCTGGCCTCCTTCATCCTGGACAGCATCTGCGTCAGCGTGGCGCGCTCCTTCTCGAGGAAAATCTTGCCTTCCGCCACTTGTCGCAGCGCGTTGATGAGCTCCATCTTGACGGCGTCCGACGGCGTTTCCGACAGGAATTCCATGGCGCGCTGCACCACGACGGTGATGGCTCCAGACTTCTGCGCGCGCCGCTTGGCGAGCAGCGCCACGTGGTCCTTCAGCAGCTCCCAGCGCTTGTGGGCGGCGCACAGAGACAGGATCGAAGCCACCGCCTCCTTCAGCGTCGCCAGGTCGTTCGCGAGTCGCGCCTGCTTCTCCACCGACAGCAAGAGCTCGCACGCATGCTCCACGTCTCCGCTGGCGGCCAGCGCCTCTGCTTGCGGCAGCACGCGCTGGTACTCCGGGCCCAAGTCCGCCTTCTTCCCGATCTCTTCGCTGCTCATGATAGGATCTTTGTGTGAGGGGATGCTACCAGGGAGATGTCGATTGACTACTAGGTAGTTAAATTGAGATACGGAATAACGTATGCTGGTGGAGGGGTTCTTTGAACTGACACGTTAGCTGACTGTCAATGGACTTTACGGAGGTACATGTAGCCATCTGCACATGGAGGCAATTGCACTTTTACTGATAAAGTCTAGCAGCTTTAGCGCTGCGAGTGAATATCAAAAACAGTGGAACGACAGAAAGCGTGCGTTGTTCAGAGTAAAACTCAAAAGTGATTCATTTCCACATGCCTGTACTGCATGCCTCCTACACGTGCCTTGCACGGAGGAGGGAAGCATCAATCGCCTAAACCCCCTTTGACCTAGCAACCCGCCGGTCGTTTCCCAGCAGTACTGAGACCTGACCAAAGCATGAGTGACTACGAGAGAGAGAAAGTGACACGGCAACTCTCATAAAGTTTTCTGAGAGAGAAGTACGTTTCACTCTGCATTGCATTGTTGTTCTCTTCGGACTGCAACAGTGAGAGCCGTTGCGTCGAATCGACGCTGCGTGGGTCAATTGCAGTGAAGCAAACCAAAGTTGAGGTGTCTTCGGGTCGTGTGAGTGTCGTCTATTGTATAATTACGTGGCAGCTTTTTTGCTGCGCTTTTAATGGAACTACTCCCTTTTGCCCTTGATTGTCGTGCCTATTCTCCGTCCTTGGCTTGGTGCGTTACAGTAGATAGGGTCAGGTCGCAATTGACTCCATCGCGGCTCAGTATTCTGGCTGACGGTGCTCCTCCAATGGCGGAGACGCACTGCCGTCCGAGAACGAGTCGAATCGCCGCTTCTTGAAGCTGCCGTCGCTGCTGTTGCCGCTGCTCGATAGCTTGAGCTTTCGGCTTCTTAAATATGTCAATGCGTTGCGGAGCTGGATCTTGGTGGGCATGAGGTCGACTCCGAACGCGCCTCGCTCGTGCAGAGCCGTTAGCTCCTTGTAGATCGCCATCGGCTTGACGTCTGGGTTCTGTTGCAGCATGCGCACGATGTGAGCTTTCATGTCTTCGGTTACCGACGTCTGCAGCGGCTCGGCCGAGTCGTGCTCCTCGCTCAGATGTTGGTAAGCCTGGCAGATGATCCCGGCGAATGTGAGTTGGCACGTGGACATGCGCACCTGCACGGGGCACGCGGGCGGTTTGCCGTCCTCGTCCACGTCGTTCTGATTGTCATTCTTGGGGTGGCACAGAGCCGAGGTGCACTTGGTCCATTGCACCTTCATCTTGTGTTCGGTATTGGCGACATCCACGCCGTGGTTCTCGTGGTTCATGGTGCAGTTCACCAGGTGCGTGTTGATGATGGCGTTGCGCTTGAGTGAGCGCCGGAACTCGTTCATCTCGGCTTCGCCTCGGGTCTCGCCGATAATGTACCAGCCTCCATCGTCGGGGTTGTGCAGCAGGCGTCGAATGTCCATTTCGGGGTGGTGTCGAGGAATTGCAAGAAGTGTCTGGCACGTGGCCAATTCCAAACTGAGCGAGTGCGAGTCCTGGAAAGGCAGTGGATGGCCTTGGATGCTTGTCACTCGGCGTCTTTTGGGTTGCGGCGAAGAAATTTTTCGGGCGTCGGTGGCGTTGGCTTGTTTCGAAAGCTCGGTTTCGTGTGCGGTGCCGCTTGGAAAAACCGGTCGGTGGGACGAGGAGTGGAGGTGCAGCGGTGTTGCTCCTCCTCGGATAGCTGTCGCGCTTGACTGCCAAAGTTGAAAACGAAAACTGAAGACCACTGCGCCGTGACTTCCCCACCGAGTCGGCAGGACTGAACTGCATGGCGATGGCGAGTGTGTGCCAGAGAACTGAAGGGCTCAGCCCCGAGCCGTCCTCGCGGCCAGCTGATGGAAGAAAGAAGGGCCCTCTCAGTCACGCAGAGAAAATCCACGCAAGCGAGGTGCCAACGGCAAGCGCCGGAGCAAACTTGCTCTTGGATTGCGAGGTGTCGGCATTCAAGAGTGCCACGCGCTCGTCAACGGTAGATGTACCTACGCTCTTCTCTGCGAAAGAATAGAGGCCGGTGACATGCCTGTCGCGAACGTTAAGGTGCAATCTGTCGATGCGTGGGGATCATTCTTACGCTGAGTCAAACTAAGGCTCCGACCAACTTATTGTCGTGCTGCGGCCGTTTGAATCTGCGGTGAAAATGCGTCGAACCAAGTCTTCCGGTAACGGGAAACGGTCGGAACATCGAATCGGTAGCCTTTGGCTGTCATCCAGAGCTTTGGCGTCGTTAGCTGGTCGTTACCGAGATCTATTTACACTGCTCCAAAGTGTTCGTGCTCGGTTGAGTGCTCTGTCTGATGCAACCGGAGAGAGCAACTCCCTGACCGGAGCTCATGCAGAAACTAAACGCTTCGGTGCACGCTGTTTCCGGGGAACGCGCTTGATGCCGGAGAAAGCCCTTCTTTGCTGCTGCTGCGTCCGTATCGCGATCCGATGGAGGGTTGTCATCGTAGTGATTCGAGTGGGATCGCCCGTTAGTCGCAGCTTGTCAGCAGGTGCGGCCCTGGGCAGGGCGGGCGGCATCTTGATCAGATGTACCCGCGCCGTCTGAGGACGTACCTACTGTCTCCCTGCTGCTTCATCTTGCAGCTCTGCGTGCAGTTAGCGCCAACCAGATCGTGCTGCGATCTCGGAGATGAGACTTTGGCCAGCATTGAAACCCGCTCGCTAACAACCAGAGACAAGCGCAGCCATCTGGCCCACTCGCGTCGCGTTCGCACTTCACGCAATTCGTCGACTGGCGGCATGCGGTTCCGAAGCAGCACAACAAGTTTGCCATCGGACACGGAGCAACGACGACAATCGCCACTTTGGGCTAGGACAGGAGGCGCCCGATCTGATCGAAGCGCTAGCTAATGACAACCGGGGATCTGAAAGTTTACCGGCAATGTCGACTCTGCACCGCGCCAAGCCGATCTCGCAAGCGACGATGCAAGTCGGAACGATGAGCTTCCAGCTGGCGGGTGGTCCGCGGTCCCGCGCCGTCCAGCGCGTATGAGCCGAGACGAGTCCTGCGTGGGTGCGATTACGCGTGCCGTAGATGTGACACCGTCAGTGCACCGTCAGTGCAAGCGGTCACAATCGGAGCTTGCACCTCGACAATGACCACATACAGTACAGTATGTACTGTACCGAGCATCAAGCGCTCTACCAACATGAGTATCGGCGAGAGGCACATTTCGTTGTTGAGGTGGCTGCTTTCAAGCGACTGCTTGACATCCATGGGGTGCCGTCGACAAGACCCGTGGCAACGATCACACTGCAACAGCAGCAGCAGAAACGTTACACCATCAGATCGGGGTCGCGTCGCCCAGTCCACTGCAACGCATCCGGTTCGCACGACTTCTTCGGTGTGCCGCATACTGCGGCTATCCCCGCCGGACCTCGCAACGTGGCAAGGCTTGCCGCAAGCCCTCGACATTGGCGCTGCTCACAACGAAATGCAGCGATTAGAGGCGCGTTTTACAAAAAGCTGGATGAGCTGATCCTGGTCGGTTCTCATCTGTTCAACGAGTTCCATAGCGAAGACCTTGACTTTTGAATCGCTTCGGTTGAGGTTAGCGGTTTGCTATCAGCATCGAGTCCGGCTACTGTACCGTCGTCCCGGGGTATGGACACTTCTCGTCAACTGGTAGACGGTCTCCGGCTGGTCCTTGTCGACAAGACGCACATCTGCAAAGGTCAGTCACGACGGCGGTCTCAAGTGAAGACCCCACGGAACAAAAGAGTTGTTCAGGACGCCGCAACCCCAGCGGAAGCAAAGAGCGCGCATGAAGTGACGGAGGCATCACCCACTACTCAATGCCATCCAGGACCGACTTGGCAGCATTGAAGCGATCCACTCTGATCTCTTCAAGTGTGTCGACTGCGTCATGAAGCATGTTCAAGGGCCATATCTAGGGCAATTATTCACGCGACAAGATCGCGATCCTCGTCTGAACTTCAGGATTCCGCACCTGCTCATCACCGAGCTGTCAGTCGATGCACTTGATCTCGATCAGGGCGGCAGCGCATCAACAACGTGTTTCGGAGTCGTGGTAGACAAATGAAATAAGTCGATGAAAGTATTCTTCGTATCATGTGGCTACATTGTGAGCAACGAGATGATTGCTTCGTTGGAGTGGGCTCTCCTAACGTTGTACGTGCAGCATTCATTGACTTCGAAGGCTTAATAATATTGAGGTGAATGCCCTGCAGGATGCTGTTCAGCGGCTTCAAAAGATGTGACGTGTGACGACATTGTAGCCATTGCGTTCTAGACGGCTGTCGTCGGGCGGTGTTGGGCTTGGAGTTTAGTCACAAGAGCACCCTCTGTCAACTCGACTGCGCGCAGTCAAGTTTGTAGTAACGACTGGTTAGTGTTGGTTGCACGTGATGTTGAGGCAAAAGTCTATCCGCTTTTCTTGCCTGGTGCTGCTGAATCAAAGCCTTCAGTTCATTGCTTGAGAGATCTTCGAGGTGAGTGCCCTGAAGTTCGTGGAGCCTAATTGTCAACAAACATACTTGGTTGAATATCACTACAGAGATAAGTGTTCAGCAATGCCACTAGCCTTTTTCGTGGGTTGTAAGGGTTTCTTGCAATTCCGCAATACGCCTGTGAGCCTTTGCAGTCGATGAAGCCGTCATGCTACATTGCTGGTGAAAACAAGCATCGTTAAAATGTTAGTAGAGGATAAGATAGTTGTTCATCGTACCAGAGCTACTAGTAGCCATGCTGTCAAAACGAGCATCGTAATCACAATTGAGCAGGCCCGTAGAATTGGCACTCCACTTCTGAAAACCGCCGAAGTCGAAGCAGTGTCTTCACACCTAGAGCCACAACACGTCGGTGTAGAATGTACTGTGACTATAAAGGTATACGAGGCTTACCAGCTTGGATCGGACTGCTGTGCTCTGCTTATTCGTAAAGCAGACGGCGATCCGATCAGCAAAATGATCAATGCGAAGGCAAGGAGTACCGCCGCAGCTCGGATCTGTAGGATTGAACCATACATTAGATTATGAATATCCAGGCACTTCACAGCAAGGAACCATCACCAATTTGATTTCTGCACCGATGCCACTTCCGAATGGCTTGTAATCTTTTCGTGCATCCAGTCGGCTTAGCTTCCGCATTAACCCTATCAACACCGCAGTGAAATGTCCACAGTCCAAACCAGTATGCAAGCCCTTGCTTGATGTAAGGAAATTAATCATTGCCAACGGTAAGAAAGTAAACAAATATCCGAGGAGTGAAAGGATATTTAACCAGGAAGAACAGACTCCGCCGTGACCAGTTAGCTCCTGCACTGTACACGCAAAGAAAGCTGTCTTCCTCCGATGCACGCAGACCCAGCGTTTGCATCCCGCACATTCCTGCTACAACTCCCAAGGCCGAAACAACTGCAGCTTTTTCTCCGTCGCGCTGCAACGTGGTCCAACACAACCAATTTTCTGCTATGGCTGGTTCCTCATGAAGTTTCGGGTGTGCTTTGAACAATGACGACGGTCGATGTCTAGGGTGGAATTCTGCGTGCTGTTTCCGCTTCCTCGTGCGGTCGATGTAGAAGTCTCCACTAACCTCGTTCTCCACGAGATATCGAGCAGTTGTCTCCACTAAAGGCGTCGTGACGAATGCTGTGCCTTCGTCTTGAAAGTGAAACATTTCTACTATTGCTGACGGTGACAAGCCGTCGGGCTGAATTGGTTCTTCCTCGACATGCTGATCTTCTGGGGTTTGCTCTAGTTGCACTTCTTCACGAAAACGTCGTTGAGTTTTCTTGGTTTTAGGTTTCTCCTCTTTCGGCTTTCGCTTCTTCTTGTCCTTGTTCTTGTCATCAAGCAGAGTAGATTTATCACTTGCATCTCTTTCGGTCATTTGACTTGTCAGGCGTGAAGTTGAGGAGCCAAAACGCGAACCGACGCAAGATCGTTCAGTGAAACTTTGCACGAATGCCAACGGAGACTTGCTACGATTTCCCACTACTCAAGGACGAAGTGAGCGCTATCGTGCAGGATGCAGTTCTAAGTGTGTTGGAAGGCAATGTATACGACAACGCGAAGGTAAATTGCTGTCCTGGCTATCGGGGGAAAAATGCTTACCAACGATTTTTTCAAACGCTATAGGCGAATGACTGGGTGAATATGGTGACGAGTGCTTGCATTGAGGACCTAAAGCGACTCTGTCCGGTGCGAACATATTAACTTACTACTTATGTCGTAACAAGGGGCTGGATATTAATTGCTTGGTAGTAGAACTTCAAGTATATCGTGACGTGTTTCGTGAGGCAGCGAAAGGGTGGAGGTCTTGAAGTCAGCAGGTAGGATCGACGATGTTTGTTATACAGCTTTTTCAATAATGATACTGAATGTGTGTGCAGTGGCGCATATTGGGACGAGAAATCCGATGGTATGTGGAGAAGTCCATCAAAACTTCGTTGAATGGGTTTGTTTATTAGTGCTTGATGCTGTGTCAGGGTCGTGCACGGTGGCTTGGGAAAACGCTACGATTACTGCAGTGCTGTATGTCTACGGCTTAGCCATTTAAGTGCAGCGCGACAACGAGTGTAAGACTTTATCGGGCATCGCAAATGAATTCAAGTCAAATTTCAATAGTTCGTTTCAAGGAGTCCATAGTTTCACGCCGTGAGGGCTGGTACTTCGGTTGGAGCGGGCGTCGACACGACGGATTGTCTCGCCTCAATCTTGAGGGGTCGATGGACACGAGCCAAGCTCGCATCTCAGCTGAAGTTGACGCTTGCAGCCACCACACTGCCGACTGTTTTCTTCCATCAAGACACACCAACCGGAACGAGAACGGAATATCCGACGGTGTCGACACCACGAGCTGACACATTGACAAGTCCATTACACCTGTCTGGTGCTTCTGTGCAAACGTTTGGTATGCATACAGGAAGGGCCTCTTCAGTACGAACCAGTGGCGTTCCCAAACTATCTTTCCCCCTCGGTTCGCGCCGGATTTCCCAGTAGGCGAAATTGGAGTCGCAACGTTGCGTCCCAGCGGCGCAACAACTGCAGCGGCCGTTTCTTCGTCCAAGGCAGAAGCTTCCGATATCATGAGGAACCCGCTCATTTCACCGCCGAGTTGGTCGCCGCCTACCAATTGTGTCGGTTCGGAGACGAAGTGAATCACGTGCCCTCTAACCCTCAACGCCAACTGGTCATGCTTCGTCTCCTCCACTACGTCAGTAGAGGGGTTCTTTGCAGTGTCCAAACTTACGAGTTTGCCTGTGGCAAGGTCCATGAGCATCTCCGTTCGCCTTAAGTGGCGAATGAAAAGTTTTGGGGAGTCGAACTGGACGCTATCAAAGGCCTGGACTTCGTCAATGGTCCCCTCAAAGGCTTTCTCCAACCACAGATTCACTTTAGCCGCCGTGAGAGGTTCACCAACATCTCCACCACCTTCGCCTTCGCGTAGTTTCATCACAATCAGCACTTTTTGGCGCACACGCTCCAGTTGCATTGCCATCTCCAGTCGATGCAAACCGTTGATATGGCGAGCAATCACCGCGTCACTCAAAGAAGTTGCCGCTGTATTTCCTTCATCGAGGCCCCCAGGTTCGCCATCACTGATCGCATCATTCTTAGGATGAGTCGCCGCATCATCAACCATAACATCAGCCGCATACCAAGTGCCTAGACGGTAGCTGCGACTATAGCTCTCTTTTGCCCACCAGACATTGCGCGAAGTCGCCAATCCTCGAGCCAGCTTTTGAGTTACGCTGCTGCCACACACCTTGGTGACAAGACCTTTGGAAATAACAATTGGTATTTTCGACCAACGTGTAGTGAACGCGATGGCGAGGCGATACACTGATCTCGCACCAGGAATATTGATCGGCTCCAAATCACTTTCGGGTGCTCTGTCCCAGCGCAAAATAGCGTTAAGTGACCGACTCGCGTTATCCACACCACAATCTCCCCGGAATTCAAGTATTTGCCACCGCTCCGATCCCGGATAAGCTACTTGGGAGCCCTCTGAGGCAGACTGCTCGTGGCCATGTAGCATGCGGGACGAAGACGGCAGCATTCGTTGCGTCGATTTACCAACAATTCTCGACATTGACGCTGTTCGATAAACAGAAGGAGCGTCTGGGGCAGCGATTTGGACATGCATGATCTCAGAGAGTGCGAATGGCTGTGGATCAGACTGGGTCACTCGGATCATTAAGCGGCGCGATCGGTTGGCATGAAGTCGTAGCGCGCCATCCTGCTTAACAGCAACGGGGTGATATAGCCCATCCGCTTCACGCTCTTCCACATCGACTGATACATAGAACTCCACCTGCTGCGTCTCCATCACAGTGTCACTTGTTTGTGGTAGTGCTTGGTCCTCTTCTAACGTGGAGGCAATGGAACGCGCCAGCGTGACATTGTATCCCCATACTTCCACCAGTAGTGAATCTTCCTCAGCACTGCGTTTGTTAAACAACCGTTTTTCTTCGAGGCGATTGTTGTCTCGAACGCTTCTTTAATCGAAAACGTCTGTCCGGTAGTTCCTGACTCAGCCTGATCACTCGAACTTTGCACTGGCGGGATTCGAGAGGTTGAAAAGATATTGGGAGTGGTTGCTGCGTCGATCTCTGCCTTCTTGCCCTCAGGAGTTTTGGCCTTCACCTTTGCCTTAGAAGACGTCTCCTTCAACGTGATCGAAATATCAGAAGCGGCGACTTTACTCCCGGAAACAAACTCCATCTTCTCGAGACGAATACGGATACGATGCATCGCGGTCGTAGCTCTTGATGCCAGCACACCCCGCTTTTGCACTTCCTCAAGACCCTCTAGTTGCGTCTCTAACATGCCAATGTAAACTCCCGAAAAATCATAGATTGCCACAGACAATGGCACCGAAGAACCCATCGATTGGGCTGCAAGGAAAATCCTTCCGTGTCCTAGATAGCGTAGGGAATGTGTCGACTTTGGCTTGATATAATGGACTACCTTGGCGCTTTCCTGCTTGTCAGCACGTGGCTTCTCTTCCACAGGTGAAGAGAGTTGTTCGGTTCCTGTTGAATGGCTAGGTTGGCGAGGGATGTCTACCTTAGACGATCGATCGGTCTCGAGCAATTCTTCTTCTTTTGGTAGCTCTTCAGCCACATTTGTGAAGGAGACGGCATTCTCAAGAGAGGCTGCAAATTCACGCAGGAATTGAAGCTTCATTTCCAGCATTGTCCGATCCCAGTGCACAGTACTACAGCAGTTTGCCTCCAGTTTCTTCGTGACGACGACTGTTTCCTTGCCACTGTCATTTGGATCCTTCCCCAAAGCAAACTCCGTGCTAAGAACCAACTTTTCGCAAATTGCGTTCGCCTCATTTACCAACGCTTCGAGGTCCTGGCCATTGTCTTTAGGAAGGTCCACCTCAACAGGTTGCTCTACTATCTCTGCGATTCTTGGCACCGATACAGCACATCCAGGAACTACATGGCGGCAAACAGGCATGTAAGTTTTCTAGAGACTTGAAGTATTGTTGCACTAAAACTTACCATGAAGCCGGAAACAAAACACTTTTCCGATCCGGACTTGGTCACCATGATGGAGTTTCGTTTTCTGTCCCTCGTGATATTCGAGCTGTTCCCCATTCAGCCAAAGCATCGCAGTCGGATTCAGTGACTCAAGCTCCACTGTGTACTTATTTGAGTCGTCTTCATCGGCCGTATCATCAGTTGTTCGCGTACAGATAAATTGGACATGTCGAGGCAAGACCTCGCTATCATCACCACTATGAAGCTTACACACCTGCATGACTGAATTTTTAAGAGCCAATACAACCGCAGTCGTATCTAGCTTCGACGCACTGTTTGGCGACTTGGGGTTTGGTGTCGATGGAGCGCTGCGGGGGCCGCTCTTACGACGTCTTAGCATCGTTGACGTCCATGAACCGTGCCTTTTCTTCTTCTTCTGCTCCGGCGGTGGTGGTGGTGTACTTGAGAACTCATCCCCCACGGAATCATTTGGTTCAGGCTTCTCATCATCTTGCTTAGCCTCTACCGTCTCGAATTCCTCCATATCGGGACGTGGATCAGTTCCGAACACGGTCGTTCCTTCCACGAGTCCATAAGCAAGAGCTTCGAGCGACCCCATGTTAGTGTTCATGTTGATTAGGCTGGGAAGGTCGTCGCTTAAGTGGATAGCTGGGTGAGACCCTGATGTAGTTTTCTTCTGCTGTGAGCGGAAGAAGTCGACCTCCTTCTGCAAACCTGCATAAAACAATTCGCGCTCCTCCAGACTGGCGGACAGGCGGCGGTCTTTCACTGGGTTTCCCTCCTTATTCGCGAGTTGAACTCTCAGCTCTTCGATTTCTTGACGAAGCTGACGAATAATTCGAGCGTTCTTGTCTTCGTTTACCACAGCACGATTCATAACCTTTTTCGCAGACTCTGCGTATCGTAGCGTACTCATGGTTTCATCGTAGTTCTACATACACGTCATAGAGTTTGATAGAAACACAACAATTAAATCGACAGCATAGCTAAGCTCGTAATGCAAAATATCACTCACGTCAGAGGCTGGACTGATCATCGCAAACATTGTAGTCTATCAATGAAGGAAAGACCAGTTAGTAATCTCGTTGCCAGCAGTAATACGGACTCATATTCACAAGTATGTACTGACCTTTGCGTTTCCTCCAAGACTTTCTTTTAGCAACCACGTCAGCGTACTATCACGGTAGGGGATTCGGTCTGTCGCTTGCCTACGCAACATCACCAGCATAATTTAGCTGCGACGCTATGCCCAACTGCATTTTGTGCTCAAGAACGTACTTGCTTAATGCGGAGATGACTCGACCGAGCGTCGTGAGGCTTTTGTTAATCATGGCACCCTCTTTCAGGCGATCACCACTAGTACCCGATACATTGGCACGTTCCGAGCCCGCAAGATCGATCATGCTGATCTTTGACGTCTGAAGTGGATACAAAGGTTAGTCGGATGCGCACGAACAGTATTACTTCAACTCTTCCATACCTTATCATTGGCGCACTGCGACGTCGGATCAAACGTCGTTTGCGTGAACGTGATGGTGAAAACCGCGTGCGACCGCGACGACACCGAGTTCATGAGCGTCGAGGCAACCGTACGTAGCTTCTCTCCAGCGAGCATTTCCTCTGCGATGTCAGCATAAGACGTGACGGATCGCGAGCTCAGCCCTTCGACAAAAGGCCCCGTCACAGGGTGTTCTCGAACTTTTAGCGTCCGCCTTGGCGTCGTCGTTTCATCACTCGCATTTGGCGTCATCGAAGAGATCGACGGTGGTCGTTTCTTCACCGCATCATTGTCCAGCAGATCGTTCACTTTCTCCTTGTAAATCTCGCAATAACTCACCTACACGGCCCAAAACAATAAAAAAATCAGCACGCCTCCTCATCTCCAAATGCCACCTCTACACTCTCACTTGTGCACTGTAAATGGTCCTTTTGACGTCTTCCTTGTCTCCTTCTTCATCTCTGTCTCGACGGGCGTCAATCTCCCTGAAAAGAGCTTCACACACTCTCGGAATAACTCCCTTGCCGCTCGGGCTTTTGTCCCCCACCATGGTGTGGGTCTTGCCGCTCCCCGTTTGACCGTACGCCAACATGGTGCAGTTGAAGCCTTGGAACGCCGAGTCGATGACCGACTGGCCGATCTCCTCGAAGATCAACTCTTGGTTGGGTCGTGCAGTGTCTTTGTCGACGTCGACGTCTGCGCCGCCAACGGACTGATACGACGCCGCGCCAAAGCAGCGGTCGAAGTTGAAAGTGCGGCATTCCCCGCGTTCGTGGCCGCTGCGATTGCAGCGGGAGGGAGAGCGAAAGGCGACGACGACAGCGCCTCAGCGAACGACGGGTCTACGAATAGAACGGGGTTCACCACTTGCACCGCCGTCCTGGAGACGCTGACGACCACCGACGTCTTGGCTTGCAGCTCTCGGTCGTTCAGGGGCCGAGCTCGCACCACCACTTTGATGGCGCAGGGCTTGTCCTCGTCCACAGAAGCGGACGAACGCTTCGACATGGATTTTAATTAACTGCTGCGGCTGCTGATACTGCGGGCGGCGGCTGGCGAATCTTTTTCTGTCATGACGGAAGTCCGTCTAGCGGTTGGCAGATTACGCGTCTTTACGACTCTTCGTCGACGGAATCGCCAAGGCCTATTTTAAGCCCTGAGTTTAAAATAGGCCTTCAAATAGGCAGACCTGCGCTAATGGGGCATCGTGCACATAAAACTGCAAAACCTCATTGAACATCTCGAGAAGTGCCCCATTTTGACCCGAGCTAAGCCACGTCCGCCGTTCTTCCAACGCAACCTAGTAAGTGGATGGTGCTCTCCGAGACACTTCTAAAGCCGATCTGCATCTGAAAGCCACAACACGTTCATATGATGATCAACGTATTCCATTCAATAGAGTTCTTCGACGCGATGGATGTAGGATAAGAAAACAACCAAGAAACGGTGCGACTTGATATGGACATTCTCGACACCGCCGACGATGAAATAGAGGAGATCTTGCCAGAACCATAAGGACTGCCGCATTCAATGACTCAATGCGAGCTGGTGCGCGAGTTGTAAGGTAAGATCGAAGTATGCGGAAAGATTGGGTCACTCGCTGTGTTTGCTATTGGACTTGCTGGTATTGATCCAGAAACCCTCCGACTATACTCCATCGCGGACGTTTTATGAGGTTTACTCTCCAGCACTTCAGAGTTTTCAGTATGGACGATTAAGATGCGAGATTCTCGCCTGAAGGCCCTACCAATTTACTATGTCAGGAACGGTTGGAGCAGCAAGGATGGATACCCTCATACACTTCAACTCAGTATCCGGAACAGCGAAAAATGACATTCAAACGGGCAGCACTGTTGGTGGTAATGAAGGCAGTAATGGTGGGAATGATCAACTTGATTTGGTTAACCCAGATATTAGTAGTGACTATAGTGGGAGTCAGCTATCAAGCCCGCCAAATCAAGATGCAACGTCGTGTGAGCAAGTAAATCAAGCGACCGATACCTCTCTGCGACGATCAACCCGAATTCGTCGTCCGAACTCTCGGTACGACTCTCGCACTTGGGTGATGACACAAACCCTGTTACAGTGTATGATGATTGCTGTTGTGAGCGACTTGCTCAACCCAACTACTGTGCAGGAAGCTCTTGCATCGAAGTATGCTAATGAGTGGAAACGTGCCATGGATGCTGAGTATGAATCACTCATGCAGAATAAAACCTGGGAGTTGGTTTCGCGACCCAAGCCAACCAAACAAAATCCTATCAGCATCTTGACATCCTTGTGGGTGTTGGTCGTCAAGAGGAACGAGAAAGGTCTTATAGAACGACGCAAGGCGCGACTGGCGATAAAGGGCTACAAGCAAAAGTACGGAATCGATTACCTTGAAACGTATTCCCCGTCGTTCGTATTGAGTCAGTGCGACTCATACTGCTTGTTGCTCTACTTCTTGGGCTGGATTGTCGACACGTCGACTTTGTGACTGCGTTTTTGAATGGCGTTCTTACTGGTGTTGACATCTACATGGAGCAGCCCGAGGGCTACAACGATGGATCAGGCAGAGTGTGCAAGTTACTTAAAGGGCTCTATGGATTGGAGCAAGCGTCCAGAATTTGGAACAATACCCTGCACAACCATCTGGTCACTATTGGATTCAAGAAGTGTACGTTTGATGCAGGCATCTATTGGAAACAAGGTGCACACAAGCGAATCTATGTGACAGTGTATATTGATGACCTCATCATTGTCGGTGATCTTGCTGACATTAATGGTATAGTGGGAGCTCTTGGGAAAAGTTTCGACTAAAGGATTTGGGTCGAGTGAAGCATCTATTAGGAATGGAGGTGAACTATGAACCAGGGCGAGTCCTGTGCATTTCGCAAACCACGTACATTGAAAGGATGCTAGAGAAATTTGGTTTAAGCGAAGCAAAGACAGTTCGATTTCCACAGATGCATAACGAGCCTACGACACCCATCGAGACAGATGAACTCCAGATCAATGACCCGACTCTACCGTATCGTGAAATGGTAGGGTCGTTGCAGTAATTAGTGCATTGCACTCGTCCTGATCTCGCTAATGTGGTGCGTATGCTGGGTCGATATGGAAGTGCATATACGAAAGCGAACTTTCGACAAACGCAGCGTGTCATGAGATACATTAGTGGTACAAAGCACATTGGATTGGTCTATCGTCAAGCATTGGGACACATGGAACAGCTGCAGATCGACGCATTTGCGGATGCGGATCATGCAGGATGCCCTGAGAGTAGCAAGTCAGTTACAGGTTGGGTGGTAAGACTCAATGAAAATGCATGGCACTGGCAGAGCAAGAAACAGAGTACTGCAGCAGATGATACCTGTTCTGCCGAACTGATTGCTGCTCACAAGTGCACGAAAGAAGTTAAGTGGGCACAGAAGTTAATTGATGATCTGCGAATTGGTCAAGAACAAGTGGCCACCTTATTTTGTGACAATCAGAGCACAATCAAGGAAGTGGAGAACAATGGAAATTCATAAGAACTTAAGCATTTGGCAAAGAAGACGAGGTCTATTGCTGAATGGGTAGAGCGAGGTCGATTACAAGTGCGCTATGTACCGACAACTGAAAATATTGCGGACATTTTCACGAAGGCATTGGGACCTTGTGTTTTTGAGCGTCTGCGTGATAAGCTCAACCTTGAAGATGTTCGAACGGTTTGGAAGGCCATGAGTATGACAAGTGGTGCTGCGGCAACCAATGAACTATGACTGTGAGTCAACTGCACTTCGGATGCGGACCAGGTGCAATGTGAGCGCTGAAGAGTTTGGTCTGCGGACAACTGGGTGACTTTTAAACACCAATGATTTTAGTTTGATTTTGTATGTGAGTGAGCCATTGCATTTGCTTATGTGTGATGGCAAGGTGCAAGGCGCCATATATATTGCATTTGTATCCAGCGCGAGCACGTTAAGGGCGCATGTATGTTGTGCATTCAAAGTGAAGTGGGAGTACGAGCTTTATTGAATGATGTGGTCACTTTGTCTTCGCCAACATGCATGTGTGTGTTATGATTTAACTGTTGGCTGATCAAGGCTTGACTACGATGGAGAAGGAAGATTCTATGCAAGGCGCTTGAGAGCACTCGGAAAGGATCTTAGGCATGCGTGCAGCTCCAGGACTGAAGTCAAGTAGTTGATTCAGGTCAAGTAATTCGGAATGCGTGAGCGCACTCCATTAAAATGAACACAATCTTTTTTGCTCCTCCTAGAAAGATCTCGCATCTTAATCGTCCATACTGAAAACTCTGAAGTGCTGGAGAATAAACCTCATAGGTTATGAGCCCAATTGCAAGATAAGATTCATGACATTTTGGAATGCCTCACTCTTGCTCCCCAACAGGAAGCACCACTTAAACCGAGATGCTTCATCGTGCACAAGTTGAAAATACTTGTTCCCACCGGGTGTCAACAGTCCGACATAGCAAATGTCTGACATCAGGCGAGCATAACATTCCTTTGCTCGTTTGCCTTCTTGTCGTTGGTACGACATTCGCTTCTGCTTTGCGCGTTGGCAGGCAATGCACTGCAGTGGAGACTTGAAATCCAAAAGTGTCAATAACTCCATCCCTTCAACCATTTTGGTGCGCAAACTTCATGTGCCAGGTCATCAAACTACTGTTTTGTGTTTGCGTCGGAGCTGTTGCACTACACACAGGAACACCCTGTACGTCTCTAGTTGCTTGCAACCAGTAATGACCTTGTCGCTTGACCAACTCCAAGCGCATCCCATTCTTCTCAAAATGCATTTTTCGCTGTTCCGGATACTGAGTTGAAGTGTATGAGGGTATCCATCCTTGCTGCTCCAACCGTTCCTGACATAGTAAATTGGTTGGGCCTTCAGGCGAGAATCTCGCATCTTAATCGTCCATACTGAAAACTCTGAAGTGCTGGAGAGTAAACCTCATACGTTTGAGCAATTCCGCACTTGCAACACGTCAATACTTCGAAGTCATGGCGACGGCGAGTAAACTGGAAGCGAGCAAACAGGTTACAGCAGAAGTCTGAACGCTATTCCTGCTCTAGCGCTCAGAAAGGATACCACGTTCTCGTTCAAACATGAAGTGAGTGCCCCATCCAGTAACCTGACACTTCTTTACAAATTTATATCTTTTGATCAGCGCCTTGAATTTTACATACTCTTTACAGTGCCCCTTCCAGGAGTGCCAACAAATCGGGTTCTCAAGATGCCCCATTTGCGCATGCCTAAAATGGTGATGGTGATGTTGAAGCGATGATACTGAAGGCCCCACCTCACGTCGACCACCCGATTTTAAGACGTTGTGCACGTTCTTATGATCCGGACAGGAAGCAAAGCCTAGTTGACGACCCAATAAAATGGTGTTAAACCGACTCATCACTTTTGCATATGAAAGAGGCAATAGGGTGATGGGTTATCTGGTCATACGGTACGTTGGGGCATACTGAAACCAGTACAAAATAAATCCTTCCTCATTGTCCATTTTGGACCCCAGGAAGCTCAAGTGGAGAAGAAAACCTCTCTGTAGTGATGACACGTGTGTTCCGCTTCGCTATCGATAGGGGCGGCACCTTCACGGACGTCTACGCGGAGATGGACGTGCTGGACGCCCAAGGGAACGTGGTGGAAGTGCGGCCGCAAGTCATCAAGTTACTGTCGGAAGACCCCGCGAACTATCCCGATGCTCCTCGGTACAAATGACGTCACCGTCTATTTTTACTTAAATAAAAATATGGGTGAATTTATTTGTGCTAATAATAAAATTATGACTATAGAGAGGGAATCCGTCGAGTGCTGGAGCTCATGACCGGTACGCCGCACCCAAGAGATCGACCTGTGGACACGTCCAGGATCCAGAGCATTCGTATGGGCACGACGGTGGCGACGAATGCGCTGCTGGAACGCCAAGGAGAGCGCACGGTGCTGGTGACCAACAAGGGCTTCCACGACTTGTTGTACATTGGCAACCAATCTCGTCCCAAGATCTTTGATCTCGAGATTCACATGCCTGATGTGGGTATTTTTCTTATTCATTGTGGAGTTTTTTTTTAATGATATCTGATGATATTTTCTTTTCTGACGCGTTACAGACGCTGTACGACTCGGTGGTTGAAGTGGACGAACGTCTGCAGATTGTGAATGACGAGAAAGATCGACTACCGACGGACGAGAAGGGGATCAGTGGTGATTACATCCGTGTGATCAAGCAACTAGATGTTGAAGATTTGACAAGAAAACTGCAAGCAGCTCGCGACGACGGAGTGGAGAGTGTCGCGATTGTGCTGCTGCACTCGTACACATTCCCACGACATGAGCAGCAGGTGCGCGACGTGGCTACAAAGTTGGGCTTCACACAGGTGTCACTATCGTCGGAAGTCATGCCGATGGTGAAGGCTGTGCCTCGTGGATTCACGACGTGTGCTGACGCCTACCTCACGCCTGTGATTAAGAAGTATGTGGCCTCCTTCTGTGCTGGTTTTGGCGAAGGCCTGGACCAAGTAAACATCAGCTTCATGCAGAGCGATGGTGGGTTGGCTAGAATGAAGCACTTCCACGGCCACCGCGCTATTCTTTCAGGTCCTGCTGGCGGTGTGGTGGGTTATGCGCGCACAACTCGACCGCCTGAGAAGTCCACTGCCGCGTCCGCCCCGCCTGCCGTCATTGGATTTGATATGGGTGGCACCTCCACGGACGTGTCGCGCTTTGACGGCAAGTTCGAGCACGTTCTTGAGAGTGTTACGGCTAACGTGACGGTGCGTGCGCCGCAATTGGACATCCAGACGGTTGCAGCGGGAGGTGGTTCGCGCCTCTTTTACAACAACGGCCTCTTTCTCGTCGGCCCGGAATCGGTGCGGGCGCATCCGGACCCGTGTGCTACCGCAAAAATGGTCACTTGAGCGTGACTGACGCGAACCTGGTGACAGGACGAATCCTCCCAGACTTCTTCCCTAAGATTTTCGGCCCTAACGAAGACGAGCCGCTTGACGTTGCTGGCTCCCGCAAAGCTTTTGAGGCGCTTACGACTGAAATTAACTCTTCGGCTAGCGCTAAAGGAGTGCAGTATTCGGTGGAAGAAGTGGCCTCGGGCTTCCTCAGAGTGGCCAACGAGGCGATGTGCCGCCCCATCCGAAACCTCACGCAAATGAAGGGGTACGACATCAGTTCGCACATTTTGGCTTGCTTTGGCGGCGCTGGACCGCAGCATGCGTGCTCCATCGCCAAGGCATTGGGCATGTCCAAGGTATACATTCATCGTTACAGCGGTATTCTCTCAGCTTATGGTTTGAGTGTGGCCGATAGTGTCGTGGACAAACAGTTGCCTTCTTCGGCGGAATACAGTGCCTCCACAAAAACCGCATTAGTCAGCAGCCTTACGCAGATTGCTGAAGATGCTCAAAATGAGCTGGTGGCCGATGGATTCCAGCGTGAGGATGTTCAAGTGCAGTATTTCCTTAACATGCGCTATGACGGGACTGACAGCGCGGTTATGACGCGCGGCCCTGTGGGTGCCAAGGGTGAGGCACCATCAACTTCTGCCAACGCATTGACTGAGTTTGACTTCGAAGCTACCTTCGTGGAGACGTACCAACGCGAGTTTGGCTTTGTTCTCCAGAATCGCTCCATTATTATTGACGATATCCGTGTGCGCGCCACGGTGTCACCAGACCTAAAGGATCCGTCAACAAAGGGTGGTATTGCCACGTCTACCGACATCGTTGAGCCTTGCGCACCACACTCGACAACCAAGTTCTACTTTGAACATGAAAAGGAATGGCAGGAGATTCCGGTCTACCTTCATGAGGACCTGATGGAGAAGCGCGGTGCAAAGTACAGTGGGCCATCAATTATCATGCAAGGCACGGCGACTGTTGTTGTGGAGCCCGACTGGGAAGTCCAGGTCATGCCTAGCGGTGATCTGTTCTTGGTTTTCGGTCCTGATCCAACAAAAGAGCCCGAGAGGGAGGCCCAAGCTTTGCACTCTGAGGAGGTGCCGCTGGACCCCATTCAACTATCGGTCTTTTCGCACCGCTTCATGGGTATTGCTGAGCAAATGGGGCGAACGTTGGCACGCACATCAGTGTCTGTGAATATCAAAGAGCGTCTAGATTTTTCCTGCGCTCTGTTTGGTCCAGATGGCGGACTTGTCGCGAATGCCCCACATCTTCCTGTCCATCTCGGCGCTATGCAGCAGGCTGTGCGCCACCAACTCAAGTTTTGGAAGGATGATCTCACAGATGGGGACGTGTTAGTGTCAAACCACCCGCAGCTTGCAGGTGGCTCCCACCTCCCGACATAACCGTTATCACCCCTGTGTTCGATCCGTCATCCGGCCAGATTGAATTCTTCGTGGCAAGCCGCGGCCATCACGCTGACATTGGCGGTATCTCTCCTGGCTCGATGCCCCCTCTGTCGAAATCGCTGTCTGAAGAGGGCGCTGCAATCGTGGCATTTAAGCTAGTAGACGGTAAAGTTGGCGAGTTTCGCGAGAAGGAGATCACGGACATCCTCCTGCAGAAGGACCGCGTGGACGACCTGGGCCGACCGTGCATTGGTACGCGCAACCTGCGAGACAACCTATCCGATTTGCGTGCGCAGGTGGCAGCCAATCGACGCGGCGTAGTGTTGATGAACGAGCTTTGCGCTGAGTACTCGTTGCCAGTCGTTACGGCCTACATGGATTATATCCAACAGGCAGCAGAGTTTGCAGTACGAAACATGCTGCACGAGTTTTCTCTGCAGCGTAAGCTGCCTGAGGTTGGTGTGGTACAATCTGAAGATTTTATGGACGATGGCACGAGGATTGCTTTGCAGATCACGATTGACCGCCGCTCCAACTCTGCTGTGTTTGATTTTGCTGGTACAGGACCCGAGGTCTTCGGGAATGTTAACACTCCTCCGGCTGTGACGTACTCTGCAATCATTTACTGCTTGCGCTGTCTGCTGCCTGGTGAAGATCTTCCACTCAACCAGGGCTGTCTGACGCCTATTGAGGTGCGCTTCCCAAGCGAGGGTAGTATCTTGAACCCTAGTGCTAACGCTGCTGTTGTCGGCGGTAATGTCCTTACAAGCCAACGCATCACTGATGTGATTCTCAAGGCCTTCGGCGCCTGTGCCGCCTCACAGGGGTGCATGAACAACCTCACTTTCGGCAGTGCCACGCTGGGTGGCTACTACGAAACTATTGCTGGTGGTGCCGGTGCAGGTCCGTCTTGGCATGGTCGCAGCGGAATTCACACGCACATGACCAACACGCGTATCACCGACCCCGAGATTCTAGAGAAGCGCTTCCCTGTGCTGCTTCGTGCCTTCCATCTGCGCGAAGGCTCAGGCGGCGTCGGCAAGTTCCGCGGTGGTGATGGTGTAGTACGCGAGATTGAATTCCTCGAGAACATGACGGTTAGCATTCTGTCAGAACGTCGTGCCTTCCAGCCCTACGGATTGGAAGGCGGTGCATCTGGTTCACGCGGAATCAACTTGCTCAAGCGCCAGGATGGTCGCACCGTTAACCTCGGCGGCAAGAACACGGTTGACGTGTTGCCAGGCGAGGTGTTGACGCTGTACACGCCCGGCGGTGGTGGCTTTGGGGCTGCCAACTAAGCGAGCAACAGCCACAGTTTTAGGACTTAGGACGTGCCTCTCATGACGAATGCAGTTGAGTCGTTTGTGAAGACGTTCGTTCAAGTAAGTACATGAAATGAAAAGTGCTATCAACCTGAATTTCTCGCGCCTTTCACTTTTTCTCCTTTTGCTTTCTGCGCTCGTCGGCACGCTCGAGCTTGTCGGCATACTCGTCCAGCTCTGACGCCAGAAATTCAGCGTGCAGCTCTTGGTTGCGCTTGTCGAGGTCGGTCACGGGCACTACTGGGCGCTCCGCACCGCCTCTGTTGGCTTGTCTAATATCTTTCAGCAATCGCTTTCGGTCTACCTTGCGCTGTTTGGTCTTCTCCTCGCGTCGTTTATCCTCCTCGACCAACTCGTCCACACTGCCCTGATTTCGGTATCGGCAGTTGCTGGCCGAGTGGCCAAGATTGCCACAGTTGGAACAGATCTGGGGCACCAGACAGTTCCGCGCACGGTGGCCACGCTCTCCACAGTTGTTGCACACATGATCTCTGTCCTGTTCGCGTCGTAGCGCTTGGTGAAACTTACGCGTCTTCAACTCGCGTGGGCTCCACACGGCCTCGAGCTCCGAGTCAAAGTCCAGTTCGTCCAGCTCCGTCTCCCGGAGGTGGTTGGTGGCCGCTCTCGCCAGTCGCGACTGCAAGGCATCAAATCGACGACGTTCGTAATGTTGAGGACGCGCAAAGTTAGTGTCCTCTGACGTCCACTTGCTTGGATAAACGTCCTTCTTCTGGTGGTCTTCAGTGTGGTCCCAGTCGTCCTCAAAGACGTCTTCCAAGTCTGTTTCGTGCTGGAATTTCTGTGCAAGTTGCTCCAGAGAAGTCAGTTGTCCATTTTGAATCTTCGTTTCGTCCTCCATCGTCTCCTGATCGTCTTTTTCGATGTTCTGGTCTATGGGGCCATTGACAGATGAAAGACTACGCGATTTCAAAGGGTTCAAGAGCGATTCGCGCGATGAAACTTGGATGGCGTTGTTGCTAAGTGAGTTGGCAATTGCAGACGCGCATTTGGAGGTCGTAGAGACGTCCACAAGCCGCGTACGAGCAGCTAGAAGCCTCAGCGTCAGCATCTTGGCGGTGTGGTTCTATTGCCCAATGTGTGGCGTTCGAGGCCAATAACAGAACAACTCCTGATTGGATAATAAACGTTTGCATCATGATTCGCTTAAAAGGTGTAGTGAGAGTAACGATTGGTTGAAATAAACTCTTGAGGTTTTATCATCGAGGTTTTATTCTTATCGTAGCTCCCCAAGACACAAGGAACGCCGAGCTTCTCGACGACTTTGGCCAGCTGTGTTCTTGTCTCGTGGCGCTTCCAGGGCGATTTCAGACTCGCTTTCAGTCGCGTAGAATTATCTCCAGCGTCTTGCAGTTCTATCGGCGTGTCTCTGGTCTCCATCAGCTCCATATTGACGGAGGTATCGTCGTGTAGAGAGTGCTACCCCCGCCCCAAGCGACACTATAGTGAATTGAAGATGTTGGCAGCTCGTGCGTTGCCTCCAGACGTAGAGATTCGAGATGTGTGGTCCACAAATCTAGAGGAGACGATGAAGGTGATCCGGGAAGTGGTGACGCGCGGCTGCTACGTGGCGATGGATACCGAGTACCCGGGGTTGTGGCTCGTCCAATTGGGTCTTTCACGACGTCTTCGGACTACCAGTACCAGACACTACGCTGCAATGTGGACTTGCTGCGTATCATCCAATTGGGCGTGGCCTTCTTCAATGAGGACGGCTCGTACATGGAAGACTTGCCGGTGTGGCAGTTCAACTTCAAGTTCAGTTTGAGTGAGGACATGTACGCACAGGACTCCATTGAGATCTTAAAGCAGGCTGGCATTGATTTTGCCAAGCATGAGGAGCAGGGCATTGAAGTAGCAAAGTTTGGAGAGTTGCTGGTGCCTTCTGGACTCGTGTTGGGAGACAATATCAAGTGGGTGTCGTTCCACGGCTCGTCGGACTTTGGCTACCTGTTGAAAGTGTTGACTTGCGCCCCACTGCCGGCCGAGGAGGAAACGTTCTTCGACTTGTTGCACACGTACTTCCCAGCGACGTATGATCTCAAACATGTGGCTATGGACTTTGACAAGGTGGGCGGATTGAGCCGACTGGCGGAGGACCTCAAGGTGGAGAGAATAGGCATTATGCACCAGGCTGGGTCCGACGCACTCCTCACAGCTGCCACCTTCTTCAAGATGGTCGAGGTATTCTTTGAAGGTGATGTGGAGAACGCTGGCAAGTACTCAGGTCAGCTCTATGGACTGGGCAACGCTATTGCGAGCCTCGGTCAGGCTTAGAGTAGCAACAAATCCAGTGTCGAGATACCGAACTAGCCGAGGAACAACACATGCAAATAGCAATACAAACAAACACATCCCATCGAAGCAAACATTACGTAGAGTCGTACCATTGCTGTCATTGTCTCTCTGTCATATCCTAGCTGAGGCCCTGCACTACTTCCTCTGACCGCTTAGTGCTGCTGAATGAAGCGCACGACGTCGATAATGTCTGCATCTTTCACGCTGCACTTGGTGAACGTGATCTCGCACGGAGAGTCCACGTCGAACTGGAACGGGGCGCCATCACGACCGACCGGTACCTGAGACAGGTCCTGCTCGTCGTCATCACCCTCGGTTTCCAGCGACGAGCGCGTCGTCTTGAGTTGCGTCAGTTCTTTCTCCAGTGCGTCACGCACGGCCTGTGGGCTGGCCGCACTCTTCTCGTCGCTCTTGTTGCACACCACCATGATCGGAGGCGTCTGGTCGTTCACCTTCTTGTTAGCAAAGACATCGTACAGAAATCTACCATGAAAATAAAATAAAATGCATAGGTTAGCACTCAGCCCTAAGATAATTTCCAACAGCAAAAAGTATCATCAACGCACTCTGCAGCCTTGCGGAAGGACGGGGTGTCGCTCGCATCCACAAAGAACGCGATGCATCCCGTCACAGGGTAGAAGTCCGCCACACGTCTGCAATAAAAGATCAAAATTGTAAGTAGAACGAAAAGGTGGAACGAAGGTAGAACGGTCACCTACGAGCGGAGACGTTCGTGACCAGGGTAGTCCACGACCGTCAGCTCAGCGTCGAACTTGTCTGGGTTGTACTTGGGGTGCACCACGAAGCGGAACGTCTGTTCCTTCATGGAGCTGACCGTGTCCACGTGTTCTCCGTCCCGAATTAGATGGAAGAACTGCGTCTTGCCAGCATTGCGCGGCCCCAGCAGCAGCGCCATCTTCTTCTTCTTGCCAGTGAAGCTCACGTTGAGTCCGCGCATGTGGAGGATGAAGCGCACCACCAGGACGACGTACACGACACTCAGGACGACGAACGGGACTACCATGTAGGCCGGAGCCCCGTAGATCTTGTACGACAGCAGCTCCATCATACTGTAGTCTGCACTTGAGGGGAGGTAGTTTGTTGACGAATGTGTCAATCAAGTGACGTCGGTGGTACTTCAAAAGCTGCAGTCTTTTAGTTCACTGAGTACTACAGTTTGTATGTCGGTTGTTGTGGGTAGAGTGGTTGCGGCCTCGCCCTACCTTCTACGGAATTTCTGTTCTACCATGCCCCGGCAGGAAGGTAGTTCCGCCGAGATCTCGTTTGAGACGTTGACTATCGACGATATTGAAGTGCGCGAGAAAGATGTCGTGGAGGGATCAGTGCGCTATGTAGTGAGCTACGCTGCTGCCATCCAAGGCATGGAGACGTCGCGTATTAACTACAAGGATCTACGTAGAGCGTGCACGTCTCTGGGCGTTCGGTACTACAAGAACCGCAATAAAGACACGATGCTGGAGCTCATTGCACAGAAGAAACTCAAGGGCGAAGTGCCTGAGAGTTACCGCCATGCAGTGAAGCACCAGCGAGACGATGAAGAGGAGGAAGGAGACGTTGAAGAGACCAAGAGGCAGCGAGTTGTGACGGAGGACGAGAACGGAGTCAACGGGACTACCTCCGTTCTACCTTGTACTACCGACGACTCTACCCATCCTCCCAGCCCACCCCGCCCTTCCAACCCAGTAGACGTCGCTAATCTGGTCAATCCGGTCGCTCCTGACGCCCCAAAGAGCCCTACAAATGAGTCTCGCTCGGACTCGTCAAGTGCCAGTGGCAATGATGACGAAGAGAACGATTCGGTAATGTCAGCTACTGGTAGAACGATAAAGGACCGAGTTGAAGCGCTAAATACGCTCTGTCATATCCGGCAGCAGATCCGAGAAGTCGAGCAGCACTTGGCAGCACATTTACTCAGTGACGGCGCTGGGATCAACTACGAGGACAAGGCGAAGCGACTCAAGGAAGACCTGCAATTCTACCTGGCAGAACGACGCTCTCTAATGCAGCATCTTGACAATACCAGGTCCCAATAAGCAGCTAAGGCCAGTAAATGTAGCGAAGTTAAACATCTGTGCATAATATTTGTCAACATGAAGTACGTACAGAATTTGTAGAAGCGGCGATGTTGGCAGTTCAGATCGCAACACAATGAAGAAATATCATGATGCCTTGAAGCTCAGGTCCAAGTCGCCTGGCAATACTTTCAATGCGATAGCATATTGCACCAGTGGCTTGAAAAGCAAAGGCTTCAACGTCACCGACCACCGCAGCCTCACCATGACGTCATCGCACCCAGCAAGAATTGCCGGTCCTCTGTGCGTCTTCACCGCTATAGCATGCAGTTTTGCTGCACAAAGGAGACTGCAAGTCGCGAGTTGCTCTGCATGCAGCCAGCAGAAATCCAGGAACCCTTCGACTGTGTCAATCTCCATAAGTTTAAACCTTAGCACTAATTCTTCGTCCTTGCCATCTCCACATCGACCCTGATAGGCTTCGTCCACTACTGCAACGTACTGCAACAACTTCCTCCTCAACGTCTTGACCGGTTCATTCACAGCCGCCACAAACAGTGCGTGTTTCCAATGTAGCAACTCTTTTGGACCCACTGACGTCAAATGGCTACACTTTAGATAGTCGTGCACAATCCACCTCCTGAAGGGAACGCTGCTGTGCGGAGGTGTCCGCTGCAACCAGGACCGTACAAGACCATCAGATTGGTTGCAATAGGTCATAAGAGCCGCCAACTTGGAGGACAATGCGCGGTAGTCTGGTAAGTTGGGAACAATTGCTCCAATCGCCTCTACCAGCGTCAGAGACTGGGGATTTCCGCTCTGCAAAACCTCTGGATTACGTTTATCTTCATCCATGATGTCATTCAGTGCAGCAGCCCACGCGTCTGACGTGTCCAGCGTGTCATTCAGCAGCAGCAAGCGCAGCAGAGTCTCCTTCTGCAGCATTATGACCTGCTTGTAACTCGAATGTCGTCTGATGTGATGTTGTTTGAGTGTACAACTCTTCCTGACCACACGTCGCAGGTTGTATCAATCGAAATGATGCGCGGTGGTGTCGGCTCACTACGGACGCATCTGGCGGCTTCTCGCCGCGGTTTTGCGAAGAAAGCCGCCTCCGACAACCTCCAGGAGCGTCTGGTGGCTTTGTGTCGTCATCGTGGCTTTATTTTCCCTGGCTCGGACCTCTACGGAGGACTCGCCAACAGCTTTGACTATGGTCCACTGGGTGAGTCATTGTTATTGGCACTGACAATTGCAATGTACTAACTGGTTATACTATCTATACAGGTGTCCTCATGAAGAAGAACGTCATGGACCGATGGTGGTTTGAATTCGTGCAGAAGCGCCCGAACTGTGTGGGTCTGGACTCGTCAGTGCTAATGAACTCGGCGGTCTGGACGGCGTCCGGCCATGTGGACAACTTCACGGACCCCATGACGGTCTGTGGCTCGTGCAACTCACGCGTTCGTGTGGACCAGTTACTAGAAGGAACACTGGAGACACAGGAGCAGATTGATGCCGTGGCCACGCTGTCACTGACCGAGATGGACCAACTTCTGATCGACCATGACGTCGCTTGCCCTTCTTGCAACAAGAAGCAGACCTTCCAACCAGCGAAGAAGTTTAATCTACTTTTCAGAACCAATATGGGAGCTACAGAGGAAACGTGTGAATGGATCTATCTGCGGCCGGAGACGGCACAGGAGCGTACATCAACTTCGCCAATGTGCAGAGCACTATGCGCAAGAAACTACCGTTTGGGATTGGTCAGATGGGCAAGAGCTTCCGGAATGAAATCTCGCCGGGGCACTTTCTGTTCCGCACGCGCGAATTTGAACAGTTGGAGCTGCAGTTCTTCACGCACCCGGACGAATCGGACAATTGGTACAACTACTGGGTGGACCAGTGCTACGAGTTCCTAACGAAGTATGGCATCAAGGCTGAAAACTTACGCAAGCACGAGCACTCGCCTGAAGAGCTGGCGCACTATGCGCGTGCTACGACGGACATTCAGTTTAAGTACCCTTTCGGTTGGAGCGAATTGTGGGGCATTGCAAACCGCACCGACTACGATTTGAAGAAGCACATGGATGCGAGTGGTAAGAGCCTCAAGTACCAGGACCTGGTCGCGAAGGAGGAATTCTTGCCGCACGTCATCGAACCGGCGCTTGGAGCAGGGCGTGTCATGCTCTCGATGCTGCTGGACGCGTACGATGAAGAAGAAGTGAATGGCCGCAACCGCACAGTGCTGCGTCTGCACCCGGATATCGCGCCGTACCGCTTTGCGGTGCTGCCGCTCGCTAAGAAGGAACCGCTGCTGGACGTCGCACAAAAGCTGTTCGAGGATTTGTGCGGCAGCGCCAGTGTCGACTACGATGTGGCAGGCAGCATTGGACGTCGCTACCGTCGCCAGGACGAGATCGGCACACCCATGTGCTTGACGGTGGACTTTGATACACTTGAGGACAATTGCGTGACTGTACGCGACCGCGACAGCATGGAACAGAAGCGAGTGCCGATCGAGCAGGTCCTTTCACTTACGTCGGTCAAGCATTCCAGCTTCACTTCGTTTTAGTCAACAAGTAGAAGAAGACCGATACAGTATAACCTGTTAGAACACACACTGCCCTACTAAACATGCCATCATCATCATTGTTGGAGATTTTATTACATTGATTTCACAACAGTTTTAATTTTAAACCGTTTTTTAATAAACATTAGATTTTAAAATCTATTTTTAAGAATACCGTTCGTGTTTTTGCATCATTCCTTGATCCGCATCCGACAATGCCAGCGGAGCCTCCTCGTCGTCGCGAGCGACTGAACGTCGTGTGGAAACCTGCGCACTTGGCTGGCATCTTGGTGCTCTCCATCGCGTTCATCGACGCGTCCACTGTCGTGTGGGGGCTGCGCCTCTTCCTCTTCCTCTACTTCCTGCTCACGAGTCTGGATCTGATTCTCACTCGTTATCATTTCTGGACGTTCCAGCCGACGGCGCCAGAGCTCAAACGCTATGCGTTGGTCACTGGCGCCACTTCAGGAATAGGCAGAGAGACGGCGTACCTACTGGCAGAGCAGAAGTACTCGCTCGTGTTGACTGCACGCACAGAGACGATCTTGGAGCGGATGCGGGCGGAGATCGAGCTGGTGAATCGCCCTGTGGAGGTCCTCGTGTGCGTCTGCGACCTGGCGACCAACGACGGGATCGAGAAGCTCATCAAGTTCGTGAAGGACAAGCAGCTGGTGATCGACATTCTCGTGAACAACGCTGGCGTTTGCATCACAAAAGACTTCACAGAGCTCAAGGACTCTCAAGTGGACGATCTCATGACTCTGGATATGAAGGCGGTGGTGAAACTCACGCACGCGATTGTGCCCCAAATGGCCAAGAGAGGACTCGGCAGAGTGCTGAACATTAGCTCCGTGGCTGGGACGGCTGCGCTGCCGACTGCAGCGATCTACGGAGCCAGTAAAGCCTTTGTGACGAGCTTCAGTCAGGCGTTGAGTTATGAGTTGCGCTCCACGGGTGTTACGGTGACGTGTGTTTGTCCTGGACCGGTGGCCACCAATTTCGGGAACAATGCGGACATTGGGCAGGCGGTGTGCATGAAGCTCCCTGGGATTGTGGCGGATGCCAAGGAGACTGCCAAGGCGGCGCTGGATGCAATGTTTAACGGCGAGGTGCTAGTGTACGACACGTGGATCTCGTACACGATTGCCAATCTGGTGCAATGTCTTCTCCCTGGACGTCTGGCGGCGTGTTGCTTTGGTGCTGGCATGCATGAGCTGAAGAATGTCTGGCAGATGATCAAGAGATGATGACGTGAAATGCGATGAGGTTGAAGCCCTAGGACCTCGATTTTTGGATGAAGACTGTAGTGGTGTGGCATTTTGAGAGGTTAATGACATTCAGCGTGGGTATATCTCTGGAGGAGTGTCATGTCTGACGCCTTATTTGTGAAAGTGCAAGTGCCTTCACTTCGTCAATGACTTGTAGCAGCGGTATGTTCCTCTCCATCGCAATCGTCTAAGCAACAGATACAATTGGAGTACATTAAGCGATACTCGTGACTTCAATGGGAGGTATAATGAACAACGAGATTAACCTTGCAATGCTCGAATTCAGGATGCACGTTCACTGCTTCATCGCCAAGAAATGCGACTTTGACGTCCACAGAGCGATCGAAAGCAGGGATCGATTCAAATTTTCGAGAGAGGAACACGCGGTCCATTACTTTTCTGTTGAGGAAAGATGTATTGATCCGGTTTACGGCATGCACAGGCTGAATGTTAGTACGTCGTGCTATTTCACGCTCGCAGAAATTGCGTAGCAAAATGTCATACCGGCGGACGCCAAGCGTTGTTGTTTCTTTGAAAAGCGCCACAAAGATTTCTTGCTCGTGCTCAGCGCGGCACAAAATGCTGTTCAGGAGCATGAATCGAAGCACAGTAGTCATTAGAAATGTCCACTAGCAAAGAAAACTATCAAGAACAACACCTCTCACCTGAGGCACACACCAGGCCTGTTCTTCTTCATCTGAATGGGTTGCTTCCACACGTCGAGTGCGTGATGCTCCGAAAGCAGACGCTCCGATATGTAGCCGATTACCTGCGGGTTCAAATCATCCAAGTTGGTCTCAAGCACGACGACTTTCTCCGAGGCATAAGGAATAGAGTTGGAATCAGGAGACCTCAAGGCACCGGCAACAGCAGGATTGGCGTAGTTTTTATCAGGCGACATGGGGTCAATTTTTGTCCCGATCGCGACGCGAACAATGTTCGCATGCTCCGGAAACTCCTTCGTGCCAGCACCTACGCCTGTGTGCGTGGGAATGAATGCGGGTGGCTCTCCGAAAGTGGATGCTAGCGCCTTAACGAGACTAATCCCCGTCGGCGTCACCAGTTCTCCCTTTGCCCTATGATCATAGCACATTCACATAAGTTATCGACGACAATGACAAACCCGCCATGCAAGACTTACCCCTTTGGAGCAGGGCACACCGGGACGCCAATCATCAGGCGGAATGTAGCCGGCGGTGGGACGGGGAGAACACCATGCATGCACTTGACGGTCCCTGAGGAGAAGGGTAGGAACGATGCGTGCACCTCGCGCACACCCAGCAAGTCGAGGGCAAGCACAGATCCGATGGTATCGACGATGCTGTCAATTGCTCCCACCTCATGGAAATGGATCTGGTCCAGTGCCGTTCCGTGCGTGTGCGCTTCAGCCTGCGCAAGTAGCGTGAACACAGCCACACTCTTCTCTTTCACCCAGTCGGAAAGCTCGCTATCCTTAATGAGATCCTTGATATCATCCAGATTGCGCATAGGCTCGGCCTCGACGCCGCTGGCATCATGACCATGTTCATTTTCATGGTCATGGTCGTGGTCGTGATCGTGGTCGTGATCGTGGTCGTGATCGTGGTCCATTTGAATTGGCTCAGCCTCTCCGTCCCCACTGTCCTTCTGATGGTCATGGGAATTCTCGTGCGAGTGACTGTGGCTGTGGCTGTGGCTGTGACCGTGACTGTGACTATGTCCATGTCCGTGGTCATGACCTTCAGGTGCAGGTGGAGCAGCCTCTTTGTGCTGATAGATGGACCCCACGTGTGCCTTGGTGCCTGCAATGCTCCCAGGCCCCTTCCACACTTTGCTGGTGCTCAGATCCCACTCGCCTTTGATGCCACGAATGGACTCGAGCCCGCGCTTGATATCCGACAGCGGAGCGCCCTACAGCGCAAAATGATACAACAGCAACATGTCAGCTATGATACATTGATAGCCATTGCAGTTGCAGCAACACAACGCACCGCATCGATCAAAGCGCCCAGCAACATATCGCCTGCTATTCCTGCAGAGCAGTCGATGAACGCCATTGTATTGCTGCTCATTGTGGTCCTCTATCTCCAAGATCTTGCAACTTGCAAACTGCAACCACAGACATCATGAGGTAAGTGACGTCAGTCAAAACGTTACCATCTTTCGCATTCATATATCTTTGTTTCACAAACAACCTCGACTTCCAAGCTTCCATACTCAAATCAAGTCAACCTGTCCGTCGTCCACATACAACTATCAATACAAACATATCCGAAAGACGACACCATTTGCGAGCACATTTTGGCGACTTAAATGACCTCCATAGGCACAGTTTGTCCTCCGCCAGTCAAGCCAATGGAGTCTCCTGTCCAAGATGCGTCGGCGCCGACGCTGCCCAAAGGCATGCGCTTCCCGGACAGCAAAGCCGCGCTCTACGCCGTGCAGGACTACGCTCTGTACCACAACAAGAAGGTGGTGGTCGGTCGTCGTGGCGGCAAGCACCGACGCGTGATCTGCTCGTCGTCCAAGGCCTGCAAGTTCTTCGTGCAGCTGTACATGCACAACTCCAAGACGGACAACACGTGGTACGTGTCCAGCACGGAGCTGGAGCACTCGAGCGACTGCGACTCGGTCGGCAAGCCCACGGAGCGCCAGCTGGTGGCCAGCTCGCACTTCCAACGAGCTCTGGCCAACGCCCCCAACGGAACGGCGACGCAACTCAAGGACCAGCTGCGGGGCGACACCAACATCCGCACCATCTACAGGGCCAAGCAAAACATGAAGCGGCAGCTGATGGACCAGCTGGGGACCTCCTACCGCAAGATTCCGTCGCTGCTCAAGAGCTTTTCCGAGCTCAACCCTCGGTCCGTCACCAAGTTTGAACTCGGAGGGCCTCAAAGCAAAGCACCTGATGCCTTTTCGAGGGCTTTTGTGAGCTGCAGCGTGTTTACAGAATCCACGACGATGAACCAACAGATCTACGGCTTCGAGTGCGTCGCCAGCGCCAATCAGGAAGCAGCGTATCAAGGGGTGCAGCTGTTCTTGGTGGGCAAAGATGGCAATATGCAGAACGTCACTATTGCAGCTGCATGCTGCGATGCACCGACCAGGGAGAATTATCGATGGTTTTTCCAGTGTGTGGAAGAGAGCGGTGTGAATTTGCGGTACTGTCCTGTACTCTGTGCAATTGATGCCGAGTTGCTCGGGTTGGAGAGTGAGCTGGGGCTGACGTTTCGGTACTGCACGCGGTTTATCATTGAGAACGAGTTATCGCAGATTGGAGCGTTTAATCGACACCATCACGAACTGATCTGGGGCTTGCAGAGCTCGGAGGATGAAAAAGAGTACTTGAACCGCCTCGAGTGGATTGGAACGACTTGTGGAGCTGGAGTAGAGAATTACTTGCGGCAGTTTCCTATGGACCGTTGGGTCGTGGCTGGAAACATTGGTAAGGTGGCGCTATATGGTTGGAGAAGCCGGAATTTCTTTGAAAATACTGAACAAGAGCAAGAAGAGATGGTTGAAGCAGGTCGAGGTCAAAATCGGCGACGAGGGCTTGGCTTTGGTCTCGGCGGCAGTACCTCATGCGTGGCACTGGGTCCTGCTGCTGCAGCAATTGCTCCCCACCCCGATGCTCAGTCCCAGATAGCGCCAGCTGGTGAACCTGTTGGTCTAGGACTCGATCGATTCCGGAATATGCTCCCGTTCGATTTTCTAGAAGCGATCATGACGACTTTTATGCAAGATGCGTACGAACGCAACGTGCTTGCTCGAAAATGGAAGAAGCAAGACCGGAAGGTGACTCAAGGCGCTAAGGACCTCTACGATTTGCAGTGCCGACGGATTGGTGAGTACACGGTTAGCCGCGCTTCGGACTACGTGGCCTATGTAACTCATATGAACAAGCCTCCCAGTCACCGTCGCCGTGTTGACCTACAGTCCAGTACGTGCACTTGTGCGTTCATCGACCAGTACGCCATCCCGTGTCGCCATCTTATCGCCGTACTGCTTTTCTGCGATCAATTGGACACGGCAGTCGGGCGTTTTGCACCTGGTTACCTCGTGGATAATTACGTCTTGGCCTTCTTAGGCAAGTCTGTGGAACTGCCACTAGAGTCATCACTTAGTGAAGACCCATCCTGTGCTCCACCAATGAACGCATTGCTTCCACGGCGTACGAAAGCGGTCGCTAGTGGGGATGACAGTGCAGCTCCTCAACAACTTACAGGTACTAACAAGCGTCCAGCACCTGAGCGTGAAGCTGTTGCTGCTAGTACTGGGGATGAAACGAATAATGCTGCTGCCGAGGCTTCTATAGTACCGCCACGTATTCGACTGTGCAAAAGTGTCGCGGGCCAGGGCACAATGTGAGGAGTTGTTCGTACCAGACCCCTGTTCAAGACCAACAGACCATCTGATTGATTATCGTGATTTTGTGAGATGGATGAATTGCGTTGGTGTATGCTGACTTCATGCACAGTATAAACCTAAATTATTTATCTCCATTACAAAGATGAGAGAGGATGTTACCCTCGAATACTCCCCAACGAGAGGAATTGTGTTATGGGCTTCGGGGTTCGACAAGTGAATTGCTGGAGTATTGTCGATAATGCCTTTGCTACGTGCAAAATGTGTGATACAGTAGCAGACACTTGGACCACAACTGTCAGCTCAATCTTGTTGCCGTGACATTACCACAGCGGGGCGCAGCTTTACTCTATTATGTGCATGCCGAGGGAATGAACGAGTTCGTCGGCGCTCGCTATCTATGGGTTTAATTCCGCCACTCTGTTAGTTGCGTGGTCAGTTTGGGAACCGCGGGCTGCAGCAGTGCCACCGCTGCGGTGATACCCAAGGACAATGATCATGTTTATACTGTTGCTTATACTGTTTCGAAGTAACGGCGGAATGTGTTACCTTACGAGGTAATTCCGTTATCCTCGCTGGCATTGACAATTGTGTCGAATGTAAGTGTCTCGCCAGAGCTCTAAGCGGCCTCGAAAGCTGAACTGTGGAAACTCGTACATGGGGCATATCGATAGTCGGATAATGGAGACATCAAAAATAAGACCGGACGACTGAGTTGAAACGAGTCTCGTACTGGGGATGCCAAATACAATTAACTCATGAAATCTTGCCACTGTTGTTATTACGAAGTCTCAAGACGCCAGTACCTAGTGAAAGTTCCGAATTTTGCGTCTTTCAGCCTCCGTCAGTGGTTTCCACCCAAACATTCTGGCAGGAAGGACGTTTTGGATCCCCGCGATCTCCTCAAGTTTCTTGAGTTGCTCGGTCTCCTCAGCCTTCTTGAGTTGCTCGGTCTCCTCAGCCTTCTTGAGCAATTTGAACAGCTTATCTTTATTGAAAGCGCTTCCCAAACCAACCACCCTCAGATATCGTTTTGGAGCCTTTTCATCTTGATGCCCGCGGTCCGAGTTGGTCAGTGCGTGATGGGGTTGAATTATCGCCGCGGAGCTAGAGTTAATTTTCGTGAGCAATGCGATCGCTGTCGCGAGCAGTATAGTGGGCAACCCCATTTCCTCTTTGTTCGTCGAAAGAAAATTACAGAATGCGCTGAGCGTTGGCAAAGCGTATCGACACGAAAAGAAACGCAGGGACAGTGGTTGCAAAGCAGAGCTCAAGATAAAGTGGCGACACAAGTGTGTAGGTGATTACAGCCTAGTAGTCCCTTCGTACGTCATCGTGTAGCTAGCCGCATGGATGATGTCAGTCGCCTTCACGTGGCAAAGATGTTCGTTGTCGATCAAAAACAATGGAGATGTAGTAGCAAAAGCTTCCTCAGACACGGACTTTGTATGGTGTAGTGTGGAGCACGAGTGATTTACGGGACCCGCTTGCCTATGCCAGAGTAGCTACGCTTCTTTTGCGACGAATACCCCGTCGGTTCTCTGGACCATGAACCACCCTCAAGAGGATACATAGTTGATGTCCGATAACGTATCTCGTACGCAATCCAAGCTTGTGGTCGATGAGAGGGAGTCTGCGTTCGGTTCATTCTGCAACTTCCTCTTCAGTCCCCAAGACGGCTACCGAGAAAGACCGACCTCATAGCATCAATGCGTCTATCCTGTGTCTTGCTAGCGACAACGATCGCTTTTATAGCGAATCTTGACCATGTTTTGACGACGGTGACTTCTGCTGAGAATCAACAGCCTGTCGATCTCTTGAGTGAAACCCACCCGGTGATCGACCAACATCGCGTCAAGAGGTTCCTGCAGGTCGACAAAGCACCGGTCGATAGTGACACAATTGATGAAGAAAGGCTTGGGATTCCAGGGATCACAAAATTGAAAAGCAAGTTGCAGCATGTATTCATGAAGTCGAAATTGGCGTCCAACCAGCAAAAAGTGGCTTACATTATTAAGAAGAGCCGTTCGAAGCTGAAGCCGATGCGGAAACCGGAAGGTATGCTGAAGTAGAACTTGAATCGCTTATCTAGGCATTTTGCATTTGTCCGGGAACAATTTAAATTTTTACTTTTTACAAAAATTAAAAAATAGTGAAGTATTTCAACACTTTTCACTAATTATGAATGTGCTGGATTGTGCGTGAATCCAAAAAATGGTTAGCGAAAACATGTCCAAGATTGATGTAGCATGACAAGATATTCAAGAATGATGTCCAAATGAAAAACAGATCTCTGTTTCTTGATAAACTATATTCCGGGAATAGGGAACTGTCGGGAAATGAATTGACTTAGGAATTCGTAAGTCCTTCCAGCCTACGATTGGAATAGCATATTTGATTGGCTAAAAATGCATGTGGTATCAAACCTTGCAGAATGTGGAACACACGGACTCGATCACCTCGGACGTGTTAAGATGGTATGCACTGTGCGTACTCTGCAACTAACCACTGTTATACTGCCTCTGTTCCTAGGTGCCTCTGTTCCTACTTGGTGATGAGCAAAACGTCGCTGCCGTGGCGATCGGCGTTAGCAGCAAAGGAGTATTATGCTGCATCGTCTCTTCCTCGTGCTTGCCGTTTTCGTGGCTCAAACGGAAACGATCGCTACCGCGTACCTTCCGCTTTGCGCACTAACCTCAAGACAGTGGTGAGTTTGATCCGGTTTTCTCTGCGCTTTCTCTTGTTTGGTTTTAATCTCAGCATTTGGTATCCTATGTTGGACAGTTCAATGGCGTGAGCTTCATCGCGAACTGTCGGCATTGGTGCGCCAGTTTCTTTTTCGATGCCGTTGGTTATATGCCGCATCATAATCGACCATTCTGACAGCGTTGCTTTCTTTTTAGGTGAATCAAGGTCGTCTGATAAAATACTTTTGTATGGAGGGTAGCTACGTCGAGCATCACCGAACCACCACAACATCCATGCACCTAGCGGATCGATGCTCAGGAAATCGAAATCTTTCGAAAGTTTGTGAAAATTTCCGCCCCATGTATAATAATGTCGGGATGAATCTGACGAAAGACTTGCTGACTGTGTTACTGATGTGCGGTGAAGCCCCACCTGCGCAAGCAGTGCTATAATTTCCTCACGCAACAGATCCCTCGTAATATTTTCAGCTGCCACCCCTTTTCGCTCTAGCACAGATTCCGTTCTCTTCTCCAGCATTTCAGGGAGAGCATCAATTGACTGCTGCTACGAATCAAGTTTCTTATACAACTCAATGGGGGTGGTATTCCTGTAGATTCCACCCAGTTTGACTCTCTTGCTTCAGGACATGATCGTAGACCATCTAGGACAAGCGAGCTGGTGAAAATATGAATTGACAGGAGTGGATGATTGACAGGCAAGGTGTCCATCAAAACATCAGCATGATGCACTAGTGATGCAAGACTCAGTCTTAATATACCACTTAGATTTGCCTCGTGCGCCAGTACCGGAAACATTCTTTTAATTGCTGTCTAGATTGCGGAGTCGTAATTGTCGCGAAAATGCGGTGGCAGGATAGAGAATTTAGAGTCGTTCACTGGAAGGCCTGCTACCACGCGCCCTAAAAATTGGTCCCCGGCAGCCTCATAGCGAAAGTATCTATCTTGAACGCCACCGAGCGACCAACCACACCGAAGACAAACACTTACAATCGACGGACCTCCAGTGCTTCCACCACACGCGAATGCTGCCACTCCTTTCCGTACAGAATGTGTACCGTAGCTGTTAGCGACGCCGTTTATTTGGAGAAGGCTACTGAGTACTTTACCGAACGAACCTTTGGATCAGAGCCTGGAAATAATGAACCCGGCTGTAACCGTGGATTACACGCCAAATAAATTGCCAGCGCTGTCACCCAACAGGTAGACGGCTGCAATGGATTTGCGTAGAGGTGACGCGGATCTCGGGGGCCAGCACCTTCCTGGTTAGTTTTCGTCTTGAAAAATAAAGCGCCGATGCTGTCATCTTTTGCAAGCAAGTGCTGGGTCTGGAGCGTTTGAACGGACACCGATCTGCACATTTGATTCCACTGAGTAGTCAAAAGAGATGAGAGAAACCACTGTCGTTGCGTTTGAGAGTAGAGCCGCACAATTCTTTATACAGATAAAATGTTAGGGGTTGCTTGCCAGAATGCTTTGTCGATGAAGACTGATTTTGTGCGGCCTCGATTCGCTTGATTCCAGAGAAAAGCTGCTTCATTTCTTCGCCATACTCTACAGGAAGTGGAATGCCATTCAAGCGGTAGAGATCTTTTATTGCGCTGCGGTATCCGCTCAGGGTACCTGACTTTGTAAAACGTCTTTATACACCAAAAACATATCGAAGAACGTAGGGGTGAACTCGACAAGATTCAAGCCACCGTTCTCGACGAAGAATCTAGCCGTGTTGGGTTCCTTTTTGGCGAGCTCCTTCAGTATCCATTTCTTGATTCCGTTGATACTCCCTGTGTACTTTTTCCTTGTTTCTGATGAAATGCAAGCCGCACGTATTGCCTTTGCATCTGGCTCCTCCCTGCGACTTCATGCACTCCTCTATCTGTCATGGTAGAATGGTTCTCGTCTAACAGTGAAATGCAGTTCATTTTGGCCAATTAGAGAAGTCTGTTGTCGTCGGTGGCGGGGACATACGTTTTCCTGGAAAAACCGACTTCATAGTGGATCCTAGAGATTGAAACTGTCAAGGAATTTACCAGTTCTTGAAAATATAAGCCGATTCGCCTACGTTTTGGTTGGGAGTACCACATGAAACTTACGTAAGTAGGAGAATAACTTGTCACTTCGAAAACGGGAAATATCGTGGGGGCGATTTTTATATAAAGCAAGACAAGTGATGGCGGCAGATGACCCTAATTGATAAGGTTCAACATGAAGTAGATTTAGCAATTACAAAGCGTATGGTTTACGCGAACCGCTTCTACTTAAACTCTCATGAATGACTTAGCTTAAAACCCGATGAATCTAAACCAAAATTTAAGTGATGCCCCCGAATTAGAATCGGCGCCTTGAGTCCACTTTGTTTTTCCTGGGATGTCCGAAAACCACTTGTTGAAGGCCAGCAATACTTTAAATCAGGGACTCGCAGGTAGCTTGTTGTTTTGCACTTACAGCCTCGTTTGACGTTATAAATTTTTCGACCAGCTGTGCCATCTCGATCTTGTTAGAGACAGGGTCCTGGCGGGCAGCGAATACATTTCAATCGTCTTCGTATAATATCGTTGACCGAATCAACTACGCGTTCTACAGCTGCATTTCACGCTGCTGCTTCTAAAGTGTTTTTGCTTTGACTGCCTCCTTCGCGCTTTTGCTGGCTTCACTGGAAAAATGCAATTCATCTGAATTCTAGATCCCAGACAAAACAGCGCCAAAACTCGTCGGCCCAAGGGCGAGAATCGAACAACAATGGCTCCACGGACAAGTGAAACGGGTGAAGGCTACGCGTCTTATAACCAGCTACATTATCTTCGGAGTAGTGCACCACCACATTATCTTTGGAGTAGTGCCTCGGCAGTCCACGTCTGCCAAATGGTCGTATGCATGCAAGAGATGGCTCGACAGCGAAGAAGAGCATCTTTCAAGGCCATGGTGGCAAAATCAACGGACAGCGACGAAACCAAGGAAAAAGAGGCTGCAAGATTGGACGGATGCAATGACAGCCAAATAATGCAGCAGATACTCCCGCTACATGACCACAGTTACTTACTTGAACACAAGCGAAATTCAACAAGTCAATTCCCTTATGTACACATGGGTTATCGTTGAGGGTCTTGACAAGTAGGAGTTTGAGATGAGAAGTCGCGCGATCTCTTTTGAAAACAAACCAGCCCAGAAACCTACATGCCTACTAAGGTGGAGCAGAGGAACATGGGCCAACGCTACAAAGCCGCTCTTCAGGGTCAAAGATTGAATGAATCCCTTGCTGGGCAGAGCCACTACAGCCCAACTTCGGATGAAAAGAGGAGGCTCATGCAGCTTGCAACGCAAACTGCGATCCCACTTACGCGTCCAAGGCCTATGACCGCAGAAGAGCGCGATGTCTTAGACATGGGTGTACGCAGGACGTGAACGAAGCATGAAGTAGAACCGCCGACCAGGAATCCAGCGCTCACGCAAGGAATCGTGTATTCGCGCAGCCGGTTTCCGGATTTGAACGCCTTCACCCGCGCTAGTATCTCCTTCGATGGCGGTGGTGTTATCGTAAACAGGCGTAGGCCGGTGGTCCGTTGGCGGTAGCATGCAGCTAGTTGGATAATCAGCTCAGGTATCTTCAGCAGGCGATGCGCCGTGAAGTGTCGCTTCAACGCCCGGTTGAATTGCTCAACCAGGTTGTTTGTTGTAGCAAATCCGACGGGTGATAGGTAGCACTGCCATTGCAATATTGCTCGTTGAGCCACACATGGTTGAAGTACCCATGGAAGAGCTTCAAAGCTGGTTCAGTTTGCCAACGGTGCTGTGCAGTAGTGAGGATACGCGAGTATTCTTCAGCGTTTTGGCTGAAGTATATGTCGTAAACGTCGCGAAGCGCCGCGTCGCTGTGTGCTTTCGTCAGTCCTTTTATCCGCTCAACGACCTTAGCAATAAGATGGTAATTGAACATGCGGTGAGCGTAGTTGCAGTCACAACCAAATATTTGCTGCACCGCATTGTACTGGGCGTCATTGGCATCGCCCATATCGTACTATACCGTAAGCAGCTTCCCGATTACCTGATTGTACACCCAGCGTAGTACAACAAAAGCCTAGGAGTAGTGTTTTTCTTGCTGCTGCGAGGTAATGATGAGTGCGAGGAAATGAAATGTCCTAGCGGTATCGCTGATGTCACAAACAAGGACCAGGTGACCAACTTGATTTGTCTTATACATTGCATCAACATGGAAAATGAAGCTTGATGCTTCTCGGGCAGCTTGGCGGAGCAGCGTTTTCGTTGAGAATCCCACGAGAAAGGATTTCTCGTCGGACCCATTTCCGACGGTTAGTTCACGATTCTCGTCGATGTCCCAACCAAACGAAAATGACTCGTGCTCACCCCCACGTCTGATGAATGCACGTTTGTGAACTTCAGCAGTGATATTGGCGCTGGTATCACTTCCACCGAGCAAAGTGCGGCGGTAGTAGCGCACAAATTGCTGCATCTCTGAAGAGCTGGTAGCTCGCTTGGCTGCAACGAGAACTGCAGCTGCATGGCGGTGCAGACGCGAGTTGGCTTCATGCCAGCCTGCACCATTTCTCTGGCAAATTCTTTTGGGGTGCTGTTAGATTGAGGGTACGTGGTGGCTTCGCGCTGGTGACGTGCGCGCCGCTCTCGAAAAGTGGCACCACCATCCGCTCAAGACACACCAGCATTTTGCCTCTCCATGGGCACTTAGCGCCTTCTAGCACTGCTCGCGCACGCAGCTGAGCATCTTGTAGTGCATTAGACGGTGTCGGTCTCGCACAAGTGTGCAGTTGGCTTTTGGAGACCTTAAACTCCTTCATGCACTCGATTAGGACAAGTTCATCGCTCTCCTTGGGCTCGATGCACATGCTGGGCCAGGAGGGGGCTTGAGACATGGTGAACTCGGAAAGGTGGGAGCTTTTGCGTCTTATTGGCTGCATTGGTTGTTTGGAATTGTGGGTGGAGAGGGGAGCCTCTACGGCGTTAGGCATATTTGATTGGCTAATATTATTTAGATTAGCGGTATTGATGCGACAAAAATGTCGTCAAAATGCTATCTGATTAGATGTTGTGCCTTTTGTAAAACCAGGTGTGCCAGTGAGCTCTTTGGTAGTGTTCGTGATGTGTTCCAGTGTGATTAAAATAGCGTTAGTGTGCTAATTACAAATTACTTGTGTTCTTCACACATCATTGTGCAATTCACTCGTTCATGGTATTTCTAATTGTCTCTCGGGCTTCTTCCTGGGAGTCAATCGAACGCACGGAACGGGAGGAAACAATCAACGCTCTTAATAATTAGTACGCTAGAAGAGTTTCTATCGGTGACGACGTTGTCGCGCTAACGAGTCTGTGCGACGTTGTTTTGTCTCAAACGATGACAACCACTCTTTCGTGCAATTCGACATCTTTCTCGACAATCATGGTGAGAGACAGTGATTTATCGGAGTGCACCATCCCAATTTGATTCGCATGCTCATGTACCCTGTCGCATCTGTGTTCATCGTTGGGACGTTCAACATCAGGCTCCATCCTTTCCAACAGATCATCATCATCATTATTATCGTGGTTTACGACCAGTCGTTGATGTGTACACCCCAGTTCTGTATGTCCTAGTGGAGGAGAAAGATGAATGGACGTACGTACTGGCATGTGCTTTATTGGGCTCGAGCACTCAGCAATATGCAAACGACGCCCCACAGCATTACTTGCGCCTTCGAACTTACTTGAATTAATGCAGTATAAGATCAATTCGTAGGTGCTGGTTCTTTAAAAGAAACAGCCAGTCACAGCAGCACCTACGAATTGATCTTTTGATCATTGAATGACAGCTGCTGAGTTTGTTTCTTATATGCCTATGTATTGCGTAGTACTTGATGGCGCGCAGTTCAATGTGGTGTTTATTGGTTCATTGTACCGTATGTTATCAGGGGTAGGACAAAACAATTATCAGTCCGATAAAAAGGACAAAATATATGCTGACTTCTCCACACAAATTTTGAACCATACTTAAGCTAGTATAAAATTATCGGGCTGTCAAACCTTCACACCAAAAGGCCAAATAACAACGCTTTGACCCGCAAAAAGCCTTGTATTAATTAAGCGAACTAAAACCCATGATAACTCATTAGAAGAAAAGAACAAAACCCACGTCTCGTGTGCTACATCGTTTGTCTGACTGTACTCGATTTCGCTTTCATCGCTGATTGCGATGTTTGGCACATCATACTGCATCCACTTTGCGTAGACTAGCTGGTAAGCGTGTATTACCAGGATGACTGATCTCGAACAGTTCGTTCTTGCGTTTGCCTTCGTAATTGCAGGCAATACGAAGGCACAAACGATCAACTTCTTCTTGAACTCTTTTTCCAACGCCAGACGTCGTTTTTTTGGCAAGCGAGTCCGTCTCCGTTACAGGAATGCGCCATAGTAGTCGAACAAGACTCAGTATGGATAGCACGTTGGTCTGCCTAATTCATCAGTCCCACAACGTCCGTCACGCCGTTGCCCTCCCTGCCAACGTCGTTTGCGTGACACTTTAAACGCAAGTTTAATGAACACTCAAGAAGCGTCGCATACGCCAAAGGTGCAGCAGAGCCTCCAGCAATATTGATTGTAGTGAATGTGAATAGCAATCAGTGAATTGAAAGTCTTCATGTAACTCGGCACAATGTCATAGCTATGCCCCAATTTAATCACAAGCCATCCGCTTGATGGTCCAGAAATGTGGCGTTCACGTCAGCAAACAATAGGCGCGTAAACACCTCCAGGACGGTCATCGTCACGGCCGAGCATAAATGGTCCGACTACCAGTCCAGCTGGTGTCGGTACCAGATTATATATTCTGGCCATTGGTGACGGCAAGTCATCGATAACCAGTGTGGTCTATGCAAAACCTTTTGTGCGTTTTATGAGAGCAAGAGAATTTCGCGCGAACCATTTGCATTGTTTGATTTGAACAAAACCCGCCCTTGCGATTTGCATTGGTGATTTTTGTTTTGGCGGACCGATGGCCGTTTGTAACTGTGAATTATCGGCCACTTCCGCCAGAGCGACAAAAAGTCTCGCGCCCTGCTCAAAAATTCACCAGGTGGCGCCACAAGCTCCAGCGCCCTCGTCGACAGCAAATAATATATTCCATGTTGTAAATTTCCTGCCGGAGGAGTTTCCTTCGACTTGTGTTTATGATAATGCTCACTCAAAATTGCCACAATGAGAAACGGCATGCTTCGAATGTAGCGAAGCGCCGAAGTTGCTGTCATCCGATCACGATTTCGCCGGGGTGGTGTCTCAGGAATCTCCAGCGGTGCGGCAATTTTTCAAGTTGCCGCAAAAAGCGCTGGTCCACGACTCTCCCTTCTAGGCGGCTCGTCAAGTCGTCAATATGCTGTCTAGCAGCATCAGCCGCCACAAAAATGCCTTCATGAATCAATAAAACTTCTTGTTGTCATGTTATTTACTTGGGTTCTTGATATGTGCTCTAAACTCGCGATTCCTCCAATTCCATTGCTTGATGCCGCAGTAGCAGTCGCTGTCATACAACTAACGCTTCACGTTGATTGCGCTCATCACTTGTTTCTGCGGTCTGCTGGATCACATAGTTAAGGTGGATCCTCTAGTCGGCAAGAAGAAGGTCGATTTGTGCCAGAAGTTGCCGCACTTCTGGTACCATGGCCTCCCACCTTAGCCAAATGTCGTGCTGCAACTGCAGACACTCAAGCTCAATGTATCAGCGAAGAGCTGCTGGAGCTGGCTAAGGCGGGTGGTATCACTGTAGAAATAGTTCAAAGACCCCTCTTGCTCTGCAGGCTTCGGGTGCATCGCGAATAGAGATCAGCGGCGGCGCATCGTGAGCATGAGCGATGGTCATAATTCTTCGACAGTACCAAACACGGCGAAGTACACACCTGCTCCCCTCGAATACGATCCAGACCATACACCAACTATGAGTTTCGTCGATGTGCGAAGCGGCGAGTGAGCACGTCCACGAGACGTTGGTATGTGCAAACTGCAGAGAGCGCCATGTATGTAATTGGGTGGCGATGCCCATTAAAACCCAGTGGTTGGAACATCTCCACTACTTTGTTATGAGTATCATTAATCACTGTCGGAACCATCCTGATTGCGCACGGCCATAGATTGAAGCACAGCACTACAGCTTTGACTTGTCCGTGAGTAGCGATGACGATAGTATATGTTGGTCAACGCGGACAGTTTCACATACCGGAACTTATTCCGGACAGCGGCCTCGCGAATGCAACGTTGAGACAGTTCACATGTTTCAAATAGCTGCAGTTGCTGCATGTCCGCCAGGACCGTCGGTTCTGCACCAGTGAAGCAGTCGATCCTCCTGCCAACGACTTAGGTACTCAACCCGTCCATGTTTCGTTTTAGAAATGCCAGTCAAATTTAAATAGCTTTCAAGATTCTTTTCATTAGTCACCAACTAACTTTATTCTGTCGTTATATGTCTAAATGCAAGCCACTGCTACAGCTTAATGGCCGACATTGACAAGATAGCTGATCGCTTCGTCTACGTCGACCAAACAAATGTCGGAACCCCCTCCGTAAGTAAGATTCCAGTCGAATAGCATCTATGTCCTGCTTAACATTCTGGATCGGTCGACACAAATCACTAAACAAAAGAGCAGTCTATTGGGAACGAACTCGTATACAGCGGATAGATTAAGTAAGCGCCCACCAAACAATAAAAAGTCGGTTATATACTTATTATAATTGCTATATACGAAAGCTAAGTTAGTAAGTACTGTGACGAATTCGTCTAAACAAAACCTTACTTCAAAATTGAGGAGTCCATCTGCCAAAACGTTTTGCGTAGACTAGACGGTGACAACGTTGCATAGGGCTCAAATAATTTCTTTTTAGCCATAAGCCCATGCAGCCCAAGCTCACGAATTTGGTCGCGAATTGGATGACTGAATGCAGGCTTAGGCAGCTCTTTAGGTACATACGCAGCGATTGATTTAGCGCTTATGAAGCGGTTCTTCTCTACCCTCTCTCACGATTCGGCGATTAAGCCGAACGTCGATATTTTTAGGGCGGCCTGAGCGTACCACGATACCTTTCTCTTCACGTTCACAACGAATGAGAGAAACGGTGGATGGGACCCGCAACAGTCTTACCAAATACAGTCGCTCTAGCTTTCTAAGAGCGATTCTTGCAGATAGCTCTTGTCCTTTGATGCACTGGTAGAGGTTGTAGTGAACAAAGATAGTAGAAGGTGCTTGATCACTAGAGAGAAGATTTGGAAGTGATTGTCTAGGACAATCATGTATTGTGATTCTGTGTCTTGTGAAGACAGGAGGAAAGCCTAAGGCAACAAAAACCCCTTTGGACTTACTTGTCCTACTGACCATAGATTGGAAAACCATCCAATCGGATTCCGCCAGCACACACTGTGCAAACACCGCACAGATGAAGTCCACTAAAACACATTCTGACTCAGAAATCTCACATGCATATACATTCAGAGTACGAGATACCAGATCCAGAATCATACTGGATCTCTTACTTTCTATTAAATTGTGTGAGCGATTCTTCATGTAAACCATGTCGGCCTTCAATAGATATCTACGATTTGTGAGATGTGTCCTGCGGTAGCAACTAGAACGTCACATAAAATTAGAACATGACATGCGCAACTAGGTTAATCCACGTGAGGATTGTGCAAGGAGTGCGTCTGGACAACAAGTCTTCAACTGTTTAGCGTTGCACTGAATTCGCAGCTTACAGAAACTGAAGTATAACTTCGATGTACTAACTACCCAAAACGTAGCCGCTGCTAACTTTTTATATATATTTATTTATTTTGTTAAAATTTAATCAAAGAGTTTTTTTAAACAACTATTTTAAAACAGTATTTTAGTCAACCAAGTCATTCGAAAAAGCTTAATCCGACAATGCTACAGCCGGCGTTGGGCGCTGGCTTGGTGCTCCTGACGATCTTCTTCCTACCCCGTGAGGTTGTCGGCGATATCTCTTGCCTCCTAGTGCTGGGTTACTTTGTTTTATTGTGCGTCGACGCGGCGTTGACTCGTTATCACCGCTGGAACTTTCGGTCTTCCGAGCCAACACCTCAAGCCAATCATGTAGCTCTCGTCACTGGTGCGACGTCCGGAATCGGCAGAGAGATGGCGTATCAACTGGCTGAAAGGGGCCACTCTTTGCTACTGGCAGCGAGGAGTGGCTCCGTATTGGAGAAAATGCAGACGGAGATCGAACAGATTCACGACTCGGTCAAAGTTTTCGTGTTCACGTGCGACTTGTCGACGGAGATCGGAGTCATTCAACTTACAATGTTCGCGGAGACGAAGGGCTTGGCAGTAGACATCCTCGTTAATTGCGCCGGGTTTTCCATCACCAAGGGCTTTACCAAGCTGTCGCAGACTCAAGTGAAGCAGATCATGGCGCTGGATATGGCGGCGGTGGCGCAACTGTCGCATGTGTTCGTCCCGAAAATGGTAGAGCGTGGAGTCGGTAGAGTGTTGAATATGGGGTCAATAGCTGGGTCTGTCGTGTCGCCATCGGCTGCGTTGTACAGCAGCTCCAAGGCGTTCGTTATCAACTTCAGCCAAGCTCTTGACTACGAGTTGCGTGGCTTGGGAGTCACCGTCACCTGCTTCTGTCCGGGCCCAGTGCACACCAACTTCGGCAACACTGCAGATTGTGCCGATGCCACCTACCTGAACATCCCTGGCACGGCATGCTCTACGAAAAAGTGTGCGATGTTTGCTCTGCAGGCCATGTTCCGTGGAGAAACAGTTGCCTATGATACGTGGTTTGCGTACATCACGGCTTTCCTGGGTGCTTGTGTCTGTCCGCGGCGTCTTCTGGCAGCTATTTGCGCCGTGTGTTGGAACACGCCGAACAAAGTGAAGGAAATGCTACGTTGTTGAGTTAAACGAGAGAATGCAAGATGATGTTGTCGGTGCTAACAGCTACATTGCGTCTCTGCACTGGCATATGAAACGTTTAGTTTTGCCACCTCGAGGTGTCAAGCGTGGCGTCGCTAGTGCGCAAGTGATAGCGTTCCTCGTCTTTAATGTAGGGTACTTGATCGACGTTCAGCCAATCAACCTGAATTCTGCTCTCACCCAGCAGGATGACGTCCGTAAGTGCATCTCGTGCGCAATCCCAGACTACGGCCGGGGCTCGAAGTGAGGCCAAACTCGACAGTCGGTTCATTTTGCAACTTGCTCTTCTAGAATCAAGAAGCCCAACGATAACAGGCAGCATATGAAGAAGTCGAAGCCGAAGCCGAAGTCGAAGCCGAATGTCAAACCACGCAATGCACTCTAGAGGCAATAGTTGTGCCTTCTGAGTAGCTGACGAGTTGCATTCCGAGGAAAAAAACTCGATAAGCCAGGATTGCTTTGGCAATTCGTTTTAGTTGCGTAATTCGTATTAGCAAGTTATATGTTGATCCGGAAATGCTTCAGCTGGTGTTGTAGCGTTGGTTGATCTGGCTTACTACTCCGCGGATGGTTAATAACAAAATGAAAGCTTACTCGCAGAGGACAAGTAATAGTAGATCTTCAGCTGCTGCTCAGACCTTCTCTTCTTTTCTGTGTCCGGCGGAATACCTTGACACGTCTTGAGGACAATCAACTCCAAATGGCAGGATGGCATTTCGCTCTTGACCAGCGAGGTAGCGGATCAGAACGGAGCAGAAATCTCAATTGGTCAGTATATACTATCGAGCAACAGCTCTGCTCGTTTTCAGACCTTGCGACGCGAATTAGTTCCGTTGCTTGCTGCTCAACGAATAGAGGACATTCAGCAACGGATCATGATCTCCGTGTTGGTTACTAAGCTGGTCTGTCGGCGCTGCAGCAAATCCACCGCAGTGACGAACTTTAGGTACAGACTGTCGAGCGTGAACACGTGCCTGCCAGAATGAGGCTTTCGGCGGCTCTGAATCGACTGTCCCGTGAACGCGGTCGGTGCCACACATCGTTGAACTGCACTTACGAATGCCTCGGCGGTCGAACGGGATTAAAATTAATCGACCGCCCAACGGCAACACGTTACTTCCTTCCTTGTAAAGCGTGCGACCATTGTTATTGCAGTCTCTCAGGCAGAGTGCGACCATTACAGTGTTGACCTCTGCTGTTGTAACTGCGGTCGCTCTTATTGACCTGCAGCCACTTGAAGCACGCCAGGAGCTCTTGATCAAAGCCGGGCTCGATCGCTTCAAGCCGGAGCGACTCAGCGAGCGGTGAAGTGCACGCCAAGTTTTCGCATGCTCATAGAAGGGGTCCTCGGCCGTCGATTCCTCCTCACCCTCACCGTGACTCAGCAGTCAACCATATTCGTCGAAAACCTCGGTACAGTGTACATGTATCACTCCGACGGTAGAACTCTCTAGAAGCTTCACTTGGTCCATCACAATCGAGGGCAAATCGCGAGGGAGGTCTAGCTCAAGTCAGGGCCCTCTATCTGCCCAATGATTCGGCGGTGCCGAGGTCGATCTGCGGGGACCTTGACAGGAGCTGAGCAGAGCGCGATGCTCGAGATAGTCGCGTAGTGTCGCACCGCGTCATGGAGCGAAATGCGTGCGACACCAACGGCGCAGCCGGTTGCGATTGTGACCGCCTCTTCTTCGCTTCAAAACGCTTCCTCGAGCCGCTTGACGGAACCGCCAAGCGCCAAGCAATCCGGCCCAACAACGACCACATTATCGGCATTTGTTGACACGACGCCGCGCCTTCGCAGGTGGCCGTGAGACTCCACAATAGTCCGCGTAGATCCATCGCCGAGCGAGTGATGATCCTCTTCCTCGTGCTGCGACGGCAATCATTGCAGTGCATGCAGGTCTTCCGTGGCGTCCATGCACAAAACGACTTGCTGAATCCCATCTCTGCACAGTTCTTCGCTGCCACCATCGACCGCTTTCGAATGTCGCCTAGGAGTCTCTAGCAGCGAGGCGTGGTACACGGCCTTATCTTCCAGATTGAGTCGTTTCCGCGAGCCGAAGCCGAGCACTTGACGACTGCAGTCTCAAACAGACTATAAACGGCAAGGATGAACACGTACAAGCGGTACAAACAGTACCGTAACGGCGGGGCGACTGGCAAACACTAAGACTTGGTGAGTGATGGTCCTGCCAATCAAGCGCCATACTAAACAATGCGCTCATTGGTTGAAATGAAGACGCTATTCTCTGATTGGGCGGCTAAAAATAACTGTACGGTTTCTACGCAGGAGATTAAAAACCGTTTCGCAGCACATCCTCCCTAGCCAGTTCTGATCTGGCACGTGCGTCGCAATTCCCTGTGTAACGCCCGTTGAAGATACGCATCCATCACTGAGGTGAAGCTTTCACGCCCTTATCTTTCGTCGTCATTCTTCAATTGGCGCTCTAGGCCTCACACCTCCAAACACACACAAAGACGTTCGTTTCGAACGTTTCAAAACGTTTCAAACTCCCCTCCGTTCGAAACCTCACATGTCCGGCTACGAGTGGGGCCTCCTTGCCCTCACGCTCTCTACGCGACACGGAGGCGTACACGAGCATGCAGTCGCCCCGCGCCTCCGCCCGCTCCTTCGAGCTGCCAACAAACCACGTCGTGGACGTCTCGGGCGGCGCGCGGTCCTTCTCGGCCGCCGATCTCTACCACGTGGACGCCAAGATGGCGGCCAAGACCAACTCCAGCACGGTGGGCCCCAGCACGCCGCTGCCGGACCACCGGGACCGGTTCCTGAGCGACAACGAGCTGCTCCTGGCCGCCAACCCCGTGCCTACGCGCGAGTCGTTCGCCACTCTGAACGAGTCGGACGACAAGGCGTGGCACCAGCGATCCACCGAGATCATCACCAAGATGCTCAACACAAACCTCGAGAGAGGGCTCAACGGCATGGACGTGGAGAGGAGAGTGCTGCGCTACGGCTACAACGCACTGGATGAAGACCCCCTACGCCCGTCGTCGTGCTCTTCCTCTTGCAGTTCTACAATCTGATCATCGCCATGCTGCTCTTCGCAGCCTTGGCGTCTCTAGCGCTTCAGGAGTGGGTCGAAGGCATCGCCATCCTTGCAGTTGTCACGCTCAACGCCGGCGTGGCGACGTACCAAGAGCACTCGGCTAGCAACGCGCTGGAAGCTCTCGCGAGCATGTCTAGCCCCCAGACGTTGGTCGTGCGTGACGGCATGCAGCAAGTGGTCGAGAGCAAGCAACTGGTGCCTGGCGACATTGTCATTCTCGTCACTGGCGATGTTGTGCCTGCCGACTTGCGACTCTTTTCAAGCGTCGACCTCAAGTGTAACGAGATGCTGCTCACGGGCGAGTCGGAAGACGTGGCCAAGAAATACAACGCGCCGCTGCAAGGCGGCAAGCAGTCCAAGCTCACGGCGGACAACATGGTGTTCTCATCCACGACGATCACTGCCGGTAATGCACGTGGTATTGTGGTGGAGACCGGCATGAACACGCGCGTCGGATCCATTGCGGCCTTGCTGCAGGCGAAGAGCGGTGGTCCGAACCCTGACGACGAGAAGAAAAAGTGGATTCGAAACCCCATTGGCGATTGCATCGCCAAGCACCGACCGAAGCTCACTCCGCTGCAACGTGCGCTGCACCACATGGGATTCCTCATGGGAATGATTGCGCTGACTGTGGCTGTGCTAGTCTTCATCGTGGGAATGGTGCGGGATACTAAAGACCCGAAGCACCCGGATCGCCCCGTATGGTTGACGATGATTATGGTGGCCGTGTCCGTGGCTGTCAGTGCTGTCCCGGAAGGCTTACCGATGGTGGTGACAATCTGTCTATCCTCAGGTACGGCCGAGATGGTCAAGAAGAACGTACTTGTACGCAAGCTTGCTGCTGTTGAGACGCTCGGAGCTGCATCGGTGATCTGTACCGATAAGACTGGCACGCTCACGGAAGGCAAAATGACGGCTGTGAAGATTTGGGGTGACTTCAAAGAGTACGATATCACCGGCAAGGGATTTACACCCGAGGGATCGATCCTATCGTCTGACGGTATCAACCAAGCTCCGCCCGAAGCTGGGAACGTTCAGCTGCGCGCAACACTGCTAGCGTCAGTGCTGTGCAGCAACACGCAACTCAAGCAAATGGACGGTGATGATGGTGAGCCGCGGTGGCTACCATTCGGTAACTCGTCCGAAGCACCGTTAATTGTTGCAGCTGCCAAAGCTGGTATTTGGGAAGACAACGTGATCGGCGACTATCCGCGCGTTGTGGAAGTACCGTTCAGCTCCTCGCGTAAAATGATGATCACAGTCAATGCTCTTCCGGCTGTGGGTGGTGTCGCGAAGTTCGACACTTTATCGCTTCCTGGGGACAAGCCACCGAAGCTTATTGCTAATGTGAAGGGCGCCCCGAACTACATTCTACGCAACTGCACTAGCTTCTGCCGGAAAGATGGCACTTTTGAGACCTTGACCAAGGCCCAGCGCGACGAGATTTCTGAGGCCGTGGATGCGCTGTCTTCACAGGCGCTGCGTGTTTTGGCTGTTGCTATTCAACCAATGGCAGAGCTGCCGTATCCCCAAGACTGCGACGACGTGGACGAAAAATTTGCCGCTTTGTCGCGGCCTCTGATATTCCTAGGCCTTGTCGCCTCCATTGACCCAGAGCGCGATGGTGTGCGTAGCGCCATCACAACCGCTCGTGATGCCTCCATCCGTACGATTATGATCACGGGTGACTACCTGGCCACTGCTGTGGCCATCGCAAAGAACATCGATTTACTGCAAGTCGGCGCCGATCCTGATGAGCAAGCTACGGACTGCACTCAGCTCCGACCTAAAGGTGATGTGTACTTGCCCCCGCTGATATCGACGAAATCACATCGCGGACACTGGTGTTTGCACGTGCGAAGCCTGAGGACAAGATCGAGATTGTGAAATCACTTCAACGCCAGGGCTTGATTGCCGCGATGACTGGAGATGGTGTAAATGATGCACCAGCCTTGAAGGAGGCAGATATTGGCGTGGCTATGGGCGTATCCGGCACTGAAGTCGCCAAGGGTGCATCGGACATGATTCTCACTGACGACAACTTCTGCAGTATCGTGTCTGCCGTGGAAAAAGGTCGCGTCATCTACGCCAACATCCAGAAATTCGTCATGTTCTTGCTCTCCACGAACATCGGAGAGATCGTTCTCCTCTTCTTGTCTGTTGCTGGAGGATTTCCGCTACCGCTAGAGGCATTGCAGATCTTGATTCTCAACCTCTTCACAGACGGCATGCCGGCCGTAGCCTTGAGCCTAGAGAAGGGTGACCCGGAGATCATGGGCCAGAAGCCTCGTCACAAGCAAACACCGCTAATCCACGGCCGGCTCTGGTTGCTAGTACTTTTCAACGCACTCCTCCTGCTGGCGGGTTCCATAATAACCTTCCTGCTCGGACTTTACTGGAACTTTGGTGAGCTGCTGGTGGATGATATCTACAACGCTGGCGGAGGCGCTGATGACACTGATTACACGGATGTCACGTGTCGACGCTGGGAAGGTGTGAACGACGGCTGGAAAACGTACGGCAACTGCGCGGCTCAGTTCTCTGATGGCTCGTACATTTTTGGCGACGAAGTGGCTGGCATGAGCTCGTTTGAGAACTCGACCATTTACTGCGAAGGAGGCGACTACGACTGCGTACCGGCAGGCTTGGCCCGCACACAGACGATGGTGTTCCTGTCGCTTGCGTTCACAGAGGTGCTGCGTGCGTACACGGTTCGCAACTTCACGGAGCCCGTGTTCACTCGCATGTTCACGAACGGCTACATGCAGCTTGCGGCTGCGATGTCGTTGATTCTGACGGTTCTTGTGACGAATGTGCCTGTCATCATGGACGATATCTTTGGGTTCGAGTACATTTCGTGGTGGCAGTGGTTCGTCGTCGTTGCGATTGCCTTTAACAACGCGTTCTGGGGAGAAATACTCAAGGCTGTTCTTCGGCATCAAGATCGGAAGCATGCTCGCTGGGACAAGATGAAGATCGGTTTCGAAGAAATGCTGCTCGAAATCCGACACGTGCGGCATCACGTGGAACGCCTGGAGGCTATTAACCTCAAGCGCGACTTCAAAAACGAGTAAGATTGCCGGATGGCTTCGCAGCATACCGGTGTGTTTGTATGGTGGGCATCAGTCGTCGTGCCTTATGCGTAAGAATCGTTGCCACTTGAGGTGGCATCACGTCAGTTCTGTAGAGCAGCGACGCAACGTACTTATTAACGTCGACAATCTATTTGCTTTTGCATCTTCTTTCGATTGAACGCGACGTAGTATTTCCATCGCTTTGTTCGGTGTACTCGAACACACGGAACAGATAGCTGTCAGAAGACGCTGCGGACTCACACAAGCACCCAGGAAAGCCGTGATGTACGCAAACCACGTATCATAGGCAACTGTTTCTCCACGGAACATGGCCTGCAGAGCAAACATCGCACACTTTTTCGTAGAGCATGCCGTCCCAGGGATGTTCAGGTAGATGGCATCGGCACAATCTGCAGTGTAGCCGAAGTTGGTGTGCACTGGCCGAAGTTAATGTGTTTTTATTTGAGTGGTCTGGTAATTAACTCCGGTCTGTGGCTAAATCTTTGGCTTCGTTTTCATCGAGTTCGCGAGCAGCTGGGCAATTTTTATCTTTGTTGGAATGGGTACCTTGTCGGAGTGCAGGACGGCGAGTGCGAGCTTGGTTTTGGTCTTACTGGCAGTAAGAACTGGGCGATTGGCGATCTTCTGGGCAATCTTGACAGACTCGGGGACCGGCGGGCGCCTGACCGCTCTCTCTTCATCATCCACGCCATCATTGACTGGTGCGTCGTGCGCCCGCAGAGACCTCTTGATGCGATTCTCGTCGGCAGGAATGTTCATCGATACAGTCATTGCAGCGAGTTGGGCCTCAGCAGAATTCATGGTTGCTAGCGTGGGGTCGCTAGCACGACGTGGGAGAAGCGCATCGTTTTCTTTTCAGGCTTGACTCTTGAAGAGGAAATTGCAGAATGAGCGGAGCGAGCAGAGTTTTGGGGGTCTTCGATTCGACTTTGCTGTATTGGTTGGTGTGATGTTCGTACCAGTGGATCGCCACGCAATCTGGGATTACGTTCAACTACACCCGCAGACATCATCATGCTGGCGTGAGGTTCTTCAGATCAGCACTACAGTAGCGCCACTGGGAGCAATGGCTGTAAACACTTTTTGATTGAAGCAACTCTCAGTCGGCCCGATTGTGTGCCGGCAGTTGCGGGAAACGTTTTCCTGAGCTGGTGAGTGGTGATGATGTCACCGGAGCATCGAGACACAATCACTTGTGACGCTGCCTCATCTTGAGCTCTGCTTGCAGCCAGTCTAGCAACCTTTTCCTACGGCATTTCGCAATTCACTCTCAGCACCGCAGACCAAGCAAGAATCATGAGGCTGTCCTCTCTATTGGTAGCAATGGCAGTCACGCTGTTTGCGACAACGGACCCTACTTCAGCGGCGACCACCTCCGACCAATCCCACGTTGCAACAACGACCAACCAAGTGCACCAAGGCGAAACGACCCCAAAGCGGTCTCTGAGGGTTGCTCAATCGGACGATGAAGAGAGAACCTTCATGCTAGCTGGACTGGGCAAAACGTCGGGAAAGGCCCAGAAGCTGAAGTCTCTCGAGAAGCAGAAGCCCCCTGCGGTGAAGGTCCCTGCTCAATGGCGCACATGGTTGAGTAAGCCTGAAATAAGCCAAAAGTTGAGCTTGGACCCCAGACGCTTTCCGTGATGAGACTAACACTGATAGTCACAAAGCGATCAGCAATAATGGTGTAGAAATCTTCGACCTTGTTGCGTATAATTAAAGTCTCTGGTGGAACATCCTTACCGTGACAGCTACAGTAGCTAAAACTGATTATTTATGTTAAAGTAACATTTCGCTACGAGCAGTGAGTCAATTTAACGTAAATAACCGGTGACGTGCCACGGTTTATCCGCAGTAACCTCATTAGTAGAAGCGCAAAAGCGGCACTAAACTGGCAATTCACGGTCTGTATTTGGCTAGCGAAAGTGGAATTTTCGACAAAGTGAAGTTACGTTTTCTAATCTCAGACGCAGTTGAGGATTCCTAATGCAGCGCCCAAGTCCGTTATGGCCGTGGCCAGGCCTCCGCCGCGCCCTCTACATGCTGCTGCTGCTGCTCAGCGAGACGCGGAAGGCTCTCCTCGCTGCCGCTCCTGGCTCTTCGCCTAAAGGCAATTGTTAAAATACCTCTTTTCACTTTGTTATCTAACCTCAAATAGGCATTCTCTAACCTGTTGCCACTTTGTGCCTATCCTTCTGCAGCCGTTAAGACACGGATGGAGATCCGCGAGCACGACTACTCCTTCAGTGGTGCGCGCTTTAGATGTAGCCTAACCTGGTGTCTAACCTGGCAGTCTCTAACTGGACTTTCATTTTTTGTATCTATCCTCGTGTGGGTTGATTTTTTGTGTCTAAACTCTTTAGATGGAGCGCAAGAGCGGCCAGTGATCGAAGTGGTGTCTAAAGACGTCAAGACGTCGGACATTTTCCGTCTCATGCAAGGTGGCAACAAACCACTTTCAGTTGTCGTTTTTTGTCTCTGACCAAAATTTGATTTTTTTGTCTCTATCCAGTGATCGGCGACGATAAAGACCTAGCAGCTGCAGAGGAAGGAGCTTCGTGGTGGAAAGATGCAGTTCTAGAAGAGTTCTCCAGACAAGACCTGGTGGTGTTGGCGCTCATCGCTCTGTGCGTCTGCCGACTGGCAGTTTTCGCGGTGCAAGTGGCGTGGAAATTACTTCAACTGCCGCTGCAGTGGCTAAACGCGGCGGAGAGCGCGGCAACCAGTGGCAAAAACGCCATTTCGGAGGCCTCTTGGCGACGGCACTTGCAGCAGCTGGATGGGCATCACCGAGTGCTGCTGCGGCATCGGAACCTCCGCCTTCCCAGCGCCGAAGCGCCGTCGGACGCAGTTTTGCAACAGCTGCACGAGCTCACGAAGGAGCTGCCCCAGGGCTTCACGCCCGACATGTTCACGTCGCTGGGGAACGCCATGCACAATGAGACGGTGGAGAAACCGATGAAACAACCGACCGACGAGGCGGTAGTTTGCGCCTAACAGTCTCGTTGCAACAAGTGCAAGGCGTTTGATGGACAAACTTTAGGACAAAGTAGTGAACTGAATTATTAGGGGATCAGCAGGACGAGCTGTAATATAGACCAAAGAATCCACACATTGTTTAACAAAGATGTTTTTCACTAGTCATACCTTTTTAAAAATGACTTCAAGTTGGCAACGGCATAGTGAACGCAAGCTATACGGAGCTAAATGATGGCGTCAAGTGATGGTAACCACACTTGAGCACCGAGTAACCGGCCGTAACCACCGAAAAGTGGGAGTTTTGCAGAAACAGCTCGAGATGAAATCAGGCAAGTGGCACTTTTACTTAAAGTTGCCAGCGAGCACGCTCCCCTCGGTTAGACACAGCATGGCGCTTCGACGGAGACTGGGGGCCAACGCGGCGGCTCTGCGCTGCTACCGACGGCTGCTGGTGCTGGCGTTCCTCCTCCTGAGCGCCAGTGACGCGCGACGAGCAGTGGCAGAGCGGTCACACCGTGAGTTGCTTGTTCGGTTAGATTTGTCTAACCTCTAACCGCTTTAGGTGAAAAAATCTAATTTGGTTTTTTTTCACTCTTAGCTTATCGACGAGTGGAAATTCGAGTGGAAGATTTTTCATTCTCAGGTAAAAGTGAAAGATCTAAAAGAGTGGCATTTCTTTTACTTAACTTTTAAGTATTTTGTGAAAATGAGCAGATGGACCAGACGAAAAGCCACAGATTGCCATTGATTCTCACGACATCAAAGGCTCGGAGCTGAACCCGTGGACGGATGGAGGTAGTTGCAGTTTTACCTATCTTTTAGGTAAATTTACCTAACCTGTTGATTTTCTTTTCTATATTAGATATTCACTTTGTGACGTGGGAGACAAGTGAAATATCTCCAGAACCAACACAAGAGGACAAAAAACACAAAAACAAGAAAAACCGCACATTGCAACTGCAAGGCCAGCAACAGAAGCTGAAACTCCAACTTTAAACCAAGAAATCTCGACTCTTAACCAAGAAATCTCGACTTTAAACCAAGAAATACCGACGCCAGATGAGGTACCTGCCAAGTCGAGCGTGTCCAACTCAAAGGAAGAAAAACCGCTGAAAAGAAGTGTTTCTTACCGCACTGCCATGTGGTGGTGGAGTCAAGACAAAACAGAGCTGACGTCGCAGGAACAGGCGGCAGTTCTGGCAGTTGTGGTGACGATGCTCGCGTTGTTGGGCCTTTCGCTCGCTCTCGTGTGGAATTTGGGCTGGTATGTCTGGCGTTTCTATCGCGAGCGACGGACTTTAAATCGTCTCTTTGCGGGAAATGACGCTGCAATTCTCGAGGAAGAATTACGCAAGTTCCCTTCGGAATTACTGTCGCTACAGATTAAGCAGGTCGCGTGCGTTCGGCTCCGACATTTACAAGTTGTGGTGAGTGCAACAGATTTTACGCAGCAACTTGAATCGGTGAAGTTCCAGGAAGTAGAGATGGAGTTGGTGAGTTTGCCAATCCACCCGACTAGTAGGAAAGAAATGACTTTCGCCGAGATCTTAACCACGGTTGAGGAAATCGCGTGTCGAGGTGAACAAGTCGCGGTGGAGATGATGCAGCTAGCGGTTCCCCCGCGATGGAGCAGCTACGTGGACCAGGGTGCGTGGCTGACAACTCAAGACGAGAGTTTGCAGAATTTGCACGCTGAAAATACACGGGTGCAGCAACTCTCGACTCGGATTTCGGAGCTGCTGATGACGAGATTGAACGCGGATGAAGCAATCCCGAAACCCTTGTTCCTATCGCTGCTTGCATCATTGCGGCAAAATTCCGGGTCCCCGCCTCTTAACGGGAATGGAAATGAAAATGCCACACCGAGCGAGTTGGATGCGTATGCAAGATGCTGGAGTGGAAGCATGAGTATGAGTGATAGCGTGGGTGCGCTCGGTGGAAACAAGAGCAAGGATGAATTCAGTTTCTTCCTGAAGGCTTTTGACGAGGTGTCAGAGCAACAAAAAGTTCGACAGGAGTTGCAGAGTGCCATTGATAATTTCCAGGCAGCCCACGAGCCGGAACATGAGCAACTCCTGCTGTTGGAGAGCTCAGAGGGCGCCAGTACAAGCCAGATTATTCAACGCAAGAAGCAGCTAGGCACGACAACAGGAGCTAACAGTGGAGCAACTTCCGCATCCATGCGTCGACTAGAGCGTTGGGTGGATCAGGCAGAGATAATGGAGATGACGTACGTCGAGGAGGTGGAAAGCGCGCAGTTCATGCTAGAGGATGCCCGACGCGACACTTTTGCGCTGCAATTGTGAACAACGAAGGCAAGGGCCTCGATAACGTGCAGGCGTTGGCGACTAATTTTGTTGCGCTTGGTGCCAAGCGTGAAGATGCAATTCTGAAAGCTGGTGAGATCCTGGCCAACCGCTCAAACATGATGCTTTTGGTGACCAGTCTGCGTGGCATGTTCGATGAGTTGCGCAAGCGAGACATTATGAAGATGACGGAACGACGGAACCGTGACCGATCCAAGGCGCTTGAGAAGCGTGAGCGCATGGCGCAAAAGTTCCAGAACAAGCAGCAGCTGATTGCTGAGAAAATTGAGCGGAATCGTGAAGCTCAGCGACAGCAAGAAGAGGAAGCGCGACTTCAGCGACGGCAGCAGGAGCTAAAGGAATGGCGCACGCAGACCGCACGCGAGCGCTCAAAGTTCGTGTGGACAGTCACGAAAGTTGATGTGCTCGTGGTGCTCGTGATTATGGCGATTGTATTCTTCGAGAATCTGCGGGATGTGGCGTTTGTGAAGCCGCTGTGCCAGCCTGAGGAAGGGCACCATTGGTGGATGGTCTCATGGTGGACACCATCATCGCTTCAGGTGTTTGGGTGTGAGGTTGCATACGGCATGAAGATTCTCGGCATCTTGTTGGTATTGGGGGTGCTGTTCTTCGTGGTAGCCCAACTGAATCTCGTTGCCGTGACATTGCCCGTGCTGGGTGCAGCTTTGCTCTACTATGTGCGTGCCGAGTGGATGAATATGTTCTTCCGACTGCCTCTGCTGCTCGTTATCTACGGGTTCAATTCGGCGGTTCTCTATCTGTTTGGTCATCTCGAGAACCGTAGCGGTGATGCCCACGTGGTGAAGGACAAGAGCAGTGACGATGTCAACACTGTCTCGAAGCAACGGAACGTGCTGCTTTACGTGGTGTTTCCGCTTTTGTCGTTGCTTTTGACAATTGTGACGGGTGTAACCATCGCCTGCGACTCGCCAGAGCATTGTGCAGCTTCGGCGTATGCAGCCTCGAAACCCGTGCTTGCTGGGCTATGGGAACTCGCGCGGGACGCATATCGCTTGTAAACTTTATTCAACTTAGATGGTCATTCGGGGCATGGTATATAGGAGCGGACAGCTATGAGTTCGTGCAGTCTCGTGTTGATGGACCAGGGAATTTTATTATACGCAACAAAGTCGATGAATCCTACACTATTGCTGATCGTTGACGCTGTCAAGCCACTCATTCTTAAGTTCTGGCAAAACTCGCTGAGAAGTTGTCAAACCTGAGAACTTTGTCATCGGAGCCAGTGTGGCATATAAATTTAAGCCACTTGAGTGTATTTGCGTTGCGTGTTTGCTCGCATAAGAGCTGCCGCTCGCACCACCGCTGGCAAAGGAGCGGCAGCAGAAATTCTGCGCTCCCGATGTCCAGCCTCAAAAGCTTCGTTTGGCTTCGCAGCCCTCAGGGGTTTTTCACTTTCAGTGGCAAAGCTTTTAAGTGGTGACCCATTCGGATTCACCTTTTCGTAGATGGTTTTGAATGTATCAAACTGTTTTTCAGCTTTCACACGACTTGACGCATGCAGCTTTCGTGTATCTTCGATTTCCGTGTGTGGAGGCGCATCATTCGGCAACTGAACGTACAGGTATCCTGATTCAGTGCTGCAGATGTTGGGTAGATCCCTCTCGTGGTAGTTGCAAGTCTTTAGGTATTCACGTAAAACTTTTTCACGATGGCCAACCGGAATGCAGAATGAAATGACGCGAATTGCTTCGTGAACTTTGATGAGCACTTTGGACGCACGACTACGAGCTTTGACGTTCAGAACGATTCGCATCCCCCACACGACATTCACCAGGGTGAAGAACCCGATTGAGATCCCCAGTAAACCTTTTTCTTGCCACTTTTCGTGTGCGGGAAAAGATCGGCGAAAATCGGGAACAAGGCGTTCTCGATCGCGACCAAACATGCGATGATGAAGCAGAAGAAAACATACTGATCTAAAGTCGTGAAGTACGAGATCTGCGGTGTCAGAGATGCCACTTGGTTCTTGAACGTCACAGCAGTCAGCAACAGCGTCAACACGATCTGCATTCGATCTCCAGTGTCCATAAGTGATCCGTCCGAGAGCGGTGCGTACGAGATAAAGCACAGATACGTGATGATGCCTGCAGGGATTGCGACGTTGGTTACGTAGTACTCCGGTTGGCGCTCCAACAGCAATTCAAAACGAATCCCCTTCTTGTCTCCGTCAGTGTCCACCTCGCCGACAAACACTTTATCGTGGTGTACAACATCAAACACATTCCCGAGCTTGTAATTTGAGATGTTGAAAGTTCCGGCGTCGATAGGGGCAGGCGTAATTCGGAGTGATTTCCGAACACCAGTGCCAGTGGAAAACATCAGCGTTAACTTTTGTTGGTCTACTGGGAAGTTGTGCAACGTCATCTCCTCGCTGAACGTAGCCACGACACGTCGGCCAAACTGCAAGTGACTCAAAAACTCGGACGTCGGCTTCACCGGCATTGCCAGACTCGTTGAGTCTACGAAGTGAACAGGTCCAGCAGGCGAGAGACTGGATGTCATTTCACGTTCTTCTTGCATTGCGTTGATGTTCGTGAACTCGAATTGGTTTTCGTCAAACTCGAGGATGTCCAGCAGCTCACGGAGCACCGAGTCCTCACGGATAGTCGTTATCGCTGGTAGAGTCACCTCCCACGTCACGTCCGCAGAAAATGTCTGCCCAACTGTATCCACGGCCGTGAGCGCGTTCACTTCGATCTGCACTTCTAGTGGCGTAAAACCCGCCATGAGGTTTGCAGTCAACGGGCCAGGATGATTGGCACCGGGGTTCTCCTTATCTTCTGGCGGCATGATATCTCGAAGGAACCAATGCTTGTTGTTGCCCCATTTTCCGAGTTGCATTTTCCACTCAAAGACGGTGGATGGCAAGTCCATCGACTCGGAAGCAGCAAGTGTCGAACTTTTGCCTTGGGATGCACTGCTCGCGTCGTTGACTTTCTTGGCCAATTCTTCGACATCTTCATGGTTCATCTCGGTTGTGCGCCACGACAGACAGTGGATAACTCGGCCATTGTCGCTATGGTGCATGATTTTCCAGATGCCGCCGACGGGCCATGTCAGCGTCAGATATTCAGCTTTTGCCAGATATGACTCCGGAATTGGGTGCTCCAATTCCAAGTGCAGATGATACAATACTCGGTCAGTGTTGATATCGACGGCGGCGTGTTCCAACTTGAGCGTGTCATTGACAACAACACTGGACCAAGCTTGGACTTCTTCGATAGTGGCGGTGGTGGTCTCCTGAAGACTGGTTTGGCTTTTCATGGTAAGTTTGCAAATGACCTCTTTTTGGAGACCTGATATGTTGCATGTTGACTAGCAAGTGAAGGTGACACCCCTTCCTTTCGAATGCTATAACAATTCGATTACGAATAATAAAGGGATGGAGGACAATTCTTACCTACGTTTATTGAATCGTTACTTTGACAAAGGTCCCTAGCGTCGCATATTGTCACGTCATACTTTCGCTAAACTCCGAACGATAATGCTAAACCCTCTTCGATCCACAGACCAACGCAAGACTTCAACTTGCTCGCTTTGTTGCGCATATTCAATTGCTTCCGCCTTCAGCGCAGTCCGCATACAACCATTTGATCACATCGACATGTCCCTAGTGATCATTCGTTGTGCAATCTTCTGGGAGGTTGACATGTAGTCATTGCATCACTTGCACGTAACTGAGCGCGGCCGCCCAGTCCATCGCTTGCGCTGTACACTCCTCTCCACAAGTGCCATTCTATCGTGCTAGGCCATGGCATGATACTTGACCTGGCTTTTCGTCCTCCCAGGAGCTGCCGCAGGGCTGCCAGGAGCAGCCACTGATCGTCTTCTGTTGCGACCTCCACCGCCAGCTAGAAAAGCCTCGTTCGGTTTTGCAGCTCGCAATGGCTTCTCACTGTCGGGACACGCTCCACACACTGGCGAACCTGCCGGGTTCAACTTCTCGTAGATTTCCTTGAACGCGTCAAACTCCCTCTCGGCTTTTTGACGACTGGATGCATGCAGAGCTTGCCTCTCCACAGTCATTAAAGCGCCAGGAGGGGAGTCATCTGGCAGCTGAACGAACAGGTAACCTGACTCAGTGCAGGAGATTTCAGGGAGTTCCCGCTTGTGGAAATTGCGGGTCTCGATGTATTCATGCAGGACTGCTTCACGGTGTTCTGCTGGGATGGAAGATGAAATCACTCGAATGGCCTCGTGGATATTAATGAGTACATTCGACGCACGCCTGCGCAACTTGACCATTATGACCACGTACAGGGCCCACACGATATTCACGACCGTGAAAAAGCCACCCGAGATCGCCAGTAAGCTGTTCTCCTGCCATTTTTCTCGTCTCGGGAAGAGGTCGACAAACAACGGGAAAAGAGCGTTCTCGATCGCGACCAAGCTCGCGATGATAAAGCAGAAGAAAACGTACTGGTCCAAAGTCGTGAAATACGAGATCTGCGGCGTCAAAGATGCCACTTGGTTCTTGAACGTCACAGCAGTCAACAACAGCGTCAACACGATTTGTACGCGGTCACCAGTGTCCATAAGCGATCCGTCCGACAACGGTGCGTACGAGATAAAGCACAGGTACGTGATGATAGCTGCTGGAATCGCTACATTGGTCACGTAGTATCCTGGTCGACGTTCCAGCATCATCTCGAAAATGATCCCCTTCTTGTCTCCGTCCGTATCCACCTCACCCACAAAAACCTTGTCGTGGTGCACAACGTCGAAGACATTGCCCAACTTGTAGTTCCCGATGTTGAAAGTCCCGGCGTCAATAAGGGCTGGTGTAATTCGAAGTGACTTCCGGACACCGAGGCCAGTAGAAAAAGCAAACGAAAGTTTCTGCTGGTCGACTGGGAAACTGCGCAGAGTCATCTCCTCGCTGAATGTGGCCACAACTCGGCGACTGTACTGCAAGTGGCTCAGGAACTCGGACGTGGTCTTCAACGGCATAGCCAGACTTGTCGAGTCTACAAAGTGCACAGGACCGGCAGGTGACAGACAGGATGTCATATCGCGCTCCTCCTGCATCGAGTTGACGTTCGTGAATTCGAACTGGTTCTCGTCGAACTCAAGAATGTCCAACAATTCGCGCAGCACCGAGTCTTCGCGGATCGTCGTAATACCTGGCAGCGTGATCTCCCATGTCACGTCGGCCGAGAACGTTTGCCCAACTGTATCCACGGACGTCAGTGAGTTCACTTCGATCTGCACTTCGAGCGGCGTAAAGCCAGCCATGAGGTGCGCAGTCATAGGACCAGGGTGAATACTACCGAGGCTCTCTCCGTCATTCGGAGGCATGATATCTCGAAGAAACCAATGTTTGTTGTTGCCCCATTTTCCAAGTTGCATCTTCCACTCAAAGAGAGTTGGTGGCAACTCGTCCGACTCTGCAGCTGCAGTTGTCGAACTGTTCTCGTTGTTGATCGCACCTCCAGAAGATCCCGCCGCCTCCACTTTCTTGGCCAATTCTTCCACCTCTTGATGGTTCATCTCGGTCTTGCGCCACGACATGCAGTGCACTTTGCGATTGTTGTCACTGAGGTCCATGATCTCCCAGATGCCACCGACAGGCCATGTCAATGTCAGATATTCAGCCTTTGCCAAATACGCCTTCGGGATCGGGTGCTCCAGCTCCAAGTGCAAGTGGTACAAGACTCGGTCCGTGTTGATGTCGACGGCGGCGTGTTCCAACTTGAGGGTGTCGTTGAGGACGACACTGGACCACGCTTGGACTTCGTCGATGCTTGCGGTGGTGGTCGCCTGGAGACTGTTCTTGCCCCTCATGGCACTCATTGCTCAGGGTACTGGAAAAACAATTGTGCTGATTGAATCAATCAGATTGATGCAAGCCGGAGTCTGTCATCTACCAGCCATCTGATCTCATGGTGGGTAGGTAGCCCATAAAACGACACCTCTTCCAATAAGTATGGTATTTGAATGTGTACAGGAGGTATGGAGGATGGATGTCATTTCTGTACTTGAGAGTTGTAGCAAATCTTGAGGCAATTCCACATGGATGGCGGACCCACTGCGTTTACCGTCATCTTTACCGAGCTCGACTAATTACGCGACGGTAGCTTGTTCACGCTACGTCGAGTAAGCGATGCGCCTGCACAGATGCCGTTGCAGAAGAGCAGACGTCCACTTTTGAGTTCAAATTGGACCAGATCGATATAAAATATCATGCATACACGGCATTCTTACCGCCATGGTTTGGTGGGCGATCAACAGTATTCATTTGTTGATTTCAACACTATGTTGGGTGGCATGGGTAAAATTACCACCAAAGTGCGTCACAACTGAAATACTCACGTAAAGCAGACGTCGACCTCAAAAATAATGCAGTTCCTGACCGACTTGAAAGACTTGGTATGGACCCGATTCGTGTACCACGTGCTGTCTCCAGTGTTCGGAGGATTGTGTGGACTATTGCGAGGCCACTTCCGAAAAGTGAATGGCAACAAGACTGCTGGACTCACCAGGTATCGCCAATAGCTGCCGCCGACACCAAATGGACTGGAACAACATCAGCATCACCAGCTATTATCAATCCATGAATACAATTTCATTTGTGTTTCCTCAGTAAACCAAAGGCCAACACTTTAACCTTCGTCTCTCTTGATCATCTTAAACCATGCGGAGGTACTTGACCTGCGTTTTCGTGCCCTTTAAAGCTGCTACGGGACTGCCAGGGACAGCAGCGGAGTGTCTGCTGGCACGACCTCCACCGCCTGCAAGAAAAGCCTCGTTGGGCTTCGCAGCCTGCAATGGCTTCTGACTCTCGGACCACGTTCCACACACTGGAGAGGCCGCCGGGTTCAATTTCTCGTAGATCTCCTTGAACGCATCAAACTCTCTCTCAGCCAACTGGCGACAAGTTTCGTGCTTAGCTTGCTGCTTTGGGATCCTCGAGTCAGGTGGTGAATCTTCCGGTAGCTGAACATACAGATATCCCGACGCGGTGCAGTTGATTTTGGGGAGCTGGTGGAAATGGCGGGTTTCAAGATATTCATGCAGCACAGCTTCGCGGTGTTGCGCTGGGATGGAAGATGAAATCACCCGAATTGCTTCATGAACTTTCATGAGCACTTTGGACGCACGCTTTCGCTTCTTCACACCTGTGACCACGTAGATCAACCACAGGATATTGACGGTTGTGAAGACACCAGCAGAGATCCCCAGCAGACTGTCTTGCTGCCATCTATCCCTTTTCGGGAAGAGCCCAATAATCAGAGGAAATAGAGCGTTCTCGATCGCGACCAAGCTCGCGATGATGAAGCAGAAATAAACATACAGGTCCAAAGCCGTGAAGTACGAGATCTGCGGCGTCAGAGATGCTACTTGGTTCTTGAACGTCACAGCAGTCAACAACAGCGTCAACACGATCTGTAAGCGGTCACCCATCTCCATGAGTTTTCCATCTTCCAGTGCTGCATACGAGAGAAAGCTCAGGTACGTGATGATAGCTGCTGGGATGACGACATTGGTCACGTAGTATCCTGGTCGACGTTCCAGCATCATCTCGAAAACGATCCCTTTCTTGTCTCCTTCAGTGTCAACTTCGCCCACGAAAACCTTGTCGTGGTGCACAACGTCGAAGACATTGCCCAACTTGTAGTTCCCAATGTTGAAAGTCCCGGCGTCAATCAGACTCGGTGTAATTCGAAGGGACTTCCGGACACCGAGGCCAGTAGAAAATGCGAACGTGAGTTTCTGCTGGTCAACTGGGAAATTATGTAGAGTCATCTCCTCGCTGAATGTGGCCACTACACGTCGGGAGCATTGCAGGTGATGTAGAAACTCGGTCGTCGGCTCCAGCGGCACTGCTAGATTCGTCGTGTCGACAAAATGTGCTGGGCCCGCAGGTGAGAGAGAGTACGTCATATCACGCGCTTCTTGCACGGAGTTGACGTTCGTGAACTCGAATTCATTCGGGTCTACATCGAAGATTTCCAACAGCTCACGCACCAAGGAATCTTCACGGATAGCTGTGATAGCAGGCATCGTGATCAACCATGTGACATCGGCTGAAAACGTTTGCTCGACTGTATCTACAGATTTGAGCGCGCTCACTTCAATCTGAACTTCGAGGGGTGTAAAATCAGCCAGAAGGTGTGCTGTCATAGGCCCTGGTTGGCTGTTACCGAGGTTATCAACTGGAGGCATGACATCTCGAAGGAACCAATGTTTGTTTTTGCCCCATTTTCCGAGCTGCATTTTCCACTCAAACAGAGTTGGTGGCAACTCGTCCGATTTTGCAGCAGCATTAGTCGAATTGGTTTCGATTTTCTTGGCCAATTCTTCCACGTCTTGAGGACTCATCTCGGTTGAGCGCCACGACAAACATTTCACTTTGCGATTGTCGTCGCTAAGGTCCATGATTTTCCAGAGACCACCGATAGGCCATGTCAACGTCAGATATTCAACTTGGGCCAGATACGACTTCAGGATCGGGCGCTCCAGCTCCAAGTCCAGGTGATACATAATGCGATACTCGTCGATATCGATAGCGGCGCGCTCTAACTTGACTGCATCATTGAGGACGACACTGGACCACGCTTGAACTTCTTCGACGCTGGCGGTGCCGGAGTCGTGAAAACTGGCACTCATGGCTAAGTAGAGATTCCGTTTGCTCTTCGCCGAGAATATTTGAAAATGATGTTGGCTGTCCTAACACCGCTATCACTTGCTCTAAGATGACTATGCCGGTAGTCATCTGATGCCTTGGTAGATGAGTTATCGCAAGTGACTAGGGTAGCATGTAGAGGTGGCGTCCCGTCCACTTGAATCCAATGATTTGGACAGTACAGTAATCACGCGACGGTGACCAGAACACTCACAGCTGTAGAGTAACCAAGAAATCTGGATGGCGGTGGCTGCAGTGATGCTTCGTACAGCCGCATCGCTCCTGAGTTTAAAACTGCGTACACGCCTGCATCTCGTGAGTAACGTGACTTGAAAAACTACCTCCGCCCAGATTCTCGAGGCAAGATAAGCGTCACAATCGAACTGGACGATATCGGAGACGATGCAGTTCCTGACCGACTTGAAAGACTTGGTGTGGACCCGATTTGTACATCATGTGCTGTTCCCAGTCTTCGGGGATTGTTTGGACTGCTACGGGGCCAATTCAGAAAAGTCAAAGGCAATAAAACGCTTGGACTCACCAAGTACCACCAGTAGCTGCAAAGGAGTTGCAGCATTGCTAGGACCGACCAATTCGTGACGCCATCCTCTCTAAAATGGCTGGGATAACATCAATGCTACCCAGCCATACCAAGTGTTTAGCGAATAATACAGTATCGGTTCATGCAAGTCTTTTCGGTCCCACCTGGAAGTGTTAGGCTCGATATTTCCTCTGCTGTGCGTGGTGATCAACAGTCCATTGCTGTCGCCGTGTTTGTATGCCATTGACTGGTCAGTCGCGGATCACGACTCGTGGAGCACGTTTGCCGGTAACAAGGATCGAATAGGTCATTTCAGATTTTGTCGGCAGCCGCGACCGCACGCAGAGCGATCTTCCTCATGCAGTATCGAGATTTATCGATCCTTCTTGGCTTGGCGGCTGCAGTTTACCCGGGATCTGCAGTATTACTATCTCCTCCGAAGTGCAACGATAGTCTCCCCAACTGGGTCAGTCCTGTCCAAGCGACAGAATCTGCCTGCTATCGCAAAGCCTACTTCTCCAATGAAGCTTGTGCCACTGGTTACGAGCAAGACATCGTCACGTGTTGGGCGCAATGTCCGATGGACTATCCAGTGGAGTGCGGCATGGAGTGCCTTCCGCAAGACGGCGACTGCATGTCGGAAGTGCTTGGCAAAGTCTCCTCCGTCGCTACCGTAGCGCTTAATGGTGCAACGGCTGGGGTCTTCGGTCAGCTCGCGAAGGCTAGCGAGGCGATGCAGCTTGGCGTCAAATGCGGCCAGAAAATGATTGCCGCTACGAGTTCTCTCGTGAAATATGTGACGGATCTTCAGGACAATGCGACAGACAGCGAGCAGCTACTGAGCCTCGTAAAGCAGTCGGATCTCGTCATCAACGAGCTACCAAGTGCTGTGTGCACTTGTCTTGGGCTTCCGGTACCTACAGATTTGTTAGAAGTGAGTGCTCAAGTAGTGGACGTCGTCAACGATGTCGTCACCGAGGTACTAGAGAAAGGGGCGACGTTGTTGGATCCCACGACATTTCTGTCTTTCATGAGTGATGTTAGTGTAGACGACTCCGTTCAAGACCTCGATACTGACAGTCTCACGCAGCTACAAGATATTTTGACGGCCGGAACAACGTGCGGTTCAAAGTTGCAGACGATCATTCACAAAGTGACCCTGTTGGTGGCCAGTATCAAAAGCAAAGACCCGAGCACCACCATCAGCAACATTCGTCAAGTGTTGAGTGTCTCGGAACTCTTCGTGACAGATATCCCTGTGGTGACGAACAACTGCATTCGAAACCTCACGGATGATGCTTACACGACTCGTGACAGTTTGCGCACGATCATGAGCACCATCACGGACGGGTTGATAAACGCAACGGTAGATGACGATGGGGACGCGGTTTCAACACCGAACTATCTCGCATCTGTAGCTGACATGGGCCTTGACGTGATCGCCACATTGGACCCGACCGGCATTGCTGACATGATGGCCACGTTCATCCAGCCCATCTGTGCACCCACCGCTTTTATTGGAGAGATTGACGATGGAGCATTAGGCGATGCACTCGCTCACGACAAATGGAGACGCCTTTAACGGAAGCTTCGGCACCTGGAACCATTCTGGCGATGGAACAGTGAACGTCACGTTCGAGAGCAAAGACTCTGAAGACGTGACTGTGGTCATTCATTCTGGCGGCGACACAGTGGACAAGGTGGGCGTCGCGAGTGGCAAAACTGTGTATTGGAGCTCTACAGTGGAAGAACTTCAGGACAAAACATTGTACATGGACCGCTGGCGGCCGGGGCTTATGGGGGTGCCAGGTAGTGGCGGTGGGTCACTACTTTTGTGGGTTCCACGATCGTCTGCTGGCGGACACGTGCAATTGCACGCCATCCTTAATGGCGACAGCAGCGAATCGAGCACTGGACAGCAAGATGAAGACGAAATTGCTGACGGTAGCGATGAAGATCTAACGACTCCTGCTCCAACAAGGACAAATGTCGATTCGTCTGACAAAATAGGCGATAGTGAAAGTGATGACTTGGCGACACCTGCGCCAACAACGTCAGCCGACGAAATTGTCACGCCAGCTCCCATTACTTCAGAAGATCAACATATTCCAATCCCTTCCGACCAAAACGTTGATACAACGACAAAACATAAACTTCGGATCCGCATCACCAGCAAAAGCAGCTCCCCACGGTCGCAATTCACACTTCAACTTGATAGCAATAACTACCTGGTAGTCAATCCGACATAGGTGCACTTTAATTGACTTACCGGTAGTCCAATCGTCTTCAAGTAGTATCACGCCATAATAAAATCATCCGGATCCCAAGCTCTAGAAATAGGCATGCCCCAGCTCATCGTGACTCTGCTGCGTGCCAGCAACCTCCCTATCGCCGACACCTTCGTCCAGGGAGCTCCAGCGATCCGTTTGTGACTTTCCAGCTGGGCGACGAGTATTTCCGCAGCTCCTGTGTGAACAAGAGCCTGGACCCAGTGTGGCAGCCCGCTGAGGTATTCGAGTTCGAAGTGCCTCATTTAAGCTCCCAGATCGAGCGCCAATTGGACATTCAACTGGTGGACAACGATCGGTTTAAACAGGATGACCTTTTGGGGAGGTAAAAATACCCCTGTCCGTATTTGAGGCACGTCCTAATGAGGCAGTGGTGGACACTTATGAGGTGACAGTCCCGGAGGACCTCAAACAAGCGGCGAAACATCCGGAGCAGAAAACGACCATCCAGCTGGACATTTGTCTCGTCATGGAGACAGATGGACAGAAGACACTTTGTGTGTGGGAGAATGAGGACTACGTGGACGGCGCCTGGAAACCGTCGCACAGCAACGAACGACGCCACTGGAGCACTTTCGACCTGCAGGTTTCGTCCGACAACTTCGATCACGTGGCGCCTGAAGTGCCTGAAGGACTGGAAGGAGCAGGATGGGCCTATTCCACCAAGAAAGGAGACGACCATGGATGGGTGTACGCCTGCACCTACACGGGGCCGTGGTCGGCCAGTTCCTTCACGACGTGCTATGCGCGTCGTCGTCTGTGGCAGAACAACTGCCGTCCTGCAATCGCCTGTGAATGAACTGGTGCGCGTGTTGATTGAGGGTGAACAAGAGCAGCAGCAGCAGCAGTAGCAGTAGTTGTCTGAAATACCAAACAACATCGTTGAATGCCATTGCAGCACTAAGGCGGAGTCTCAACCGGAGCGTACGTGGCCGCATGCGTTGCATGCGTGCCCTTACCCTAATGCATGGGTTGAGACAGAACGAACGCTCAAGTGCTTGAAATTGATTGGATAATAAATACTTGTTTTGACCAATTATGTGACTGTAAACTACCAAACGATGAACCACAAACCGAAACGAGATGGACGCAGGAATTCCTGAGCTGCTCTCCCAGTAGCGAGGAACCTTTCTGAGGAGCTGCAGTCGCTTACATCGCTTTTGACAAGTGACAGCGATACGTTGTCAGGGACCACCGTGCCTGAAGTAGAGACTGTCATTAGCGGGAGCCCTACGAGAAGAAGCCTCAGGACCTCATCAGAAAAGAATGCACTCTACGTGAAATCAAGCTACCAACTGGAACAAAGAAGGCGGACCGCATTAAGTGCCTGCGTCGATATGATGTTCTTGTAAATAGCGGCAAGAGCGTCTTAGCCGCGTCGACAGTAGCAGCTGGAACTACTCGCCGAACACCGAACTGCATTTTTCGATTGATTAATGTCGTTTTGTCTGACGAATTAGTTACGCGTCTCCACGAAACAGGTATTATTATTTTACATATATTAACAAAGAACTATGTTCATTAAATTATATTGTCTGCAGGTGACTCGCTAAACAGATCTGAGCTAGACAATGCCAAGTTGTCTGGCCGACGTCGGTTCTGGGATGACGTTGAAAGTGCATACCAAGCTGCAACCGCAGAATTTGGTGGTATTGTCTCCGACGACGCCATGTTTGAGGGTATAGACCCTTCCATCATCGTCCCACACAGTGCAGACAAGCTTGCAGACATGTGGAAGGAAGTCTCTGGCTTGTACGCTATCTACGAGTCCAATTTCCGACTCTCTGGGACTCATGAGAGAGATTTTTCGCAGTTTGTACATGGGCGCGCAGACGTATTCTACTTGTGGCATTGGCTCAAGGTATAAAGCTACTGTTTCCATTTGAAGGATTTGAAAATTGATTGAATTATATTTTGTTTTATTGTAGCTACGACCGGACGTGCTTAGTACAGTTCGTGGAGGAATGTTTGAAGAGGACGAGTTCGACTCAGAAGACCCTCCAGGCAGAACGCCACGTAGTACTCAAGCAACCGCCACACCAAGCCATCGCGCGTCTAATAAACGCGCTGCTAATGAAACACCGTGCCAATCAACCCTCGAAAAAGGTGAAGTCGGAGAGCGATTCAATGGACATTCTTCTTACAATGGTTGGGAGAATTGCGGCAGCTAGGGAAGCAGACCTACAGCAAGACCGTATAAGGGACCACGAATCTGCCGCACGAGCACGCGCAGAACACCACAAGATGCTGGACGATATTCGCCATCGAATAAGCGCTATTGAATGCGAGATGAGCTCTGCCGCTAGCCCAATTAAACTTCGACTTCAGGGTGACCTCGATTTTTTCTGGAGGAGCGCAAGCGTATCATGGATACCATTCGTGCTCAAAGCCTTTAGCAAAGTTAATAGAAGTTCGTTGCTGGTGGGATTAATGTATGTAATGGACACTGCGCTTATTAATTTTGTTCACGCAAAGTGCAAGTCTTCCGATCGATTTCGACTTACTTAAAGGAGTACTACATCATGGCTTTCTGATTGTAATCTTCAGAGTGCACACGGAAGAAATTCGCAAATTTACCTTAAGGCCTTCACCAGGCTCCACATCATAGAGGACATAGCATGTTAATAGCTTGGTGATAGTGAGTTGTAAATATCGGAGACGATCTTCTGTGTCCGCGGGATCACTGAAGTCCCCATCATTGGCGTAGTGCCGAACGACTTTCAAGCCTTGAAAGTCTTGAATCAAGGATTGAGGTCGTGCAGTCGGTTTCCTGCTGCAATTCGGTCTGGGTGACGGTCAGACTTGTCGGCCGCCCTCCTGCTGTTGAGCTGAACAGCTTTTTCGACCCAGGTGATTCCATCGCGGCTAGAGGTAACCCGAATCGAATCGGACGCACAAAGTGTAGTACCTTCCACCCTATCAGCTCCGTTTTTCTCTTTCAGACAGGCATTCTGCCGCTACTCGAAGGCCCGATGAATGCCAGCACGACGCCACGTAAGAAAATTGAGTTGCGGGCCCCGGCGCCATCCATCACCGAATGCACGTACTCACCTCGAAAGTGGACGAATGGTACGTCAACACCCAATCGCCCCATGAATACGAAGGCAGTGCGCTTCGACAGGGTGGCGAGGTCAAACTTTGGACCCGCCAAAACATCGGACTCGTCGTGCAGTACGCCGCCGTCGGAATGATCTTCGGCACTCTACCGGGCACTGTCTACTTGGTCTTCTTCGACTACCTCAACATCGTCTCAGCAACGATGCTGCTAAACATGCCCTGGTCGTTCACCTTGTGCAGCGGATGCACTGCTCACGCTTCCGCCACGCAGCTCCACATCGCTACCAGCAGCGCTGCTGTCGCCTTGAACGAGACTCAAGTCGCCCCCAGAACCGCTACGGACCACGACACGACTGCCAGCCACACCGCTGCCAGAATCGCCGCTCGTCACGGTCACATCTCCACTAGTACAGGTGTTCGGGTATCGTCGTCGACCGTTCATCCTGATGAGGTGGACATTTTGCTTCGCGATGCTGTTCGTCATGCCCTGCATGGACAGCAGGCTGCCATATTACTCGGACAACAAGTACGCGACAATGGAAAAGGAAAGCATTGCCGGAAATCATCGCCACTTTCAACACCAATGTACCAAACACAAGAGGCAAGTTTATCGTTCTTATGATGCTTGCATCGGTAGGGTACGTCGCTGCCGGCGTCGCTGTCGACGCAATGATGGTCGAAGTCGCCCAGCGCGAACCCGAGACCTTGCGATGGTACACGCAGACGATGGTCTACATGGTCCACACAGTCTTCGTGACTGTCTCCAGTGCCATCACAGGCGTGGTGTTCAATGGCAAGGACTACAGTGGCGACTTTGACTTGTCGCTGTCATTCCTCAGCTAAAGGTTTTTCTCACCGTCTTCTGCCTTCCTGTGTCCCGATCACTTGGTACTGCATCCAGGAGGAGCGTCACCCTGGCGTGATCTTCGGCGACTGCTTGGCTGAACTCTGGCATCTCATGCAGATGCGGCCAATGTACCAGGTCATCGCGTACAAATATTTTTCCTGTATCTTCGAGAACTTCACCATTACGTGCGCAGACCCGATGCAGTCTTACTGGGCTGGAGGTACACCTCTCAACCAGAAGGTTATGGCAATCATCGGCAACGGAATTTTCGCGATCACCCTCTACTATACAGGAAAGTTTGGTCTGAACTAGAATTGGCGGTCGATGCATGCTATCACGATTATTGCAGTGACCATCATGGACTTCATCGTGACAATACTGACGACGTGGGATGTGATCCGCAACCAATGGTACTGACTGGGTGTCTTGTCGTCGAACACGTTCCCAATGGTAATTTTTTCGTTATCGGGACGTATGTGATCGTTGAGCTCGCCGGTGAAGGCAATGAAGTTGTCGAGTATGATCTCGTAGGCTCGATCTCCAATATCGCCAATCCGTTGGCTAGTACGCTGACGAAGAACGTGAACAGCAACTTCGACGTGACCAACGCCGACATTGTCGAAGACTCGACTCACGTCCGGTGGGAGGTGACGTACGTCCTCATTATCCGATACAATTTGAACCTCTCCAGCTTGTTCTTCTTGCCACTGCTACCTCGTCAGAAGGCCGAGACGCAGCCGCTCAAGCAAGTCGCGCTATTTGAGCACTTCACTCCGATATCCAAAACGCTTGTCCTGATTATTAGCCAATGGAAAACGTTTAAAGTGCTAATAACCAGAGTTTAAAAACCCAACAGATTGCATCCGACACTTGCTGCGTATACGTCAAGGTCATTGTACTTGCTGTTCTAGCCTTCAAGGGAAATTGCAGGCAGGTGGGTTGTCATGACCGTCTGTATGCCCTGCGTGTTCTGATCTGAAAGTGCCTTATTGGCTTTCTAACACCTACGGATTACTGTTTAAATTGTTGTATGTAGATAAAATAGTCTCCAGCCCAATCAAAGAGTATTACGTCCCATAAGCACTTCAAATGACTAAGATCGGATCGGAATGGTACCGCGCTGTCCACTGCATCGGGTCTGGTGGGTAAGGAGAAGACTCGTGAGGTACTGGAACGTCAATTCTCGTCAAAGTCAATATGGCAGAGCTAACCGCCGCTCGCTACTCTCAGCTTGTCGTCGTCCTACACCGTCGCGAGAGACCAGAGAACTTCGACCCAGTGTTTTGTCACCCGTCGAGGTCTTTTGGCTCCTCATCAGACACACCCAAAATGGCTGGTGCAGCAGGTAACTCGTACATGTACATGGCGACTTTGAACGAGACGAAGAACTACACAAACGATGTGGTCAGATCCAGTGGGCGCAGGTGCCTCTGAACGCTGCGCTGGACAAGCTCAAGTCTTCCCGTGAAGGTCTGACGTCCGACGAGGCGGAGAAGCGTCTGGCCGAGTACGGTCCCAACAAGCTCCCGGAGAAGGTGAACAAGCTGACGCTGTTCCTGGATTTCATGTGGATCCCTCTGTCGTGAGCCATGGAGGTGACTGCAATTCTGTCCATCGTGCTGCTGGACTACGCCGATTCCGCGCTGGTTCTGTTTCTGCTGCTGCTGAACGCCTAGATCGGTTACTTCGAGGAGGTGCAGGCCGGCGACGCCGTATCGGCGCTGATGGGCCAGCTGGCTCCGGAGGCCAACGTGTACCGTGATGGGGAAATTAAGAATGTGCCGGCGGACCTGCTGGTCCCTAGCGACGTGCTGCGTGTGCGTCTGAGTGATGTGATCCCGGCCGACATCAAGTTCCTTGAGGGCGACTCCATCAAGGTGGACCAGTCGTCGCTCACGGGCGAGTCGCTGCCGGTGACCAAGAGCGAGGGTGACGAAGGGTACTCTGGCTCTGTGGTGAAGCAGGGTGAGATCGAGGCTGTTGTGACCAGAACGGGTGTGAGCACGTTCCTGGGCCGTGCCGCCGAGAAGATTGCTTTGGCTGATGCTCACGGTCGCCTGCAAATGGCGCTGACCACGGTCAGTAACTTTTGTATGGTGTCGATCCTGTTCTGGTGCATGGTGGAACTGCTGGCGCGGATGGCCGGCCACACGTTGCAGAACCCTTGTGTGATCGTGACGGACGGTTGCCTGGGTGTTGCCAACATCCTTGTGTTGATTGTAGGCTCCCCGTGGCCATGTCGACGACGCTGTCGGTGACGCTGGCCATCGGTTCGTCTGCTCTTGCCAAGGATAACGCCATCGTGACGCGTCTGACGTTGCGTGGAGGAGATGGCCAGTATGGAGGTGCTGTGCTCGGACAAGACGGGCACGCTTACGCTGAACCAGTTGTCTGTGGACATGTTCAACCTGATTCTTTACAACAACTTCACTGCCGACAACATCCTGAAGTACGGTGCTCTGTGTGCGCGTACGGAGAACGACGAAGCCATTGATGTGGTGTGCCACAACACGTACCCGGGCAAGGACACGATGTGGGACGAGTACGCGCTGCTGCACTACACGCCGTTCGACCCCACGGCAAAGTGCACGATTGCCAAGTTGAAGGACAACAAGCCGGGCGAGATCTTCCGCGCCGTGAAGGAGCCACACAGGTGGTGTTGGACATGGACGTGATCGAGGATACCCTCCGCGTGGAGGTGGAGGACCGCATCAATGAGTTTGCTTCGCGCGGCTACCGTGGTCTTGGCGTGGGCATTTTCCGCAGCGGCGACATTTCGATTGAATGGTGCGAGTGGCAGATGATCGGTCTGCTGCCGCTGTTAGACCCTCCTTGTCACGACACGGCTGACACTGTGAAGAAGGCTATTGCTCTGGGCATTGCTGTGAAGATGGTCACTGGTGAACAGCAAGCCATTGCCGTGGAGACGTGCCGTCAGCTGGGAATGCCGACGAAACATCCTGGACACTTCTTTCTTCAACACTGCTTCTCCTCCTGGCCTGAACCTGGCTCAGATGACCTATGACACGGACGGTTCGATCAGGTGTTTTCGGAGCACAAGTTCGAAATCGTGAAGCACCTTCAGTCGCTAGCCAAGGTGGTTGGCATGATTGGTGACAGTGTGAACGACGCTCTGGCCCTGGCGCAGGCCGACATTGGTATTGCTGTGGACGAAACTACGGACGCTGCTCGCGTTGCTGCCGGCATTGCGCTTGTTCTCCCGGTCTGTGTGTGATCATCACTGCCATCCTCATGAGCCGTGAGATTTTCCTTCGCATGTACGCCATGTACTCGATTGTCATGACGGTTCGTATGGTGTTCACGTTCAGTATCCTGACGGTGGCGTGGAAATGGTACTTCCCCCGATTCTAGTGGTGATTCTTGCTATCCTGAACGACAGCACGATTCTGACGATCTCTAAGGACAACGTGGTGCCGTTGCCGCACCCTGACTCGTGGAAGCTACGTGAAGTGTTTATCTCTTCGATCACGTTCGGCCTGTGGCTGACATTATGGACGATTGTTCTGTTCGCGATCGTGAACAACTCGACTGGTTTCGAGAGCACTGGCGTGGAGAACCTGTGTGTGGGCTGCATGAAGAACGAGTGCCACGACTTCTTCCAGGACCAGTACCAGACGTGTGTGATGGAGAACAACGCTACTGGTTGCGGTGAGATGGACGGCAGCGTGCCACAGGCGGCCAGGGTGTCGGACGTGGGTACGTTCCGTGAGCGCGCTATCAACGCTTACTGGACGCAGTGCCAGGAGAAGTATGACTCTCGTACAAGCTGTTCGAGGATCTGTCGGACGTGCACCTTAATGATCTGCCGAATGACGAGAAGCCGTCTGCCGAGGTTGCGTACAACCAGTTCGTGTACGCGTACACGCTGGACGAGGGCGGTGCTGCTTACGAGGGCGACTACGATGCCTTCGCGGCTGCTGAGCTGGGCAAGAGCGTGGTGTTCATCGGTAACGACGAGGGTGCCCATCACGAACCAAGAGAGCTGTTGCGACTACGTGTGGGGCTTCAGCAACTGGAACTCTACGTGGACGCGCGACAACGAGATGATTGGCCCTGGTATCCAGCGAAAGAAAGGGTGTGCTGCGCTCGCTGGTGTACCTGCAGGTGTCTATCTCTGGTCATGCTCTGATGTTCGTGACGCGTACGGCCGGCAGCAACAACCGGTTCTTCGCTGAGAAGCCGTGCAACCTGCTGCTGATGACTTTCGTATTCGCCCAGATTGTTGCGTAGGTGGTCGGCTGGATTAAATACCCGACGGACCGTATTGCCGTGATCGGATGCCGTGGCGGCTACACGTTGGTCGCGTGGCTGTGGGCCACCGTCTGGCTGTCTCTTGGTCTGATCAAGTTCGCCGTGATCTACATTCTGACGAGGAATACGTAGGCGCGCAAGGCATTCACGGAGTGTATTAACGCCGGCCACCCGAGGATGACCCACTCGGTCATAACCAACACGAAGATCTCCATGTGACTGTGCCAGACGCACGGAGTTTGTTCGCGTGCATCACAGTGGCTGTGAGTAGGGAAGATGCTGTGGGCATCTGATACATTGCTGTCCCCGTCTTCACGAACAAGGCATCTCTCTAGAGCTCCAAACTCACCGTTAAATGAGTCCTTGGATAGCCCAACGTACCTGCGTATGGCCGTGGAACAGGATCTAAGGTGGTGCACCGAATCAAAGTAGCCATATTGCGCGTCACTTGCAAACGCTTGGTGCTGAATAACGAAGCGCGTGGCAGATCGAAAGGTTCAAGCATTGGGGTAACACAAACTGCTATTATGTTTTATTGCTAAGTCTTTTCTTCAGCTTCCGCTACTCTTCTAGCAATATTTCGCTGTGGTCGTCTCACATTTCTAATGGCCATATACCGCACAAGGTCGGATCGAACTTTTCGTCCATTAAATCAACACGACTACCATCATTCAACTCCATAGCTGTGGAGTCGTACACGACTGTTTCTTGGTCATTCCAGAAGCGTACCTCATTAATCATACTCTTGAGAACGCGCTTAGGGGTGCAGGAGTAGACGCACAACGCTGAGTGATGCAAAATTATGCAAACGCATACAAGCGGAAATCACGATGTTGCAATTGCGTAGCCGTACTTGTAGTGGCCGTTGCAAAATTCTCCACTTGTTGACAAGCAATCCAAAAGCCATCTCGACTCGAATTCGAAGTTGACTGACGTGAAAGTTGTAGCTATCTCGCCAAATGGGGTCTTCTTCCAATTGCGCTTGGTTGAACGGCGTCTTTAAGGTGCGGCTTTGAACATTAGCATTGTCGCCAATGATGTAGTAAGGGCCAACAATATCTTCCAAAATATGGCTCAATTTCCATCGACGAAACGCATATGAATCGTTCGTGCCACCAGGGGATTTAACAGAGTACGAAACAAAGCGAGAGATATAGTCTGCACATGCCTGTACATTAAGTCCATATTTCTGATAGTGACCAGAAAAGAACGAAATGACGCGCCCACACTCACCTTTCCTTGGCACTCGAATAGGCCATCAATGACTCCGATGCACCCTTCAATAATTCCTTGATTGCTTTGGGTTTGAAATGCAGCAGCTGCCGCCTCCATCTCCACTTGTGTCTTCGGAAAATGCATCGACAGTTCTTCGGCGTCATTAATAGCAAACATAACGCGGTAGATCACACGATAAAATGCTGCCCGGCTGATACCGGTAATAACCCGGATACGGTGGTAGCTACCCCCACCCAGCCACGATAGAGCACATTGTAGCATACCAGCAGGCGATAGTGGAGGTATTCCGCGAGAACGCCGAAGTGATTGATAATAGTCAACGACCAAATAGGGAGACACAATTCGAAGAAGTGTGTGAAAAGATGAGTAGCGCATCCGGTAGTATACGCCAAATTGTTTCTCTCGTAGCAGCATATCAGCATGCACACTCCACGAAATACGATGTCGGACGAGGGGTTAACTTTTCTTGTAGCTAGCAATTTTAACAAAACTGCTACACAGACAATGATCGAAAATAGTTCGTCATCTGCTTTTTTGTGCGTCGTCGCCTAGCATTGGGGGCAATACGTCCAACCTGGCAGGAAGTGGGGGCCATTTAGGGTAAGTGTCAAAACTCCGTTTGATAGGCTAAAAATATTTGGACGCATGCGTTCTTGAGTGAGACTGGCATTTATCCCTTTTTTGCACTGACCAATCAGAACGCAGCTTAAACGCATGCGTCGTGCACACACTTCGGTTGAGACTACGCCTAAGCAATTGCAGCAAAATTACTTTTGCAACCAGGGAGGGGCTGCGCCAGACTACGCAGCTCTGTAAATACAAGCCATCGCAGCAGTGACCTACACAGCTGTAGTCCAGCATCAATGCCCAATTCCCACTTGCACACTTTGCTGAGGCCAATCCGATCCATTCTCGCACCAACTAACGGTTCGACGCACCAACGTGATGTATGCGCATCATTCCACAGAGTTGGTCGATTTCGTTCGGCTTGACAGTTGTCAAGGCATGACGGTACGTGTTGTTGAATCGGCGATTCAAGAAGAGCTTCTCAGCTAGCGGTAAGCCCTTGTTTTCCGGCGACGATGAGTCATGCTCACGCAGCACATCTAGGAAGAACTCCAACTTCTTCGTCACATCCATCGACGATCCACGCCCTGGTGGTTCGTCTACGCCATGCTTCTGTACACTGCCAAAGTGCGAGCGTTCAAACGAAGCAAAGCATCCGGTTCCAGTAAACACGGCACACCTGACACGGCCTTTCCTGAATCCTTCAGCATTTTGCTGGCCTCCACCACCTTGTCACAGTCCGCCTTGTGCTTGGGCCACATACCTTTCATACACGCTTTTCCACATACGGCAAAAGCTTTGCATCGACTGCATCGGGAACGCGACGGTTGTCCACAATTCTCACACACCGCTAGCACTGACGCGTCTCCACCACCGACTAAGGAGGAATCCTACAAGCTGGCTCAGTTCCACATAAACATCCCCCGCAGTGACCGACGGTGCTCGCGTTTTACTTGGTGATGCAAAAACAGGTCGCCCCCTCCAACAGTGGGTTAGCCCACTTTCCTCAACGCGGCACACTCGAAACAGCGGGTTATACTTTTTACAGTCATAATCACAAAATTACAGAAATAATCACAAACCAAATATATATTACATTTTGATGCACACATATATTTGAAATTACAAAAGTGACCAAGATATTATTTGCGCCACATCATAACGACAGCTACACTTATACCACGCATGATGTCTGGAGAAGGTTGCAGCACGGAATTATCCGCCACATACGAACGTTACCACCCAGCAAAAACTCGTTAACAAACTTTTGCTGTTCATTCAACTATGTCGATCACCAATGATGACGACAGATAGTCGACTCGTAACTCCACATTAGACTCTGTGCATGCTACCTCATTTTCACATTGACTCAGCTACCACAACACCAGTGCACTTCATATGGTTGAAGCTTCAGCCATCGCTTGGCGACCTCCCGACGCAAATGACGTTGCTGCTGCCGAAGACTCTAAGCAACGACGCAAGCTGCTGCAGGGGAAAACAGCCCACTCGTCTACTCTACTGTGAAGATTTCATGGAATTCTATCTGCTTGGATTCCGATATTCGTGCAGAGGTATCAAACCGCGTTGAAGTGCTCCAACAAGTTCGCGTGGAAGGTGCCCAAGTGGCGAACCTCCACTGCAAGAGACTGCTGGAGCAACTCCACTGACAACGCCAAGAAGATCGCGTCAGTTTATCGGTTTTAGAAGCACAACTTGTGCTCAACAGTACGTTCTTCTACGACTGCTGTTCTGGTGTGATAACAGTCAATACAAGGCGCGTCAATTATACACGTACTGATGCCTTCCTGGAGGAGATTGCGAATATATCGGGCGGCGCGAGCGGCGATATCCACTTATCAGCCACCTCGGCTAGTACACGCGTCGAATGCCATTAGGGAGCTGGCAAATCGTATGGCCGTCGACGCCAAAAACCACATCAAGACAAATTTTGTCAATCGACTGCAGCGCTACGTCAGATTGCATTATGACACCTCAGCGAAAGCTGCACCTGAAATGGTCTCTACACTACAAGGCGCTCGCGCAAGACTCACAGGTGACGTTCGAGATTTGTTAGAGTGGCTGGAGCTTCGACCATCATCGAGAAACCTAGAAGCACACCCTGTGCATTTTCTAGACAAGCTCAACGATATCCTCGTGTATATGGAGCGTTTGGCGTCAAAGAGGCACCCACCAAAAGGATGCTCGCTGTTTACCCTGCTGCTACAACCAACATCCTGCATTCCTTCTTACACCTCAATCACAAGCAGCGGGCTATATGAAATCGCGATGGGCATTCTTGCCCGCACTGGCAGAGATGTATTTGGGCTCTGTAAGGGCGTGAACGGCCGCGGCTAAGGCGTCCACGCTACCGCGACGGAGTTTTGCGCTGTCAAGGATCGAATGTGGGCTAGGTGCTTTAAGCTCAATCGATGCGTTGGTTCTACCTTTGATCCACACATTGGTGTCATCCGTCGACACTTTGAGTATCGGGTGGAAACAGATGGATATGGTGCATCAGTGTTGACGTCGATACCAGCCGCTATAGAAGATCCCCAATTGTCCAGATTAGCGCCTCACACATTTATCGGCGTGGATCCAGGCATGCGGAGCATATACACTGCATATTCCCGACCAATCTACAATGATGAGAATGCATGTTTTGCGCCAGAAAGGTGCAAGGTTTGCCCTGTTGAAAACCCTGACCGACGTCGAAAAAGCCCCGTCATCGCACACATCCACGCACAAGAAGAAAGCGCAAGAGACGAAGCCAGTCCAAGTGCGACGTCGTGGGTTGGTGTGCTATATGTAACCAGCACCATTCGCGTCAAACACCTCGTAAGCATGGAGTTCGTCGCCGTAGCAAATTCCAGCAAGATCAAGCCCACGTTGTCCAAGCAACCAACTCTGAATACCACCACCTTGCCAAGATAACGCACCACCGATACTGGACCGAGAATCTCAAGCGGTGATATCCACGCTACCGAAGTATACAAGCGGCTTCTCCGTCATTCAAGACGGCCTCTCTCGCTCGCCAGATGAACCGACTCAAGACTCTCTGGCGCTCGCTCAACCTGCAACTGGAGTTTTCCGCTCGCAAAGGGTTTCGAAAGTGGCGTTTTACGCTGGTTAGATTCAAAGCAAAGGCCGTAGCAGAGCTTGCAGCTCGCTTAGCACCACGCGTCGATCGTGGAGTCTGTGTTGCTTTAGGGAACTGGTCTCGACAGCAAGAAATGAAGGGGCATATGCATGCGCCCATCGGTGGAGTGACACGAGAGCTTCACCGGCGCGCCACTGTCGTCTTGGTAGACGAATTTCGCACAAGCAAGCTGTGTTCGAACTGTTTTATTGCCATGAAAGGCATTCGCATTAAGTCGTCTAGACGATCTAGGAATGTTGTGGTGTTTCCGGAAGTTGAAGCAACACCAAACACCAAGCAGGGCAGGTGGCGAACCTGCAGGAAACTTGTAGCCTAGTATATTGATGTACGCTGTAGCTAGCAGATTGTAAAGTGAGAGGATTAGCCAGTCGTCACCAACCTTCCGTCTCAAATGAAGATATACAGCTCTGATGCTGATGGCAGCATCAAAGGCAACATGCAAGACAGTCAGAGATTCCACTTGGATCACTGGCGGCCTGTCCTACAAGATCCATAAATGTTTGGCCGGGTGGAGGATGCTGACCTGGATGCACCAGAGTCAGACATCTCACCGTCTGTGATTAACCTGGATGTACCAGGTTACTCACTATCTGGTCGTCAAACTTGAAGGTAGCGGAATCTGGCTTGATGCACGATTCACCACACAGCCCCCAAAGCTTGATTCCGCGGCTGGACTTCGACCACCCCGGTCACAACCCTGGCAGTCAGATCCATGCCTGGCCCTGGTTGATAGCGGTGCAGCTCTTCGCCCCAGCGTTGGGTATTGGTTCACTTTTTGCCGGTGATGGCCGCCAGTCTGTCGGCTCCAGCAGCCCGCGAACGAGTCCGTCGGCTCACACTGCCTTCGTCAGCTTGCACCGCTACTAGGCGCGACGTGCTTGCGTCGGGTCGATTGTTGTAAGTCCCACGTTCAACTCCTGTAGTCTGCAGCGCAGCTACAGCGGGAAGAATTCTACTGGGCACTTGTGCATGTGTTGTTGATCGTATTGGCGATCGTCGACGTCTGGACCTCCGGCGATTCTTGTCCGTCGGCTTAGCCGTCTCCGTCACAGCCATCTGTCCTTGCAGGGTTGTTTCTCCAGCCGTGGTAGCACGCTGCCAGTGTGCCTTGAGCTCTTGATCAGCAGCAGCCACGTACTGGTTCACTAGGATGGGAACGTCTTTAGCTAAACTGGCCAGCGGTTCATACGAGTCCTCAATGTCCTCGAATCCTTTCCACTGAACGAGGACTTCAAAGTCACGTATCGTATCATTCCACCGGTGGCTCTTGAATTTCTCTATTCCCAATACAATTCCTTGCGATGCAATGTGCTCCAAAAGCTCCTCGGAGACGTCCAAACTAGAGTCTGCATAGAACTTGAGTCTAGAGGCATGTACGTCCAGCTCGGCGCCTGTAATGAGATGTTTTACCAGGAATGAGTGTGAGTCAGCGCGTATAACGCGATACGGTCCCACCCAAGTCACGAGCAACTTGTTACTCCTCTTCTCGTCCACTCTCGAACGTAACACGTAGTCACCTTCCGTAAAGTTCACAAGGTTTTCTCCACGTTCTCGCTTTTTGTTTAGCATCCTCTGCTTCAGGCGTTGATCCTCCACCACCTTGTGCATGGAGAAAATGCTGCTGCGCAGGTTATCGAGAAAACCATCGATCTTATCACACGCCGGCACCTCCTTGAACTCCCCAGTACTAGGCAGGTAAAATTCTCTGAGAGGCGTCGGGCACGGTAATCCAGTAAACAACTCCACAGGCGCTCTGTTGCCCAGCGATGGCACCGCTGTGTGATTGAGGCTTGACTGTACCATGGGTATCAAGTAGACCCAGTCGCGGTGAGCAATCTTGTACTCCAGGATCATGGTCCGGATTACTTGGAGGATGTCTCTGTTCACCCGTTCCACGGACCCATTGATCCAGGGACAATAAGCAGGCGTGAAATCCTGTTGCGTTCGCAGTCGTCGAGAGAGCTCACTCACCACTTCGTTTTTAAAGTGCGAACCTTGGTCTGAGATCCAGTTAGGTGGTAACCCGAACCGGGAATGCCAGTCGAGGAACGCTTCCACAGTCACTGAGCTGTCGGCTGTGTCTGCCACCACCAGTTCACAGAAATGGGAGGCGTGATCCTTGAGCACTAAGATGTACTTGGACTCCCCGAAGCCATCACCCATTGAAAGGAAATCAAAATGTAGCAAACCATTGCGTTCACTGCAATCAAACGTTTCACCCCAAGGCCTGGGGATGATATTCCCCCTTTTGAATGAAGACACAGGCGACACTGGCGGACAAACGTGGACGCCAAGGAACGTAGGTTCTCCAGCGCAAACAATCGACGTAAGTGTTCCACCATAGCGGCGATTCCACGGTGGCCTTGAGCACCACAGTGTGCAATGATAAACAGTCGCAGGATAAGGTCCTTCGCCTCCACAGGAATCCAGACACGGTTGTTGAGCGCGAGGACACCAGTTTCGGTACGCTCGGCTCCTTGTGGTGGGTCGTAACCAGACTGAATCATCGAAATCTCTGCAAACGTTGGCCACACGAAATTCGAGTCATCCAAGGGGCGAAGCATTGAAATGCTCGGCTCCACCACCTCAGGTTGTTGTTCCTGTTGAGCTACTAGTGGAGTAGAACGAACCCTCTTGATCGTGGCAGCGACGGTAGGGCGGTTACCAGCCCACCTGCTGATCATGTCGGCCCAAACATTCTGAGGTCCAGCGATATGTTCAATCACATAGTTGTAGTTCATCAGTTTTAAAGCCCACCGCAATAATTTTCCTTTCACGTGCTTCTTGACGTGCTCGTCCGGCGCGAAAACATGAATCAGATTGCGATGATCACAAAACAGCCGAAAGCCCTGAGGTCTCAGCAGCAAGTAGTCTAATTTGTCGCAAGCGAGAGCGATCGGGAACGCCTCTTTCTCGATCACCGTCCAGTTAAGTTGACTCCCAGTGAAACACCCACTCAAGCATTCCACAAGCTGGTGTTGCTGGTCCTGAACAGGAACCTTCGGGTTATAGCCCTTGACTTGCGTCACAATTAGCGCCCAACCAACATCCGATGCGTCTGTCAGCAAGCACGTAGTCGCTGAGTCATCAGGGAAAGCAAGTGTAGCAGCCGACGCTAGCATTTCCTTTACGTTATCAAACGTGGATTTCTCGTCAGCGCTCAGTTCAATCGAAATTCCAGCTGCTGCTCGCTTAGTTCGACGAGTCTTTGCTAAGGCTTCGTCCAATTTACGTTGAAGGGGAGAGACTTGGCGGGCATAGTCGATGAGACTCTCGCGCATCCAGTTTATGGCACAAAGAAATTGTTGCAGCTCCCCTGCCGAACTTGGATACCTCATTGCACGGAGTGTTTCAATCCGAGCAGGATCGTGGCGCACACCGTTAGCATCGATAATCTTGCCACACCACTTCACCTCCCGCTGGTACAGGCTGGACTTCTTCACGCTGAGTTTCAGACCGAATTCGTCTAGCAGTGAAAACAGCTCCTTCAGCTTGTCCAAGTACGTGTCGATGTCATCCGCATAGAGTAGCAGATCATCTATCCACACGAGTAAGTGCTTGTAAAGCAGTGTAGCAAAACACTTTTCCATGGTCTTCTGGAAGTAGATCGCAGCATCGCCACAACCTTGAGGAACACGGCGTGGGGTGTAGATCTTCTCGTCAGTCATATACGAAAGCCACTCCTGACAGAACTCAGCAAGAGGTAGCTGCCAGAAGCCTTTAATGAAATCGAAAAGTCCAAAATGTTGTTTTCCACGTGCATTTTCCATTACCAACGAAAGTATCGGCATCACAGCAGCCATGATGTCTGTTCTCGAGTTAAACTCACGATAGTCTGTAGTTTGACGCATGTCCATTAGTTCTTGAGACTTTTTGACGGGTAATACGGGGCTTGCCCATCGACTGATAGGGTTCTCGTAGATCCATCCTAGTTCAACAAGTATAGCGTTAAACTCCCGTAAAAATTGGCGAACATGTGGAGGGTACTTGCGCGGCTTACATTTGCATGGTTGGGCCCCCTCCTTCAAACGCACTTCGAGCGGCGGAACACGCGCAGGCGGATCATCACGGAGCTCCAAGCGCCACACATCATACATGTGCACAATCACTCGCAACTTGTCCACCTTGTCGACAGGAAATCCATGCTTCAGGGCTCTTTCTATCAGAACCTCAACAGCAGCACGGACTTCTTCATCACTGGCCACGTGATTTGGATCTGCAGGGAGTTCGTCAGCTTCGAGCTCGAAAGGATCTCCACTCGTTTCATCATCCACATTAGAGGCAAGTTGCTCCAATTGGCGATCCACATCGATACCCAAAGAACCTAACAAGTCTCGTCCAATGATAAATTCGTCATCGTCCACATCCATAATGAGACACGGCACAGCTTCCGCTGGCTGCACCGGTCCAGCCGCCGTGTGAATCAGAACGTGCAGTAGCACCTTCTCAGTAGCCACAACCGGGTGAGAGCCGTACGCTAAGCTGCGCACCGGTGTGTCCAAAGGAATTTTCTGCACCGTTGGGTCAACTTCAAGCAAAGATTTCCACTGCGAACGGCTAATCACTGTATGATCTGAACCAGTATCCGGGCAGCACGGTAAATCCAAAATGCCATTGATCGTCACAGTACGGGAAGTGGACGGCATTAGTTTTTAATCTCTTCGTGCGAGATTTTCTGGCCTTGGACGCCTCTCGAAGCTTCTCACGCAACGCAACTTTCTCGGCGTCAGTCGCCTTCGTGCAATCACTGAGCCAATGCTTTTCTTGGCACTTCGGGCATGGAGAAGGTGGCTCTTTACGCGAGGCATGTTGCTTGTCTTTCTTCTTGCCAGTCATCTTTTCAACCTTTCTTTCTGCACTTCTCTGCTTGAACTTCTTCTCAGGCTCAGCATTAGCAGGTTTTTCGACTGGACAGCAGCCTTCCCCGTATTCTTCGCAGACTTGGGTAGCGCGGGTTTGTCCTTCGCCATCAGCCGAAGTCGCTTGTTCTGCTGAAAGTGGCGTTCATGTTGAACGGCCTTCTCATAAACCAGCGTGTAAAGCTCTTGCATGCTTCTAGCAGCCGCTTTGTGGGTCCAGCGGACAGCATTCTTAACATCCTCCTTCAGGACCGGAGGGGCGAGGCTCGCTACAAGCCGTTTGCATTTTTCGGCTTCTCCATCGGTACCAGAAAAGACTTCTTCAAGCCCATTTTCAAGGACAATCTCTGCAAAACGCTGGAAGTAGGAGAGCACACGGGCATCTACATCGGTCTCCTTGAGATCCATCTGCAGTTCCTTCAAGAACAGCGTCTTAATGTCAGGCAGATCATCATTCTTGACCTTGCCCAACAGTGTCTCGATCTCAGCAATGAGCTGCTCTTCAGTAACGTCTGCGACGTCTTTGCGGAGCCGCAGTGAGCAGAATGTTGCTAGGAGGTTTAAATCGACCGACTCCTTGACGCCCAGCGTCACCAAATTGTAGTCTTCCCCAGAGCTCCGGCATCGAGCTCTCATCTTAGCCTCATACTCAATACGCCGCTTCTTCCACTTCACCAACGACTCATGAGAAATGGAGCTCAGTTTCGGCGGTAAAATGGGCGCAAAAATGGGTACTGGTACCACTGAAGAGTGTTGGTAGGACTCCTCCTCATCATCCAAATCAGTTTCAACTGCACGCCACTCCGACATGACGAACGAGTAGTGGACGTGACCTTGGCGTCGAAACTTGATCAGGGATGACCACAGGCAGCCGTAGTGAAGATAGCTAGCAAGTCGAGTACTACGCTATTGGAGTAGTACGACCCACTAAAGAATTCTTTGTGGTGTTTCCGGAAGTTGAAGCAACACCAAACACCAAGCAGGGCAGGTGGCGAACCTGCAGGAAACTTGTAGCCTAGTATATTGATGTACGCTGTAGCTAGCAGATTGTAAAGTGAGAGGATTAGCCAGTCGTCACCAACCTTCCGTCTCAAATGAAGATATACAGCTCTGATGCTGATGGCAGCATCAAAGGCAACATGCAAGACAGTCAGAGATTCCACTTGGATCACTGGCGGCCTGTCCTACAAGATCCATAAATGTTTGGCCGGGTGGAGGATGCTGACCTGGATGCACCAGAGTCAGACATCTCACCGTCTGTGATTAACCTGGATGTACCAGGTTACTCACTATCTGGTCGTCAAACTTGAAGGTAGCGGAATCTGGCTTGATGCACGATTCACCACAAATGTGCGGCAGTGCTTAAACCCAGCTTGTGTCGCATCGTGCTGGGAGCGCGATGTAAATGCAGCAAAAAATATGTGGCAATTAGGACTTCGTCAGCTACAAGGCCGGCCTCGGATGGAGCAGTTCAATCGGGGCTTTCGAGGGTAGCGGTTGAAAACTGACTAGTGTGGGAACGGGGACGTTCATAAATGCTGTGCGTGTCGGCGGCCTGGCACCAAGCCAGGCGATGCTGTCGTACAGCCATCCGTCCAAACGAAAGCCCACTCGGTACACGGTCTCGAACCAGCCCGAACTTTATTGTGTTTTCGAACCAATAATCAAATCACGAATGAACTTTCTTTCGTTCTTGATGCGACAGTTGAAAAATGCACTACATTTTCGAGTCACTCTACATCACCTTGAAGCACTTGTCTCGTCTTGAAGTATCTCCGAGACGTGGCGGCATTACTGTCTACATCCAATCTAACGTAGCCCTATCCTTACCGTTCCGGACACTGGTCCAATGCTTCGTACGCCTTGGTCTCCGCCGCAAAGTAGTGGAACCGACGGCGCAACAACCGATTGAAGAAGTAGTGCGGTAGTGGCACGGATCCTAAATTGTCCATGCACTCAAAGGACTTGACCAACTTGAGGTCGAAATCGTTGTGGAGATATCGAGGTGTGAGGCGCGTCGGATTGAGGTTAAACATGCGCGACTTCTTCCCTTTCACGGTTTTATCCACGCCAGCAGGGAATGGCTCCAACAGCGCCTTGCCATTCACGTACAACAGCTCCGATGCGTCCGTCTCGTTCTCTGTGGGCAGGAAATGCGCCATACTGCCGCACATGGTTTCCGGGTGGGTCTTGAGGTCATCGTTCGGCACGGACTCCAGCAGACTGAGCCCCCACGGCGAGAAGAAGTAGTCCTGGTGCGCCAGTTCGTAGGCCAGCCAGAACGCTTCCTTATCTCCCCACGAAAACGCCAGACGAAAGCGCGTCTCAAAGATCAGCTCCTTGAGCGTTTCCATCGCCTTCCCAGCTCGCGTCTTGTCCACCAGCACCATGGACGAGTCCATCTCGTGTCCTGTGTTTCCGCGATACGAAAACGTATTCTTCAACTGCTCCGACGGATCAGGGCCTTCCAATCCAAGTTTCTTGTACGGAAAAGTGTCCACTAGGTGGCGAATATAAGGCTTGCCATCGTCCGTCTTCTTGTTCAAGAACTTGTTCATCTTGGCCACGCGATCTTTGAAGAACGTCGTTCCTGTGCGAACGTACCCAGACATGCTTCGAATCGCCGCTGGGTCTCTCAGCAAAACCGCGTCTCCGTCCAGTAAAATCACCTCCTTGAGCTTGGTGTGGTACAGCGCCAGAGGTTTGATCCAGTAGTTCTGGAAGCCATGCGCCTTCTTCTTGTCGCCTAGAAACAAGTTCTTGGGTCCCTTTTCCGCCAGAATTTCTGTGCAAACGTCGACGATCTCGACTCTCGAGTCGTTGTGGGTCAAAAGCGCGCGGTTCTGGTCCGAGAGCTCGTCTGGGAAGCAGTGATACACCTGGATGAGCTCTTGGTTCCCGAGACACCGGAGCTCTCGGATGAGCGACACCCCCATGGCCACAATGTCGTTGTGGAGACACAGCACGACGCCCCGCGCGTGGTCGTCCTGCTGCAGCGCAGTTGGCTTGGAATTGCTGTCTGTGGCCTGCAAAGCAGTCGTGCGGACAGTCGACGGAGCACTGCGCAGCCATTGGCTGTGCACTTGGCGCGCCTTCTCGGAGATGGACGAGATGGAGAACGTGCTGGCGTAAGAGGAGATCAGACCCAATGCAAAGCAGCAGACGCAGGCTAAAAGCCACATGAGCGTCCTCCGGTCACTGCGAGACATCGTCACTCACTCGAGTGCAGAGGTCGTGAAATGAGACCGTACTTAGTGAATCGAACTTAAGCGTTCAATTGTTTTTTTAGAGGATAGGGTGAGAGTCGGTCAGATGAGCAGAACAGATCGTGAAGGACTTGAACACGTGGCCCTGGACTGCACTGGAGTCTGCAGGGCTTGACTGTGGAGAAGTCCCTGTGACTCACAGTGTGAGAATGCGAGATCAGCATCCCGCACGAGATCTAGCACAATGTGACGACATGGGTTCACTTGACTCTTGGGTTAAGTGTGCGAACGTACTTAGTGGAATGGATACACCAACGACGAAATGATCTGACGATCTGTCATGGCTACAAACTGACACTTCTACGGACATATATCTTGCTGCAGGGCTCTGTTGCTTGGGCTTTCTGCACATACTTCGGCCAGCACGATTGCATCAGGAGATGCTCGTTGAGGCCCACAACTAATGGCCGACGTCGTCAATCTAATGATTGCCGCCGAAGCCAAAGTTGTGTCCTTTGCCTCCTCGGATGTTGTTTTGAGTCGCATCCGAAGACTTGCTGCTAGTGACGCTGCTAGCCGAGCTGGTTGCAGAAGGAGTAGCCGAGTACTCTGCTTCTCCAGCCGTGGATGTCGTCGAGTCAGTCGTCTGGCTGGACGCAACAGAACTCACGGCACTTGTCTGAGTCGTGCTAGTCGCGCTTTGAGTCGTCGTGTCAGTCGAAGTCGACGCACTCGAGGCCGTCGAAGTAGTCGTGGCGATCGTACTCGTCGTAGCCGCGGATGAACTAGATGCAGTCGAAGTTGTTGTGGAACTCGAGCTCTCGATGTCCGCCAATGTGCCCACACCGAAGTTCGTGCTACTCAGCGACAGCGTAGCTGCAGCGGACGGATCGTACGCGCTTGCCACCGACTTCGCAGCGGTCGCCGCCGACTCATCGCTCTGACCCGTGAGCTCGCCATCACTGTTTACCACCGTGTTCTCGATACAGTCGCGGCTCAGAGCAGACTCGCAGTACGACTGCGTACTGCTGGAGGGCACCAGGATGGCGCCCGTCGCGTCCGAGTCGAGCAGCACGGGCGCCGTGCATGTGTCCATGTAGTTTCCCTCGGCCACCGTGTACGACTCCTCTGTGGGGGCGAAGTTGTGGCCCGAGTTGTTGTAGAAGTAGTTGTTGGCGGCGTGCAGAACGGTGTTGCCACCCACCTTCGGCGACCGCCCGGACGTCTGGTGGATGTAGTTGTTCACGAGACTCACCTGCGTCTCCGTGCCGTAGAACAGCATGGTCCAGTAGTGGCGGTTGTCGCAGGACGCCGAGTACTCCGTGTAGCCGTCGAAGTCGCAGTTGCTGATGGTCATGCTCTTGACACTGGCCGTGTTGGTGGCGATCATCTGCCGGCCGATGCTCGAGATCTTGACGTGGTCGAACCACACGTTCTCCAACGCGGTCTCGCCACCATCCGAGCCTTGGATGTAGATGGCGTCACCGCCCCAGATCAAATGCGGGTTCAGGTTCGTGATGTGGATATTCTGCACGATGACGTTGCTGCCCTGGATCCAGAGACCTTTGCCGATGATCACGCCCGACGTTCCGACACCGCGGATGGTCTTGTTTCCCTGCACCTGCAGCGGGTTCGGTCCGGCGTTGTCGTATGTCACCTCGACGGAGATGCCGTCGGTGCAACCTCCCGTGTTGGACATGCCGCCGCTCTGCAGAATGACGTCTTGGCCCTTGCAGCCGTTGTTTTTCGCGATACATTGCTGGTTGGACAGCGGACGGCAACCGTCTTCCGTCGTGGTGCCTTCCGATCCTCGATAGTCGAACTCTTGCTGCAGGATGATCACCCGGGTTTCGTCGTCCGACAGGTACGACGTGAGCTCGTCGATGGTGGTCGGGTACACGGGATCGACGTCGCCTCCTCCGGTGGCGGCGGAAGCAAGTCCGGGCGCCGTGCCGGTGTTGATGGCTGCAGCTGAGCGAACAGCTAATGCGAGTGCGAAGAGTAATCCGTAGCGAAAAACCTTCATGCTAGCGATGGTGTCGGTTGCGGGACTTGTAGACTAGCTGGTAAAACAAATAATGAGCCTGGGCAATATCCACGAACTGCTCACGGAGTGGCTCTGCGACCAGTGAGTCCTGTGTCAGGACTAGCAAGTCGGGAGTTCATCATCGACAGCATGATCCGGATCCAAGGCTTCCGAACAAGCTTGAAAACCATGAGGGATCGAACGTGAACGCACATGGTAAGGTGATAAATGTCGTGCGAGATAGTTGCAGAGCTAGAGGGCTTGGCGGCTAACATTGACACGACAACCACTTCAACTTCGACGAAATCGCAGCGACTGGCAAAAGTGAAACTTGATCTCTTTGACGTCTACACGAACAAACATGTGGGGTCCCGCTGACTCATTCCCACTCGACATAAGTTAGCATTGCAGTCGCTGCAAACGACGATAAATGCCTCCAGGGCATCAGCACCATGCCTCTCTACCACCTCCGCTCTTCTACCAGCCAAGTACCCTTTTGTCCCCATCATAGCGCTCTATCCGCTGCCACACAATTTTGTGATCAAACATTCGCTATGCTGCGACTCGCTTTGGCGGGGACTCCTCGCCCTTTGGCAGCGTTTACTCGGGGTTCGCAGCCACCGGTAACCCCGTTAAGACATCGACCACCGCAAACGCCACCCGACGGAAGGAAGCCGCTTATTATGCGCGAATCTCACGCAAGTACCCGGCGTATTTCGGTAACCAGCTGACCATGGCAAGTCTGGACCGAACCATTCGCTTCTTTGAGGATCGAGGGATCGACAAGACGTCGGCATTGCGAGTCGTTGCTTGCCATGTATCTGTGAGTCAGAGACGGTCGTTAGTAGTCTAAATTATTGCAATTATGATATTAATGTTTCTTGTCAATGGGCAGCTGACGCACTATTCACTCGACACTATGGAGACCAAGGTAAGAATATCAAACATGTGCATAATAAATCTATGGCCATCTAACTTTTATTGGGATATTATCATATAATGTGGCTGCTGCAGATTGCTTGGTTGAGTGAGTTGGGGCTCAGTGACGACAAAATCAATGTCACGATTATGAGGCATCCGAACATCCTCGGCATCTCATTCGACAAATTGAACGCAATAAAAGAATGGTACATCAAGCATGGCGTGTCAGAGAAAAAGGTGCGTGAGATTCTTTAAGTTGTATGGGAGATCAGATCTTACCTATTTGTTTACCATTTTTCCGTAGCTCCCGTACGTGTTCAATGTCTTTCCCCAAGCGGCGTCATCCAGCATTGAAGCCAACCTGGAGCCGAAAGTGAAGCTTCTCAAGAAAAACGGATTCAGCGACAGCCAAGTTGCACGAGCTCTGTCGCTGACGCCTCAAGTCTTCACGCACAGCGTTGACAAGCTTCAAAGCAACATTGACTATCTAGCGGACGTGGGCGTTCCCCGGGAGGAATTGCCAAGAATGGTCGCGATGATGCCCCAGTGCCTTGGGATGAAGCAGGAACGCATCCAAGCGACGCTGAATGCAGCGGACGAGATGTTCGGCCCCGAGACTGCACTTGAAGTTCTGCTATCTAATTGCCGCATTGTTACGTACAACATCAATGGTATGCGTCGCGCGTTCAAGTATCTCGTGTCGCTTGGTTTTGCACCGGAAAGGCTGCAGATGAACACCCGATACATTACTCGCAGCGTGAATGGTATCCTGCGGCCGCGCTCCAAGTTTCTCATAGCACAGGGCGTTGACGTGGTTATGACTGTCAACTGGATTATGTTGCCAGAGAAACATTTTATCGAGAGATATCCCGACTACACGGAGTATCTACGACAGTACAAAGCTCGGCAACGGAAGAAGTTGGCAGCCATTGCGGCAGCATAGCACTATTTAGGTGTCAAGAATGTAAAGTTGATGATCTATTCGACGGTATCAAACGCCATCGAGGATGATTCCTACAAGTGCAGATTTTCTGTTTTGCACATTCGTGTTGGTCGGCAGTTCTATAATGATCGATGCTTACGCGCACTCAGCCTGCTTGAATTGCTTCTTCAATCCAGGTGTTGCAAAGGGTACACCCTTCGTGAGCAGCTTCACCGAATACTGTATAAGGTGACTGCAACTTTACGTACGGTACGCAACGTGCCGCAATGAATCAGCATGGAGAACATGATAGGGTCTGACTGGTACTAAATGGCATCTTTGCGTCGATATATTGTTTAGCGTCAAGAGCCATGCATTGCGCTCAACAGCTATCTCGCATGATGGCCAGGTGTGCTCGCATGAGATCCCTCATGGTTTTCAGGTGCTATCAAACCATGCAACAATGAACAAGACCCCTTTCTGTTTCGTCAAGGATATTCGTGGCAGCAACACTCCTGCTAACAACCATGGTCCATTCTACATTTTCCCAAGTTATGAACGAGTTCTGGGCATTGACACAACCTAGATTTCGTGCGTCCAAAGTTGAAGCTGAAACTTGAAAATCATTTTCAACCAATCACGTCATTCCTATAAAAACCTTCATGTGAGACTTTCGAGGACGCGACCCTAATCCCCGAGAGTCCAACGTCTCCCTACAGCTCATTGTATCAACTGCCTCCCAGCCGTTACTCGTGTCAACCTCGTGTCATAATGCACGACAGTACTTTGGTGAGTCGAGGCGGCAATAGCAGCAGCCACGGCAATAACGCGCCTGTGGCCGACATGGAATCGGGTCGTTCAGCTCGGTCCGCCAGCTCTCCGCCAGCTCGCAGGGTCAGTCGCACGTGGCAATTCGTCGGTGCACTCGCCTTCATGTGCATGCTCCTCTACGCCATGATGCCTCCGTCGGACAACCTCACCGAGACGCTAAAGGCGACGACACGGATTTTCCCTCAAGACGACACGCCGCCAGTTGAGGTGGTGACCAACAACCCGTCGACAAGCGAGCAGGTCCACACTTTCGACTCGACTGTCAAGCGCGACAAGGGCATCGTCATGTGCATGCACAATGGCGCGGTGCCCATGGGGCTGTCGCTAGTTCGGGAGCTGCGGTGTCTCGGCAATCAGGAGTTGATCCAGGTGTACCACTGCTTCCCAGAGGAAATGTCGGATGAGAACCGCGCGCTCTTACTCAGTGCTGACAACCGCTTGGAGATCGTCGACGTTTGCTCGGACCTTGTCGAGCGCAACGTTCTAGCGAAAGACAAGGCCGAGCAATTCCGCAGCTGGTGGATCAAGCCACTCGCGATGTACCACACGGATATCACGGAGGTCATGCTGCTAGATGTCGACGACGTGTTCATGCACGACCCTGCGGTGTTGCGTACGACGGAAGGCTACAACCAAACCGGCACGACGTTCTTTTACGACCGAGTGCTGTTCAGTCGAGAATTCTTTAACCAAGACGTGGAAGGCATGTCATATCTGAAGCGCATGCTGAACGACTTCAACTACACCAAGTACGGTCTCGAGGCGGGTGCTCATCCGTCCGACCGACTCAAGAGGTCCTACGCGTACCGAGGCCAGACATCACATGAGCAGGACTCGTCGCTCGTTGCCATCGACAAGTCACGCTCGGGTCAAGCGATCCCTATTATGTTCTGGCTGATTACTGAAGAGCGATTCCGACGCGAGTTTTCCTACGGTGATAAGGAGACCTTCTGGATCTCCTTCGAGTTGGCGAAGCAAGAGTATTTCTTCTCTCCGTGGGGAGTGGGCGACATCTCGTCGTCTACGAACGGGGACCTGGACAAACACAGTGATACACTTTGCGGCAGTATCGTGCAGTATATGCCCGTGGAGGACCAGCCGGCTGACTTCCTGTACGTGAACGGCAAGGCCATGCTGAACCCGTTCCCCGTCGCGATGGACAAGTTGGGCACGGCCAGTCACAACGTGCTGTTCAACACGAACCCGACGCATATTACGCCGCGCCAGCGACGCAAACCCAACGGCAGGACACGATCGGGTTGGAAAGGCGGGTATGCGATGGAATGCCTCGTGGGGCACGGTTCCGAGCCGCTGCCTGAAAAGTTCGCTGCTCAGTTGTTGCGTCGCCGTATGTTCTACTTTGGCGTTCGCATGAACGTCCTCTCTGCATTGGACCAGTGTTTTCCCTTTGCAGGAATGGCTCCAGTGAGCTAGAGCTCCGTGGTGCACATGTAAGAATACAAATCAAGCAGAGCACAGGGAGATACTCATCGATTAGTCTCCCCTGCGCACTGCCTCTTAGATAACCAACCCACTTCTCTTTCGTTCGCGGCTGGCTTCAACTCTGCAAAGCGCTGATCACCCGCCACACATTTGCACTCATCTCAGTGAGAAAGGTACAGACGTCACAACCGGGTGGGAAATTGTGCTGCGCCGGGCGCCACAAATGCTGCAGCACCAAAACGCTGCAAATGCCATCACCAATGAACTTTACTAGAGAATGTCTGTGCATCCGGAATGCACTGAAGGCCTAATCGAAAGTGCTTTCGTGCGTCAACTATCTAGTCACTCCTACTAGATCCTGAATCGTGTATTTCATTAGAAACAGGTTTATTAAATACTAAGGGTGCACAGACATATTGTAACAACCAATATATCGATTTTAGCCACATAGAATGCCACATGTGTATTATTTTCCAAAGCATGTCAACCCCACACACACATCCTGTCGATGATCATTCGACTATTTGCCACGCACGGCCAAGGACAACTCGAGAATCTCTGTGTGTTTCTCTGCTCTTCGTTATGTCCAGTCTCGCAGACCCGCTGGACGACGAAAGTTTCGAGTACGACGTTGATGAAGAAGTTTCGCTGCCGTTGACAGGCCGCAAGTCCGTCGTGACGCCTGTGCGCAGCCATCGCAAGCTGCTGCTGCTGCTGCCAGCATTGGCAGTGGCTGGTATGGTTGCAGTTGCATTGGCGACAGGGTTCATGAGCAATGAAGACACGGACGGCAGCTACATCAGCGCGACCAGCAACAGCAACAGCTTCGCCTCTTCCGCGCACAGTGCGCTCAAAAAGCTGCTCCGAGGCAACTCGACGGAGCCCCATCCTGAGTCCAAGTTCTATCAGCGTGGAGAGCGGTTTGACCGGAGTGTGAGTCGAGACAAAGGAGTGGTGATTTGTATGCACGACGGAGTGTTGGCAATGGGGCTGTCCTTGATCCGGGAGCTACGATGTTTGGGCAATGAAGAGCTGGTGCAAGTGTATCACTGCGGACAAGGTGAACTGTCGCAAAAGTCCAAGGATTGGCTGTTCGCAGCCGACGACCGACTGGAGTTGGTGGACGTTTGCTCAGATCTGGTGGATCGCGGAGTGCTCACTCAGTTCAAGGCCAACAAATTCAAGAACTGGTGGGTTAAACCATTGGCAATGTTTCATACAGACGTGCGGCATGTCATGCTGATGGACGTGGACGATATCATCATTAAAGACCCTGCAGCGTTGAGAGAGCTGGACGGATACAAGACTACGGGCACCACGTTCTTCTACGATCGAGTTTATGCACGTTGCAACAAGTTTGTGAACGGCAACGACGGACAGCACAAATACCTCAAGAAGCTCTTTGCTACGTTTAATTATGCGAGCTTCAACATTACAGAAGGCGCAGCACCGTCGGAGCATGCGTTAGAGTCTTTCGCCTACAAGGGCAAAACATGCCACGAGATGGACTCGTCCTTAGTGCTGATGGACAAGGAGCGAGCCGGACAAACTGTGCTCGACATCATGTTCTGGTTCATTACTAAGGAACGCTTCCGGTTTGATTTTTCGTGGGGCGACAAGGAGACGTTTTGGCTCTCGTATGAAATGGCGCACATGCCGTATCACTTTTCCCCGTGGGGTGTGAGTGTCGTGTCATCGACTCCGAATAAGGACATGAAGAAGCACCCTGATTCTCTGTGTGGCAGTATTTTGCAGTACATGCCCGTGGACGTGGAAGGACAAGATGCTGAGATGCTCTACGTGAACGGCAAAGCTCTGTTGGACCCGTACCCTCAGGGCATCGACCACGTGCCCAAGGCTCAATGGAACAACATGTTCAACACGTTCCCGACGCATATGACGCCACGCCAAGCACGGACAGAGTTATCAACCGCTGGCCATTTGAAGATGTACACGGAATGTCTCGTTGGCTTGGGAGCTACGCCATTGCCAGAATCATTCGCGGGCAGTTTGTTGCGACGACGTCTCCACTATCTAGGGATCATGACCGGAGTCATGGGATCGCTGCAACATTGCGAGACCTTCGGCTTGCGTCGATTGCTCGAAGTTTAACATAATCGTAGTCCAAAGTAAAACCTGTAGTGCCAAAGTACATGAAGTGGAGTCAACTATTGCTGCATTTTGCATTCGAGCTACAGTCATAGACAGTCGAGCTACAGTCATAGACACCTCAGGGATAATCCCTTATGCCACGAGGGATGGAGCCAGCATGATTTAGAAGGGGCAGCACTGTAGCGATGCCAGCTGGTCAATTCCGCCGTCGTATCCTCTACCGGGTCACAAATTAATTATCACCGTCGCCCTCATGGTGAACTCCGCTTGCGGTTCCATCGATGACGCCTCGCAAGACATCGAGACGCAACCGCTAACCGGGACTGCTACCGTTGCACCTGCGCCTTCTTCTTCCGGTCGTAAATTGCTGCTGCTGCTGCTTCCCGTCCTCGTGATATCAGGAATCGTCATGACCGCCGTCCTGGCCGGGTATGCGAGTTCCGACATCGGCAGTGCCAACGGCCTCTCCATCTTCAGTACCGGAGCCGCCACTTTGGACCTCAGCAATACGCCGCACCCGGACTCGCCCTTCTACCAGCGCAGCCAGCGGTTCGACGTCAGTGTCAACAGAGACCGAGCTGTGCTCATTTGTGTGCATGACGCCGTGTTGGCGATGGCGGTGTCCCTCATCAGAGAGCTGCGGTGTCTCGGCAATGAAGAACTCATCCAGGTCTATCACTGCGGACCGGACGAATTGTCGAGCGAAGCTAAAGAGATGTTGTTCATTATTGACAACCGTCTCGAACTGGTCGATGTCTGCTCGGATTTAGCGGACCGCATGGTCATTACTGAAGACATGGCAACGAAATTCCGCAATTGGTGGGTCAAGCCGTTGGCAATGTACCATACAGATGCGCGGCACGTGGTGCTGATGGATGTGGACGATATTATCATCAAGGACCCAGCGACTCTGAGAGACTTGGAGGGATACAAGACGACCGGAACGACTTTCTTCTACGACCGGGTGCATGCAAACTGCACCGAGTTCGTGAACGGCGTCGACCGGGATTCGAAATACCTGCCCAAGCTCTTCAGAACGTTCAACTCGCGGTTTAATATGAGCGAAGAGTTTACGCCGTCGCAGCACGTGTTGGAGTCATTTGCGTACACGGGGAAGACGTGCCACGAAATGGATTCGTCGCTTGTTTTAGTGGATAAGGAACGTGCCGGGCAGACTGTCATGGACGTCATGCTCTGGTTCATCACTAAGGAGCGCTTCCGGTATGCGTATTCTTTTGGTGACAAGGAAACATTCTGGCTGTCTTTTGAGATGGCAAACAAGCCGTACGCGTTCTCGCCTTGGGGCGTCAGTGTCGTGAACTCGATGCCGAACAAGGACATGGACAAGCATCCAGAGTCGCTGTGTGGCAGTATCTTGCAGTACATGCCAGAAAACAATGGATCCGATGACAAGATCGAGATGCTGTATGTGAATGGCAAGGCATTGCTGGAGCCATACCCGGAAGGCGTCGACATGGTGCCCAAGGCTCGATGGAACAACATGTTTAATACCTTCCCATCGCACATGACCCCTCGTCAGCCGCGTCAAGTGCTGAATATGTCGAGCAACCCTGGCAAGAAACTCTACAGTGAGTGTCTCGTTGGCCTGGGCTCAACACCCTTGCCCCAAGAGTTTGCTGGCCACTTGCTGCGTCGCCGATTGTTTTACTTGGGCGCAACCACGGGTGTCTTGGGAGCACTTCAACACTGCGAGACGTACGAAATGCGACGTCTTCTAGAAGTGTGAGAGCGTCAGAGCATATATGCTTCACCAGCGTAAAATATCATCATGAAAATTTCGGCCAGGAGGCAACGCAAATCTCTATCTCGTCTCACCCGTGTTCAGGACTCACCGTCTGGTTTCGCTGCTAGAATCTGGCAGCGAAATCGACTGCTTGGACAACACGCGTTTGCCAATCCACTCTCCCGGAAGTCTTTCCTGCTAGTTCCTCAGGCTCTGATCACCCAAGACGCCGACGGTGAATGATCACTATGGAGCAGTCGTCTGACCTAGAAGCGGATAATGAACGTCTCCTCGATGCTTCACACCCTACAGCGCCAACATCTGCGGTGCCCCGCAAGCTTTTGGTGTGCGTGACCATTCTTGTGACCGCGGCAATTGGTATTATGGTCACGATGTCGGTTGTCACTACAACCGCAAGCGTGGGCAACAACTCCCCGCAGTTTTGGATGCCAACGTCCCAGTTAATATTTCACATCCGAGGTCCTCAATCTACCAGCGAAGTGACCAATTCAACCTAACAGTCAGTCGAGATCGCGGCATAGTAATGTGCATGCACAACGGCGTAGTTCCACTAGGTTTATCGCTGGTGCGTGAACTCCGCTGTCTCGGAAATCAAGAGCTCATTCAGGTGTATCACTGTGGCAAGGAGGAGCTGTCCAATTCGTCAAAGACATTGCTACTAGAAACGGATGACCGATTGGAACTGGTGGATGTGTGCACTGATTTGGTGGACCGTGGTGTGCTTAAAAGCAAAATGGCGAGCAAGTTTCGTAGCTGGTGGATCAAGCCGCTTGCAATGTACCACACTGATGTGCGTCATGTTATGCTGGCAGATGTGGACGATATTTTCGTGAGAGATCCAGCCGTTCTACGCGAATTGGGAGGATATACCAGCACGGGCACAACATTTTTCTATGACCGAGTTGCCATGGGTTGTCATAAATTCATGAGCGGCAATGATGGTGGCGTGCACTACATGAAGAAGCTGTTCGAGACGTTCGACTACGAGCGGTTTAATGTGTCTGGGGAAATTTGCCGTCCGAACAAGCACTGAACTCATATGCCTACAATGGAAAAACATGTCACGAGATGGATTCGTCGCTAGTGTTGGTGGATAAGGAACGCGTCGGTCAAAGCGCCATGGATATCATGCTTTGGTTTATTACGGAAGAACGTTTCCGCTACATGTTTTCGTTTGGCGATAAGGAGACTTTCTGGTTGAGTATGGAGATGGCTCACGTGCCGTATTTCTTTTCTCCGTGGGGAGTGAGTGTGGTGTCATCATGGCCCAACAAGGATATGGAGGAGCACCCCGAAACACTTTGTGGCAGTATTCTGCAGTACATGCCGGTGGATAATGCGACACCAGAGATGCTGTACGTGAACGGCAAGGCGTTGGTGGACCCGTACCCTCAAGGAGTTGATTTTGTGCCCAAAGCGCGGCGACAAAACTTGTTCAACACGTATCCGACTCACATGATGCCTCGCCAAGTACGAACACCTAGAAAGTGGTCCCCTAAGAAGTTCACTGTCGAGTGCATGGTTGGATTGGGCTCCACTCCACTGCCTGATTCATTTGCCGGTGCTTTAATGCGACGGCGTCTGCATTTCCTGGGAATTGCAACAGGTGTGGTGGGCTCGCTGCAGCATTGTGAAATGTATGGCCACGACTACAAGTTGTAGGGCAAGTTTAGATGAAATATGTACAAGCCGCATGAAGGGAATAAATACGAGTTACATGTATCGAATTAAGTAGTATGGTGAGAGCCGCATAGCTAATAGAACTGCCACATTATCTTGTATGACGGTAGACTTATGCTGTAGTGTTTGTAGGTATGGCACACGTCCTTATGGAAAGTTAGAATTCTCAGCTTGCCTAGACGGCCTTCCGACGAATCATCCAGCTATGCGTTATATCGCACGATGTAATCCAATATGCGGTAAACTGGAGCTCGATTTCGGTTGCCATCTAACTCTACATAGCGTGAGCTGTTGTCGCGGTCATCAGTATGGTCGTTTTGTCTTATTGCCGTAGTGAAGAGTGGCAAGTTATACATCGTGCCACGTTTGGCATGTTGCGGGTAAACAAACAGGATGCAAAGAGCAGCAAAACGTAGCAACTGCGCAATTAATCGATACAAGATCACCTTCGTAGCGGAGACATTAAGATGTTGCTTGGCTCGCAACAAACAATGCACGAAAAACGTCAAGTATTCCATAAGTATATCTATCATGACTTACTACACATTCTCGTAAACCGTTTTTCGTCGTTACAAATAGTTGTGTGCTCTGTGTGTCGAAGCCTGCTCACTTACAAGGAAGACAGCAACGCTGCTATTGATACGCGTAGAATTTGCTCACCAACAGTGTTCGGTCAGCGTGATAAGCACCCTGAGTGCCTACGACATTAAATCGCATAAAATCGAAAGCCGACAACGGAGCATATCGAATGCCCCCACAAGCGCTGTGCAAATTGGGCTGATATTATCGTGTCGGTAAATCATGGAAATGCTTTTAAGTATTATTCCCGCGTGCACCAGCACAATCAACGTACAGTACTTGCTAGAACACCATTTATCTTCGCGCTTGTGGTTGTTAGGCTGGCAATCGCGGTATGGACTTCCGCAGCACCAGCGCAATCGACGTACTGGCTATCACTGTAGAACACTATCTGCATGCACTGGCAGGCAATCACGGTTATATTACGAGCCTTCAGCGTTTGGCAATTAGGGTTCGCAATCGACGTATCTGCTTGGACTCCACTTTATCGTCACAGCATGCACTGGCTGGCAATCACGGTTATACAGTACTACGAGCCACTAGCGTTTGGCAATCGCAGTTCGCAATCAACGTATCTGCTAGGATAGGACACCATTTCACCTTCCCAGCAGAGCAATCAGGATCTTGTAAGGTTGATAGTAAATTGCGAACTAAGTTCAATTAGACAGATAATTTTATTCCTCTACTACCTGCCTCACAGGGGTGACAGCCTCGGCGCTGATCATGAAGTCCGTTGTTGACGCGGCGTACACGTAGAAGATTATGTATTCGTGCGATAACGCAGTCGTCTGGATGTCGGCTGCCGGTGTCAGTACGCGTCGTCGTCGTCGAGGTCGTGTACCTGATGTTATCCCGTCCTCCTCACGTGATCAGCTTAAACTTGGTGGTGGTCTTGACACACTTGCCATGACGCCGCCACAAACTTACATAGTTTTCGCATTACCGGAGTGCATATATAGTAATTGCCGTGGCAATTACTATACATGTACGATGTCAGCGTGCCTATTATCTTGCTTGAGACGACTACGACAGCGCCTTTGTCATTGCCATGGATACGTAGCTCAAAACTCTGGCCTTGAAAGTGAGATTTTGTACTTAGTTTTGCCATTGTAATTTATATATTGTGCCGGAGCTCTACAGTAGCTGCACGTGTGTGGCACAATGCTAGCCTGCCATGTAGATGTATCGTAGTAATACGACAGAGCTACCGCCCTGAGGGCATACGTTCTTAAAATCGAAAATCGTACGACGGAGCATTTAGAAGGCCCCACACCCAAGCACTGCACCAATTGGGTTGATAGGACCGGGTCGGTAAACCATGGAGGTGCTTTGAAGTATTACTCCTGCATCATCAGCGCAATCGCCGTATTTGCTAGGACACCATTTTTATTGTCACAGCACGCACTGGCTGGCAATCACCGTTATATTACGAGCCACCAGCGTTCGGGAATCGACGTTCGCAATCGACTTATCTTCTAGGATAGGACACCATTTCACCTTCGCAGCAGAGCAATCGAGATCTTGTAAGGATTTTAGACCGCATCTCCACCGTAAACATGCTTTCCACATTACGGTTTTTCTTTGCTGGCTCGCATTTAAGTATAGCAATCATCGTTCCGAAGTCTTGATGAAGACGACTACGACAGTGCCTTTGTCGTTGCCATGGATACATGTAGTTCAAACTGTGACCTTCAGAGTGACGTGTTTGTGTTGCACTTTGTTTTGTAAGACATACATGTATGTGTTGTGGTGACGCACTGACTGTGCACTTGCGACTGCGTCCCATCATATGGCTACGCCAGGAATTTTTAGCAACCCTAGTCGATTTCTGGCTGTGAACGTTCCTAGATAGCTAGAAATCGGGAGCAAAATGCACAGCCACCGAAATGACTTGATCACTGTATGCACCAGCTATTGATGGAGCCTGGTCTCAGCTACCGCTTGGTTCGTGCGCACCGTCAGTGATTGGAGACGGCGTCACGAATCATAAGTTTTTTTGGCTGCCTGTCCATTACCGCTCTACGGTGTGTAGAGAGTGATCCGACGATTTACTCCGAGCATATCCCTGTCTTCTGGCCATAGCCAACTCACTCGGCAAAAGTCCAGCAACCCCACAAGACTCACAAAAAGAACGCAATGGTGGACTCGACAACTCCTTCAGACTTGGAAAATGCCGGACTTTTGCCAAGTCCGAAGCCTTCGGCATCTCCGGTGCCTCGTAAACTATTGGCAGTCATGCCAATGTTGGTGTTGTCTGCAGTCGCTATGATGATTGGGATGACTGTTATCATTGCAGCGGGAGGCGTGGACTTGCGAAGTGGCAACGCCATCGGCTCGGTCGACAGCACGACGTTCCTGGCCGCAGATATGTCGGCGAATACTTCGCACCCGGAGTCGTCGATCTACCAGCGCAGCGACCGGTTCGACACAACCGTCGGTCGGGATCGCGGTGTGGTGACGTGTATGCACGACGGCGTGCTGTCTTTGGGGTTGTCGTTGGTTCGTGAACTTCGATGTCTCGGGAATCACGAACTCATTCAGGTGTACCACTGCGGTCAAGATGAATTGTCGAATAGGTCCAAGGAGCTACTTCTAGGAACGGACGATCGGCTGGAACTGGTGGACGTTTGCACAGACTTAGTGGGCCGCGGTGTAATGAGTGACGAGATGGCGAGTTTGTTCCGGAGTTGGTGGATCAAACCGTTGGCGATGTACCACACGGATGTGCGTCACGTTATGCTGGTGGACGTGGATGATATTTTCGTGAAGGACCCCGCTGTGCTTCGTAGTAAAGAGGGATACGTCAGTACGGGCACGACATTCTTCTATGACCGAGTGGTGAAGGGCTGCCGGAAGTTTATGAGCGGCGATGATGGAGATAGGCATTACATGCAGAAGCTGTTCGAGACATTCGACTATGACCGATTTAATGTCACGGGAGGTAATGCGCCGTCTGCATACGCGTTGCAATCGTTTGCGTATAACAACAAGACGTGTCACGAGATGGACTCATCACTTGTGCTGGTGGATAAGAAACGAGTTGGCCAGTCTGCCATGGATGTGATGTTTTGGTTCATCACGGAAGAGCGCTTCCGTTATCAATTTTCGTTCGGCGATAAGGAGACGTTCTGGTTGAGTATGGAGATGGCTCACGTGCCGTATTTCTTTTCTCCGTGGGGAGTGAGTGTGGTGTCGTCATCGCCCAACAAGGATATGGAGGAGCACCCCGAAACACTTTGTGGCAGTATTCTGCAGTACATGCCAGTGAACGATGCGATACCCGAGATGCTGTACGTGAACGGCAAGGCGTTGGTGGACCCGTACCCTTCTGGTGTGGATGCTGTGGCCACAGCTCGTAAACAAAATCTCTACAACACATTCCCGTCACACATGATGCCTCGTCAAGTTCGAACGCCGACCAAATCGTCCGCACAGAGGTTCACTATCGAATGTATGGTTGGGCTAGGATCGACTCCGCTACCAGATTCTTTTGCTAGTGCTTTAATGCGTCGGCGACTCCATTTCCTGGGCATTACGACAGGTGTGCTAGGTTCTCTGCAGCATTGTGAGACCTACGCGCTCAATTATTAGGACGGCAATTCGCCAACTTGATAAGCAAATTATGTACAAATACCAAGATAAATGCTGAGTGTTTTACTTCGCGTTATGAGTTGAGGCTGTAGCAAAGTTCGTGATCTCAACGTCAGTTTCCGGCTAACCTTGCAGTGAACTGTTGAAAAACACTTGATTGGGTTGCTGCAACGCTTAGAGCTCCGTGTTTTGTTGGCCTGAAGTTCCAAACGCATCCATTGCCTCCTTGCGGGCATCGTCCAACAGGTTCTACAAGTACGCCCGTATCACATACAGTCAGCACAGAGAATCTTAATGAAAACAAAAACAAAAAGGTATCATACCTTGCGCTCAGGCTCGTTGACCTTTTTGACAGTGACTTTTCGTTTTCCTGAATCACCACCAGTCGAAGCAGCATCCTGGGCGCCCTGATTACCCTGTGCATTAGCGTCTTGCACGGTTGCAGGAGCCGGTTGGCTCTCTTTGCTGTCGTACACAGCTGCATCTTTTGCTAAGTCCAGGGCTTCCGAGAATCCTGCCTGGCACGCCTGCTGCCGTTCCTGAGGTGGAACTCCTTTTAATGAGGTGCAGGCATCGAGTCGCAGCGATTTCATCATGCCCTCGTCCGGTTTTGCTTGACAGAAGCCTTCACAGCCAGCGTACTTGCCACTGTTGAAACCTTGGCCGCAGTGGTTGAACAGGTCTGGGCGTGGAAGTCTCTCACGCCACTTCTGGCACGCCTCTTCACGGAAGTGCACGAGCTGCGACTGGCACTCAGATGAACACGTCGCAGTCGTGAAGTCGATCAAGGCAGTGGTGATCAGCATGAAAAGCGCAGTCCATGAGGTTTTCATCTTGCTTCGATTGGCTGTTACTAGTGACTCGATAGGCACCTGCGCTGATCCTTTGGGGCTTGGAGAGAGAATGCAGTACTGGACAATCCCAAGATCCACAAAACCATGCAACGGGTGCCGACCTTTCATCGAAAGGCTTTCAACGTCACGTGTATCTGATGTGCGCCACGCCAAGGTGTTGAAGCCGTTGAAAGTCTCACATTGCATGGATGACAACTATGATATCGTGGTGACGTGAGCTTTTGTGTCCTGTAATACCCATTGATCCAGGGTGCTGTAAATTTGATCCATCGATGGACGACGCAACGGATGCACATCGAAGCATTGCTCCATTAGTTGCCGGTGCGTAGTCGGCAGTGACGTCGGGATGGGAACGTGGTGGCCTTCTAGGATCAGTGCTGCAGCATCGCGGGATGACAGGTTTGGGAACGGAGCGTGGCCACTGAAGATCTCGTAGAGTAAGACGCCGAACATGTACGAGTCCGAGTATGTCGAGAATAAATGCGGCGGCGTAATCGACTCGGGTGCCATCCATTTAAGCGGCCCAAATCCATGACGAGCGTCATCAAACAGGAAACTTCCTGAAGGCCCGAAATCGCTTTTCTTGCTCAGCCGGCGTGAGAGCCCGAAATCACTTACTTTCACACGGAAGTGCTCATCCACCAAACAGTTCCGTGCTGCAATATCTCGGTGCAAGAAATGGCCTTGGTGAATATTTGTAAGTCCGTGTGCAGCATCTCGTGCCATGATGGTGCGGGAGAACAGGCTGGTGGAGGGGTTCGTATCGAACATCGCAACCACGTCGGCGCCTGCTTTCATGCCCAGTACATCCTCAAGGCTACCGTTGGGAAGGTATTCTGTAACTAGAGCAATATTCTCCGAGTCGTTTCCACCAGTAGTCGTGTTAGACCCTGAGCTGCTCACTCCCAATAATTCGACGACATGTGGGTGCTTTCCTAGCAAGTTCATTACTTCAGCTTCATGCCGAAACTCCGCGAGCGCGTCGGAGTTGTGGTACGCATCTTGATGCATTGTTTTCACTACAACTTCTTGGGACGTGCTTTTCCATCGCGCTAGAACAGCGTCACCAAATGCTCCGTGTCCAATCGGTCGGATAAGCTCCAACTCCTCCCCAGGAATATCTCGAAGGTTCGAATCAACGTGCTCCATGTGTGCATCCAGAAGCGTTAGATCAGACGATTTCGTAACACCGGTATCAGCTTGAATATCTGCTTGCAATCGAATGTAGAGCATTGAAACTTTCGTTCCAGCCACAATTTTGGCAACGCAAAGTTCGTCGGAATCTTCATCATCTTCCTGGCGCACCGATCGTGTGGGGATACGGAATAGATCAAAAGAAACGCCGTTGATATCTCCACGCCATCGAAATGATTTGCAATCTTCTCCTGTTACACCGAAGCGGACGCTAGGCTCAATTGACACTGTAACTAGCGTGCCACGCTCAATGTAGAACGGCTGCACGCGCTGTCCGCACTCAACGTCATTGTGCTCGAGTGCCGACTCGAGCATCGTATCACGCTGTCGCTTCAAGTAAACCCATATGTCAATGTGGAAGAAATCACACAGCGCAATTTGCGCTGGCCCGAACGCGCTGAAATGCACTGCATCACACGACTCGCTACTGCCGGGGCCAAAGGCTTCCTTCTTTTGTTCAAGAGGGGTGAGCTTGGGCGATGCTTCAAGCCGTCAACGTACATCTCACGCGTTTTGTCCGCACCCTCGCCGCTATCATTTTGTGCAAGTTGTAAAGAACGAACAACCTCTTTCTGGAGATCTCGGGCGCCATCGCCTTCAGGAAAACTTGATAGTGATGACCGTTGATCTTCAGCTCGGAGTACCATGAATGCGTCTTCGTCACCTTCACGTAGATCCTCATTGTCGAATTCAAAGTCATCGTATAATGCGGCCCTGGGACTCGTGTAGACACTTGGAAAGTCGTAATCGAAGTCATCATAAGTGTTCCAGGCTCTTGTAGTATCAACATCCACATGTGAGCTGAGATCACGATGAAGATTGTGTAGATGGCGACGCTGCTCTACGTGAGGGTCGTCACCGATTCCATCATATTGATCTTGCTGAAGCAACGAGTGTCCGGCAGGAACTGGAACAGGCAAAGGTCCTCGCCGGAGCAAGCCATTCGGGACATACAACCTTGCTCGCGTGTACACACGACGCACTGGTCTCTGCATGGTCCACCCAACAAGCGGTGAGTGCAACCACCAATTTAAGCCATTGGCAAATTATACATACCCGGCTGCGTTGGCGTGTACTCTCCGCCTCCTCTTCCTCGTCTGTTGGGTGTGCCTCGGGTACCTGGTGGGAACGTCGCAGCCAATCCAGCATACAAAATGCCGCTAACTTCCACAGTAGCGTTCTGTACAGCGCGTTCCGCGCGGGTACAATGGTACCCAGTGATCCGTCTAGCTTGTGCGTTGTGGAAATAAAATCAACCTGACGTAACCACTTTCGGCCCAGAAGATCTTGTACAGTAAGCTTCATCGCTACAGCAAAGCACGCGTCAATTAAAAAATTAGGTTTAACTCCCACCCTTGTTGCTGTACTTACTCAGACAGTCGAGAAGCAGGTCACGACACGCAGGAGATAGATGGCCCAAATGGTCTTCAATACTGCCTTTCAAATACCGCATGTCGACTTCACGATTGGGTGTGCATGGCATCACAGCAATCTGAAACATGAGCATGCCGATTGCCGCTCTTCGTACGAAAGCACAGCTTGCTCGGTTAGATACTTGCCGCCCATCTCGCAATCACTTGCTTCACGCTACTGCACTTACATGTCCGCAGCTCGATTCCTCTTCGTCGCAGGGACGAAAGTGCATCCACTCAGAATCAAATCCAGATGCAGCAAAAGCGTCACTTGTTCGTTCGCCATCTACACGCCAACTCATAGTGTCAGTTTTCACTCACTGTATCTCCTCCAATACTTCAACTCACCATCAAGTCGTAGTGTACCAACTCACCAGCCAGACTCAGCTCATGCCTGTGCAAGAAATGCATCACCGCAGCAACTTGAAACACAACCCGCCGCAACGTCTCCTCTGAAAATTTGTCCGGATCTGCAAACTTCTCTCTCATAGATATCCACGCCGTCTTGATTTCCTGTACCACCACCCAACTGTCGCCTGCATCCCAGATCTGGAGCAGTCTCTGGAACACTCCTGGCTGCCTTGACAACGTCGACATCACTCGTCCTACATGCTCCAATTGCCTGCAGAACTCCAACACACACTCTGTCAGAATGTAACCATCACTCTTCTCTTCATTCAAAGCCGCACCATTCCGTCACCGACGCCTTAGAGAAGCTCGTAAGCTGCACTTGTTGTTGCTGGAGTGAATCGAGCGCCACTACCGCATGTTGACGCTGCAGAGCTCGAGATTGCGCGGGTGGTTCATAAACATACTGGAAAATGTATCTGTCCACTAGGAAGCGCTCGAATGGCGCCGTAAAAGGCGTAATCTTGGTGGCAATACAGTGTTGAAGCCTGTGACGGGGTCCGGGGCTTGTTGTGGACGTCTCTCCTGCTGTAGGAGCGCGTTAGATGCGGGACAAGCAGCATTGTGGGCGGAAGAGTGCGCGTTCTTGCTCCACTGGTGGGATAGAAGACGCCGCAGGCCCGTACGGGGATGTAGAGACCCGTCAACGGAGGAAGACGTCGCCATCACCGACATGTCCATGAGGTCTTGATTATTTTGTGCACCGGAATGATGGTAGATAGTTGTGATTGGCTAAAAACGAACTGATCTGTTTTTTTACCAATGAAGTAATGGATAAATTCAAAGTACCATCTATCAAAATATGGTCGTGCCTAATTTGGTGACCATCAAAATATGGCGGTACCATGCATTTAGTCGATCGATCGTCTGATTTAACGCACGCCACGTCACGTCAGTGATGCGTCTTGGATTTTTCAGTGGACGAGAATCCACCCACAAACGTAGTGGCATGCTGGCATACTGAAATCCAGTGCAATCCCTGTGGGGATCTTGCTGCGGCTATGTGACACGAATGTAACGTTACCCATTTTCCGCCACATTTTTGTATATACACTTTCCCCCATTAGGTCCATTCTGAATTCCGCCGTCTCAAAGACAGACTTCTGCCAGCCATGAAGGCGCTGCGAGCCGCCGTGTCCGGCTCGCGCGTGCGCTTCATGCAGGACGGCTTCGACCTGGACCTGACGTACATCACGCCCAAGCTCATCGCCATGGGGTACCCCGCGTCCGGCGTCGAAAAGACCTACCGTAACGACATCAACGAGGTGCGAGCGTTCGGAATGAGTTAGAACGGCGAGTTTCGAACGGATTTTTAACACTTTTTTCGTTATTTAAGGTGGCCAACTTTTTGAATTCTCGACATCCGAACGCCTACCGAGTTTATAACCTCAGCGAGCGGTAGGAAACGCGTTTTTAAATGTTTTTTATTATGATGATGATTATTATGTTTTTTTATTTATTAACGCTTATTAATGCTGCAGGTGTTATGACTACAACAAGTTCGAAGGGCGTGTGAGCGAGTGCGGCTTCCCGGACCACCATCCGCCGCCTCTGCAGCTCCTTCTGGACATCATGAACGACATGATCGAGTGGGTGTCCAAGAGCCCCAAGCACGTGATTGTGGTGCACTGTTTGGCCGGCAAAGGCCGCACGGGCGTCGTGTGCTCCTGCTACTTGCTGCTGACTGGCTACTACGGCAGTGTCTTCAAGCTGCGCAAGGAGCGCGAACTGCGGGAGTTGGCCAACTCTTCGATTCGCGATTTTGGAACGCGCGAGGCCAAGGCGTGCGGTTCCCCAGTCAGGCGCTGTATATTTATTACTTCATCAAGGTGCTCCGTCGACTGGGACGCATGCCGACGCAGATCCGCGGCTGCGGCCTGCGAAGAAGATGCTGTTGCACAGTATCGTGCTGAATGGCGTGCCGGACTTTGAGGCGCAACCTCGTGGCGGCTGTACTCCATTTTTGCAGGTTTTGCCGGCGCCATCGCAGCATTTTCAACCGCATTTGCTGTATAATAGTTCATGGCAACGACCGAAGTTCGAGACGTACAAGGCAGATCCGCAAGGGTCGATTGTGTTTGAGGTGCGGAATTATTTTTATAGATGTAAACATTGTTTGATGTAAAAATGAGAAAAGTGGGCTGATAAATGCTGGATTGTGATGCAGGTGAATGCGGAGGTGCAAGGTGACGTTATGGTAAGATGCTTCCACGCGAACACGACCAATATACTGGGGAAGCAAATGGTCAAGATGTTCCACTTTACTTTCAACACCGATTTTTCCATAACAATGTGAGTCAATCTTCGATTTTCTGCCGGTTATTATCTACTTTGAAGCATGTGACTAATCGCTGTAATTTTCGTCGGTGCTAGAGCAATTTATACCGACTACCGAAGGGCGAGGTCGACGAAGCTACGGGAAACCAGCGGTATCCAGACAATTTCCAAATTCTTTGCAACATTGAAATGCTGGATACGGATGGCAACCCGTTTCCGTCAAAATCGTCGTCATCATCCTCAGTGTTGCAGTCATCAAGCGGCAGCAGTATCCGCGACGATGAAGCCGACCAGTCAGCACGACCGCAGTCGGCACCACAACAGCGGGAGCGCGGAATGACAGTCCCTTCCCATCCGCCTCAGTTTGTGCCGCAGCTACAACCGCAGGCATCTATACGACAGGAGAATCCAATCCCCACCCTGCAGGGCTGGCTGTACAAACAAGGTGGTTTCGTTAAAAATTGGAAGAAGCGATGGTTCGTGGCACGTGAAGGCAAGATGATGTATTATCACACTCCTTCAGACGCCACACCGTTGGGTGTGGTGAATTTACGCCGTGTAACGGTGGAGATTTGCGAAGCGCGCGAAGTAAATGCGCGCAACAAGAACCTGCATTTTTCAAGGTGGTTCCTCCAAGTGCCGACCAGCGCACATACTTTTTGGCGCTAACTCTCAGCAAGATCTGGTAGGCTGGATTCACGTGCTGGGGGCACAATCTGCCTACGGAATCGCTGGAGGAATTTTACTGCGAAGACCTCCTGCGACACGGAGTAACACATTCGCTGTTCGCGAGTCATACCAACGACCTCATTCGCACAATCGTGCTGCTGATACTCATCGATCTCGTCCCAGCAGTGACAACACTACCCGTAATGGTGTAAGGTCGTCGATGCCGTCGATGGTTTCGTCTGCTCCTCCATCTGGGTTGCCATTACACGATGTGCGCCCATCAGGACAATTTAATGCCACGGAGCTCTCCTTTCATTTACCTAGCGAGGACAATTCCAGCTCCCAATCTACTGGAGTGCCGTCACCATTGTTCGGAAGGCGCGAAAGCCTTCCAAGCGATTTTGCAGGTGCTGCTGAACGAGCGCTGGAGTTACGATCACTATCATTTACTGATGACGACCAAGAGGGTGATCGACTGTCGACCACCTCAGCGTCAGTTATGCCTCGGTGTGTACCTGCTCAGCCTGTGGCGGATTTAACGTCGACTCTTTCGGCGCGAGAGCAAGCGTCGCTTCTGCGAGAAGTAAATGGTTTTGAGGCTGGGATCTACATTTACTCGGCTGACGAACTACAGGAAGCTGCACGGCTGCAGAGATATATGCGCGAGACACGCAGAGCTGCTGCGGATGATCCGGATCCCGATCCTGATCCAGTGCTGTCTGCGTCCCATGGTCTCAAGTCATCTCCTCCTGGCTCACTGAGTCGTCAACTGCATCAGTATGTTGTTCAAAAGCGCATGGGCGACGCTGAGCAGCTGTTAACTGAGCTGGTGCTCACAAAGTTCCGGACTAATCGATGCGATGGATCACGACCCACTGGCCTTCACTCAACTTATCGCTGGTGGAGACATCACAGTAGCCAGCCATCGGCTAGATGAGCAAGAGGGTACAACGCCTGCAGTTCGGCAGGACTCAAGCGGCAATCGCCGGGCTGTTTTCTCTTAAGATTGTCCAAGCCACCGGATGTGTGCCACGCAAGGCGAATTGAAAAAGCTATCTTGTAATGAATGAAACGATTTCCTTGGGCAGATGATGAAGATGATGATAGAACACGGCGTACACTCCGAAATGTACTCAACAGTCTTGTAGAATCGATAGGCTAGCTTTCGCGTCGATGGTTTGATCGAGTGGTCCATGACGTTGTCTAGGGTTTCATGCAGGCGCAATGGTGCAAACCTACCTGTACACACAAAAACAATGATCAACGTCAGCAGATACGAGATTCCTGCTACTTCGAAGCAGAAATGACTCACTCATGTAAGGGAGTTCTCCGCGGGCTTTTGGATAATGAAAATGACGTCTGCTAGACTTGGAATGCTCAAGTAATCCTCTCTATCCGTGAAGCAAGGCGGCAATCCGCCGAACTAGTTTGCGAAAACTCGATCCATTATGGTGAATGGATGTTTTGTTCCCCTTTACCTGACAACCTGAGACTTGGTCGACAGCATAGCTGCTGGCATTTGCACGAACACAAGCCAATACTAAGCGGTGACCGATGGTGAAGTGGGGAGTTTGTGATTTACACTAATTGTAATTACGCAGCACCACTTCTCTTCCAAACCTGTTCATTGATGGTTGAGCTTGAGTTTTTCATTGCTGGTGCTTGGGGGTAAATACGCCTTGTTCGGCAAATTGTAGTATCAGACTCAGCACGCTCGAAATTGTTTGTTGTCAGCGTATCCGTAGCACAGCGCTACACAAATGCAAAAACACACTTCAGTGAGTTCATACTGGACAACTTGATTGCCCACCACCCAGACTGCACGTCTCACCATGACAGAGCGACTTGCATAATTTGCGAGCTGAACACCACTTCTCACCAAAGTTGTACGATATCCTATGCGGGCTATTGCACGTCGACGCTCGACTGTCGAAGGTACCGCACAGGTAGGTGTAATCCACAATTCTGAAATCATTTTTTCAACCACACAGAAATCATGATGCTTGAGCAAGATTCAAGCGATGAGCTGTTGCTCCGCTGAACCACCAGGCGTAACAAATTTAACAAACGAACGTTGCTCCGAACAAGTATAATCCAATGAATTCAGCAACGACATGCCATCTTAAACAGTGCAGCCCCCTTTCTTATGGAAATATGAGTTGGATTGTCGCCGCAACACAAAAATCGTAGCGAACACGGCCACCAAAACCAGGAAGATCAACCGTGTCTTGCCATTGCGGCTTGAACTCCATGATGATAGCCGCACGTAGAATATCAGTGGAAACAGGTAACACAGCATCAACAGAATGCTTGCTCCAACGAATGAAAACACCACTTGGAGCCCAGGAACGCGCAAGGCACACAAAATCTGGGCCACCACCAAAAACACCGTCACAACAGCTTGAGCTATCCTCGATGGGCCCTCGTCTTGTTCTTCCATCTCATTTTTATCGCGAGAGAAGAAAGTATCGTACATTTCCAGCACGAGTGATCGCAATGGGTGAAACAGCAGTGGGAATGAAAGCAGGATTGTCAGCAATACAGCTAGGCGGGGTACAGCCATGATCGGGTCATGAGATAGGTTTAACAGGATGTTACCCTGGGTGTTACTTCCGTAAATCTTCGCAGCGCATATTCCGAAGATCGCATACAGCAGCACGCACGCGCCTACAGCCACGCCCAAATACCGTCGCATGGATCGCCCTGCAGCTCGCAGTAGATGCACTGCTACAGGTGACTCGGTGCTGCCGAGTTCCTCGATATCCCTACCGTGTTGACCGCTCCGCAGTGCCGTTTCAGATGCAACAAGCTGAGCTAGCAGTGGGATCACGTTCAAGTGAAGCATGAAAGTGAAGTTGTAGATTCCCACTACCTCTGACACACGCCAAAACAATGACGATTTTTTCTCCTGAGCTGCTGGAAACGCATCACGATAAATATCACCAATTTCACCACCTCCAACAGCAGCGCGATACGCCACAGCCACCACAAGATAAACCGAAAACACCACTCCAAGATATGACGAAAACCGCAGCGCAGAGATCTTCGTCAGGCAGCCAAGTGGCAGCACCACCATCAGCACCACGACCCAAACTGCAACCACCACATCATGCTGCTGTTCTTCCGGAGTTCTCTGGTTAAAACCCGTCGTCACCGCGGACAGAATCATCGGCGCCATGTCTTTCACCACCCTCACACAACCCACACAAGCTCCAAAGACAGCGAACGCTGTCAGCGCTCCAGTTAATCTCGCCAACGGTTTGCCGCCAGCTCTCAACGCCAAATGCTGGTACGTCTCCCGACTCTCCTGCAATCCACTGACACTATCCAATGCCACAGTAACATGGACATCAACCAAAGTGTCGGCCGTAAAGGCCATTGCCAACCCCACACAAATCAACACCAACATCGCCTGGACAGGCGACAGCAGCACGAAAGTGTAAGGAACCGCCAAAGTGCCGGCTCCAATTGCGGACATCAAAAGAGTGAACGCCACGGCGCAATTCCTACCCAGCCACTGACAAGGTGACGCTGCTGCTGTTGTAGCAACTTGAGGGTCGTCGACTACGGGGTTGGGATGTTTGACAATTGTTGGAACTACCGCTTCTTCGGATAAAACCAGTGGGAAACCAGTTTCGAACGATGGACGACGGTGTCGACGACTGGAAAGAGGCGACGGAGACGACAGAAGCAGCGGAGACGCCTCGCTCGAGATCCCCATTGCGATAAAACGAGGTAGAACGAGGTAGAACGAGGTAGAACGACTTTTTCGAAGCGAATTGACAAGTGAGCTCTACGCGGCGTCGGACCATGACGCTCTACGACCACACGACCAGCTTTTCAGCGAATCAGAATGGGTCAAGCGACTGGCTATTGCCATTTGTAGACGAACATGCTGACGTTCGAACTCTATGATCTACCCACTTTGTTATTGTGTGTTGGTCTTCATGCACTTAATTGTCTATCCATGTGCACTGATGCTTCGTTCCGGTGGTTGGATTCTGCTCCGGGGACTCTCGGCTGTGATGGTAGCGACGGTATGATTGGCATTTGAAGTCGCGATCCACATCTGTCCGCAATCCTCACGGACACGAGCGCTTGAAACGTATACAGCTTGTTTCTTGAGTATCTTCACTGATTTCTGCGACCTGGTCTTGATATTGTACCACCGATCAATCATCCAAGCGTGTCCAGTACAGCTTGAGCGCGGCGGTTGAAGTCGACGTCGTAGTCAACGAGCAGCGGCTGCAGCAGGGTCGCAGCTGTCACAGCCGTCAGCCTCTCGTTGGGACGATCCGTGAGCAACAGGCCACGGAAGATTTCATAAATTAAAGGCGGGAACTCGATCTTTCGGAAGCAGATTAAGCAACCTTCCTGGCCGAGGCATCGCCCGTAACCTGGCTGATGTGCGTGAGCGAGCAGATTCGTTGCCCAGTTCGTGTCACACACAAGCGCCAAGTGGCCCTTTGGGTATCCAAAGCACAGCAATTGATACAGCTGCAGCATCACACAAACAAACACAAAGAACACAGTTAGAATGCATCCCATTTACATTGTCATAAAGAGAAGCAACCATCACGTACCAGCACACCAGCGGACCACATATCAGCAGGAGCTCCCAAAAACCAGGACGAGGCGCCTCGTGCTGGTTGTGCATACGGACCTCGTCCGCAACGTACAGCGGCTTGAACTTGACCAGTCTGTCCTCGGCCCCGGCCCGTCCGTTGTTCGTCATGATCTCCGAGCTTCCAAAGTCGATAATCCTCGGGTTATAGTCCGCATCAATGACAATATTGCACGGGTCGACGTCTAAATGACACACATTCTGAGCGTGCATGAACGCGAGTCCTTTCAGCACTCCTTCAAAAATGTGCAGCGCCTCCAGCATCCAGGCCCTGGCCACAAAAGTATTCACAGCTTGCTCCAGCTCCGGCAGCGACGTCATGTTGGCCACAAGTCTCTCCACGGCGAAGCGCTTGTAGTCCGTCAGTCTGCGCTTGGCGTACATGATGAGACTGCCGTTGGCCGCCCAGTCCATGGCGATATATTCGTTGTGCTCGTCCGCCAGACACTCCCACTGGCTGAAGTGCGGCGAGTTGTACAGTCCGGCGAAGCCTGCGGGCTGGAGCTGCGCCATGACGCGCACCTCGTTCAGCACGTCGTCGTGCTGGAGCTTCAGCTGCGCCTTGTCCATGACCTTCAGGGCCACGTCGTACGTCGGCGAGACGCCCAGGCGGCCCCTCGTGAAGTACTTGGCGAGGCGCACGACGCCGCAGCGGCACACGCCGAGCAGCGCCGCCTCGTCCTGCGTGGCGGCGTCGGAACTGAGCGGCGTCTGGTGCGCAGGGTGCGCGAAGCACATGACGCCGCCCCGCTCGTCGTCCCACGGCAGGAACAGCACGGGCAGCTGCAGCTCGAACGGGGGTAGCGAGGGGGCACCCCTCGGTGGCGGAACGCGGCGTACTGGGCCTCTCCACGCTGTCGGTTGTACGCGAACTCGACCAACTGAAGCGTCTCCAGCTCCATCCTCTGGCCTCGACCGAGCCAATTGCAAAGTGACAGGGGATTTTTTTCGAGTGATTGGTGTGAGACTGGTGTGGTTCAGGCAAGAGTGTGTGTGCAACTGCAACTTCGAGTGGGTTGACACTGGGATGACGTTTGGATGAGCAACGAGATTACGTCTTGACGTGTAAAGAGGTCACTGGGATGTGGATCTTTGAACCGTTGCGGCTCTGGAATGTTCGGTTGGTCATGGACTGTTTTGAGCTGGCGGAACAGCACTTCAGCGTGTATATGGAGCATTTCTGGATGGATCAGCATCCTAATCCATCGGCTTGGGAAGCGCAAACGTAGGAGCTACTCCACATTGCGTGATGAGATTAACGACAGTCGTTCCCACTAATAACTCCAACTAACGATCGGAGCATGCTTTCGCTGCTGTACATCTCCGGTCTACGATTTTCAACGCCAAAACATCTTCAACCTCAGACTCAGGACTTACGCAAAACACTCGACGCAGAGAGGAGTTGGCCAAGTAAAACCACTTGCCAGGTACTTACTAGTCTTGCTTGTTAACTAGTCTTGCTTGTCACGTCGCTGACACTTTTGTTTTTAAAGACTAGTGTTTAGACTGAGCTTAGGCTTCGACTTCAGCTGACCTTTGTACCCCAGTCTGTAGGAACTTTCGTAAGTGGGGGTAATCCTCGATGAAACAGTGGTCCGACATCTTAGTGATGATAGCAGTCGCGTTGATACCTCTGGCTTGCAAAAGCTCCAAGTGCAGTCGCCAAAACTTTTCCACACAAGATAAACGTTGCTCCTTAAACGCTCCAGTTTAATCTCCACCACATGCGCCAAATACTCGAATAGTTAGTGCATACCGTCGATGCTGTACAATACCATTTGGGAGTCGATAGAAGAGCCTTGACTCCAGTGCCTAAACCAAACATCTCGTCGATGATATTCAACGACACTTATTCTTAATTGTCCTCCGCGGGGGCCAGACATGCTGCTGTTGTTGTTGTGATGAAGTTCCCTTGGAGACACCCGATCCCAACAGGAAATCTACCTTAGTCTTGGGCGTTTCAATGCCACAGGCGAGTATTGCTGGTGCTCTCACCAAAATTCATGTGACGTGGCTCTCGGTGCACCGCTCTTTTGGCCGAATTGTGCTCGATAGGACTTGAGGAAACCTGACCAAAATAATCCACACGTAACACCAGCAATTCGCCTTCTTACTTCAATACTACATGGTCCACTCAGTTATCCATCGGTACACGCTATCGACCGGCGTACCATTCCTTCATCACTTACACACTAGTGAAGATGGCTAGATCCTTTACGATCGGTATCACAACAATGACGAACTTTGGGCGGTAGTATACCACGCAGTAAACAATAGCACCCTCGATGCAGTCTGAATCACAATTACAAAGGCGTCAGGTCACAAAAGTAGCAGAAAGCGTCGATCGCTACACGTGGTATTGATAAAACACTTCATGCTGTCCAAGGAAGTCTTGCCAGTCGCAGTTCCCGCTCTGAGGCAGGCCACCTATCTGAGCCAGGACATTGGTCCATCGCCTCCCGCTGCCGGAACGCCATGCAAGGGCAGCGGTGGATAGTGAGCCGGTGTTGAAATCGAGTCGTAGGTAGAACCGCCGATTCAATCAATGTTTACCTTGGTGTGTCGGCGGTCCAGTGCAGCTGTCCTGGAGAAGCACTCGTCAGACGCCGACAGACTGTAGGAAGCCGCCGTTCAAACGAAGGCGGTCACGATAGTCCACGCATACAAGACGACTATAAAGCTGCATATACAGTCTCGTTTCATTGTCTACTACAAACGAGCTTGTGCCGGGGTACTGATATGCAGCGCAAGCCAGCCCGCCCAAGTGATGATGAACAGTTCATTACGAACCCGGTTCACGACAGTCTGTCGGACAGGTGAGCGAAGTGAAGAAGGCGCACGGGAACAGGATTAGTAAAATGAGCCGGTGTTGGAGTGAGCGAATCGCGTCGAGTCCTAGAGTCCACGTGGGGTAACGTGGCGGATACCGTGCCGAGGTACAAGAAGAGCTGGTCCCAGAACGCTCCGGCTCAAGCGCACAACAGACAGCTACCGTTGCACGACTATGACGAGCGTCGCTCGTGCAGAACATTGATCGACGCTCCGCATAGTATCTTCTTGAGCATCGTGGTGCTCTTGACGTTTATCATTCGCGAACGGATGACTACGTCGGCAGTTTTTGGTGGTTGATTGGGCCTGCGTTCGTGTAAATAAGGGAACTCCTTCCCGGCTTCACGTCTAGCACCGCACATAGCGGCGACTGGCGCAGACTGAGCCGGGTCAATTCGAGCCGGAGCTGGCTGTTCTCAACAAATCGATCTTGCTCGAGATCCGCATTCTGACTGCTCTCATAGTCAAGCGAGGAAGTTGGCAAACGTTTAAAGTTTATGGTGGATCCCTTGATGGGACGCTGGCTGATTGATGGCTCCGGGCCTGTCGCCTTCACCGCATACTGATCAGAGTGATTCTTTTTGTGCATTAATTCATTAATCGGTCAAGCGTGGCCTTTGTTCGACCGCTTGCAGCACCTGCAACCGAGAGCTCATTCCGCATTTCGCCTCGAACAGCGCAAGCCGACCTCAAGCTACGTCACTTCACACGACCCCGCGGCTTCACCATGGCTCCAACCCCTAGTGGCAAGTATGTCCATGACCTCGAGCGTCTGTCGGTCGTTAGTATCACCAAGAACCCCGACCAAGGCAGCTATGCCACCATGAAGACGCCCGACAACAACATCGAAGAACTCGAAGGTGGTGCGCTGCGTCCGGGTGGGATGCCCGTCCTCACGGACCGGGGCACTATCGGTCTGCTGTTCCAATACGCCGCCGTCGGTATCGTCTACGGCATGCTCCCCGAAACCGTCTATCCTTTCCTGCAACAGTACCTCAACTGTAGTGGTGCGCAGGTGGCTGCCGCCAAGGAGCTGGTCATCCTGCCCTGGAGTTTTAAGGTCTTCTACGGCATCATCTCCGATTGCTTCCCGCTTTTCGGCTACCGTCGTCGTCCGTACATGATGATCGGTTGGACAATTACCGTCCTGATGTTGCTGCTCATGGCCATCATGCCAATTGGCCAGCCATACTACACTGTAGCGTCGGACCGCAAGATTGACACGTCCCTATACACTCCAGAGATCGAAGCTCGCATCAACTACGACGCACCCAGTGAGGGTGCCAAGTACGTCATCATCATGTTCATGTGCGCTTTCGGCTACGTCTTGTCCGATGTGTGCGCTGACAGTATCGTGTGCGAGCTGGCCCAGCAGGAACCAGAAGCGAAGCGTGGCAAGACGCAGTCTGCGATCTACACTGTTCGCACAACCTTGGTGATCTTCGGTGAGCTGTTGACGGGTTTCTGCTTCAACGGCGAAGACTACGGTGGTGACTTCGACTTTTCGCTGAGCTTCCCGGAGCTCATGATCATCATGACTATTCTCGTTTTGCCCGTTCTCCCGATCACGTGGTTCTTCATCAAGGAGGAGAAGAAGCCTCGTGCTAACTTCCACAACTACATCAGCGAGTTCTGGGACCTGCTGTGCAAGCGCGTCGTGTACCAAGTCATTGCGCACCACTTCTTCGCCGGTATCTTCGCGAGCATTTCGTACACGGCCAGCTCTCCGGTGCAGTCGTACATGGTGGGAGTGACTCCAATCAACAACACGCTGAACGACGTGCTGGGTCACCTGTGCTTCATGACGGGTATCATGGTGACGTCCAAGTACGGTCTACAATGGAACTGGCGTTGGATGATTGTCGCTACGGGCATTGTTGTCATTATCGTGGACTGCTCCGTCGCTCTGATTACGATCTGGGACATCTTCCGCAACCAGTGGTTCTGGCTGGGCCCTCCGATTGCGGTGCAGATCCCGAGCGGTGTTGCTTGGATCATCGCGCTGTTCGTGACGGTTGAGATTGCAGGTGTCGGCAACGAAGGTGCCGTGTACGGTCTCATGACCACCGTCGGTAACTTGGCGACACCGTTCGCCACGACACTGACGCTGCTGATTGACGGTCCGTTCGACATCACAAACGCCCGAGTGCAGAGTGACGACTACTCTGTTCGGATGGACATCACGTACACGGTGATCATTTCTTACGCAATGACGATCGTGTCGTGGGGTTTCTTGGTGCTGCTGCCGAGACAAAAGAAGGAGACGCAGGAGTTGGCGCGCACGGGCGGCTCAAGCAAGATTATGGGCGGCATCACGGTGGCGTATCTGTCGTTTGCGCTGTGCTGGTCTCTGATGGCCAACACATTGGCCATTTTCGACAGCACGTCGTGTCTGCTGATCGCCGGCGGAAAAGGATGTTAAGTGGCAGACCTCGATGCAATGTAGTGTAATAGGACCTAGATTTGCAGCGGTCCGCTTAATCTAAGCAACGTACATACTTTGATTGTGAAATTGTCTAGCTATCTCATGAATATCGAGCGCAACCTGAACCCGACAGTATTCTTTAATGCACTGACAGCCACATCGCGCGAATACTGCGAAGAGCGCCGCTAATTCTCAATCACGGCATCGCAAGCCCAGGTTGATTAACTGCTTGAGTTTTGTTTACCTACAACTGCCATCCACTTGCAACATTGTGTAGCTCTTTGTTTGCAAGACTACAACTGCTTTCGATACTTGGGAGAGGTGGCGTAAGGCGGATTTGTGGGAACCCGCTTGGTATCTTTGACGTTCGTGTTGCTGGCGTTGCCACTTGAGGCGTGATTTAGGCGCCGCATTCCCTTAAGGGTGCGTACTTTAAGCTCATCGCGTGTAAGAGGATGCATCGCATCTTCATTGTCACCGCTGTCTTCATCCTCGGACGAGTAGTCGTCGAGGTTGGGCGGATTGATCTGCAAAGGTTCTTGTCCCATTGGTGTTATCGGGCCTACTCCAAGAATTGAGTGGAGCGCTGAGGCAGCACCGCTCGTGCCGCCGGCAGCTCCGACTGCAGCGGAGTTACCAGCTATTGCATTGGCCGCAAACTGAGACTCGCGATCGTAAGCGTCAGTAGTGGTTTTGTTCTTCTGCATGTCTGCCTCCTGCTTCGCTACAGCAGCAGCATACTGGTGCAGGATCTCGTTTGTCTTTTGCTCAATGACTCCTAAGTACGCCATCATGTTGGCTTCAGTGACCACCGAGTCGCCTAGCATTTCCACCATCGCTTGTGCATTACAGCCTGTCTTGGTGAACAGGTTCTGGATTGCACGCTTGACAGCGTTTACCGTCTTTTGAGCCTCCGCGCAGCGCGTCTCGTACTTGTCTGCCGCCTGCTCCGTGAGTGCAAGTCGAGCTTCGAGCTCACGTAGCAGTTGCTTGTGCTGACCAGCACCGTTGTCTCCTGTTTCTCCGTTCTTTCCATCGCCCCCTCCTGTATATCTGCGTTCTTCCTCACGTAGTGATGCAATCCACTCCTCCAGCTTTTCAATTTCATTGCTCTGCTCGTTGACATAATTGAAGAGAGAAAAGTTTTGGTCTTCTTTCTTGATGAAAGATGTCACCAGTTGCTCAAGGTCATCGATGCGTGTTGCAGCCTTGATTTTCATGAAAGCCTCTTCGAAGTTCTGCACACGCTCGATGGAAACCTGGACATGTACCTTCTCCTTGGCCATGCCCCAGGTACCTTTCTGCACCTTCCGCTTCATGTCTGCTTCCTCTTCCATCGACATGTTCCCGGCATACCCGCCTCCAGATTCACCTCGAGTAGCTCCAGCCGACGATACATTGCGCCGATATCCTGTGTTTTCACTATTAGCACTGAAGCCCTTGCTGTCTTCCAACTTCTCCATCAACTCAGTCAGCGCTCGACGGTGAGCTTCCAGCTCTGAGCGATTCTCGTCCTGAAGGCTTCGCAGTTCAAGCTGCGCTGCGTCGCGCTGTTCGTAAGCTTGGTTGCTGAGTTCAATGGTCTGCGCCATCTGCCGCTTCTTGTCTCCGTGTTCACGCTCCAGTTTGCGGTAGATGGCGTCAAACACGACACGTTCACGCCGCAAATTATCGATCTCTTCACGTAGCAGTTTGTTCTGCGCGAGAGCTTCGTTGAACTTGACGAGCGATTTGTCCAGTCGGTTCTCGAGGATTCGGATCTGCTTGCTCACCATCTGCTGGTTCTCTCTCGCTGCGTTGACGCCGCCCATGTGCTTCTTCTGGTGCAAAACTTTGTGTCTCATGACCTGAATCTGCTGTGTCAGAGTGTCGAGTTTCTTGGCTTCGGCCACATTCTTCCGATTGTAATTTTCAATCTGCTCCTGCAGGCGATTAATTTGCTCTTGCTGTTGAGCCACAACGCTTTCGTTAACGTGTCGCTCTGCCAACGTGAGCTCCGCCTTCATCTCTTCGTTGTCTTTGCGTAGCTTCTCGATCACTGTTTGCTGTCTTCGCATGACCTGGTGGCTCTCATCTGCGTACACTCGACGGTTCAGTTCCATATTGCGGTACTCCCGCTGCAGCTGCGTCAAGTCGCTGTGCCCCGCCCCATTATTCCCCGTCGAATGCATCGTCAATGGCTATCGTAGAATATCTTCTCACACATGCTGAGGGGTATTGTCAATGCTACAGCAATAGCTTCTCGTAACGGACAACTTCAACATGCGTCTAAAACCGTAGAAATTTATCACAAATTACAATTCTAGATGGTACCAAAACAAAGGTACAAATATATCGTGAGGTCATAAGGAGCTCCGACGTGAAGGAGATACAGTCAAGATGCTTCGCTCTCAAGTGGTTAAGGCCGCCAAGTCCCGGGGATTCGTGCGTCGATTCGCTTCGGAGGCCAAGGAGGAAGCTGTCAAGGCTCCTGCACCCTCTCCGGTCGTGGTGAAGAAGGGCGGCAGCTCCTTCGTGCAGCGCATTGTGTCATTCGCTGTGGGAGTTTCGGTGGGCGCCGGCTACGGTCTTTACGTGCTGTCGGAGGACGTGGAGCAGTCGACGAAGGAGATTCAGGTCTCAGTGGGCAGTCTCAAGGACGAAATGGTCGCGCAGAACGCGGTGCTCCGTAAGCGGATCGAAGCTCTCGAGAAGAGTCAGTAGACTGTCAAGGAGGACGAGAAGCAGGGAGGAAATAATGAGAGGCCCTGACGACAATTGGGGAGGTTAATGCTTCTATCTCTTGTGCGTATTGCACTTAAATTGCAGTCATTATTTGTTTTCCAGGTGGCAGGGACGGAGATCTCTTTTTGTACAACAGATTTGACTCAGAAGACTACGTGGAAGACGAGTCCAGGTTTCGAACGGATGGTGTTTCCGCTGCTTTGGTGTGCTGGACGAGCTTCTGCAAGTCCGTCGTCACCAGATCGTACACTTTGTCGGTGACCTGCATGGAGGTGAGCGCGCTGCGCAGAGACTCGATGTCTTTGCGGAAGCTGCTGTTTTGCTCTTGGTTCTCCTCCAGCTGCTTGGACAGCGTCAACACGCGCTGCTTGTACGTGTGCAACTCACGTTGAAGTGCACAGAAGATCGCAACGTAGCGCTCCCGCAATGCTGCAATGTCCACGCCCCCGTTTTCAGCCCATCGCTTTTCCCTGTCATGAAATCCTCAATAGCTCTGTCGACGCAGCTTGCATCCACTTCGTCTGGTACAACGTTTCCATCGACATTGCGTGCACTTCGATCGTTACTTTCGTCCGAGTCGCTGTCACCAGTATCGCTACCGCCAAAGCTGTCTCCGTGAGTGTTGCTTCCTCCTGCTGAACGACGCCTCCGACGCTGGTTTCTCCGTTGCTGCCTCGCTTTCTCCTCATCTTCGTACCTGTCTTGTCGAGAGCGCTTTCCTGCAGCCTTTTCGTCGTTCAAGCTGTCAATGACCTCGACGATGAGTAAGTCCGGAATGTCCGCGAGAGAGATACGTTTTGGAGCGCGCGGCAAAATCTGGTACTGAATACCCATCTTGTGTGCGTTACCGATCAGCGCCTCGGCGTCCAGCAGAAGAGAATCAGGAAGGTCCTCGTCTTGCTGCCACCCCTCACTTCCTGCAAACCCACCACCCACACTGCTCGACAGGCTCAACCGCCTGGCGCCTCCGTCGATTGAATCATCTATCTCTTCGAGTACGGTGCTTGGCCCAGTAGACTCGGGTGAATCCTGGCTAAACGAGCTACTTGCCGCTCGATTCCACGGTAGGTCGTACACCGGAGCAGGAGGAGGGGAGTAACAGTTTCTTGCGCCTGCTGGTCGAAAGTCAGAGACGGCGTGTACAACCTCAGCATGCAACTCAATCCCACCAACCCGCCAAAGTTAGCACTGGCACCTACTGGGGGCAATTTCTTGGTCTCTTCTTCTTGTGCGATCTTGCGCAGCGCGAGCATCGGTGACTGTCCGCGAGCGACAGCATCTTGCGTGGTCTCGTACGAGACGGCTTCCTTGCAGAAGGCACGTAGCGTCAGCACGATGATATCTCTCACCGTATTTGATTCAGCACGAAGTCGCACGTAACAGCCCTGCGCCAAGTGCAAAAAGAATTCGTTGGGTTTGCCTTGAACCATCTCCAGCTGTCAGTGAAGTTAACGTCGACAGCAGTTGGAACAGTTGGTAGATGGATCATCAGGTGGTTGACGAACATGAACAACATCACAACAAACGCAATCGTCCAGAAGACAACGATGAGTTTCCCTCATCCACGTCAATACGCGCTGCACACGCGCCTCGTACCTTGATATCTGGCGTATAAAGACTCTCAAACGGAGGAATCAACGACGATTCACACGTGAGTCGCACTCGTCGATCATCAATCAGCAGCGTCCAGCTCTCCTGTCATCACCATCACCACCAAAATTAACCCCCTTCTCTCCAACCAGAAGCAGTCGTGGTACATACACGCAGCTCTTCGTCGTTCAGGTACTCGCTTCCATCCTTCACCGAAATACTCTGCAATCCCTACACTCACAAAAACAAAAACTCAGTCACAAGAGCAACCACAAAAGTAATAATAATAATAAAAAAACCTCGCTCTTTCTCACCATAAACAGCACCGACTTGCGTTCCAGATACATCTCGACTTTACTGCGGACTTCTGGGTCTGCTTTGATCGGTCCGTACTCCAGCATCTTGGTCTTCAGCACGTCCTCATCTTCAATCATCACCTTGGCCAATATCCTGGCTCCGATGTCGTCTGCAGTTGGTGTGTACCACTCGTCACAAGCCCCTGGGATCACTTGGAAGTCGTCTTGCTCCCCACAGCTCGAAACCACTGCACCGCGACCGGATAGCAGCAGCAGTCCGAGCGTAAAGGCCGTCCCAGATACGTCAGCACGTGCATATGCGTGTGGTGCACACCACCTTGCAGTACACAGTTCTCTAGTACACGCGCGACGCTGCAGGCGCCGATGCAGTCGCAGCGGTCCGAGTCGTGGGTGTATGAAGGGTTCTCTGCGCCGTTAAGACTCGCGGCGGACACGGACGAGAGCGTGGAGCTGGGCGTAGCAGCGGAGGCGGCTCCCGAAGGCTGTGGAGAGCGCTCGTCCCGTGGGGACGGCGTGATGCCGCGCTTGAGCGAGTCCACCCAGCGGCTCCGCATGCTACAAGTTATAATATGACGGCGGGTCGTATCCCCGTTATGTCGAAGAAGGACTTGCTTCGAGACGGTTTTCAACTGACGCTGCGACTGCTCGAAAATCAGAAAGGACGATGGTGATTCGCTGAAAATAAAGTCGTACCAGCGTTTGGAGATTTACGACATAAGTACCAACTGCTTGAATTGTAGGTGACGTCTTTAGTACTGCAGAGCCAGAATGACGCCGAGAACTTCAGAAAACGATGATATCCGATAGGAACATGGAGAACAGCGCCTTTTAACCGGGAGATGATGGACTGGAAATGATGAAGACGGCGGTAATTTCTCACCCTCATGCGTTGATGCCTCTGACGCAGGTTCATCCTTCCGAGTCTGACGGATGAACTTGCATGCTCGGACAAGGAAGACGTTTCTTTCGGGAATGACTTTTGACGCTTTGGCATTTCGGTGATTGATTGGGTGTTGCGATGCACGTCTCCGCACAAGTACCACATGCCGGCGCTGAAGCTGCTCATCTCGCCAATTGAGCCTGTGGCTGTTCTCAAATCCTCGACGCAAAAGATTGGTTTTGCACACGCGCACAGTCTGTGCCAGGATGTTCTTGCTCATTCATCGCAAAGACTTGTGCTGCTGATCGATGGATGAGAAGAACTCGGTTTCCCACCACTGAGCGCTGAGCTCACAAGTGCATTCCGCATTTTGCCTCGGGCCCGGCAAGCAACACGTTCCAGTTCCAATCATAATCGTCGCTCCACACGGCACAGTCGTGCGTATTCGCCATGGCCCCAACACCCGCTGCCAAGAATGTCGTAGACCTCGAAAGCCTGTCGGTCGTCAGTATCACCAAGGACCCCGACCATAGCGGCTACGTCGGCGTCAAGACTCCCGATGGCAACGCAGAGACTACCTTCGAAGGCGGTGCGCTGCGTCCGGGTGGGATGCCCGTCTTGACCAGCAAAGACACCATCGGCCTGCTGTTCCAATACGCCGCGGTCGGCATCGTCTACGGCATGCTCCCCGAAACGATCTACCCCTTCCTCCAAGAGTACCTCAACTGTAGTGGTGCGCAAGTGGCTGCTGCGAAGGAACTCGTGGTGATCCCCTGGAGTTTCAAGTGTTTCTACGGCATCTTGTCCGATTGTTTCCCGCTTTTCGGCTACCGTCGTCGTCCGTACATGTTGATCGGCTGGACCATTTGCATCATTATGCTCTTGGTCATGGCCATCATGCCGATCGGCAAACCGTACTACACCGTAGCGTCGGACCGCGACATCGACACGTCCGAGTACACCCCAGAAATCGAGGCTCGCATCAACTACGACGCTCCCAGTGAGGGTGCCAAGTACGTCATCATCATGTTCATGTGCGCTTTCGGCTACGTCTTGTCCGACGTATGCGCCGACAGTATCGTGTGCGAGCTGGCCCAGCAGGAACCAGAAGCGAAGCGTGGCAAGACGCAGTCGGCAATCTATACGGTGCGCACGGTGCTGGTGATCTTCGGTGAGCTGTTGACGGGTTTCTGCTTCAACGGCGAAGACTACGGTGGTGATTTCGACTTCTCGCTGAGCTTTCCGGAGCTCATGATCATCATGACTGTGCTGACGGTGCCGATTCTCCCAATCACGTGGTTCTTCATCAAGGAGGAGAAGAAGCCTCGCGCTAACTTCCGCAATTATATCAACGTGTTCTGGGATTTATTGTGTAAACGCGTTGTGTTCCAAGTAGTCGCGTACAATTTCTTTGCTGGAATCTTGTCTGGAATCTCGTACACGGCCAGCTCTCCGGTGCAGTCGTACATGGTGGACGTAACCCCGATTAACAGTACATTGAATGATGTCCTGGGCCACGTCTGTTTCATGATTGGCATCATGGTGACGTCGAAGTACGGTTTGCACTGGAACTGGCGCTGGATGATTGTCGCTACAGGCATCGTTGTCATTATCGTGGACTGCTCCGTCGCTCTGATCACGGTCTGGGACGTCTTCCGTAGCCAGTGGTTCTGGCTGGGTCCCCCAATTGCCGTTAATATTCCGAGCGGTGTTGCTTGGATAATCTCGCTATTTGTGACAGTGGAGCTTGCGGGCGTCGGCAACGAAGGCGCCGTGTACGGTCTCATGACCACCGTCGGTAACCTGGCAACACCCTTTGCAACGACGCTCACTCTTCTCATTGATGGGCCCTTCAACATCACGAACGTACGTGTGCAGAGCGACGACTACTCTGTTCGAATGGACATTACCTACACGATCATCATTTCGTACGCTACAACAGTTTTGTCATGGTGTCTTTTGTTCCTCCTACCGAAGCAAAGAAGGACACTCAGGAACTCGCGCGTACTGGCGGATCGAACAGGATTCTGGGAGGTATCACTGTGTTTTACCTGGTCTTTGCACTGTGTTGGTCCATCATGGCCAATACCTTGGCCATTTTCGACAGCACCTCGTGTCTTCTGATCGCTGGTGGGACTGGGTGTTAGGCGGCCACTTTAAATGTGACGCATGCTCGAAAATCAGAGAGGACGATGGTGATTCGCTGAAAATAAAATCGTACCAACGTTTGGGGATTTATCGATTAAGTACCAACCGTACTGTACGTAACAATTTAATAGCTAACGTCACTGCAGTCAGGATGACTACGAGAACGATGGTATCCGATACGACCATGGAGAATAGCCTTTTAACGGGGAGAAAAACAAAGGGAGACGACGATAATCTCTTACCACACGCGTTGGTGCCTCTGATTCAGAGTCTGACGGAAGCATCTGATGGATGAACTTACATGCTCGGACAAGGGAAATCGTTTCTTTCGGGAATGACTTTTGACGCTGCGGGATTTCGGTGATTGATTGGGCGTTGTGATGCACGCCGCACAAGTACCGCATGCCGGCGCTGAAGCTGCTCATCTCTCCAATTATGCCCGTGGCTGTATTAAAATCGTCGACGCAAAAGATTGGTTTTGCACAGGTGCACAGCCTTTGCAAAAAAATGTTCTTACTCATTCATCGCAAAGACTTGTGCTGCTGATCGGTGGATGAAAAGACCTCGGCTTCCCGCCGCTAAGTGCTGAGCCACACACCGTTTGCATTTTGCCTGGGATCCGGCAAGCAACACATTCCAGTTCCAATCTTAATCGCTGCTGTACGTCTGCAAAATAATTATTGTACTTGATCGCAAAACAAAGTTGCGAATTTGCTATGGAAGGTACTGACCTCGGTGTTTGCACACTTCCACTGGTGAATCTGTTGGTTGCGCAAGTCTGATCAATAGTGACCCTTGTCAAGATTTCTTGATCGGTTCGATTCGACCGACGACAGCTGAGGACGAAATGTATCCGTGTGCAATTCGACGCAAGCGATTAGAGACTGATATTCGACGCCGATTACTTCCGATGCTTGATTGGGCGTGTCAGGATGATGCATGTTATCATGGCTGTGCTCAACAGATCGATGAACTGATTGTGCATTCACTTGTACAGCACACGTCGGTCACACATGGTCGTAGTTGTGCACAGTGCTTATCGCTGTTGAGTCGATACTAACTTGACACATACAACAAATCCCATTCCGCATTTTGCCTCGGGCCCGGCAAGCAACACGTTCCAGTTCCAATCATAATCATCGCTCCACACGGCACAGTCGTGCGTATTCGCCATGGCCCCAACACCCGCTGCCAAGAATGTCGTAGACCTCGAAAGCCTGTCGGTCGTCAGTATCACCAAGGACCCCGACCATAGCGGCTACGTCGGCGTCAAGACTCCCGATGGCAACGCAGAGACTACCTTCGAAGGCGGTGCGCTGCGTCCGGGTGGGATGCCCGTCTTGACCAGCAAAGACACCATCGGCCTGCTGTTCCAATACGCCGCGGTCGGCATCGTCTACGGCATGCTCCCCGAAACGATCTACCCCTTCCTCCAAGTGTACCTCAACTGTAGTGGTGCGCAAGTGGCTGCTGCGAAGGAACTCGTGGTGATCCCCTGGAGTTTCAAGTGTTTCTACGGCATCTTGTCCGATTGTTTCCCGCTTTTCGGCTACCGTCGTCGTCCGTACATGTTGATCGGCTGGACCATTTGCATCATTATGCTCTTGGTCATGGCCATCATGCCGATCGGCAAACCGTACTACACCGTAGCGTCGGACCGCGACATCGACACGTCCGAGTACACCCCAGAAATCGAGGCTCGCATCAACTACGACGCTCCCAGTGAGGGTGCCAAGTACGTCATCATCATGTTCATGTGCGCTTTCGGCTACGTCTTGTCCGACGTATGCGCCGACAGTATCGTGTGCGAGCTGGCCCAGCAGGAACCAGAAGCGAAGCGTGGCAAGACGCAGTCGGCAATCTATACGGTGCGCACGGTGCTGGTGATCTTCGGTGAGCTGTTGACGGGTTTCTGCTTCAACGGCGAAGACTACGGTGGTGATTTCGACTTCTCGCTGAGCTTTCCGGAGCTCATGATCATCATGACTGTGCTGACGGTGCCGATTCTCCCGATCACGTGGTTCTTCATCAAGGAGGAGAAGAAGCCTCGCGCTAACTTCCGCAATTATATCAGCGAGTTCTGGGATTTATTGTGCAAGCGTGTCGTGTACCAAGTCATTGCGTACCATTTCTTCTCTGGGATCTTCTCAAGCATTTCGTACACGGCCAGCTCTCCGGTGCAGTCGTACATGGTGAACGTAACTCCAATCAACAATACGCTCAATGACGTTCTTGGCCATCTTTGCTTTATGATTGGCATCATGGTGACGTCGAAGTACGGTTTGCACTGGAACTGGCGCTGGATGATTGTCGCTACAGGCATCGCCGTTATTGTCGTGGACTGCGCAGTTGCGCTAATCACCGTCTGGGACGTCTTCCGTAGCCAGTGGTTCTGGCTGGGGCCACCAATTGTCGTCAATATTCCGAGTGGTGTTGCTTGGATCATCGCGCTGTTTGTGACAGTGGAGCTGGCGGGTGTTGGCAACGAAGGCGCTGTGTATGGGCTTGTGACGACAGTTGGCAACTTAGCTTCACCATTCGCGACGACGTTAACTCTGATTATTGACGGTCCTTTCAACATCACCAACGCACGTGTGCAGAGCGACGATCACTCCGTTCGTGTGGACATTACCTACACGATCATCATTTCGTATGCGATGACGATATTCTCGTGGGTTTTCCTGTTCCTTCTACCGAAGCAGAAAAAGGATACTCAGGAGCTGTCACGCACGGGTGGCTCGAACAAGGTTCTTGGTGGCATCACAGTGTTTTACCTGGTCTTCGCACTGTGTTGGTCCATCATGGCCAATACCTTGGCAATTTTCGACAGCACCTCGTGTCTTCTGATCGCTGGTGGGACTGGGTGTTAGGCCGACCGTGTCCATCTCTAAGTCTGCGCTGTTCGTGGTAGTACAGTTTGCTAAGATTTGACTTCATTTCGAGCGAACCCGGCAGCAGTGATTTAACTTGAGCCCCGAATAAAAACTTTGCACCAAGGTTAACAACCGTGTTGGGTTAGTTTAAACTAGCCTTCAGTGTTCACTTGCAGTACTTCTTCGTTTGCACTCCTTCACACACATTGGATATGTCATGCTGATCATTGCTCTTCTCGTGCACGAAATAGTTCACTTGGGTGCAGTCACCGCTCTTATTCCATGTCACTCTCGCAATAGAGAAAAAGTCTAGAAGACGGCACCTCCAAGTCTAGGTGCACAGCGCAAAATGGACAGATGGCACGTCCGTTCGGCATGAGCAGTGTCGAGTAGTATTGAGCGAGCTTGCTGCTGATTGCATGGCCACATGGGTTAAAAACACATTCCGGGATAGCGTTCTGCTCCTCTGCTGACTGCAGCTGTGAATTCTCTTTGAGTAATAGCTGCACTAGCGATCCCGGCGTCCGACAGAGAGGGCACGTGTGGGAACTGGCAATCCGCCCCTCGAAGCCAACACATGTCCACACGCAGGGAATACGTGTGGGATTTGATCCAACGAAATCTTTTCACCTCGTGCCGCGCGAGTAAAGCGTAGGGGGTGCAGTTGAACAGGACATTGTACATTCAGCCGGTCAAGTTGCGTGGTCACTGACGACAACGTTCCCCGACCATAAACCACAGGCGCCTCGAGAAGTTCACTGCTATCTGCCACTCCTGCAATGCCATTGGGTCGATAGTTTGTCTGAAATTGAAGTTGCACTCCACCTAGATCAATAATTGCGCCATCCGTTAGTATGGGCTCAAACTCCTCAGCATCAGCAGTTGGACGGTTAAAACCTCCACTGCGCGTTCCATCACGGTGGCGATAATTATTGCGAGACCCGTGAGAGTTTGAGCTTTGCGGCGTAGTACTTGCCGTCAGTTGCTCAGCAGCACGCGCCTCGATCGCATATAGTCTACCATTCACCGACACCTCAAACCACTGCTTGCGCTCAGGAAGCCATACGCGCACACCATTCTTGGTCAGTCCATCCAGAGGGAGTTCACTGGTATCACGGACATTAACTTCAAAATGCTCTAACTGTCCATCTTCGCTAGTGTCATCGACGTAGTGCATCACTCGGTTATTGCTCTTTCTTCTGTTGTAGGGGTTACTATTATCTTCTGCATGTTCCATAAACGTTTGCATCACGCATTCGTGGCCCGCAGACACGCGTTTCATCCACCTTCCACAGCGTGCACAATGTTTTAGCGCATGACCTGCTGTACTCATTCTCTGTGTACCGTCAAAACCACCAGCAAAGATGCGGCACTCAAAAGGTGGCTCTCGGGAGCACAAAATCCGCGCCGCATACCGTGAAATAGTCCCTGAGGCCCCAACACGCGGTCCAGGGATTATAAAATCGTTCTGTAGACATGGCATACGGCCGATCTGAAACATATCAACACTCGAGTCTTTGTGGAACTCCGTCACACAGGCAAACGCGTCCTTGTCGTTCATAGGCACACACATTAGAAATGGGTCAGCCCTTGCCAAGTGTGACTCCTCTCCATCCTGTCTCTGGTTGTCGACAGTCGAACAGTGTCGTGCTGTCTCGATACGCTGCATCATGCGCGTAGTGATCCCTTTCAGGTCCTTTGCAACGCTTCTGTGCTTGTCTTTGGCTTCTGCAGTTGGTGTAATGTGATGGAAGCACTTTAATTGCACGCCATTAGCGCGTGTTCTTTTCTGTAGAATATACTGAGCGTTCTGGCCCCCTAGAGGCTTCCACCGTTGACCTAAAGAGCGTTTACGGGTGTCAGGAGGCGACGGGGCGGAACGGGAACTGCTGCCTGACTGATTCTCCGAATCTCTCAGAGACGAAGTGTCCGACAGTCCAAAGGACGGGGAGCGTGCGCCGCACTCTCACTGCGTGGACGGTCCACCATGTCCACGCGGTAGCTGCTGTAGCCGAGCACCACGAGTCTTCCGTACTCCATCGTCCTGTGTCTTGGTAGATTGAGGAGTGACGTCCAGTTGGCTGTATAGAGAGATCAGCTGCCTGGCTACTCGATCCGTTTCTTGTTTCTGATAGACGAGGACAGGCGGAGCAGAGGAAGGAATCCAGCCGGGCGTTCGCCGTCTCGCCAACGCTTAACTGAATGTGGGTTGAAATGGGTACGGCGTTTGATTTGGGTATTGATTTGGGCAAAACTTTGGGTGTACCGCAAATGGTGACTGCTAGATCGCCACGTGAGACTGACTAACAATCGATATCTTTTGGACGCGGAGACATGGCACAAGGCACTTGAGGAACGTATCCAGAGGGGTATAAAGCAGCGTGGAGATCATCCTCAACGTTCTCGAAAGCTTCAAAATCGAGTGGGGAATCCTGCAGCCTTTCAATGACTTGCGAGAACTGCAGCAACGTGTCCTGTATCGCACGTTAGTATGCTGTCATAGCGTATAAAGAAGCTGTCTAGCGCTCGTACCATGATCGCGAAACTCTTCTGCTCAATCGATCGGTCAAGACCTTCAAAACCTCGCAGGCCTGATGTGGTGACTGAGCGTCTGGACGTTGCCGACGGCTTCATGGCCTTGATTGCGACTGAGCCCTTTCGATGGAACGATTCTGCGGAGGCGAGAGATGCAGCTTCTAGGCTGCGCAGCACATTCTGGATCGTGAGCTTCATGCTCTCGAATTCATGAGCGACGAGCAACTCATCGTCCGAAAGCATGTAGGTCTCAGGCTTACGGGCCGTCATCTTCTTGGGCTGACTGGCCGGAGTTTTAGGCTGCAACACAATAGTGAGCCTACTGCGCGTTCGCCACGAAAGGGATGACCCACCCTAAAAACGCAAAAGTGAGAATGAATAATATAAGATGCCGTGTGTTCAAGAGTGTCATACCTGTTTGACGACCATCTTTTCCATGTGCTTCTCATAAAGTGAGTAAAACTGCGTTCCGACTAGGGAAACTGGCATCGCCGAGTACGTGGTGGCAGTTATAATCACAAATATGCAAAAGAACTTCCCGATTGAGGTTCTTGCCACCAAGTCACCGTAACCTACTGATGTCAGCCTGATCAGTGATATTGCACAAGTAAGAACGAGTAACAAGTGAGTCATCAATACTGTAAGAAAGATAAATGCTTCTGGCTGGAGGTCTTACGTCGTATACGAAAGCCATGTAGAGTGTATCATGTCAGTAATCGTCACTGGGACCTTGTCTTGAAGCAGAATGCGTTTTCCGAGTGGAAGTCCGGCTGCTAGCTGTGGTGTAAGGACATTTTTGTGCCACCACATGCATACTTCACCAACGAAACATTCCGTGCCTCGTTCAACTTCATAAAACATTGCACCGGCGATGATGCATCCTGTAAACAGGAAGAAGAGCTATACAGCAATAGAAAATGTGAGTACGTTGACATACAGATACCTAATTCGATTAGCCTTACTGGGATGATGAGGGGTTTCCAGACTTTTTGGCAGTAGAAGCTAACACCTTTGTTCCGCGAAAATGCTACATACAGGAGAAAGATCAGTGGTGCTTAGGCTCACATTGACCGATACCAAACTGGTTAAAAAATACCGTACCCGTGTGAGTTTAAGGATGCGAGTGATTTTAAGCACACGTATTACCGAAAGAAATGATGGTGCCGTAGAGACAATCGCGTACTCTGGTCTCACGTGGGCAAAAGAAGCTCAACAACCTCGACGAAAAATGGTAATATGGCTAGTCCATCGAATACGACGTAGACATCTCTCCAAAAGTGTTTTCTGTCCTGCGAGATGTAAAAACGAAGCGCGAGTTCCACCGAAAATACCGTGCCGAATAGCCACTCGAAGTAGATCCAGTATGGTCCCATATCAAATATCATATTCAGTGATGCTCGACACTGCTGACGGTAGCACACGAGGCTAGCGCCATTTTGAAGAAATGCTTCCTGACAGTCCAGTGCCGACGGAGCCAACGATCCAAAATTCAGTCCATTTCCATAGCACACAGTTGATTGAGCTGGGGTGGAGCAGGAGAAATCGAGCCGCTGGCTAAAATCACTCGTTCCGTCACTAAGGCGTACAAAGCAGGCAGGATCCCGAGATCTCCAACCAGTTTCGTAAAATCCTGTCGAGTGGCAATAGGACTTAACGACAGATCGGCAGCCGTTGGTTTCTACACCACTCGCCGCCAGTTCTTGGAGCGATTCAAAAGAATAGCATGATACTGATCAGTGCTAGTGCTACCATGCCTTGGTTTACGATAGTGGCAAGGCGTGACGAATCAGGCACCTCAAGTACAAGCCAGACTCGTCCTCTGAGAGTCTGTGAAGCCACGCGCGGGTCTACGACGATTGAATGGTGGCCTGATCTCACTTTTGCTTTGGACATAGCTTTTTCGCTTTTGAGTAAATGTTGCTTAGAACCCCTTGCGACTGAGAATCTAGTGCCATTCGATACGATCTTCGCCGGTGAGGGATAAACACCTGTAATAGGAGTGCGGCTTCATCATGGAGGTCCAACAAACGTTTGATGACTTCTTTGGTCTTGATGTAACGCTCAGCCTCATTGTCGAGTTGGCTCGCTGTCCACGTTTGGGAACTTCTGGTACTTACTCGCGTCATAGCACTGATGTTTGGATGTACAACTGACCACGCCTTTAAAAAATGATACTGAATGTCACAAAGCCTTTTAGCGTGGTTGTGCAGCGCTTGGCAATCGAACGGAGAAAGAGACGCATCCAAGTAGCGCGCTTTCTTCTTTTTGTCCATTTGAAAGTTCTCGTAGGTTTGCTGGAAATTGTTTCCAATAATTGCCACAGGCATGGAGAAGTAGATCTGCCCGAGAATCATTGCAATCATCGTCAGCATCACCGACCATGGGTTTTTCAAAGACGGAACTTGATTGCCATACCCTACTGTAGCGACCCTATGATGACAAAACATTAATGTCGTGAGCGTCTAAAAGCCAAGCCAAACAATTCACAGAGCACTTACGTGACCATGACAAAGTACGCTGAGTTGAAAATATCAGTAAAAGTGCAGGTCTCCACGTTGTAGCATGGCTCCGCATAAAATATCGCCGTGGCGATTACCAGCACTAGCGTAAATAGAAAAAATAGGGTAATGCTGAGAGGCCGCAAGCTGGCCTTAATTGCCAAGTACATGATTTTCGACTGCTCATAGTGGCGCAAGATCAGCGCTAAGCGAACAATGCGATTCAACCGAAGTAGATTAACGAGAAGTTCAGCTTCGCTGACATTTCCCCAGCCAAGCGTCTCTCCTATCGCATCCCAAAGCCGTATGATATACCACGGAGATAGCCCAATAAGGTCTAACCACATTAACGGATCACGTACAACCGCTCTGGCACTTCGCGTTACTATAATACGGCCCAGGAACTCCATAGTGAAAAGCATAGTAATAATACCGTCCACGACGTCATGGGTATTTTGACCAGGTAAATAAGGATAACCGGGGTCTGTGCTCCCCCAATTAGGCCCGTCACAAGTTTCAACGGCGAGATCTGCAATACTCAACATGATGATCACAAACACGACGCGGTTGAAGCGACGTCCCCACAACGATACTGATGGTAAGTCAAATAATTCGTCAAGCTCTTTCTTCGTGCGAAAGTAAATCATTCGATGGATCGATGGGTCAGGTGCTTGTAGCGATCCAATTCCTCCCACAGCGCCAGAATTATTTCGTGATGCGATAACCACTTTATGAAGCGACAGCCCCTTATTCAGCACCCTTTGTTCGCGGTTGTCGATTGAGGTTCCATTCAGCTGCGCTATCTCTTGATTACCACTATTAGCTCCATCAGAGGGTGAAGAAACCGGGTAAATCCTCGACGCCCTGGACCCATCACTAGTGCCAGCTCTGTTTAATAATGAAGAGCGCTTTATAAGGCGCACAGCACGCCGCATTGAATCAGTATCAGAATCAGCATCCTCTCGTCTTGAAAGACTGTCTTCAGTTGCGCCTTCCCTTGGATGTGGTGCACCAAAAGTAGGAAAGTGGGTATCGCCTGGTCTGGACGTAAAGCTCTGCTGTCGGGATGGTACTAGATCCGTGGATGAATCTTCGTCTTCAACTGCTCCAACTGGTATAGTGTTCGGAAGATACTTGCCCTCAATACTCCCACTACGGTCGAACGTATCCATTCTCTCTGTTAGCAAAATGGACGCCGCGGCGTTCGCTCTCTCATCTGCATTTGACGGAATGCTTCGGCTGCGTGTGAGACCACGAGACGGTGGCTGCGGACCGCTCATGGGGTCCGGGGCCTCCTGTCCTCCTGTCGGAGCGGGAAGAATGTTCCCGTGTCTTCCTCTTTCAGACGCTTCGACACGTTGCCTGACGCCACAGATATAAAGCTGCTCGGGTACTTGTGGGGACTCTGGTACAGGCCTATCGCCACCGCGCATGAAGCTCAGTAGCCTGTATCACGCGACCGCGTGTGTTGTCTCCTTGGCACTGACGCTCAATCGAGTGTCGCCACAGACAGCCACCGAGACCCAGACGCCGCGGGCAAAACTGACAGCTCACACACCAAAATAAAAATACTCCTTGACCCGCCTCACCACTCACTCAGTATGAATAGCAGCGTCGACCCCTAGATCACTCACCTTCATCGACAAACGACTTAGTGAAACGGACAGCGCCAGGTGCAGGCTCCTTAACGACTACGACCGCAGAATCCAGAATCGGCCCACAGTGCGCAAGTGCGCGGACCAAAGGGAAACCAAGAGACCTTCATTCTGCTTTCAAAACCCAATTTTCTTGGAAAATCTTTTATTGAGGTTTTTCGCCCCGAGGTTTTATTACTTGGTTGGCTGGAGCAGGTTTTCCAAGCGACGTCGTTTGAGCTCCATCACTTCCGCATTGCCCTGTCCATCCTTAGCGAGCGATTGTCGACGGCGTCATGGCGGGCGACAAGAGCACGAAGAAGAAAGCCAAGAGCTCGTCAAAGCAGGAGATCGTCAGCGAATGGCCGTCCACCAATCCGTCCTCCAGCTCGCGCGGAATCCCTGCCAAGACGTACGCCATAGTCAAATTATTCAACCACAATTAGTTTTAAGGTTATCTAACTTATTATATTGTTCTTATATTTACTACAGTAATGAAAAACTCCAGAAGCTCGTGTCGCCCCATCTGGACTCCTTCAACTACTTCCTGACGGAAGGACTGGACCTCGCAGTCTCGGACATTGCGCGGGTGCCTGTGGAGCTGCCCAACCAGCAGCGCATGGACATTTGGATCGAGAACGCGCAGCTTGGATTCCCCACTACGGAGAACCAGATCACGGGAGAGCAGAAGCTGCTGCCCAGTGAGTGTCGTCAGCGCGGCGTGTCGTACACAGCGCCTCTAGTGGTGACGCTTGCACGCACGTTTGGCGGCTCGCAGAACGTCGAGCGCATTCAGAAAGTGGTGGGCGAGCTGCCTATTATGGTGCGCTCCAAGCACTGCCACTTGAATGGCATGTCGCCTTCAGAGCTGGTAAAGGCCAAGGAGGAAGCCAATGAGATGGGTGGCTACTTCATCTGTAACGGAAACGAACGATGTGTCCGTCTGCTGCAGATGCCGCGTCGTCACCACATTATGGCTGTGCGTCGTGGCGCGTTCGCTAACCGTGGTGATCTGTACACGGAGCTGGCTGTGTTTATGAAGTGTGTGAAGCGTGATCAGTCAGCAGTCACCGTCACGGTGCATTACCTGCAGGATGGTAACGCGACGGTGCGTTTTGGTGTGAAGAAACAGGAGTTTATGATTCCTGTTGGCCTTGTGCTGAAGGCTTTGTATCCGCTTACGGACCGTGAAATCTATGAGCGTGTGCTGCGTGGAGACCACGAGAACACCTACCTGTCGGCTCGTGTAGAGCTGATTTTGCGCGAGGCGAAGAAATTCTCGCTGTATTCACGTGATGAAGCGTTGGCGTACCTGGGTAAGCACTTTCGTTACGCTATGCCGTACGTGTACGAGTCTATGAGCAATGTGGAGATCGGTAGCAAGCTGCTGGACGATTATCTGTTTGTGCACATCCCTAAGGGCGAAAAGGGACGCACTCAGAAGGTAGAACTGCTGTGCCTTATGTTGCGTAAGCTGTACGCGTTCGCGAAGGGCGATGTGCCGGAGGATAACGCTGATTCAGTCATGAACCACGAGTTGCTACTACCTGGCCACCTCTACTTGATGATTTTGAAGGAAAAGTTGCAAGAGATGCTCCAATCGATGCGTGCTAACGTTCTCAAGGAGACGTCGAGCAGAAAGAAGACTGTTGTAATGGATCAGGCTTTCCTTCGCAAGATGTGGGATCGTACGCCAAACGTTGGTCATGCCATGACGTACTTCCTGAACACAGGTAACCTGCGCTCATCAAGCGGTTTGGATCTGTTACAGATTGCGGGATACACCATCGTCGCTGAAAAGCTGAATTATTACCGTTACTTCTCACACTTCCGCTCTGTCCACCGTGGCCAGTTCTTCACAGAAATGAAGACAACCGCGGTGCGTAAGCTTCTACCTGATTCATGGGGCTTCTTGTGCCCTGTGCACACTCCTGATGGATCTCCGTGTGGTCTGCTGAACCACTTGGCTGTGGAATGCCAACTCGTGTCGTATCCAGCCCATAAGGCCGACGATTATCTGCAGCAAGAAGTTCGGCTGGCGCGCTTCCTGGCAAGCCTGGGTATGATTCCCACATCAGGTTATGCCGATGGTGCTCTGATTGTTCCCTACTCGTACCTACCCGTGATGATGAACGGCAAGGTGCTTGGAGGTGCGCCTGCAGAGGTGTGTAAGCGCATCGCGGAAGTTCTGCGCAAGGTGAAGTCGGCAGATAGCCCGAAAGAACGTGATGCCAACGGTATTGTCGCGAATCTTGAGGTGTGTCTTATCATGCCAACGCTTGGTGGCCCATTCCCGGGGCTTTACTTGTCTGCGGACGCTGCTCGTATGTCTCGTCCAGTGATGCAAATGGACACCAAGCGTATTGAGTACATTGGTCCAATGGAGCAGGTGTTTATGGACATTGCATGCACAAAGGCTGACATTCGCCCTGCAACGACGCACATGGAGATCAAGCCTACCAATATGCTGTCGCTGGTAGCCTCGCTGACTCCTTTCTCCGACTATAACCAATCGCCTCGTAATATGTATCAGTGCCAGATGGCCAAGCAGACGATGGGAACTCCAGCGCATTCGATTGTGAACCGCACGGATAACAAGATGTATCGTATCCAGTCGCCCCAGATTCCCATTGTGCAAAACGAGCGTCTGCGTGAGTACCAACTGGATGAATACCCGTTAGGTACTAATGCTGTGGTGGCTGTGATTTCGTACACTGGTTTCGATATGGAAGATGCTATGATTCTGAACAAATCTTCCTATGAGCGTGGTTTCGGGCACGCATCCGTGTACAAGCAGCTTAATGTCGATATTAGCTCTAGCGGCAAGCAGGGAAGTGCGCAGTCGAAGAAGTATTTCTCCAACATCAAAACTGATGGTAGCGGCGAATTCTGCTCAACGAAGCTGGATCGCGATGGCTTCCCGCACATTGGCCAGGTGGTTAACAAGGGCGACCCTATTGCGAGCTGGATCGATGAGACGACCGGAGAGGCCTCGTTCCAGAAGCACAAGGAGTCTGAGCCTGCTATCATTGAACAGATTAACATGATCGGCGGCTCGTCACAGGCGTCTGAGTTCACCAAGGCCAGCATTAAGTTGCGTTTCTGCCGTAACCCTACGATTGGTGACAAGTTCTCATCTCGTCACGGACAGAAAGGTGTTTGCAGTATTCAATGGCCTCAAGAGAACATGCCGTTCTCGGAATCCGGCATGTCGCCGGATATCATCATTAACCCTCACGCCTTCCCGTCCCGTATGACGATTGGTATGCTTATCGAGTCAATGGCTGCCAAAACAGGTGCTTTGAAGGGCAAATATATGGATGCTACGCCGTTCAAGTTTAGTGAAAAGGACCGCGTTATTGACTACTTTGGCTCGCAGCTAAAGGAGCATGGCTACAACTACATGGGCAGTGAGCCTCTGTACTCGGGCATTTCAGGCACGGTCATGCAGGCAGATATTTACATCGGTGTTGTGTACTACCAGCGACTGCGTCACATGGTTAGCGACAAGAGCCAAGTGCGCGCTACAGGTCCAATGAACTCGCTGACGCGTCAGCCCGTGAAGGGTCGTAAGAAGGGTGGAGGTATTCGTTTGGGTGAAATGGAGCGTGATTCGCTTCTAGCACACGGTTGTGCGTTCCTGCTTCAGGACCGTCTCATGAATTGTTCAGACAAGCACATCGCCACTGTGTGCACAAACTGTGGCAGTTTGCTGTCTAACGCTACCCAACGCTCGACTGTCGAGACTGCAGGGCAGGGAGATATTGCGATCGCCATGAAATCCAAGACGCAATGGTACTGTACAGTTTGCCAAACGGGCGAGGGATGTCATGCTGTTGCCATGCCTTACGTCTTCCGCTATCTGGCCAACGAGTTGGCAGCAATGAACATCAAGATGTCTCTAACCTTGAAGGGGTGTTAATGAGTGTGCACAGCAGCAGGAAACACATGCCTCAGGTATGCATACACCCCCAACCAAATAGATTTATTGAGTGCATCTCGCAGTTTGTCTTATCTTGCTTTTATCAGGTATTTTTGTGTGTGTCCTTTTCTTAGGCGAGATCTCAGTTTGTTATCGACGTTCAGGGGCCGCGACCAGACAGACAGCTTGAGCCCACCAGTTCATCCGTGTCGGCAACACTGCATGGCGATGAAGAGCAGCAGTGATTTTAATGCGTCGTTACGTCAGTCACGGAGTTCAAGTGGGAATACGCCTCGTGCTGCCAGTGGCTACAGTAGCCGCGGTGGCCACCCACATGCGCCCGGCATGAGCATCAGTGTGCCTTCAAATATCAGTTCACCGTCGAGCAGTGCACGCTCTTCGCCACATCACCACTCGGGCTCTCCTCACGGGAACACAACACGCAGATCCCAACAGCAGTACTACACCTCCCCGCCTCCGGCCGCCGCTGCAGCTGCATACCTGCAACGGACAGCCATATCCAACGCCTACATTTCCAGTGGCGGTTCGCGCAGCAGTGAAGACACAGAGACAGCTTCTACGTCATCTGACACCTACCTAGTGGACCGACCAGCTTCGCCAGCACACAGTACTTCCAGTAGTTCAAGTCGATTCGCAGAGCGCGGCAGCAATTTCAAAGTGGTGATTCGAGTGCGGCCGCCGCTACCGCGTGAGCTCCATGGTGACCGGCCCTTCCAAAACGTCATTAATGTGGACCAACAAGGCCACGTACTTACGGTGTCAGAAAACCTCAGTGCACTGGCCTTTAATGGCGGTGGTGGCAGTGGTGGTGATAATGAAGCGAGCGCTCCCGGCGCGTACGGAAGTCACGTGTTCTCCTTCGACCATGTATACGATCAGCACTGCACCCAAAGCACTGTGTACGAAAATACAGCAAAGGCTGTAGTGGAGTCATCCCTCGAAGGATACAATGCTACCATCTTTGCCTATGGACAAACCGGAACAGGGAAAACTTACACAATGGAGGGCTTTAACAGCGGCTCTGGCAGTGTTGAAGAACGCGGGATCATACCACGTGCTATTGAGCAAATATTTTGCCACATTCAAGCCAATGTGTCAGCACGTTGTCGATTCCTCGTGCGTGCCTCATATCTCCAGATTTACAACGAATCCATTTCAGATTTACTCAAGCCAGAACGAGCTAACTTGACTATCCGAGAGGACCGACGTCGAGGCGTTTTCGTTGAAGGTCTGTCTGAGTGGGTTGTGCGGTCGCCAGAGGAGATCTATGGCCTTATGGAACGTGGTGGGGCAATGCGCGCAACTGGCAGCACCAAGATGAATGAGCTTTCGTCGCGAAGCCACGCCGTATTTATCATCATAGCTGAGCAGAGCAAAACTACGTATGTGGACAGCAAAGGCAATGATGTTGCACCAGAGGAGTTTATGGCACTTGTTAACGCTTACCAAGCGCGTCATGGTGGAGCTAATGCACCTGGAAACGGCAAAGACGGTGGTAATGGTACTAATGCTAATGGAACAGTAGCTTTGCACCCCAAATTGGAAGCTATGGTACGACAAAGTTTCAAGGTAGGCAAGCTCAATCTTGTGGACTTAGCCGGTTCGGAGCGTGTGCGTCTCTCCGGTGCCACGGGTCAACGGCTCGAGGAAAGCAAGAAGATCAACCAGTCTCTATCGGCGCTTGGAAATGTCATCTCGGCACTGACGGACGCACGCGGGCGACAGCATATTCCGTATCGAGACAGTAAGCTCACGCGCATTCTGGAAGATTCGTTAGGTGGCAACTGCAAAACAACGATGATGGCAATGGTCTCACCTGCGCTGGAAGCAATGACAGAATCGCTTTCAACGCTAAAGTTTGCAAACCGAGCCAAGCACATCAAGAATGAAGCAAAAGTGAACGAAGATCTTGACCAGAAATCACTGCTGCGCAAATATGAGCGGGAGCTAAAACGATTGCGGGCCGAGTTGGAAGAGCGCTCACGGAATGTAGTGGATAAACGCCGACTTTTGGAGCTAGACGAACAACGACGTCGAGCTGAGGAGGACAAGATGGCAGCTATTCGCGCACTTGAGGAGCGCTCACTTGAGTTCATGCGGGAGAAAGAAGAGAAAAAGCGTCTTGAACAACGGATTACAGCGCTTACGTCGCAGATGCTCATGAGTAACCAGCGGCGTCTAACAACTTCTGGTGCGGTGTCGGGCGAAGGCGAGGGTGAAGCTTTTAACGCTGAGGACCCGCTGATCCGAGATGCTATCAAGGAGCATCAGGATCGTATTCGCCAGGAGTATGAATGTCGTCTGGCTGATCTAGAAAAGGAGCGCGAGACCATCGAAGAAGAAAAAGCTCAGGTTGATCGCTACAAGCAGTTGCTGCTCAAGCAACGTGATATCATGATTGCTCTTACTCAGCGACTCAATGAACGCGACGAGCAGATAACCGCACTGCAAGATGAGCTGGATGCGTACGATCGTCATCAAAAAGAGCTAGAAGAAAAGCTTGACGAGAAGACAGCACATCTTATCCATTTACAACGCGTCGCAATGGAACACAATGCCACATCACCGGGCAAGGTCGATGCAGAGCTTCAAAAGCCCTTGGAGACTGGGGTGATGGTGCAGCGCAAGGAGTTGCAGCAGCACCACCTGCACCAAGAGTGTCTGAAACTCCTCGTGAATTGCTTATTACGCACAAGCAGTTCCGTCCCCACCGAGTGGACCCCGTCATCATTAACGACAACAACTACAGCAGCGGTAACAACAACTTGGTTTATGGCGGGAGCAGCGGAATCTGCTTAGTGCAGAAGAGAAGATTCAGGAAATGCGTGCCCTGGTGGATGCTCAATCAGCAGAGCATCAGCGCATGGCCAAGGAGCTGGAAGAGGTGAAATCGGAAAAGGTATCTGTTGAATTTGTGCTGCGTGAAAAACTCGACAAACTTGCTCAGGTGGAGCTGGATGCACGTACCAAGGCCTTGAGCCGATCCGACAGTAGAGACAAACAGCAGCTCACACAATTGCAGCGGCAATTGGAATCGCTAATGTTAGAAAATCAACAACTTCAGGCCAGAGCGCCAAATGATGAACAACAACTTCAGCTACAGACGCGTTGCGACACGCTCGTCAAGGAGAGACGTGCAGTGCAGACTATCATGGAGCACAAAATTAAGGCACTTGTTACAGCAATCGGTGAAGCCTCAGATGCAACACTTCAGACTGCAGGTGGTGCTGAGAAGCTAGGAGAGCCAGCGAGATGGCTTGCACGAGAGGTGAATGCGCTTCAAAGGCTAGTCAATGCTTCGATCGTTGCACTCCGCAACGCTGACGCTGCGGGCAGCAATACAGCTAGCACCACAGCTGGAGTCACTGGCAGGTCTTTTCCAAAGGAGTCGAGCAGCAGTCAACCTGCTCCTACAGCGTTGCCTGCTGGTTATAGTGCTAGTCGTGTGGTTGGTAAACCAGACCTTGTGTCCACCTCGATGCCACCACCGACACCTGCTGTGATACAGCAAACATCGTCGCCTTCCTTGTCTGTAGACGAACTGATCGAGCAGAGAAGAGCCCAGCTCCAGCAGCAACGCGACCGGCAACTAGGGGTGTAGATTTCTCGATGAATGAATCCTTGTTGGAACTCTACCATTCTCGACTACCTCATTAATCATAGCGGACGCACACTCTTAACAGGTTCGTCCCCACTGAAATGTTTTGTTGGTGGTCCGAAAGCAGATTGTCGTGCCCATGTTTCAGCCGAAGTCGGTGACAAGATTTTGAGCATGTTGTTTTGACTCTTCAGATACGAGTCTATGATCCAGAACTGGGCGGAATTGCAGCAGCCTGGCACAATGAGCATCACAATGGACAGCTCGAGATGGCGGTGATGCTCAAACGTGGAGAAAAATCTTGAAGCAAAGGTTGCAATGTCCACGAAAAATAACCACATCAAGAGTACGATGGTGAACTTCATGAGCGCGAGAGCCATCAGGTACGCGAGACACTGGGACCACCACACTTTGATCCGAGTTGGATCACCGTAGTCACCGCAGCGGGCAATATCAACATAGCCAAGCCTCGCACATATTGAGTTAATAGCTCGCAAATATACTATCGTCAAGAATCCTCCCAGAGTAGTGTCCGCCAGGTACGTCATTAAGTAGATTCCGCACTGTCAAACCAATTGGTTAGTTATGATCAGCAATAAGGAATTCAAGGACGCGCACCTCGTCATATGATTCAACAGAGCTGGAAGCCAACACGATGGACGTTATGACGCTGACGAAGTGGACAAACCCTGCCCCAAAAGTTTGTTTGCTCACGTCGAGTGCCCAAACCTTGATGGGCCGTATCGGGAACTCGAGCTTGCGCTTGATGTAAAGAACGAAAACGGCGATACACGCCAGCAGCAACTGAAGCATACGGCTGAAGACATCCGACAAGAGATGGCAACGAGTAGACTCCATTTGCATGTATTTGGATATATCTGACGAAAAATATCAATGCGCCTTTTCAAGATCAATCAGCGTGGAACAATACTGACTGGCCTGTGTACATGTGTGTTTTCTCTCTCTCCACCTCCTGATTGTGCAGCTTTCTTAGTATCCGTTGTTCACGTACACGAAGTTTCTTCCGATAGCCGTCTCACTCTCTCCATCACCTTGGTAGTCGATGGAGATCGAGAAGTCGTTAGGCTTCGAGCCATCCGGAATCGGAACACCCCAGTCGCAATCCTGCTCAATTCCCAAGTTGTTGTGGTGCATCGCAATTCGGAACCAGCCATTCTCGCCCCAGTACGTCCCCCACGAATTACGTCCGATCCCTAGCCAGTCCATCACAAGTAGGTCAGTTAATAAGTTCACACGGACGAGCGACTTCCAACTATTTCTTACAGTATTCCGTGTCCGTCTCTTCATCGTAGCCCCAGCCGGCCACAGAGATTTCGTGGTTGATCAACGGGAACATGACGCGCTCAGAGTAGATGCCACCATCGTACGCCTCAAACTTCTCCGTGGCATGCACACCGCAACCAATGGGTCCACGCTTGTAGATCTCAGCCTTCATCCGGTCAGCACCGCTGACCGAACCATACTCGGAGACATAGTATTTGGCGAATTTCTTAATGGGTTCGCAAACGCCAGGCGTGAAGGAGGACTTCGAGGGCCAGCATCTATATTACAAATAACGAGAACACCAGTCAATCGCTATTACACCATCGCGAAAATAAAACAGGGGATCACTCACGTTTCACAGATGGCGAATTGGTCGCACTTCAAATTCTTTGCCTGGTAAGCTTGGCATGTTTGGTCAGGGATGCCATGGCGATGCGCGTATTCGTACACCAAACCAGGATTGCCACCATTGCAAGTGCCGCCAGCGTGGCAGTTGATGAGCACCTGGGGCGACAACGCGATTTCAGGCCACGTAGCTGTTGCAAACACATAACAGTTTGTAAGTTGGGATGTAAAGAGCAACAACCTCGAGCAAGAGTGGAAAATCTTCTTACCGTTTCTCATAATTGAGATCCGATCCGATAACGCGCTGGTCGTGCCTTGAGCCCAGCAGCTACCGCAGTACTTAGGAATGTGCTGGTTCTTGTCCCACGTGACGTAGTTCTTGCCGTTAACATTACGCCAATCCCAGGTCTTCGGCAGGTCCTTGAGATCCATCGTCTCGTGCGGCAACGGGAGATCACGCGTTCACCACCAGCAAATTGCAGTTTTTGGCGACATCCACCAAGCACAGAGTCCACGGGTTCAGCATCCTTCACTTCTTCGACTTCTTGCTCTTCCTCTTCAATCTTGGTTGGGGTAGGCCATCCGTCGTCCTTGGGCACGCCAAACGAGCACTCGCCCTCAACGCCGACATTATTGACACCACGCACCAGTCGCATCCAGCCATCTTCGCCCCAGAAGCTGCCCCAACTGTTGCGCAGCACCCAAAAGGGCACTCCGTTCTCTTCCCCCAGCCCACAATGGAGATTGCATGGTCCACTTCTGTTGCATTGGTTTTGTCATCAAAGATGCCGCCAGAGTACTTTAAGAACTCATCAGTGACTGCAACGCTGCAGGCGATCGGTCCTCGCGCATAGATCTCCGCCATCATCTGCTGCTCTCCGAGCGTCGTGCCGTACTCCGACACGTAGTACGAGTCGTACGTCTTCTGCGGGAAGCAGCCCTTGGTCGGCAGGCAGTTCTCACATACGTCCATAGCTGTGCAGGTGTTGCCTGTGTCATGTCCCGTCGCTGCATACCGCTGGCAACCTTCCTCCGGAACGCCCTTGTCCTTGATGTAGCGGTAGGCTTCCAGTTGGTCTCCTCCATGGCAGCCGCTGTCCTTCTTGTCACAATTCAGCAGCACTTGTGGGGACAGCACCACCTCTCGGTGGACTTCTTCGGGTGACTTGTTGCCCGGGTTCCGCTCCTTGGCGATCAAGATGCGATCGGCTAATGCCGATGTTGCAGCTGGTAAACCAAACGATAAAGTTGACGGTAAACCAAACGGATTAGTTGACGGTAAACTAAAAATAGTTTACACCAGAGAAAGTGGAAGGGCTACACAGTGCCAGGACGTACCGAAAGCCCAGCAGGAGCCGCAGTAGTGAGGCACATGCTGGTTGCGGCTGATCGTCACGTAGCGTGTGCCGTTGACGTTGCGCCAGTCAAAGTTCTTGGGCAGTTTGTTGACGTCCAGGTAGTCATGAGGACGCGGAGACGTCAGCGACTGGGAGCGGTCGGGACTGCGCACGTAGCCGCCGCCATAAGGGAGCGCGTCGAACGGAGCGGCAGTGGCAGTCGCCACCGCCAAGGCGAGCACCAGAGACGCCTTCATCGGTAAAGTTTACGTCTCGACTGCTTCAGCTCTTTTTGGAGAATGGCTTCAATGTGGGGAAAATCTGCCAACTTTGTGAAAGCTGATGGCCAAACTTCAAGAAGTCTCTGTAAAGCGATATATTCAATCTTATTCACTGTAGTACGTAGATAGAAAATGTAGCTTGGAGATACTCAGAACGTGATAACCACTATATCTTCCAAGATAACATATATTAAGTAATGCAGTTTGTAATACTCGATTGTCATTGGTGGAACGCATGTCTGATCATGCTAAAATCAGATCATTTCTTGTATGCGTGTCATGGTGCCGTCCGTTGCGCTCCCTAGCGGCGCTCGCATGCCGCTTGTGGGCCTGGGCGTGTACAAATGCGCAGCAGGGGAAGAAGCCTACGCGTCCGTTCTGTCCGCTCTCCGTCTCGGCTACCGCCACATCGACACTGCGCGTCTATACGAGAACGAGGCGGACGTCGGTCGTGCCGTTCGGGACTCTGGTATTCCACGGGAGCAGATCTTCATCACCAGCAAACTGCGGGAGTTCCATTGGGGGTACGACAAGGCGCTGGAGGGTACGCGCTCCAGTAACCAGTTGATCGGCTGTGGGTACATCGATCTCTTCTTGCTGCACCAGCCGTTCGATCCTGCCACGCGCGCCGACACGTGGAGAGCACTGGAAGACCTTCAAGCTGAGGGCGTGGTGAGGGACATTGGCGTCTCTAACTTTGGGGAGCCGCATCTGGCCAAGCTGGCAGAGACCTGGCGAGTCAAGCCGGCGGTGAACCAGATCGAGCTGCACCCGTGGCTCACGCGCCAGCCATTGGTCAAGTACTGCCAGGACCAAGGCATTCTGCTGCAAGCGTTCTCGCCGTTGGCGCGTGCAAAGAAGATCGACGACCCGAAGCTCGTTGAAATCGCCCAGGAAGTGGACGCTACGCCGGCACAAGTGCTGCTGGCATGGGACTTGGCCAAGGGATACACTACTCTGCCCAAATCTGTGCATGAAGCACGACAGAAGGAGAACCTGGAAGCGGTTAACGTCAAACTGACAGCTAATCAGGTTGCACGACTGGATGCTTTGAACCAAGACTTCTTCTCAGGCACGGACCACGTCAGTAACTCCGCTGTCTAAACAACGGTGTCGTACATTCAATTAAGCGTCATGGCTGCTGTTCGTTCATATGTTTGCTTAATGGCGCGAATCGAAAGCCACGCGCTACTTTTTGTCTAAAACGTCGACGACACATATTCAGGCGGTGGTGCCTGCTTGCTTTTTGCTCGCTTATAGATGGTCTTCGCTGGACGTAATGAGGGATTGCGGCAAATGACCAGTCTCATTCACCGCGACGACCTTGATAGGCCTGTTGGCGCACATATCGATGCGTGTAACGCCGCAGTGGTTGATTTCAAAGTGCCCCCATGTACTCGCAGCGTCTACACCGAGTGCACGGCACAGGAAGAATCGGATCAGGTTGGCATGGCATACAAGCACGCAGTACGACTCCTCGTCTTCCTCCTCTTCGACTTCAGCAAAGGACGAGAAAACGTGGTGAAAGCACTATCCATTCGCTCAGTGTCCAAGCGCGCTCGCTCCTGCATTGCCGCACCAAATGAGCTGTTCTTGCGTGCAGCTGCGTCTCCACCTACGGGGAAGCCAGTGGAGTAGGGTGTCCCAGGCCAGCCTTCACGCAGCAACCGATTTGCATTGAGCGTGACTTCACCAACGTCATTGCCGATGATAGCCGCTGTCTCGACGGCGCGTGTCATATCACTATGGTAGATAGAGACACCGTGCCGCGTAGGTATTCTGCTGAGTAGCATTCCCAAATACTTGCCCGTGAAACCAGCCTGCTGCCTCCCCATCTGCGACAACACTTGCTCCGAGTCTGAAACCTGTGGCACATGGGCATTGATGTAATGCCCATGGCGAATCAAGATGAAATGTTTGATTCTGGGCGTGTAATAAACGAACTCCCCGATAGAAGGCTGCTCTTGCTGCAAACTTTCTTGTCCTTGCTGGCTCAATTCGTCTCTTGGTGTACTCGTTCCTTCTTCAGATTGCTGCGATCGGAAAGAACCCGCCAACTCACCATTAACACCCATTCCTGAATCCCCTGCCACGCGTTCTCCATCCCCGTCATCAGTACACGCGGCACTAACTTGCCAATTCTGATGTTTACGGATCCCATTGACCCACAGGTTGTACTCCTCGGTGGAAGACGCCATGAAGACGTACGACGCCGCTCGAAGTCTGCCACCACTAGAGCTCAAATTTCCAGGTCGATAGATCAATTGGAACTTGCGGTCGTGGCGGAACGGCTCATGCACCAAGTCCATGGCGCCCACATCCAGCACAATCGTATGGTGGCTGTCGTTCGACACCGTCTCCAGGAACAGTCCGTCCTGCTTGTTCACCAATACACAATGGATCTGCGCACCACAAAACCAGCACCAACAACTTGAGAAAAAGCCCTACAGTACACCCGCAATCGACAGCTCCGTACCGATCCCAGCGTCCTAAACACTGGCGGCCCCTGCGTCTTCCTGTCGACCTGTTCCGCCACGACCAGCAGCCCCTCAGCCTTCAAACTCTCCCCGTCTCTCCGTCGGTCGTCCAGCGCTGAGCTCAGCAACGCGCGCTTGTTGCTGCGCTTCCTGTCGGGCGGAATCTCCATAGAGAGCGGCGCCAGGTCCGTCGGAACGGGGCCGGACCGCAACTTCCGCTTGGGGACCCCTGCGCTCGCTCTCGGCGGCCAGCGACAGCTCCTGGATGCGCACCGCCTCCGTCTTGACGGAGAACCTGTCGCCGCTGTCCTTGGCCTTCGCTGGCGCCGGAGACACGGCCAAGTCGAGCGACATTTGATGCGCGACTTGTGAGAATGACACGAAGGGATCGGACCGGATGAGAGATAGGTACGGTTTTTAATCCGAGCGATTTTTTTGACACACGAGAGCAGAGCACTCTGTCTGGCGAGATGAGGAATGGCAAAAGACTGAGGAGGGCCAGGCCGCTTCAACCGAGAGCGGTTGGTGTCGTCGACCGCAGAAAACGGGCTGATCAACAGCCAGCAAGCGGTGAAAAAGCACGTGTTAACGACCATCGGACTTCGAGGTTGACAGTGGAGCTCGTACCCGACGGACACTCACACCAGTGACAAAACTCTTCGTCGTGCATTATGCACGTTGGAAACTTTGGGGTGCCCATCGGAAGATAGGGCAATGTTGACATCAAGGAGCTTGAACGCCACAGCCCCAAGAAGCGGAAGAAAATTGCACCAAACAGATGTCCATCTCGACAGCGAAAGAGATATAGACGAGCAGCTCCTCGCCAGGATGGCGATGTGGATTGGGGGATCACACCACCACCAACGTCAACTGGCATCAACACTGTCAGTGCTGATTCAGCCGTGAGGCTTGGGGCAAAATTTGCTCGTTGGGAATGGCGATGGCGTGCAATGAGCCATGTGCGACTGTGAACCTAGAGCCGGACTTGGGGTTCTGATCGACTGCAGGTGATCGGAGAGCGCGAGCTCCGTCATCCACAGACAGTGACCCGACTCAGGAGCTTTCGGTCTTATACATACCTGCACAGCACCGTCGGAGGGCGTCGTCCTCATGCAGAATGCATGCAATGCACAGACTTGGAGTACTGTAGTCCTGCACCTGCCAGACGCCGACCATTGTCGGACTGCAGTCCCACTGCAATCATTTTCGCGCACAATTCACTGCAGTAGAGCGTTCGCCGATTGGTCCATTCGGCTGTAACCACAACCTGATCCGCCAACAGCTCCAACATCCGTCTGCTGACCACATGCGCGGCGGTGGGCGCGATCCAAGTCCTGACGCTGGCCCCAAGAGAACACGCGTCCAGCAGGGACTCTCTCCACAACCAGACCGACCTCCTCCGAGCGAAATCTCAGGGAAAAGATGGCGCCAGGGGACGAGAAAGCCGCAGTGGAAGCTCTGAACGAGGACGAGAACGTGTTCGTGGGCTACAACGAATGGGCAATGGAGTCTCTCAAGGTGCAGATCGCGACGGACTTCGTCTACGAGTACCAGGAAGCAGGTTGCGAGGCGGAGCGCGGCGTGTTCATTGCAGAGGACGTGACGCCCCACACGGAAGTGTTCAGCATCCCGCTGGACTCGGTGCTGTCGGTGCAAAGTCTCGAGCAGAACGAGGTGCTGCAGAGCATTGCGTTCTTCCAGCAGTTAACTCCCGAGAGAGAGGACGACCAGCTGGCCATTGCATTGCTGTATGAGAAGTTCATCGCTGGCGGCAAGTCCAAATGGGCCAAACATATCGAACTGCTGCCTAAAACGTACCACAACGCCTTGTACTTTGGCCAAGAGGAAGTGAAAACGCTGGAGGGCAGCAACTTGTTCTTTATTGCGTTGCAGATGGAAGAAAAAGTTGCAGCGGACTATGCGAGATTGAGAGAGACAGTGTTGCTGGAAGTGTTTGAGAACATCACGGAAGGCATCAACCTGGACTTATTCCACGAGTATTTCTCGCTGGACAACTACAAGTGGGCGTTGTCTACGATCTGGAGTCGATTTGTGTCGCTAAGACTGGATGAAGCCCCGACGGACGAGAAAGTGGAGGAAAATCTAGCCTCAGTGAAAAACAACGCTGCTTCCCCCAAACAGGTGTTCAAGGCCATGGTGCCTGTGTTTGACATGCTCAACCACGATCCGGAAGCCGAGATGTCGCACTTCTTCGACATGGAAAGCCGGACGTTTAAGCTTGTGAGTCACCAACATTGGAACGCCGGTGCGCAGATGTTCATTAACTATGGTCCTTTGTCGAATCACAAGTTGCTCTCGCTGTATGGGTTTGTGATTCTTGGCAACCCGTTTGATTCCGTGGAGATGTGGCTGCCAATGGACGAAGCGTCCACGAAGCTGTTCCAAGAGAAGGAGCACCTGCTTCTTGCCAACGGACTGGACCACGAGACAAATCCATTTGACCTTGTAGCTGACGAGACCAATGACCTACTGCTGATGGCCGCCAGGATACAGGAGATTGACTGCGACACCACTGAAGAGTTCGAGGCCTTGGCCAGTAAAGCATTGGACGGGGAAATGGTGAATCTGGAAAACGAGCAGGTAACGCTGACACGACTCATTTACACGTTTGAAAAAATGCTCGAGGCATTCCCGAGCTCGATTGAGGAAGATGATCAGTTGCTTGAGTCCTGGGAACAGGATGTGGCCCAGGCGGGAAGTCAGGAGAAAGACAGCTTGAATCACCAGCGGATGGCCGTCGCCGTACGGCGGTCCGACAAGTATATTCTGTCAGAGAACATGGATATGCTGAAGTGGAAACTACTCGACATCCTCCCAAAGAACTAATGAGTATATCCTATCCTGTAAGCAACGTTCTCAAAACAAGTACGTGGTCGAACAGCAAATACATTTATCTACAACCTCGACCTCTATGGCTTGTTGCTTGGTTACTGATTCCAGGCTGGTGGAGGCATTTCAGTTTGCCCACTACAGTGCAGGCGTCTTGTAGATCTTGACTTGCTTACTGCTCTTCCCTAGCACAAGAACTTCAGCTCCGTCGGGAGAGAAGAAAGCACGCTTGATGGGATCGTCGATTGCGTTCTCGATGACGAAGAATTCCTTGTTGTCGCTCGTCCGAATAAACACCAAATCTTTCTCCCGCACCACAGCCAGCAACTGTTGCAACGAATCCCAATAATGCACGCACCAATGTCAAGTCACGTGTCAACCAGCAGCCATGATTGTATAGCATCCATACCTTTCCGTTAGGCGCGAAGTCAACAGTCTGAAATTCCTGATCTCTGCTGGCGCTAAACGACGACAACACCTTCGGGTCTTCTTGCACAGTGTATCGAACTGACAGTCCAGAAGACAATTCATTAGTTTGAACAGCCTTAGTGGACATGAGGCAGAGTCTTCATTCCTCTTAAACGCACCGTTGATGTTCCAGATACGGACTGAAGCATCCTTGGAAATAGTAACTACGCGATTCACAGGGAGAGTGTCCGAGCCATCGAACGCGAGATCCATGATACCCGTCTATTATTCACGCCAAGGGTAAGTGTCAGCTAAGCGTCTTCAACCAAACGTGCAGTCTTTATCGCATGTCTTACCCGATGCCCTTGAAGCGACATGATTTTGTTTACTTTCTTGAAAGCACCAGACTTCTCGCGTGTGATCTCGTAGATCTTTACCTCCGGGGTGTAGGCTGCCACAGCAATGTATCGGTTGTCCTTCGACCCAACGCAATGGTAGTTGGCCACCTGGTTCGTGTTCACCACCTGCAAGAGATCACCCGTCATGCTCCAAAACTTGACGTCCGTATCCGAGTCACCTGCACACGTGATGATCGTAGCCCACTGCATTTAAATCATAGAACGTCAGTCACAACTACCAGCGACAACGCACAAACATCAATTTACCAACGCACATTGCCGATATCGTTCATGAGCACCGAATGCACATCCGTTTTGTGGGGTGTAGGAAAGTCTGCCACAATCTCCGGCTTAGCCCGAAGTTTCTCTACACAGCAAGCCAATCCATTAGCAAATACACCAACATCTCTTAGCAGCTAGCAACGTACGATAGACTTTGACATTGCCGCCCTCTGTCGCAACAACCTGTAGCACCACCAAAAGCAATCAGTCACAGACACATTCCCCAAATCCACCTCAAATACTCACCAGACTGCGTCCATCAGAGCTGAAGCACATGGCCGTTGCATGATCATACTCAATGTTGATCTGGTGCAGCTTGGGGTTCTTGTCGTCCAGCGTGTCTCTAAAGTAGAGACGAATAGAGCGATCGGAGCTGGCAGTGGCCAGGAACCTCCCGTTGGGACTGTAGGCGACAGCCGTGACGCCGTACTTGTGGCCCTTGACTGTGCGCAAGAGCGACGGATGCTCCTGCACCGAATCTTGGGCTGCAACCTGCTTGTTCTTCCGCTTGAGCTCCGCTGTCACATCCACCTTTTAGCTTTGGACTTGGGCTTTTGTTGCTGGCGTGCAGCTGCTGACGCGCCAATTCTTCTTTTTCCTTTTGCACTTTGAAGGCCTGGCGCTTGGCTTTCTCTTGCTGCTGCAGATACATGTAGACGGCGCCTCCCAGCACCAGCAGCAGCGCCAGAATCCATGCCAACTCCATGCTGATGTCGGATCGTCAAGATACGTGGCGAGATTTTACAGCGATATTAACAATTAGAAATAAAGGCGTTTCTAATTCAAACCTGAAAAGATAGATCGTGGATCCTAAAAAGCGATGACGAAGCATTTTCACTTCAATATGAGCCAGCAGCTCATAGTTTGCAGCAGCTAGGCGTGCACACACACGCGCAATCCGACTGCGCCTTCAGAGAGAAAGCTGTGTAAGGCAGCTACGGTTCAACTTGCATACGTAAAACGCACTTGGCTACGATTATCAGATACCTCTATACTTTTATCACATGTACCTCAATTTATCTTATCTTGATAACCACTATTACAATAACCTTCATATTCACATACCCTTCACATTACGTTCTGAATCAATTCCACATCACTTCCAAAGCAGCTCTCACGTTGAGCAGCTCAGTTCGCAATTGCGCCTGTCAAGGACAAGTCCCATACAGTAATCACACCAGACATGGAGCTCCACGAGGCAGTCGGGATCGTCACGGGCGGCGCCACGGGCTTTGGCCGCGCCTTCGCCGAGAGGATTTTGTCCGCAGGCGGCAAAGTGATGATCACGGACGTGGACGTGCACGGTCTGCAGGCCACGGGCAAGGAGCTGCAGCGCCAGTACGGAGAGCGCAACGTGTGCTGGGACCGTCAGGACGTGACGGAGCGCGGCAGCTTCCCGCGAGCTTTCGCGTACGCCTCCAAGTACTTCAAGGCGCCAGTGAACGTGCTGGTGAACAACGCTGGCATCGCCGGCAACATGACGTTCTACGAGCCCGAAAGCACCAACTGGGAGGCGGTCGTGAACATCGACCTGACGGCGTTGATCCGCGGCACTCAGTTCGCTCTCAACGAGATGAAGCGCACGCTCAACGGCAAAGAAGGAGTGGTTGTGAACCTCGGCAGTATGGCAGGACTCACCGCCACACCCTTTGGACCGGAGTACGCTGCTGCCAAAGCGGGCGTCGTGGGATTCACGCGCTCTCTGCACCAGGTCAAGAAGTCGCACAATGTGCGCTGCTTCTGCTTGTGTCCGGGCTTTGCCGAGACCGCCATGGGACGCGATGCAGATGTCAATATTCCAGAGTACACCAACATGATGGGTGGCCTCCTGCCTGTCGAGAAGGTCGTGGATGGCTTTGCGGACGGTCTCCGCGAACCGGACAATGCCGGACGCGTGCTGCGTATCGTGAATAAGGGCACTGCGTACTACCGCTTCCCCGGCGACAAGGTGCTGTTCCCGAACTCCAAGTTGTAAGTGGAAGGCTGTTGAGTGTAGGCAATTGGAGTGTTGCGGTGAAATCAATGACATTGTTTGATGCAAACTAGTGTATTACTACTAAGCAAGAAAGAGTTGAAAGTGAAAATGGATGAGGTTGACGACCGAGTTGAGAAAACCGAGAGCGAGCATTGCTAGTGAGAGCCCAATGTATAGTAAACTATGAAGATGAAGGCGAGAGGATGAAGTCCCAGGAACCGTTCAATGTTCATCCGCTCGAACGCCCCAGAGACTCGCTCCATATTGCCGCGCCTCCGAGATAAATAGAAATGCATGGTCTATCGCGTGACCATAATTTCTTGCTTTCAATTTCTTGTCGCGCTTGGCTTACTTTCCCCGCGCAGCACATCCCTTCTACGTCGCATGATGATTGTACCGCTTGATCTCGCTGCACCACCACCAGCAGTAGTGCCATCTTCAGTTTCTGCCTCCTTCCGATTGTGGTGACGGCGGTTGGTTCGTCTAAAACTCGGCAAAGGGTCTTTACCGTTGTAAACGGGGACGATCGCATCTTCCATAGAGTCCGGGTACGGATCGAAATTAGACGTGTCGTTGGCCGTGCCGACACGTGGGATGATTGGTGCCGCCCCCTTACGCGCTAACAGGTCCTCCCAGTTGATTCCTGCAAAGAACTTGTGTTTCTTAATGTCGTCCACGCCGTTCTTTAGACAACCGTATCGTTTCGTGAGGTCAGCAGTGAGCATGCGCTTGATCAGTCCCTTAGCGTTACGGTCGAAGAAACGTGGGAAGTTCAGCTTTCCGGACAGAATCTGCTGGTAGATGCCCATCGGGTCGTCGTCGCAGAATGGAGGTTGGCCGGCTAACATTTCGTAAAGCAAAATGCCGAGTGTCCACCAGTCGACACCCTTGCCGTGCCCTTTGTTTAACAGCACTTCCGGCGCAATGTACTCTGGTGTGCCACACAATGTGTACGTCTTGAACGCTACACGCTTGGCGAACCCAAAATCCGTGATTTTGATATATCCTTCATTGTCCAGCAAGAGGTTCTCCGGTTTCAAGTCGCGGTAGATGAAGTCCTGGCTGTGCATGTACTCGAAGATGGACACGACCTGTGCTGCGTAGAACTTGGCCGTGTTGTTGTCGAACCGCCCAGCCTTCCTGAGATGCGTGAAAAACTCACCGCCAATCACGTACTCCAGCACCATGTACAAGTACTTGGTGTCTTGGTACGTGCCGGCCAAATTCACGATGAACGGGTGGTCGAGACACAGCAAAATGGACTTCTCCGAGAGCATGTGCTCCACCTGTTGCAGTCGAATGATCTCTGCTTTCTTCAAAATCTTAATGGCCCAGTAAGTGTTGGTCGCCTGCACAAGATACAAAAAATAATTGTCAGGTTCCTAATCGTTTTTAAACAACTATTATTTTCCCGTGCAAACCTTGTGAGTGGCGAAGCGCACCCGACCGAAAGAGCCTGTGCCGAGAGTCACCCCCATGTCGAATTGGGTGCCGTCTAAAGGGGCCGCGAACTTGTTGGAGTTCTTGACTGCATCTGGAGTCGCCATGCTTCACCGCGTCCGTACTGCTGGTGGTCGAATGAATGCGTCAATCCCTTTGGGGGCGTGGCGAAACCCCAGCGGCCTTGTCACGTCGGGCCTTTTTTAGGCTATGGGCGAGTGCGCGCAGGTATTGGAGGGCTGGACGATGGCTCAGACAGATATCGCGCCGCGGTGGTTATGGTATTTTGGTCGAGCCCTCCGTTTCCACACGCCGTAGGAATCACAAATATAGCTCGCCCATTCTGTTGCTGAATGGAAATAACCAACGCAGGAACGGACGCGAGGCTATTTTTAGAAGAAAGAGCGAGATAAGGCCGGGGCAGACTGCCTCTGCGATTCACACATGAAGACAGGCTGGAAATCCTGGTCCACCCTCGTGGTCTATCTGTACAGGACTTTGCACAGTTTGTTGCTGCTCGCCATGCGACTGCTGGATGGATCGGCACTGGTATTATAGCACGTGGAAGAAAGAAACTTTCTTCCATCAAGAAAAAAGTATGAGTTCACTTTTTCATGGATGTACATTCGGGCAACATTCCCGCAACAACTGGATCGAACTTAACGCGTACTTAATGGAGGAGCTCCCCAATATTTCAGTCACGCCTGTCACACTCGGCGCGGAATGGAGCTCCGAGCGTCGTATGTCTCGGGCGTTTCCAGGCCTCGACGGCCGTCCATGGCGGGTCTTCTTGTGCTGTTACTTAGCTGTTTGATCTCTCTATCTGGTGCTGCTAAGAAATCGATCGCAACGTCTGTGGAGAACATCGTAGAGCCCAACGAAGGAGCGTTCGCCACGATCATGTACGACTACGGAGAGGACAGCGAGGCTCTGCTGCTGGCTACGCGCGTGCTCATGCGCTCCATCAAGGACTCCAACACCAAGTACCGACGGATGGTCATTGTGCCGCAGGACGGACTGCAGCCGAGCAGCGAGAGGGCGCTCACCAAGGACGACCCGGAGCTGGAGATCGTCCGGACGAATATCCCCAACGTCTACCTGCACATGCCGCTCACAGACCACCGCACTCAGCTGCTGCACATGCGGAACAAGCTCGTGATATGGGACGACCCTCAAATCTCAGCTCTCAAGCGGGTGGTGTACCTGGACCCGGAGAACCTCGTGCTGCGCAACATGGACGAGATCTTCGCCTGTCATCAGTTCTGTGCTGTGGACAACGGCCAGTCTGTGGTGTATGCCAACGGTTTGTTGGTGATATCTCCCGAGAGTATTGCAGCGCGGAACTTGTACTCGGATGCTATTGACGGCTTCATGATCACCGGGCGCGAGTACAACTACATTGGCATCACCCAGGGATTTATGCCGGGTTTGTTTGAAGCTTTTGAAGAGAGCCCGCTGTTCTTCCTTGAGGATGAAAGCAGTGAAGAAAGTGATGGGGCCGACGATGCTGATGATGAGTCGGTGGATGAATCGGTTGTTCATCGACTGCCGTTTTACTTCAGTATCAATCACATGGTCTTCTATGAGCGAATGAACTGGGACCTCTACAAGTGCAAGGACAAGAATTTGGCGTCTGGGGAAATACCGGGCCCACTGCTGAGCTACAAGTACAGTGGCGCGACGGTGAAGCCGTGGTTTTGGCTGCCGTACACGTACTTCCAGGTCTTCTGGCACTGGCAAAAAGTGCGCGATCGCTTGGGTGAAGACCACTTTGGCTACTTCGTAGGGAAGGTGGTGTCATTCCTGGTGATCTTCGGCTTTATTTGGTTCGCCTACGTCGCCCTTTGCTTGAAGCTGTTTACGGAGCCAAATGGACGCCCCCGCCGCTTTTCGAGTTGGGGTCTGCCTACACCCGGCAATGCTCAGCCACTGTCCATGGACGTGTTTAACTCTCGCGTGGTGAGGCGAGCGTGCCAGTTTTCGTGCAGTTTTCTGTATGCTGTGGCATCGATGCCACTCGTGTCAAGCGTTTCTATCGTGGTCATGCTCATCTGGTGTAGCATTCAGGCGATCCCTGTGACAATGCAACCAGGCTACGCTGGAAAACTGTGGGTTATTGTGCACGATCTGATGCTGACCACGCTGCTGCTGATATTTGCTATCGCGCATACGCTACGTACAGCGCAGTGGAAGAAGGATGAGGTGCCTGCGACGTCGGAGCTGCTTCTGGGTGGTGTGTGGTGGTGCATCAAGAAGCTTCCTTTGCTAGTGCTTGCTCAGCTGCTGTTTCTCTACATGGTGGGGCGCACTGATCTGTTCCAGAACCCAGTGTTACGTCCAGTGATGACCTTCTTCTTCTTTGCGATCCCCAGCTTCGTAGAGGGCCGCATTCTCGTGGTCGAGATGCACCGAATCACGCGGAGTTAGCTGTGATTGTAGTAAACAAAACCTTGAGCGAGTTATACATAGGACGTGTGCCACGTATGAACCAGCACAGACCTGCAGACTGTCAGCTAGCTGCGTCAGCAAGCTCAAGGAGTAGATCAAGACCGAGCAACCAATAATGATAGAAAAACAAACTGGGTAATAACTTGTTGGCTAGTAGTCCGAGCGGCGTTTCTTCTGAGAGTCATGCACACAAGTTGGCACAGAAGAGAGACACAACACAGAGCTGGTCGTCAGATCACGAGCAGCACAGAACTGCGGCCGGAGACGTCAACGCACACACCTGACTGACCTGGATGTCCTGGGTCTGCAGAGGCTGCTTGCCAGTGAAAGTCCGTTCTCGAGGCGCTTCCACTTGTTGCCGTTGCTGCTCAGCTGCGTCTTTCCGCAGGTCCTTGACGACTGCAGCCAGAGCTTCAGGGTTGACGCCTTTTGGATGAGCGCCATGAGGATCGCCAGCGTATCGCGGTCCAGGCCCGTATTCAGCAGTCGCGACAGCTCATACACGGCTGGGGAGATAGCAATAGTGTGAGGTAAGTGCAATCGATGGGCAGAAAGAGAGCTACGTACTCTCCATGACCTCTGCGCGAGACGCGGTGATGCCATCGGACGAGCTCATCTTACCAAGTAAACGTTATTGCGAAAGTTCATCTTTTGTCGCGAATATTACGTTATAAAACGTAACGTAATATTCACGAAATTGTGAAGTAAACTAGGTAAGAAGACAAGGCTATTGATTATTTTATTGCTCGGTTTCATGCGTGTATCCTCTTGCGATGCCGGTGCTGCCTTCCACAGCGGCATGGGCAGCGGTTTTCCCAAGCCGCGGGTCCAATCCTCGATATTCTCGTGTCGCTAGGAACTCTGCAGCTTCACTTCGATATGTCGTGAGTTCCGTCCGTTCGTCCTTGACTTGCAACGCGGTAGATGCATCAGGTTCTCCGTTAGCTGTGAGTGTGTGGGTCGCGCTGCTATTGTCACTGGTTGGGCCTCTTGACGTGGTCTTGTACGTTCCTGAAACGAGCGAGAAGAAAGGATTGTCGGCATCTTCCTCCTCACCGGCTGCAGCCTCCACGCCTAGTGTCGTCTGCGCCAACGCCGGTAGAACCTCGCGGAAGTCCGTCTTGTACTGGCCATCCCATTCTTCATCGGGCGAGAGTGCGAGTTGCAGCTCATACGGCGTGACAATGGGCTTGTAGTACTCTTTGCTGTCCATCAAAGTGTTTTGCTGACAAGCCACCAGTACGAACGCATCGATCTCGGCGTAGTTCGCAAGCTTCGGCACGTTCACTTTTCCAACGACAAACAAGTACGACTTGCGACCGCTCCTGCAAATGCAACACAATGGTTAGGCAAATGACTTCATACCAGTTTCACATATAGAGACAACTTACTTCTTGATCAACTTCTGAAGACTGTGCACGACATCAAGGTATTTAGAGACGCCTAGAGTGCCCATCAAAATGCCAAAGATTTGAGCTTCTTTGGCTTGCTGCACCAAGAAGAATCTGCGCAAGACCACACAGTCAGTCTCATCACCTGCCAAGCCCCTTAGTTGCGAATATAATGCCACTTTACCTCCTCATGAGTGATCGATTCACCACTGCACCCTCTTTACGGGTGGAAAACGTATCCGGATTGTACGAAAAGCAATCCACCGCGCTGTATCGCATCAGGATACTTGTAAGATGCGCTGACTCGGCACCAATGTACAGTAGTGCAAACGTCTCTGGGGTAACTTCTGCATTCTCTGCATCAACGACAATCTCCTGTCCACCAATATGAAGCACTGCATTCGACGCGTTTTCGCCATCAACCGACGTCTCGCCCGAGGACGTTGGATCGTAGAAGGTCTTCATCCCTCCAAACACCAAATTACGTTCACCAAATTTTTGTTGCAATGCGTTAAACGCAGCACTGCTAGCATGATGGAAGCGCGGTTCATACAGCATCACTATTGTCTTGCTTGGGTCCACCGCAGCAATGCAATCACTCAGTTGCTGCACACAGTCTTCAACCTCAATTGATGCATTGCCAAACACATAAATGACTGGAATACTGGTCGTCGCACTGTTCACAACGGCAATTCAACACGTCAGCCTCTACGTATGCACTGCAGACAATACATAGCAGCAGTGTACCTCAAGCACGTGCGTCCGTAGTGCACGATGCAGTCTGCTACAAGATGCTGCGCTGCAACCTCGTCCACACAGCAGCTGCCGTACGAGGTGTCTCCTAAGATGAACACACGCTCCCATTGGCCAGCGAGTCCGTCCTTGAGCTCCTGCTGCACGCGCGAGGCGTCAGGCAGAAGAGAGTCCGGGAACTGCAAAGCGATGGCTTTGTATCCGCCGCTGCGGAGCTGCGCCACGGTGCGTGGGATGTCGTAGTACTCGATAATGTCGCAGTCCGCTGCACGCACGCCGTCGCTCTCTTGGACTTGCACCTGCATCTCGATGGCTCTCGAGCCATCGTCGCTCTCGAACGCCAACGCCACCGTCATGTGTCAATGATACCTACACCAGAAGAATGAATGGACGGACAAAGAACAGCAGAAAATGCAATTGTCTCAGATCTGAGTCGGTAGATTCAGATCTGGTTACACGCTGGTCGTGGTTGTCGTTGTCGTTGTCGTTGTCGTTGTCTTGGTCGTGCGCTGACGCAGCGAGCCGCTCTGACTGATGCCCTGCTCATCTATCGAGTTTACCAAGTTCTCCAGCTCCTTGTCCTTCACGTACTCGCGGTTGATGATCTTGCCCATCGTATCGCCTGCAGCAATGCCCTCCGCAGCTTCCGTGAGCATACTCTTCAGCACCTGACGCCCGTAGCCCTCGCCCGACACTGGTCCACTGGCGCCGAAGCCAACAGCAAGGGTCAACTTCATCTTTGGCAGGGAGAGAACCACCTCATGCTCATCGATAGACGACACCTTGGCACCTTCAGCCAGGTCTTCCGTCACGCTGCCGTAGTACAGCGCAAGCTGACGCGCACCATCGAAGCACTCGTCGTTCACAAAGTTGATGAGGTTCATTCGGGCGTCGGCGTCCAAGTACGGCACGAAGGAGTTCGACTTCTCGTTCAGGAAGATCACGCACAGCACGAACACGTTCGTCACCTGCAGCATGAGCGAGCTCATTGTCGTGGATGGGAACGTGTTGAACGCGTACTCGTTGTTGAGCAGCGCCGCCACCTTCAGAAGCATCGGCATATCAGTGCACCAGAGCAAATACGGCAGCGTAGGGTAGTACCAAGAGTAGAACTGGTAGTGCAGCGTGCGCGAGAAGACGATGCCAGCGAAATTGATCACAAAGAGTGAACTGACGATGATCTCGCTCTGGATTGGGAATGGCTCGTAAATCGCGAAGGGCTTCAACAGAACAGCGCGGAATGTGCCGATAATGTTAAAGTGCTTGTCCAACAGGATACAGAGGAAGAAGAGGTGTCCCAGAAGCAGCAGGATCGCGAACCCACCAGACGTGAACGTTTCTTCATCAATGAATCTCCAGTTGACCGTCCACTTGTAGGTAAACACACGGTCAAGCTCGAATGCCTTGCCCATGTAGCTTGCCCAATTATGCTTCAAGAACGGGTATCCAAGTGCGATCTGGATAGCCGCACAAATGAACAAGTACCAAGCTGTGCGCAGAATGCCGCAGGACTGTAACAGCAGGAAAAACAGCGCAGGCGCAAACAGCAGCACGTTCATCTTGATGGACACAGCACAGCTGAACAGCACACAGCCCCATCGCCAACGTTGCCGCGCGAACAAGTACACGGCAATCCACAGCAGCATCATGGCGACTCCGTCGTTGAACATGCGAAGCATGTAGATCGAGTGCAGTCTCTTGGACACGCACAGGAACACAGTCGCCCATGGAGGCAGCACTCGTGCACGGTAGTAAATCGCCAGCACAGTGGCGATCATGATCAGGTAAAAGCCCAGAAAATATACTGCGCTGCTCAGAATAAAAAAAAGAATTAGTATCTGTAAGTTAAGGAAAAAAGCATCATAACAGCAGGAATAGCTCTCCGATATGATAGCTGTACCTCTGCGGATATTCTCTCCCCATCCGTCACCGAGTGCAGGAACGAATACACGTACAGGAAGCCTGCAGGGTACACGAGCGGCCCCGTATCACCGCGGATATTGATGTAGTCGCGCTCTCCGTTCTTGAACAGCTCCACCTGCTGCATATACGTGCTCCAGTCGATCTCCGTATCTGTCATTTACATCCTTAGTTCATATTTATAACATCATAAAGGAGTTTATATAAAATACAGCATACATACAGGGTACTTTTTGGATAATGAGATACCCCAGAACCGCCTCAACTAGCAGCAAGACCGCGGCCAGCTGCGGGAAGTAGCGGTAGCTCCACATGACGTCGTAGAGGAACGACAGCACGCGGCTGTGCATGAGCGTGGTCTTGACATCCTTGTCGATTCGAGTCGCTCGCTTCACAGCGGACGCCGTCGACGTCTTCTTGGTCTTCCTCGCCATAATTGCAAAGTGACGTGGCAAAAAGCGCTTTTTAACAATACCAAACCTCAGATTTAATTAAAATCAAGTTTTTCGAATATCCGTTAGATATTCCACTGTCAAGTAGACGACAAGCATGGACTCGCTCGCGTGTCCGGTCTGCGGCTGTCGGAGGTCGCTGCGGCGGTGTGGCGCTTGCAAGCAGGTCGCTTACTGTAGTTGAGACCACCAGCGTCTGCACTGGCAAGAGCACCGCTCGGTTTGCTCGTACGAGACCAAGAAATCTGATCCCAAGGCTGATGCCAGTGATCAAGTCGTCCTGGTTGAAATCGAGAGCGGCGAGGGCGCAGGACTGACCAACACGATGACAAACCACGTGTTCGCCTCGCTGAACGCGGCGGAAAACTACGTTCGGTGGCGCTTGAACGTCTCCGGTTCGCACGAGCTGAAGATATTAAGTGAAATGCCGTTTCTGACCAAATATCTGCGTTTCTCAAGCGCGTCGCTGTATCTCGACCCTCGAGTGCATCGGTTCTACCCGAAAGAAGCAAGCGCGTCCATGCTGTGCAATGGACTGGCGGGGAGCTGAATGCGATGGCGATTTTCCTTGGTTGCAGACTCAGCGACGGACTGTCGTCGTTTACGAATGCGAGAGGCACTGCGTTTTTATTGGCAAAACGAAGAATCAGCAGCCAGTGACTGACAACGTGCTGTGGGGAGCAGCGCATTTCATCTACGAAGCTATGGACTTGTATCCTGACGAGAACGGAAGAGCCGATGAGAGATGCATGAGATGGGGGAACAAGTATGCCAAGGGGACGTGGAAGCCGATGGCTGGTGACGCAGGAGTGGACCTCTACCAAACAGACCCGTTCAAATGTCAAGTGTCGAAGAAGGTGGTCGATCACCGTCAGTTTTAGCTGCCATTATCTTGAAACAAGTTGATTCAGAGTTTCGGAGAAAGACCTTCGCACCCGTCCCACACATCACCCATTGGCTTCGATTCGCTGGCAGTTAGTACTCATTTTCAATGGAGGTAACTATGGCGAAGACTAAATCGTGCCAAGTCTGTGGTACCACCAAGGGGCTGAATGGTGAACTACTGCTCACGAGAACACCAACGCCAGCACTGGAAAGAGCACCGCCCTGACTGCATCAAACAGCGTAAAGATTCAAGCAAGATACCATCCTCTAGTGACATGGTGGTCGTTGTGGAGATGAAAACTGGTGAAGGCTTGGGGCTGACAAACCCGATGGTGAATCACGTATTCCGTTCGATTGTCGAAGCAAGAACGTACATCCGAAAACGCTTCGGCGTAACTGCGAACGACATGCTGAACGAACTCACGGATATGCCATTCCTGACGGAGCTGATGGGGTTCCACACCGCCACGCTCTTTGTTAACCCGAATTCGAATCAGATTTCTCCACCGTCGAGCTGCAACGGGTGTTCTGGCAGATTGAATGCAATGGCGATCTATCTGGGATGCAACATCCACAGCGGACTATCGAGGTTTTGCAAAGCGACAGGAACCGCATTCTTCATCGGCACGACGGCGGCTGACATAGCTGTTACAAGTAACGTTCTCTGGGGAGCATCGAATTTCCTGGCTGAAGCTATGGACTAATATCCTGAAGACTACACGGAACAAGAACGTGTTGAAATGTTCCGTGGCTGGAGCAAGGATTATGCGAGCAGGGCATGGAAACCGCAAGCTGGCACTGGTGGGGTTGATGTGTTTCAGATGGACCCTTTCAGATGCAACTGGCCCGTCGAAGATCACCGCTAAAACTGAAGACAAGAAAGGTTGGAAAGAGTTAGCGAGGCGATTCAGAAGTAAAGGTGCTGGGGAATAATTTGCTTGAATTCAATTGTGTCGTTGGTTGTCTTCATGGGGCATTAGAGTTTTTGCGGCTTCTTGCACGTCGGATAGTGTTTGACGCGTTTTCTTCATCGCCCAGCAGCCACTAGGAAGTCGTCGCAGACTTTTCTTTCTCTTACAACGGTCTCATCACGAGGTCACCGATGACTCTCATTCACGAAAACGCAGGAAGTTGATGGAGGCAAGCAAGAGTTCAACTACGACGTCGTACTGCCCGATTTGTGGCAGTTCCAAGTCGCTAAAATGGTGTGGCTCTTGCAAGAAGGTTGGCTATTGCTCCAGAGATCACCAGCGCCAGCACTGGAAATTGCATCGCGCCGACTGTTCCATCGCATCCAAGCAACCAGCTGCATGCTCGCAGTCTACTGGCATGGTCGTCGTTGTGGAGGTAAAACGTGGTGAAGGCAACGGGACAACAAATCCAATGGTTAACCACACCTTCGACTCGTACGCACAAGCAAAGAATTATGCCAAGGAACGCTTCGGTGTATCGAAAGATGAAGTGCTGAAAGAACTCACGGAGATGCCATTTCTAACCGAGCTGATGGGCTTTCGCAGCGCGACACTGTTTGTGGACCCTCACTACAACAGTTTTCCGCCACATATTCCCAAATGGTTAAACTGCAGCGGAAATGACAAGTTGAACGCCATGGCCATCTACCTCGGGTGTGCTGTCAGTCATGGGCTGTCCCTGCATTTAAATGCGAGTGGGGACGCCTTTTTTATCGGTACGACTTCGGCGAACCAACCTGTAACAAGCAACGTTCTCTGGGAGCGGCCAGCTTGGTTAGCCAGGCCATGGCGTACTATCCCGATGAATATTTGGAGAAGCCACGAGCTAAAGCTTTTCGCAAGTGGAGCCACGAGTATGCACGCGGAACTTGGAAGCCTAACGCAGAGGATGACAGTATTAATCTTTACCAGACAGATCCTTTCCAGTGTGACTGGGAGTCGGTGGACCATCGCATTGCCAGCACGTAAGGTGGATGGACAAGATCAAGTTGCTGAATAGGTGGTCGCGTATCTACACAGAAGACGCCATTACCAGCTCCGGGTTATATAAATTGACCAGCGTTCGCCTCCAATACATTGGCATGTGACATGGTTGTCAAATACTGTTGTCGTGTGTGTGCAACACCTTTGGTTGTCTTCAGCATCTTGACGTTGTCGAATTTTGTCGACTTGTGTGGCCAGCAGTGCTCAATTGCTCTTGACCAGTTCATGCTAAGTATTTGTTTTCTCATTGAGAAAGCCGAAGGGTTTCACTCACTTCACAATTTCCCATCACGAGCTCAACCAACGAGGCTTTCACGATGTACCCGTACCAGGAAGGTTCATTTGAAGAAATTTACACGGCCAACACCAGCGGGATTGACGCCGGGAACGAAGAGATCCTAGACAGTCCACACACTGAAGAACTTTCGCTATTGCTGGATTTAGTAGCATCTGGACACGAGCAATCGGTTCCAAATGGTAAGGCGACAGTCAGCAGCTACGAGCTTCCACGGTATTCATCGCCCGACCATGAGGCGAATACTTCACTGTTGCCGCGGATTTTCCCCACGGATGTATTTCCATAAGCTCGGGCTCCGATGACCATGTTCGGGAGACGAATACTCCAATGTTGCGGTGGATCTCCCCGATGAACCCGATTCTAGAAGCTCGAGCTTTGATGGCCATGGCGAGTATTCACTTGTCATTTCGTGCGGATCAACTGATACACCCAGTCATGATACCTTCGTGTTTCCATCAAAATTATATCCCGACACGTCTGCTGTCCGCCCCAGCAGCCGATTCGCCATTGGAGGAGCGTTGCCGCAGCCCGATATCCTTCAGCCTCAATTAGTGCCGCCTATGGCAGCCTTCCACCTTGAGGAGACTCAACCAATACTACACAGGAGGCTGGCATGTGACGTGGTTGGCTGCAACCGAAAGGAGCGGAAACTATGCGTGGTTGATGGATGCATGAGCAAAGCATATGTCATGGGTCTATGCAGAGGCCATGGTGGTGCTTCTCGGTGCAGCGTTCAAGGCTGTAATCGAGGCAGCCAAGGATCAAGACTGTGTCGTACGCATGGCGGCGGCAAACTGTGCGTGCACCCTGGGTGCAAAAAGGCGTCCAACGCAACCGACGATGCTCTACCCACGGAGCTGCAATGCCGAAGGCTGCAACCGCATCCAACGTGGTGGAGGTCGCTGCTGCCAACACCAAATGCCCAATACGCAATGATGTTCACGCGAACTGAATGGATCCAACCAGCATTATCCACTGCCATAGCGGCAATAAACGACTCCTAACCAAGTAGTAGCGTGGAGGTACATGACAAACACAAGAGCATACACACAAGGTTGAGATCACAAGACAATCGACCGAACTATCACCTGTATACATCCTTTACCTCCGCTTTCCCATTTTTCGATGTCTTGATGCACACCTACCCTTGGTGTCAGTTCCGCTACGGCTGCAGCAGACGACGGTCCTCTTCTTCCTTCGCTAACTTCTCCTCTTCAAGTGTCTGTTTGGCTAATTGATAGCGTGGATCCAACTTATCTTTTCCATAGGCGGCTCCGAGGAATTGCGGGTCGGTCTCAGCCTTTTTAGCGTACTTTAGGATAGCCTCCCTTGGGTCCTCCTCGCGGAATGATGACTTGATGTGGCTGCTCATGAAGTATTGCGTGAAGGTGGTGCTTCCGCTGATTTTGCCACCCATGCCAGGGCCAGTAATGGGCTTTTCTGGGGCTCGTGACTTCTTGGGGTCAGCACGCACTTTTTCATACTTGCGCTTGCGAGAGCCAGAATCTTCATCGCGATACATGGGCAGAGCGTGAGGTGTATATACTTTCCCGGCACCGTCAATGCGCACGCCGGAGTCACTATTCTGTACTTTCAGCTTCTTCGTAGCGCTCAAAAGGACACCCTTTGTGCTCTGTCGAGGATCATAAAACACACGGCAGCCTCCCATGGAGCTCCCTACAAAAATCTGGTTAATTCCATGGTGCCACTCGACGCATACAGCACTCTCGTCCTCCTTCATATCAATACATGCGACCGGCTCTACCAACCCAGGCGTGTGTACATCCAAGAACAATACTTGTCCTGAAAGACCCTTGCCCTTCCGAACACAAGTGCCCGCGGCGATTGCCGTGCCGTTGTGGTTGAATGCAATGTTGCATGAACCAAAGACACCCTCGATACCACGGAATTCCTTTATGCTCTGTTTGGTGTTGCGTAGGTCCCAGATCTTGACCATGTCGTCTGAGCAGGACCGAGACGCCATATACTTTCCATCAGGAGAAAAACGGATCGAAGATACACCTACGTCACCTCCTCCATCTGCATGAGCGTCGCGGATGGTAATTGCAGCACCTGCGTAAGCCTTGCGTGGATCAATGCACTGCAATTGACCATCCATAGTAGCGCCTGCAATCATGGACCCATCCAGATTAAATCGGCAGGTTGTCACCCCACAACGCCGACCGCGTCGGCTCTTAAACTTAAACACGGAGGTGTTAATGAGCTTATTGAACGCCTGTTTGCCTCCCAGACTCCACAGTCGCACCGTGCCATCAAGTGAGCTCGTGATCATTTGATCTCGTAGGGTAGGATGCCATTGTCCTCCAGTTGCAGTGTGAGTGTGTCCATTGGTGTTGGCCATATCCACAACATACATATCGCCTTTGGCAAATTGGAGCTCTTCCACACCCTCGCGCGTGAGAATCTTAGGCTGTGAGGATCCAGTAACAGCTAGCAACCGATCGCCAGACGGACTGTAGCTTGCAGCAACGAGTGGGTGGCCGTCATCCACCTCAATATCACGAAATGGCCGCACATGACGGGCCATACCTGCAAAATCCCAGAGCTTCACATGATAGTCCATAGACCCAGTGGCGACTCGTGCACCGGGAGCGTCCACAGCGATGCAAGAAATGCCTTTCGTGTGGCTCTCCAGAGCTACTTCATGAGACTTAGGTAGACCATATCTGAGAGAAACATCGTTCGTCCCACTATCGTCGTCGTCACTTTCGGACTCCGCTTCAAGAACCTGGTCCTCTTTATCTGCTTCTTCCTTCTCAGGAGAAGCTCCTTCAGAAGGATAAGCTGGCGTTTGCATCATTTGAGCAGTCAATGCTGCAATCTCAGCTTGTCGCTAGCACGCAAAAAACAAAACAATGACGTCACGTTAACCAACCGTGCAGCACCCAAAAAGCCGACAATGATCTCTCACCTTCTCCCTCTCTTCTGCTTTAGCGTCAGCACCTGACCCTGCAGTCTTCTTCTGCTGCTTCTGCTGGCCTCCAAAGCTCTGCATCTCCTGCATCATCCTCTGCAGCTCAGGGTCAGAGCTGGCAGCTTCTCTCTTCGTGTCCTCCGGGCGTTCTGGGTTCTCAAAGACATACGTTCTGGTACTGGCTCCGAACTGAATTTTGTCCCCACCCTTGAGCTGATGAGGCTCCATGGGCTTCATCTCCTTGCCGTTCACGAACGTTCCTTGGGCAGAGTCCAAGTCCATGACGCAGAGCTGCTCGTCCTTGCCGTGGATAATAGCAGCGTGCTGTCTGGACACGGACGGATGTTGCAGCCACACGTCGCTCTGGTCTTCACTGCGCCCAAGGACATAACAGGCTCGGGAGCTGACAGAGACCTTTTCGATGCAGGATCCTTCCTTCTCCACACGCAGTTTAGCGTTGCGATTACGGCGCGAAGGCGTCGCAGCCCTGCGTGACAACACAATAGCCTCGTAGCGATGAGTGTACATGGCGAGTGCCAGATAGAGGAAGCACGCCTTACCACTTAGGTGCTCGGAACGGCGCCATAATGAATGAGAGACAAAATGAATGGAAGACAAAAATAAATATATGGACATAATTATTTATGTCCATTAGTATAATTTTTGTGGCGCGAATCGAGAAAGACACGAAGGAAGCTTCTAGCACGACGTTAAACGTCTATGCTGAGGTGCTGATCGATGAACAATCAACGATCTGAGACGCAAAGGCCATCCCTTCGAAACCTGCCATCTTGTTGACGCACCAGCAATGGCCTTCGCGATATCAAGACCAAGATATTGCGGTCTGACTTCGGTTGCTCTCCTGTTGTTGCTGACTATCGTCGCGGTGTCTGGATCGACTCGATCGACTCTGCTGGTGCTCAAATCTGCGACGTGTGACGCATTCCTCTACGCCAGTCTTTCGGATGATGGCGCCAAGACCAGCACCGACAGCACTGCAATCAGCTCTGACGTCCGTCGTGATTCTGCCGCCAGCGATGTCGTTGAAGACGATCCGTTGTCGACTCCTGCGACTGAAGACCGCAAAGTACTGGACGACTCCGTTGCTGGACAACTGAGTGTTGTGAAGCCTGTGGTTGACTGTGAAGCGCTGCTTGGTGTCGACCTGTCGGGTATTACGGAGGAGGGCCATGCCGCCGTCACGTCTGCAGCTGAGACGATCCATCAGGGCACTTTGTACTGCTCGGTGGAAGGAACGCTGCCGGCCTCCACGCAGTGGCAGGTTCTACTACCAGTTCGTACCTGGACGCAGAGGTACATGCAGATCGGGTGCGGCGGGCTCTGCGGCAATATTCGGATGCAAGTAAACGCTGCTTTCGGGTCACGACAAGTCAGCGGGGGTGAGTTCGTGCTGGCTGCTACAGACATGGGCGGAGCCATGGACGGCAAAGTGTTTGCAAATAACCCGGGACGTCGTAAATCGTTTGCGTACAGTGCGCACCACGTGACAGCGCTGGTGAGCAAGACTTTGATTCAAGCGTACTATGGACAGAAGCCGAGCTACTCATACTTCAATGGATGTTCGGATGGAGGACGTGAGAGAGTCATGGAGGCGATTCGCTATCCGAATGACTTTGACGGAATCCTCGCGGAGGCGCCGGCCATGCTATTTCAGTGTTAGAACAGTCTGCCCCACGGGGATTGCTAGCGATGAGCAACTTTGACGGCCCAATGCCGGGGTTGCCGCCCCATGAGGCGTGGTCCACCGCCAGGTCCAGCAGAGCATAGTCCTCCCGCTCGTGGGCCTCCCAGCCGTGGGCCCCCAGGACATGATCCTCCCGGTTGTGGGCCACCAGGACGTTGTCCTCCTGGGCACGATCCGCCAGGCGGAAATCTTTCAACTATCGTGACGGCCTCCAAGCTGCCATTGCTGCACGACGCTGTAGTACGAGCCTGCGATGCGCAAGATGGCTTGGTTGACGGACTGCTTTCTGAACCACGACTTTGTCAGTTTGATCCACGTGAACTTTTGTGCGCTTCAGCGGCTGTGGACGCTGCTACGGTAAGCGCCGAGCGGCAGCTCAATGAAGAACAGCAGTGTCTGACGGAAGCAGAGGTGGACGTCATTCGCAAGTTCTACATGGGCCCAGTTGACCCTGTCACAGGGAGCCATTTGAATGGCGGGCAAGCTCAGTTCTGTTCGGAGTTTGCCTGGGAAGGCGTGTTTGTGCCAAGCAAGCAAGGCGAGCCTGTTATGAGCGCTTTTATCGCGCATGCAGCGCTGAGATACCTGATCGTCGAGCCAAATCCGCCCGAGACGTACTCGCTGAACGACCTGGAATTTTCTGAGGCTACTGTGGATCTGCTGTGTGCTTGACACCCGCTGCTGGACGCCACGAGCCCGGAGCTGTCCGCGTTCAAGGCTGCAGGAGGCAAGTTGATGCTGTGGCTGGTCTGACGAACACACCACGATCGCAGATCAAGTTGCAGAGTTCACACACACACTCGTGTTTTCGTGTGACGACCAGCAGACTCAAGTGGACTAAGTAGACCCTTTGAAATGACCGACGTCGTTGAAGGATGATTCCAGGCGCGAAGTTATTTCGTGGGACCAAATCAAGATGCAGGACGACTCTTTCTCGAGGACGCTGTCTTGAAACAGCCGCCACCACGCGTACGCTGCACGATTTCATCCGGAAGAGCTCAGGATATGACAATGCAGATGCACGAATACGTAAGGATGCTCGCAATTGCGCACTGGCCGCCCTTGAAGCCGTGAGGGTGCAAGTGTTGGAAGATGCTCAGTGGCTGGAGCAAACTATCTCATCATCGTCATAAAGCCAAAGACCATGTGATGTGGTATCGCCACAGCCTGCAGTTAGTCCGGTTCGGACCAACTCCCGGGGTGGGCCACGAAAGGCAATCCCTAACGCTACTCGAGCAAAGATAGCCAGAAGTATCTTAGACAAGCGTTGCAAAAAGAAACGAAAAGTAACAGACGTGGCTAAAGAATATGGAGTCAGCGTTTCGGCGGTCTCGAAACTTGTGCGTCAAGGGGCCCAAGCGAAGGCAGCAGGAGAAACAATCGCAGCGAGCGTTTCGCAGGAGACAAGAGGACCAGACAAGACGTGGACGCTTCCGCAAGTGATGCTTACACTTTCACGGGACCCACAGTCACTCCGCGCGGATTCGAAAAGCATTCGCAAGGTAGCATTAGATGCAGGCATGACATCTAGCACATTCTAACGCTGAAAGCGTCAGGTGAAATTAAGGCTCAACAACGTACTTATCGAGTACTGGTTCAACAATGGCCGTGATCGAGTGCTCCATTATAGTTATACGACGGAGACAACCATTGATGTAGGAATGTATATCCTCACCGATCATCAAGCTATCGAAGCTCTAAAGCGTGCGGTGGACGGCCGCAATGTCACAACACGGATCCTGGTAGACTACGACAAAGCTCAACAGTTCAAGACTCAACTATTGAATCTACTGGGGTACAAGAACAAAATCAGTATATTCTGCTCCACAAAGCTTATGCTTTGGAAAGCTGCCGTTTTTGACTCGAAGGTGTTGCTGTTTAGTTCGGCGAACTGGTCGGACAGAGGTCTTGCAGGACGCAACATTGAATACACTGTCGTGTTCGTAGGAACACTCGGTAAGCAGAGCGAGCTTGCATTTCTAGTCTGTTTGCAAAGGTTACTGTCTTTTTATTAACTACAATATTATTATTATGTTTGTTGCGTAGTACATGTGTTTGAGGCGGAGTTGGAACGTATGTACGACCTTGGGGATGGCACCTCCCAGTCCAAGCAATTTTATCGTTGTCGCGAAGAAGACCTCTTATCTTTGTAAGATAAGAGACGTTGCACGCGTTGCACCTGCACTGTTTTGCACCTATCTTGCAACGCGTTGCACACGTCTTCGCAAGACAGGTGCAACGCATTGCACCTGTCTTCAACACGCACCACAAAAAATGTTTGAAATTTTATTAATTAACGCCCACGCACGAATATACTGTTTTTCGCTGCAAACTATTCTGCTGCATTTCACCGCAGCCACACCACGATGACGGAGATGTTGTCCGACGTGCCTCGGAACAGCGCCTCCTGCACCAGATACTTGGCAATCTGCATCTTCCGCCGCCTGCGCGCGGCCTTAATCATCGACCGGTCGCTCGTGTACTGCTGCGACCACTCGAAAATGGGCACGCGCGTGTCGCTGTGGCCTCCGCTGCTCCAGGCCTCGCGTCCGCCCAATTCACCGCTCATGACGTCCTGAACGAACGTTACCACTTCGCTGCTGGTAAAGACATCCCACAGACCATCGGACGCGATCACAATAAACTCGTCCTTGTCGTACTCTAGATCGTACTGACGCACTTCGGCCTCACCATTCACGAATGGCCGAGCGTCGCGGTCGCCGATTGCTCGAGCCACCGCCAAGTTGCCATTCACGCGGTATGCGCCGTATGGCTCAATAGGTTCCCCTTGGGCGTCCACATACCCGTACCGCCGCACATTGCCGCCCAGCGACTCGATCCTGGCTTGTGGTCATTGTTACGACACGAAGAGGGCGGGTCGCTGGGCCCAAAAGTGGTGGAGGAAGGGCGCAAGACGCTTACGGAACTTGTGACCGCACTTCGCATGTAGTGACAAAGGCTCCATTGAGAATAGACACATCGGCCTTACGGTGAATCTGAGGGTTTGAGCCAAACCGAGCGACATTCAGAGTGTTGACCGCAAAAGTTGTACTTGCCGTTGCTTGTTGACATCCAAGCTGACTTCAACGGTACAGTGTACCATAATTATGGTACAAACTAAAGCGGTACACTTGGTTTTCATTCTGCCTCTTCCTCTACCAAAGCGACAAAGGTGGCGTCTACTGACTCGGAGACGCATTCCGGCGGCGGTCGCAGACGCAGTAGGAGCATGTGGAAGTTGCTGGAGCAGGCGGCCAAGAGCGCTTCGGTCAATGCTTCAGGCTATGTGAGTTCGGTGCAGGAGAAGGCGCAATCTTTAGCGGCCGCAGTGCAGGACGAAGCCTCGGTCTTGCTCAGCAGCGCCATGGGCTCTGCGCGTTCGGGGCCTGTAGACGAGATTCTGTACGAAGAGCTGGCGGAGTACAAGCAGTTTTGCGTCTTTTTCTCGGCGGAGGAGCACACGCACGAGATCGCGCGCTGTGGACGAGGACGAGGCGATCAGGGAGCTCCACGACCTTTGGTGCCTCTGGAGCTCAGTTACGACGAGTTTTGGTGCCGCTATTTCTTCCGACAGCAGCAGAGTGAGAAGCTCGAGAAGGAGAGGAAGACGCAGCTATTGGAGCAGAAGCAGGCGGCCAAAGAAGAAGACGAGGATGAAGAGCTTGCTCTGGCTGGCGACGACGAGCACAAACCGGTGGAGAGCGAGGAGCAGCCGCCACTGTCCCCACCATCTGGACAACCACGCGGCAGTGAAGACCAGGAAGGCGTGTGGTTGCTGAGAGCAGCACGAGATGCAGAACGACGAGCGGCAAACCAGTGGAGACAGAAAGCGAGAGATCTGCATCTTCAGTTGCAGGAAGTTAAACAGCTGCAGGATGAAAAAGAGCAGAAGGCGATGAAGGAGTGGGAAGAACAATTGCAGGCGTTGTGTGATACGTACGAGACCAAAATGGCTGCCGCCACCATGCAGGTTGACGAAGCACGTGCTGCAGGGTACGATGAGGGTGTCAGGGAAAGTCAAGCCATTGTGGAGAGTGTTCGGCAGGCGGCGGAAGACGATATGGCGCGTCTTCGTACTGAAATCGCAGAAGCTGGGCACGCAAACGATTCAGTGGATGAACGAGTGGCTGTGTTAATGAAGGAGAAGGAAGACCTGCAGCAGGTGCTGCAGGTCGCTCGTGGTCGTCTGGTTGAGCTGGAGAAGCGGGATACACCGCCAGATGAAAAGGTCGGTGACGCAGCTCTGGCTGAGTTGGCCAAGGAAAAGGACCTGTGGCGTATGCGTGCGCTCAAGATGAAAAAGCTGAAAGACCTTGTGCAGGCAGAGCTAACGAGCTTGAGGCAGCAACGCAATGCAGATACGACTGTTGCATCTGAAGATGCTACAGCAGGCACTGACGATCACAGCAAGCTTCAGTCTCGCATGAACGAGCTGCAGGCGCAACTTGCTAACGCGGTAGCGGGTGCAGAAGCTCGCGCTCGCGAGGCGTACGAAAAGGGTGTCGCTGCGGGCAAAGCCGACGCTGAACAGCGTGTGAAACAAGAGCGCGAGCAAGCATTTACTGATGGTTACAAGAAAGCCCAGGCCGAAGCCAAGAGCGAGGTAGGTGTGCTGCAGGCTGAGCTTGGGATGTTCCGTGCCTTTCATGAGAGTGCTGCGTTTGCCGCCGAGATGGTTGAAGATTCTAGCAATCTTTTGAACGACTCATTGGATGATATTTCCCTGGCCGACGGTGCACCGCTGTGTTCACCGACCTCCTCGGTCTCCATATTTACTGACAACGGCAAGAACGACTTTGCCGCGCCAGATGTGTCCAAGTCGACGGACGACTGGGGTGAGTGGTAGATTGTCGTTGTTGATGTGCTGCATGCAGCTAGCCCTGAACGATCATGTGGGATCTACGTTTTCTATTCCCGAATGAATACACCAATGCGTCATGACGATATTCGCCAGTAAGTTGTTGTTCTATTCTGTGGTCACCTGGAGATGATCATTGCTTTCGTCTAGACGCGCGCGCCGAGGTGGACCTGCGAGTGAAGTTAGCCCCATTTTCCTGCACCCATTCACTGAAGACAGTCTCAATCTCCGGGCGCGGGTGCTTCCACTGTGTTGACCTACAAGACACAAACGTAAGTAAAGCATGCCGAAGATGAAATTCCATTCTGGCTCTGATGTACCTGTTGGCATGATTGCAAAAGTATGGCCGCCCCTTTTCGGTGAACCGCGTCTCCCAGCCTTCCGGAAGATTCAGCACCAGAAAGCTTTTCATGTCTTGCCATGCCATCTTCGGACGTTGAGTTGACACCCGTCCTGAATTCGACGCTCGTAGAGACGATGCAACGAGTGACGCTGGCCGTTGTACGGATGGTGGAGAAGGCTGACACCATTCAAAAGAAATAACAATTCAAACGGGTCACTTCGGCTCCAGGTGTTCATCAAGGCAATTTGTGTCTTTACCGTGAAAACGACAGGATCACTGGGTTCATCGCTATCAATTGGGCTACTAGGATCAGCAATTGGCGACTGTGACTGAGGTGTTCTAGCCGCTGCGTATGCTTCAGCATCTCCAGAAAGCTTGGCAAAGAAATCTGCAAGGTAAATCAATTTAGAGTGATCACTGCACAACAAGGCCAAAGCACTAAACACGCACCTCCGATACTAACACGGCCAGTCATTTCGGGATCCAAAATGGCAGATAATGTCGTGCGGTGACTTGAGGATAGTGCAAAACCGAAATCGCTCAAGACATCATGCAATACAGCGAAAGTTACCTGTTCAAATACGAAAAACAAGCATGAGTGGCCGGAGTAGGATAGGTTCCTTCACTTTGCAATGCCATACTTTTCCTGGGACTTCTGCCTCAGCAGCGAGGGCCTTCTTTAAACCGTTGTAGGGCCTTACAGGGCATCTACTCGTCAAAATTCCTTTCATAGCTGATAGAATATCGCTTGCTGACGCTCCAGCCGAAAGCTTGCAGTCTTTCAAGTTGGATACCTCCCGAAGAGAAGCGTTGTCTTTTCCGTTTGCTTCCGATAGTTGACGAATCTCTTCTTGCATTGCCACCATCCTAAAGCACAAAGCACATGACAGGTAAGTTCCTCATTTGTCATAATGAGTCCCCACCTAACTCGTTCTCATACCTCTTGGAATATTGCTCTTCAAGAGCTACTTGTTCGTGTTTCGCTTGGTCGAGTTTCCTTTTCCATCGTTCTGCTGAATCATCCGAGGTTCTGTTTGATAGATTTGACAATTGCTGTACCTGCATCTTGAGCTGACGAACTTGTTCCTGAGCTTCTTGTTTTGCTCGTTCGAGCGAAGCAATCGATGCTTGGTACTGCAGTAAGCGGGCGTCGTTACTCTCTTTTACGATTTCAGACCGCGCAGATACGATTTCACCTCGTGCAGATACGATGTCAGGGCGTGGAGTCACAACTTCCCCGGCCAAGTATTGAGCGCCGAGCTTTATCGAGATGGACGTTCCTGTTGATTGTTGGGCATGTCGAGAAATAACTCCAGACGCATCAACTTCCGATGCATTTTTCTTTTTCACGTCGAATCGGAAGGTCACTAACGCCACTCCTGCTGATGAGGATAAAGTCTGAAGAGCGATCCTCTCTTCAAAAATGTGGCCTTCGAGTGCAATTGCCGACCCAATAGAGACTTCGCACTCCCCAATAAGTTTGTCGGTCTTTGGATGCTTATTAAATACGCTTACCGAAAGTTTTGGAGTTAATGTCGCGCCTAGATGCATTGCACTGAGCATAGCTAGCCACTGCTCCTCATACGTAGGATTAGCAGTGGCGTCGAAAAATCCACAGGCCAATCTGGAGGGTATCCCTCGACAGCATAATCGCAAGACGTCAACGGGTCGTATGCTGTACAGTAAAGCCGAGGAGACTTCGATTCTGGTCCTACAGGGAGAGCTCTGCGCACACTCACAACGACGAAGTGTCCTGGACAATCATCAGTCTGATTTACAACAAAGTTGATGCTCTTGGCCATTGCACCGCTACCAGGAGTACCTGATACTTTGACAGTGTCAGTAAAGATCACCGGACGGTCAATACGGTGATCGCACACCTTCGGCTCTTCAATAAATATTTGCTTCTTGAAGTCCCATTGAACTGCACCAGACCCACTCGTCCGTGCGACACGGGTCGTGAACAATTCCCCTGTGGGTGAAGCTCCATAAGGGCATAGGTATTCTGATGGCCCGCGATAAAATCCTGGAAGTCTTGCCAACTAGTCACGTTAGTATGCTTCCCCACAACTTCGTATCGAACCAATAGTGAGGAGGCTGTGTGTGAAACGAAAGTTGCCAATGCGCGTAAAGAAGGTGTTGACGTAGCACCATGCAATGAGAGGCACTCAGCTACAATTTGTTGAAAACTGGGCTTGTTTTGTTGCTCAAGATACTCGCTATCGATTGACAAAGCCAAAATACGAGGTGATACCGACCAGAAGAACGGAACTTCAACCTGAGAAAGCAAACCACGTAATGTTGCCACAAATGAATCGCTTTCCACCAGTGATAACCACAAGATATGCTGCCGCACATGGCTAGAATTTGTTCCATGGTGATATCGATTCTCAACACGAAGCCGAGAAAGTATTGACAAAATCGCGTTGTTCAGCTCCAAGTTCAGCTCAGCTGTAATAAGCTCATGTGGGCATTTCGTGAACGCCATCTCTCGCGAATCATCATGAAGTTCCTGTAGCCGTCGGTCAAACTCACTGCTACCAAAGTGGGCTATTAGGTTTTCGAAATCGTACTCGTCCTCACGAAGTGTAAAATCAGCAGCAAACTTGAAGACAGGATCTCGTGCTCGAACAATGAAATTCCGCCTAGAGTCCAGAGCTACCGTTACTAAATGCTGTTGCTCTCCTTGGCTGAGCTGTACAAAGCTACCAAGAGCGTGCTTAAATTTGAGTTCGACCTCTTTCAGCTTATGAAGCCGCATCATCACCGTGAATAAATTAAAGGTAACCACTGGATAAAGCGCTTTCCTTTTTGAAAGCGTCTGTGATTTCGGCCCACACTCTTGTCGGATTTCGTCGACCGCTAGAGAAAGAAGAAGTTGCGTGATATGTCGCTCGGCTTGTTTAGACACCTGTTGCAAAGTTCCTTCTTTGGAGGTAATAACGAACCCTGCCTTCAAAATTCCATCTAGAAAGTCGCTCATATTGATCGCATCGGTGGTATCAGCACCGAAAAAATTCCTCCAGATGCTAGCGGTGATGTTAGTTCCGCTTTGAGTTCGTAAATGAGCTGAGAGCTGTCTGCACACAGCTAAAGCATCAAACGTTTTCACATGTTTGATCACCTCACTAGACTCAACGAGTAGCAGTCTAGTCAATACATCGCCACTGGATTTGCACACGGGTGCAGACTCGTGCGATGATCCTGTCGAAGCCAATGGTTTATCGTCACCAAAAGAGAGGCTAGTAGATAGTCGCTCCAAGTCGTCTACTTCGAGGACAACTCCAGACTTCTCTTCAAGAGATTTGCGAATACGCATTAAGTCCTTCCGGCCAATGTATTCGTGTAGCTGCTGGAGATCGTCGTGCATAGTCTCACGAACATGTGGTCCAGTTCCTGCGTGTGCATCTAAACGAAGGAGCACATCGCCAAGACTGCATGGCTTGTTACTGACTTCTCGACTTGATGTTATTTTTTCAACATAGCTCATGAAGGCTGATCGCGAAATCGTGTCGGCCCCGTTGACTTCTACGGCGCCCAGGCGGTTCATGAGTAACCTCGAATCATCAGAGCGTAAATGAATACCTAAAGTGCCCAATAAGGTCTCAAATTCGGGTAAGTCGATTTGCCCACTCTCGTCGCCATCAAAATGCTCGAATACTTTTTCAGCGGTCGTCACAGCCGAGCCAGAAGAGATGGCGAGGCTGACGATACGTTGAAAGATGATAGAGCCTGTTTCTTTCTCTTTCTGGCGGTTGTTTTGAGCATCGGCTCCTGCTGTTGAGCTTCGTGAGCGCGACCACGTGCCTACTGTGGTGCTGAACGTGTACGCGTCAAACGCTAGATTTAAAATATGTTCGCAAACTGGGGAAATGACAGTATCAAACACTTCTACAGCACTTTGAGCCTTGTCCTCGCTGCTTGTGATCGGTACAGCAGTCTCCTCCCATACGCGGTCCTTCAAAATCCAATTTTTGAATTCACTTAAGCTTATTTCTCCATCACCATTAGTATCAAACTGCTCCACAATATAATCTTTTTGACCCTGAGTGAGGACAGGTCGAATATCCAAAATCTGAAGCATTTTTCAAACTCCTGTGGGCTTAGCGATCCTGAGCCGTCCACATCAAAGGACTTAAATACTACCTCCAAGTGGCTCCGCTGTTGGTGAGAAGCACCAATTTTTTCAATCAAAATGACGCGAAGCTGCTCACCCAATTTCTCAACGGGAGATATTTCGTGCTGAAAGCACTCCTCGCACAGCTTGCTTTTTGCAGGCAGCAAAATGTAGCAGGCACTGCACAAAACATTCACGCAATTTGATCCATTGCAAGGATAGCTGTTTGCACCTTCAGCAAGTTGACTTCCTCGCCCTCCAACCAGCACACGGACTCCGCAGTCGATACATTTAATACGACTAGCTCCACTTTGCGACCACCAATTAATCGCGGCAGTGCTGCAGTTTTCTCCGCATCTCCAAAGGCTTGTTGTTTATGTTGCAGAAGCAATGCTAGTTTAGTTGATCGTTTGGCCTCCAGGTCGCGGATGCGATTGCTTTTGTAATTCTGCTGCATCCGTAGATGCAGCATTTACAACTCCGTTAGAAAAATTTATTGATGACGACCCCGACGGAAATGGCGCTTTTCCGTCTCTCTGTGAGTAAGCAGGCGTTTGGCTTGTCAAAGTTACGTTTTCGATGTCATCATCAGGCCCAGTTCGGAATTGAAGCCGGGCAGTGTACTCCTTCTCGAGCAAGCCGTAGAAATTTCCAATCGGGGCCGCATCCTGAAGCTGAATTGTACGGGAGGCAACATCGTGCTTTAATTCTGATGATGCATAGCGGGTCTTTGCCAACAAGTCTGACTTCTTAGCAAAATGACGCAACAATCTTGCCATGAGTGGGTCTCGCTCCAGTATCTCGGATGCTATTCTCCGGCGAAGAGTTTTTGTGCTCCCGAAAATTCAGGTGCCTGGATTTGAATCTTCCTTTGGGAAAGCGGCCGGTGTTTATCGCTGACAGCTAGGCCGTTGGCTCCATGAAGTTCAAGCTCTAAAACACCTTCACGGTGGATACCTCCAAATGAATCATCGTCTTCTTCCATATCTGGAAGTTCGCATGCCATTTTCTCTTCCTGAATGTTTGGTGTAAACAACTTTAGGATCTTCTCAGTAAAAATCACCCCGGCGGCTGCATTATCATCCAGTCCTCCAAACACCAGCGCGATTCTCTCGTCGTCCCAACCATCCAATCTAAAACCTAGTTTTTGCATCTTGTGTCTGCACTCGATCTTCTGGACTTTGGCTGTCTTGGCAAACGCCACCCGTAACTCTCGCAGCCCAATTCCGTATCGCTTTGCTTGCCTCAACAATTCGTCTTTATCCTTTTCATATCTCCGACGTTTTTCAGCTGCTATTGCACTACTCGTCGATATGGTGACTGACTTCTTGCCGAGACTGCTATTGAGTGATCGTTTGTCAATGGGCTGGCTATTCGAATTAGTCCTCTTCAAGCCATTGCTAACAGTAGTCTGCGTCTCCTCTTCGTCTCCTTCCTCTTCTTCCACAATTTTCTCACCGCCTTCTAAGCGAAACGTAGGTTTATCCGAGTATACAGAAATCCAAAAGTTGCCGACATTGGTACTGCCTGTGGCTTTATCCTATTCGCACCGGTGTCAGTCAGCTACTGTAGACTGCAATAACTGCATCAGCAACAGTCTTACCGTTCTCATATACATACTGGGGATAATGCAATATCTTCCAGGCTCTATGGTCGCTTCAACCTGTAACACAGCAAATAACAAAGGTACTAAGCAATGAGGTATACAAGCATCGTTTGAAATCACCTCACCGATACGGCTTGCTTGAACGTGTACGCCGCTTGCGGTGTGCCATCATCATCGATACCAGAAATTACGGACCCGGGAATAATAGCTGGAGGAAGATACTCTGACCACTTTCCACTCTTGATGTTCTCGCGAGCCTCTGGTTCGTAAAGTCGATAGTATGCATCAGGCTTATTATCTGGTTCTCCAAGCTCAAATTTGTTCGGCTCATTAGCCTTAGGAGTGAGAGTGCAAATGTGAAATCCAACCGGCACAATTTTGAGCTTTTCGCTCCCTCGTGGATCTTCTTGGCTCAACGAAACAAATATTTGAGCTCGTTGATCTAACACGAATTCAAACCGAGGATTATTGACCCAAGTCGATTTGGTAATGTTTCCCCGCAATTGGCCTCATTCCAGCTCCCTTCAGTGCGTCGTCCATGCCAAGAATCGGGAAAATCTGTGGTGGAAATGATTAGCGTGGGCATGCTTTACCTCCCAGTGACTAAAAAGACATGTATCGCGATCGAATAGCGCCTTACCAATCCCCGCAAAAAGTGGGTAAATGACTGCATCCAGGCGTCAAACGACATGAAGAACGTCCCGTCGTTCGCATTTATCTCCACAACTTCTTCTTGAGATATTTCGTCGATACCAACCTTCCCATTCGCATTAACAGTCATGAACATTCGCTTCTCCGCATTTGCGCCAACAATGCGCTTTAGAATTTTAAAGTATTTCTCGATCGCATCTTCATTCTTAATACGCTCTTCGCTGGAGTCCGACCATGGTCCTGTCTGTTGCATTGCTATGTAAGTATATGACCATATTTTGCTTGCAGGCAACCATACGCCACCTACCCATTCACCCATCCCCCACGGATTTCGCAGTTTTACCAAACGAACCGACTCGCCTTTTGTAGTTTTAATTTCAGCTGCATCCACCAAAGCGTATGCATGTTTGAAGTATAATCCGTTTCCTGCACTCGACTCCGCCGCAACGTCCTTTGATGCTGTTGCAGATGGCTGGATAGAGCAGCCCATGAGCGTCCCGGTCTGCTTGTACCGTAAAAGCTTCTCCCAAAATGGGTCTCCGAACTTTTGCTGAGGTTTTGCTGGAGCGTAGGGATCTTCGTAGAAACCAGGAAACTCTTCTTTGAGAATGACCTGCTCAGAGCACATCCCAGTGAGATCATTCAGAGCGCAGTCGACAAAGCCACCGATGAGCGCCTCGTAGCTTCCGTGTAGTTTAGCGTAAGCCTTTTCAATCATTGACACCCTGCCATTATCGAATCGATCTCAATATTAATGGGCAATCCCCACTGTACAGATATACAAACACCAAGAACTCACCAAAGCTCGTTTGGATTGCGGCACCGAGCGAAGTACGGCTTGCCAGCTCTCTTGTCAGTGAACCCAAAGACCGGAATGCGATCGTCTATGACAACATAATTCCACACAAAGTTCTGGGAGATCGAATTAACTAAACTTGTTTGTGTAGGTGGATCACTGCAGGACAGCCGTAAACCAACCTTCAAAAATTTACACACGAACAGCCCTTTCATTTTGTGTTGATCGCCTTGATAGAAAGACTGCTTCAATAAATCCGGTCGAGTTGCAACCACACTCAAGGCACCTGCAGCAGCAGCATATCAAATCGGATAATGTCGACGACCATGACAACAAACATGGACAGGAACATACTTAAGAACCAGCAATCACCTAATTGACCTTGAATGACATCCCCGACGATGATCCATCCGCAAACAATGTTGCCTTGGTAGCGAATACGACGTCTTTCGATGCTGACATGGAATAAATATCATTTCCGTTCTCATCGTCTACTTCCTGCGAGCTTCCATGACAAAGGACAAAATGAGCTCAGCACTTTTAGCCACATGAATTCACAAAGTCGTACCTGTCACCGTCTACTTCATCATCACGTGCATATATCGGTCTCTCCCAACGAATTTTGCCACGTTGCAACAACCCCAAAGTCTTCGCTTGGTGCTGAGATCCACCTTTTGAAGGGATGGCTGCACCAGCTTTGCATATCGCTGCTGCTCCATCGGGGTCACTGCTGCAAGGCCCAAAGGTAGGATCGGTAAAAAGCTTGGTAGCTGGGTCTGTATACGCCTTGATCGCCTGTTTAATTTTCTCCTGAAGCAATTGGTCCGCTAAGCGCAGCCACGCATCAGAGCTCGACCTGCCAGTCCCTTGATCTTCACCGAGATGACGGTATTCTGTCGACCCGAGACGACAGTGATACCGAGCTTCTTTAGCTCCTCTTGCAGTGTGTGGAGATCCACTGCGTCGTTCATGGCGGTTGGCGCGGATTGACGAGCTTCGAGGAATCCTGACTCCTAGTGACCCTTGAAAATGGACAACCAAAATGCGAAGAGGCACATTGAGAGCTTCACCTTGCTTCATTTTGCTGCCTGCCTCGTCCCAGCCCAGCATCGCTGCTCTCAATTGGATCAGACTGCAATGGTGAAGCTGCCGTCACGAACATCCGAGATACATATCCGACGAAGCATCGGCTGCACGTCCAGCCAACATAAACTCCTTCTGGGACTGGGGCACCCACTCTCGTAGATGAGAAGTGGTGCTGGTTAACTCGAGGTTTGATTCAATGATGAGCCAACACACAAAACACACAAACAACAGAACCACCAATCCAAGCCTTCAAGGTATGTGTGCACAGGTTACTGAAATTCGAATACAGTTTGCATTCGTTACATACGATGCCTTTCGCCTTGAAAACCTCATGCAAAGTCAGAGTGCCTTCAACAGCTCCGGTGAGATGACACCACACAGAAGTGCAATCAATGACCCAGGGAGTGATAATCAGCACTAATATCACGTTCACGAAAACGGGGGATATCTGTGGATGTCCTGCGTCGTTCTCTTCGATATAGCCAAGTCTTCGTTTCAGGTCCTTGACGCAATCCGCCTTCAATTTTTCAGGTCTGATGCCGCAGCATTAAAGATTTCTTGCGGATTTTCGGCACTGATGTCTAGAACTTGGCCCCTTCGTTTCCACAGTGCTTGATACCACAGAGAGTTAGAAAAGCTGTCATTGATGTCGGTGTCACTTCTTAAGAACCTTTCTCGTATCGTTGCTCGGTTGCCGTACGTTGATAAGGCTCTGCTCGTAGCAGAAGCCTCAGATGTGGGAGCAGCACAGAGCGCCGGTGCAGAATATTCACCATCAGCTTCTTGCACCAGAGGCTCCCAAAGTGCTGTTCCCGTATCCTCCTCGACAATCGACTGGGTCATTGCACCAAAGAGCTGCATTGATACCGGTGTAACTCTTGTCTCCTCTGTTGGAGCCGGATGTGAGACTTTGGTATCGAGCGGCGGTTGCTCATTGACCGTATATGTACGAGCAAATGTGAGCTCTGGGTTCATATCCGTCACGAGGTGCATTTTCATTTGGAAATGTGCGTTTGTCGCGCAAGAGCTCACTCGAAGCTCTGAAGTCTTGAGCGGCTTGCCTACAGAAGGAGTCCCTGAATTTGACAAGACCAAAGCAGATTCAGCCTGCCTCTGTGGTGATAATACACTCTGAGCCTGCTTCTGTGGCGATAATACGCTATCAGTCTTGGCAATGGATGGATCGAAAGATTTCCCTTGTTTTGGGGTTTTCGATGGTGCGCCTTGCTCTTTTACAAATCAGACAAGCAAGTACTGGATCAGTAAACCACTTCAAGAAAACTATCACTGATGGGTCGTGTTCGTGCATATCATTACCGGTGTTGGTGGCGCTCGTAGCTTAGAACTCGCTGGTGCACTTGACCACAACGCAATCTTGAATGCCGCAAAATCCTACAACATTCCAGGATTAATGAGATTAACCAGCTCAGGAGAATACGGTAACTATGACGGAGTTATCGTACCGCTGTCTCCACTGCAAAAGAGACAAGACGGATCCCACCCAACCCAGGCATTTCTTTTGTGTAGACATACGCCACACTCTTTGCATTGTCGAACTCGAAGCTCTCCATGGAGTTGTATGGGATATTGAACATTATCGTCTTTCTAGGCAGTTGATGGTAAAATGTTGCCATCGATGCCCCAAAATCCACCCATTTGTCCACGACAATGGGCATCTGCACAGCAATCGGCGTCAATCGCACCTCAGTGATAAATTTGTAGCTTTCAAAATACTTCACCCTACTTACCAGCTCGTTCTTCTGACTGGAAGAGGTCCGGCACTGGAGGATAACGTACGTTCGACAGATTTTGGTGTGCTTGTTCAGCATGTTGACTCGTTTTCGTGCCAATTGTGCTTCCGTCTACCATTCAGCAGCAAAGTTACTACCACATGTTCATCCATTCGAGCTCCAAAGAGTACATACCAACTTGGTGACTTCCTCATGCTACAGAACCGCGGGCAGCACCGCATCCAACATCTTCAAGCTCTCCATAAACCGTCTTTGTGCAGCAGCACCTGCTTCACTCCCTTGACTATTCACCACGCCTAGCAAGCTGGTCAAGACCATGCAGTAGAGTTGCTGCAAGGGGACGTAGGCCGTGTGCAACAATGCGTCGGCCAGCTTCACCACCAAATAGAGCTCGCTCTTCATAACGAGCAGGACGTCCACCGGGCTTAGTAGCGCCGCTACCTGCTTCATTTGAAGCGCCAGCTCCAGTCGCTTCGTGAACGTCTCCTTCTCGTTTGTGGCGCTCTTTATCAGCGTCGACAGCTCCTGGATCGGCGTCATCGTCTGCAGTATAGACAATCAAGTTAGCTTTGAGCAAATCTCGCTTGTAAATGACGTTAAATGATAGACAACTGCCTTTTGTTTGGGATTGCGAACAAATCCGCAGCTTTTGTCGTCACGTAGAGCGATTTTGCGCTTCTGACGCTGCGGCTGCTTCTCTCTGTTCTTCATCTTATTGTCTGCTGCTGTGGGAGGAAGTAAATGATCGTCAGGAAAGGAGCAGAGAGCAAGAAAGACGCCAACACTTAACGAACCGTTGGTCATTCTGGTCCTGGTCTCGATCGAGAATGCGGTTGTGAAGTTGAAGTTGAAGTGACCATCACTCTGAATTGTCGGGTCCCAACACGTCACTACACTCCGCGCCAGGTTTTATCGGCCACCCTCATAAGTGGCCGTAGCTCACTCAATTTTACGAGTTGGTCAGCGCTATTTAGATATGTGATAGGCCTAATTTGTAGGAGATCGGGACTAGTGTTAACGAGCTGGATTTTGCAGTGCATGCAGTGGCCACCATACAACACGCAGTTTAAGCACTGCGTCAAGATAGATCGGCCAGTCACATGGTATAGTGAAATCAAGTGTAAATGATAGATGGCTACATTTAATGAAACGAATGGTAAGACATGCACATGCATAGCTCAGTCTGAAAGATGCCACGCAAAAGAAGACTTCCGTCACCAAGAAGAAGCCAAGATTGACGGATAGAGAGCGGGGAAGAATCGAAGGCCTTCACGAAGCCGGGTTGAGCGGACGTGACATCGCCCTTGTCGTAAAGCGCAGCAGATATACCGTCAGTCGCGTCATCTCCCCCACCCTTCCACAGTCACCCAAGCGTCCTGGGCCCCCGCCCACCCTCCGTGACCGTAATACTCGGTGAGTTGTTCGCGCGGCGGCCAAGGGAGAGCTGTCGGCAGCCAACATTAAGGCAGAGCTACAGCTCTCCGTCTCGGTGCGCACCATCCAGCGCACCCTCGCTCGGGTGGACTGGTTGATGTACACCAAGATGGTGAATACCTTGCCACTGCAGCCTAACGACATGCTGGCTCGCAAGGCATGGGCCGAAGCAATGTTAGTTCGTAAAGACGCCGGGTCTGTATGGGATACCATCATCTTTTCAGATGAAAAGAAGTGGAACCTTAACGGACCCGACGACTTTCAGAACTATTGGTGTGACGTGCGAAAGCCGCCTCGTCAGACCAAGCGCCGCCAAGCAGGTGGCGGGTCCGTCATGGTCTGGGCGGCCTTCAGTTCGCGAGGAAGATCGCCGTTGGTATTGCTTAGTGGGAGGCAGAACTCGGACGACTACGTGTACACCGTCTCCAAGTTCCTGCCCCCATTTGCTCACTCTAACTACGGTACCGACTTTATCTTTCAACAAGATAATGCAAGCATCCACGCGTCTAAACGCACGATGGAGCTTTTGTGGAGCAAGGACTTAATGTGCTGGACTGGCCGTCAAAAGCCCGGACTTAAATCCCATAGAAAATCTATGGTCCATCATAAGTAGAAGAGTCTACACTAACGGACGACAGTTTGACAGCGTTTCTCAGTTGATTTGCACTGTTTGAAGCGTGGGAGTCTATTCCTAGTGCATTACTAGTGTCTCTCATCGAGTCGATGCCTCGTCGGTGCGTAGAAGTAGTTGTCAAGAAAGGCAACAAAACTCACTATTAAATGTAGCCATCTATCATTTACACTTGATTTCACTATACCATGTGACTGGCCGATCTATCTTGACGCAGTGCTTAAACTGCGTGTTGTATGGTGGCCACTGCATGCACTGCAAAATCCAGCTCGTTAACACTAGTCCCGATCTCCTACAAATTAGGCCTATCACATATCTAAATAGCGCTGACCAACTCGTAAAATTGAGTGAGCTACGGCCACTTATGAGGGTGGCCGATAAAACCTGGCGCGGAGTGTATTGCAGTAAGTTATCAAGGGGCTTGGTCATGTTGTTAGGCTCATCAGAACAACTTGTTACGAGATCCTACTACAGCAAAGCGACGGCAACTTGTCGATTGGCAATTCACCTTTCACCCACACGTCCTACTGAGGAGGAGAGTAGGGAGGACAGTATTAGGAGATTGCTTATTAGGTCTGCCTTTCTTCCATCCGAAGCTCATCCATCTTAGCAGCTAGAGCTCTCTCGTGGCGATCCGTGAGCTGCATGATCCGCTCACTAGCAAGAGCTCGCTCTTTATCAAAAGTTGCTCCATGCGTACACGCTCGCGGCGGCTACTATTGGCCTGGCGCAGAAGATGTTCACGCTGCTCTTCTGCATGGTGTTCTTCTTCGAGAACCTTCAGAAGCTCCTCGTTTTGTTGTCGTCGAAGCTCGTTGACCGCAGCAACATGTTTTTCCTCATCTACTTCGGCTTCTCCATCGTTTTCATTGCCTGTCACTTCAGATTCATTGTCAGCCTCGCCATCATCAGAATCATCTGCGATGGCTCGATGACTGCGGCTAGTGACAGGCCTTCGTGTCGTTGAGGATGCACTGCGCGGACGACGCGCAATGGCACTAGAAGGCCTCTTGATCGTCTTCCCATTTGGCAATGTCCCATTGGACACCGACGGCATTGTGTCATTTGTCGAGGGTGACCGGGTTCGCAGCATCGTTGCAGTCGCTGAACGTGGGCGCTCCATAACACTACTTGCTGCAAGATGTTTTGGAAGCTCGAATCGTTTTGTGACTCTCATCTTGTAAAAGCTCTCGAGCATTTCTTGCTTTTGGCGACTCGCGGTTTGTTTGATTTGCTCTCGACGGCGAATAAGATTCGCACGCTGCTCTTTGATCTGTCGAGTGCGTTCGTTATCGTTTTCGATGCGAGACATCAACAAATTCGCGCGATATTCATCTTGTTTATTCTTGCGCGCGAGGGCGGACTGGATCTCCTCCTCTCGCAACTTTGCTTCTTGGAGGCGTGAACGTATCGCTGCATTCTTTTGGTTTTGCACAATCTGCGCAACCATGTCCTTTTCCTCTCTCTTACGAATGATCTCGGACTGTTTTTGTGAAGCTGAACCTCCATGCGTTCATATGCACGCCTCCGTTCACGCTCCAAATGTCTTTCCTCGCGTTGCTGTATCTCAAGCTGCTTTTGCTTCTCTCTCTCACGCTGCATAAGTCTTAAGTGCGCCTGGCGGTCTTGTTCTCGTAGTCGTTCGCGCCGTTCTTCTTCTATCAGCGCTAGCTGCGCTTGAACTCCTTCAATCGTTTCCTTCTTATGTAATGCCTGAAGTCGCACCTGTTCCTCTTTTGCCTTTCGCTCCTCCTCAAAGGCGCGCCGACGCTCTTCGCTTTGTTGTTGCTTACGGGCCGCGTCTTCTAACTGTGCCTTTCGTTGAAGATCTTTTTCGTGCAAAACATTGGCTATCCGCGCTGTATTTCGTGCCTGCTTTTCTGCCAGTTCTTGAGCCTTCGCCTCTCTCTGACGATTACGTTCCTCCGCCATTCGCTCCTCCCGGATCTTTATTTCCTGCAATTTTCTTGCTGCTTCACGCTCCCGTTCAAACTGGTAAAGCTCGTTCTGCACCCGTGTTTCCTCCTGATGCCGCCGACGTTCCTTCTCAGTCAGCCGTGCTTCACGTTGTCTTCGGGCTTCTTCCTGCTTAGAACGCTGCTCGCGGCGCATCATTTCCATTTGCTGCTTCTGAGCCTCCTTGCGTGTCAGCTCAAGTTCTAGTCGGCGCTGTTCGGCATTTTCGATTTCTTTTTGGCGCCGTTGCTCATCAGCAAGTCGTTGTCGTCGCAAACGCTCCTTCGCCACAAGCTCCTCCTGTCGTCTATGTTCACGTTCCTTCCTCTCGCGCTCCTGATGTAGCTCAGTCATTTTCATCTCGTAGTTGAACATCTGCTGCATCTCAAGTGCTTGTCGCCTCTGTATCCTCTCGAGTGCCCTTTTCTCACGCTCGATCACAGTAAATTCTTGCGTCGAATACGATGAAGAGTTATTCGTTACTCCAAAACCCAAACGTGCAGCTCCAACAGGAGAGCGACAGTAGCTTCGAGTTCTTAAGGACATGCTACCGTGAATACCATCCATCTGGGCTTCAATGAGTTCATGGCGTTGGCATCTCACATTGTGAAGCAGCACTTGGCGGTTCTTTTCGTATCGTGCTGCTCGTTTTGCGATGAATTCACGATCCTCACTTGTTCCTGTCGCTTGGTGGATAAAATATTCTAATGGCCGCAGGATGAGTTCATCGGGCTCTACACCAAGCATCCGGCACGCCTACCGTTAGCAGTTGCCGCATCCAATCAGTCGCAAAACGCTGTTAGCATGTAGAGAAAATTGTGTCCAAAAACACATCTTTCTCACCTCGATGGAGCGAGGACTGGTCAAAATGAGATCGGCCATCGCATCCGTCTCATCAAAGTTGTCCAGCGTGATTGCTTCGGTGTCGTCCACATCATCCACTCTCGCTTTATCGATATCAGTGCTCGTCAATGAGACTTCGTCACTGCTAGTACCTCGGTTTGAAGTCACCATCTAACGGCAGAACCACAACAGCCAGCACCAATTTGCTGCGCAGCTTTTATCGTAGCCCCAGGATGGAGATAGTAGGGCTAGTTCAGGAGAGTGCGCCGTGGCCATTTTCGTCACCCTGGGTTCGTATTTTTAGCGAATTCACCACCGCCGCCACGATATACGATTGACAAGCATCGCAGGAATACGTTCGAGTCCACAACGACTCGCCTCTTCATATTGGCGCAAAACCGTCGGCGGTTCTTGCAACGTACTCGCCTTTATTCGGCCACTTGGCAGAGATAAATAGACCAAGCAAGCCATCAGTTAGCCCAACGGCCATGGCTACAAGCTTCTCCTCTGGCGGCACGTCGAGGTATGTGGATGTTGGTGGCACGGATGGTGAAGCCCACGTCCCAACGAGCACTAACGACGAAATGGACCCGAGTCTAGGTATGCCTCCAGCCACTGCAATGACGTACCATGGTCCCTTCTTGCTAATTCTGACGTCAAATTGTAATCAAATGCTTCAGCTGGGGGATTTCGTGTCATTTACGACCGGGAAACACCGTTTGAACTTCGGATTCAGGTAATAGCTCACTCATGCGAGCTTCACACCAGCAGAAATCATCTGACGCAATGGTCGTGGTCGGTTTGGTCTTTCCCAGGATGCCGACAATACCCCTCAGCAAATCGGGACTCTTGAGGCAATCAAGGTTAAGATATTGATCCTGGTGCGTTGGTCGGAAGCACTTTTCTCTTGAAACCATCACGTGACAAATAAATTTCGATCTGTAGGGCAGCGATACGGATATCCACGTAGTTCGGGTCGAGCTGTCCACGGAGAGCGACCTTTTCTTTTTGTACTCGCATACTTGCGACCTGGAGAGTTTCCACGCCATGCAGGAACAGCAAAAACTGATGGTCGACTTCGCCGACTATGCCAATGTATTGATCCGCATGCTCAACAACTGCATCAAGGAACCGCACAATCACCTCGCTGTTTATCTCATGCAAGCCGATGGCCGCGCGCGCCTGGATTTCATTCAAAACATGGAGTACAAGTTCATCGAGCTCCTTTCTGTAGACTTCGTGCGTGCCTCAGAGGACACCATCCGCCAACATATTACCTTCCGCTATACTTCTATGAAATCACGTTTGCAAGTTCTCCAGACACGACTCCATGTACGTTTCTGTCGTACACATTGCGCAACTTCATCGATCAAGCGGAATAATGTTAACTTCACTACGTTGGTGATTACCTTGTGTGGCGGTAGGAGGTCAACAGCATCGTTAAAACCAAAAACCCATCGTTACTGCTGCAGGTAAAGTTTTGCTCCAGATTCTTTGATCACCGTTGGCCGTACCTCTCCCCATTGCTGACTTCTTATACTGTTCATTTGTCCTTCTACTTCTCAGCTTCAAAAGACGGTCCCTTCGCCGTCATCCCGGAACCGATACCTCACGCATTGATAGATGCACTGCAGAATATCTCCTTTCAAATCTCAAACACCCAGCGTGTGCCACCATCTTCCTAGCGTTGTATTTAAATACAACTTACCTGGCTGTAAAGAGCTCAGACGTTGTTCGCTAACGCACTCACAGATGCTTTGATCATTGCCACAATCTCTGGCCTGAAAGCACATCTAGGCCACGCGTCGCTTTTTCTTGCCGGACAACGGTGGGCCACTAGGCGAGCGACTATCTTCCTCTCGCTTGATCTCAGTTTTCACTGCCACTTCAGCGGCATCTTTCGCAGCGGTAGGTTTAGAGCGACCTCCACTACTCGCACCTGGAGGACTATTTTGGCGTGAAGCCCGACCAGGTCCACCGCCGCCATTTAGTTGTTTTGCCTGTTCCCGGCGGATCTTTTTCGTCTGGTATTCGTGTGACGGCGGAAGGTTCGAGATAGACGGAAGCTTCGTTGGATCGTTGGGCGCATATGGACGCGCTTTAAAATATTGCGAGCTTAGGCAGTCGATGGCAGTCGGTCGTTGTTCCGGGTCCAGCACGAGAAGTGCCTCCATCAATTCGATGGCGCCCTTTGGCAATATTCGTTTGCGCGCTGTAGTTTCACGCATCAGGTACTCGCGGAGTCGTTTGGGTTTTGGTTTGTCAGGCACAAAGGAGCTGCTGTGGGGCAAAAACTTATAATCTGGCCATGATTCCGTAGTCGGTGTGCCACAAATGTCGAAGATCTTGGTGATCTGCTCGAGCTCTGTCTTGCCCTGGAAAATGGGGTGGCCGATGTACAGCTCTGCGAACACGCATCCAATACTCCACATATCGATGCTAGCATCGTAGCTTGTAGCACCAAGAAGAAGTTCAGGGGGACGGTACCAAAGAGTGACCACCTTGTTCGTAAAGAGCTGGTCTCCACGCAAGGAGCGTGCCAGCCCAAAATCAGCAACCTTGAGTAGATGGTCTTTAGTCATCAATAAGTTCGAGCACTTGATGTCTCTGTTACACGGCGAAGCACACAATTAAATAATCAGTCGAAGCAAAATTGACGCAAAAGCCCTCCATTGTAACCACATACCGGTGAATGATGTCGATAGCGTGCATATACGCCATAACGTCCAGCAGCTGCTTCATTAAACACTTGATCTCCGTGTCATCGAAACTGAAATAACGACGCGTACAATTAGTTCCACAAAGCACTATAAAGGCACCAGCAACTAAGAAATTAAACGCACGGATGCTGGCGGTCAATGAGGCCTGTCAAGTCGTGCTCTAAGTACTCGAGCACCAGGTAGATGGAGCCGTGACAGTAGTCCAGAGGTTCGTCTTTGTCCGTAAATTCCGCTGATCGATCACAACAGCTTCTTATCAGTACTCCATCTCTACAAATTATTGACTTTTTAACATCAATAATTACCATCATCGTCGTCGTTTTCAGAGGAAACGACCACTTCTTTCAGCTCCACGAGGTTCGGATGATTCAGACATTTGAGCACTTTGATCTCGCGGATAGTCGTCACTGGGAGCTACACACAGATGTCAGATCTAGTCGGTAGCACTAGTCATATCGCAGCAAACTCACGCCTTGCACTTCGTTCAGACTGCGGATTTTCTTAATAGCTACGATATCCCCGTGGCCTTGTCCTTGGCCATGTACACTTGGCTACAGTCACACACCGACGACGAAAATTAGTTCACGAGGGAGAGCACAACACAGACAATTAGACGCACCCATAAGTACCAGCTCCAATGCACTCTATCTTCTCGTAGGCGTCCATGCCCCGAGTGCCCCAGTGGTGCTTGGGCAGATGGAGGCTCATGGCGAACGAAAGTCGAAATGGTGTGTCCACTTCAATATTTGTGTGGCAGTACCGTAGTGAAACACTAAGTACGAATACCATGGCCGCAGGTTTAATTAGCACAGGGAGCTGCCATGAGCTTCTGGCGCAGGGCGCTCACGTCGGTGAACTCCACCATCCTCAGCTCCAAACAATGTACGAACGCAGTGTATGAACTTGATGCCCTTCTACTTGCTAAGCTGATGGATTTTGTGTACTTGTGTGTCTCTGCAGCTCTGGGTTTCCAGCTTAAACTTCAGCCCGAGAAGGACATTTTCCTGTTTAACGCCAAGGAATCAGTCGCCAACTGGACGGCGTCAAGTGACCGGTCTATTGGAGGTATGGTGTAATTTTTCGTGGCATTGCTGGCGTGTTTTATTAACAAAGTGGGTGTAATGTTGTGTTTTTAGGACTGTCGGAGTGCAAATGGGGCTATTACAAGGGCTCAGCTAAGGATGAAGCTGTGATGACGGAAAATGAAGATGAGAAGGTTACAGAGGAGAAGGAAGACAAGAGGATTATTGAAAGTGTGAACAAGAAGGACAATGTGCCATCGGGTGAGTTGTAGTTCTGCGATGCAGTTTTATAGCGAATGATATTTATTTTCTTGATGGTGGATGTGGTGGGTTTGAAGCGGTGTTTGCTGGAAAGTTGAGTCTGGATTGCCAACCGACTGAAGTTGGCGTTGTGCGGAGTGGATACTGTGCTGTACGGGCATCGGTGCCGCGTGAATTACTATTGCACGGCTACGAGGGCATTAGCATGCGCGTGATGACGGATGGGCGCGAGTAAGACAATTTTTGCTGCTCGTATCCAATTTGTATGGAACTGCAGTGCTCACGTGGATTGTGTGTTTGTTGTCTTCTACACAGCTATCGTGTTAACGTGCAGATGGAGAGCTGGAACCCGTTCAACTTGTACATGGTGCGGTCGTAAAGAGTTATGTTTTCCTTTCCGCAAAGTCTTATTTTTTTGAGTTGCTGTTCATTCCAGGGTTTTATCCGAACGCCTGCCAACGAGTGGGTCGATATTAGTGTACGTTAGAAATTGCTCACGTGCAGGTGGTTCCTATGGTTTCGTACTGACATCTTTCAATCGTTTTTTGTTAACACTCGCAGTTGCCATTCACGGACTTCATGCTCACAGCAAAAGGATACGTGAAACTTGACGACGAGACGGAGCTCGACCCTTCCAAGCTCAAAAGCGTACGTACTTTTCCTTTCGTCCTGTCACCTGGTACCTTGACCACTAATCTGATATGTTTCATGTGCTACGGTTGCGACACAGATCGGTTTTGCTATCGCCGATCAAAAGGAAGGTGACTTTGAGCTGCGCGTCCAGTGGATTAAGGCGGTCGCACAGCTAGAAAAGTCGGACAAGGACGATTACGACGATTTCGACGATCGGTATGTAGTATTTGCTGCTTGTTTACCTCGCACTCTATTCTTTCTCATATCTTTGTCGTGCTCAATCCAGATTCGACAGCAACAAGAAGAAGGACTACTTCCGGAAGCCTGCCGATCTAATCATTTAAAGCGCGGCTTCTTGCAACAGCACGAGAGTGAAGCTGCTGCGTTGAGATAATCAAGATAGTTTTGGTCATACACAGACACGAAAGCAAGTAATGAGCATGTTAGTGCATATCTATCTATCAACGACTGCTTCTTTAAACTTCGTCTTCATTCAGGAGCATGTTGGGAATGCCATCCAGAATGGGGAAGGCACGGCCGGACTCGGGGCACACAAGCTTGCCCTGCTTCACATGGACCTCCAGCAGTGCGTGGTGGATTTTGCGCAGCGTTTCTTCGTCCGTCGCGCCCTCTTCGGAGCTTGGCAGCGTCTCTGGAAGTCCGTCCGCGATGTTCAGAGCTTTGGCACCAGCCAGGAACGCGCTCCAGTCCAGTTTGGTCAGCATCTTGCGCACGAAAGCAGCCTGGAAGTCGCAGGCAACGACCTCCACCTCCTCAGACTCGATACGGAGCGGGTATCCGTTCTCCACGCCCTTCTTGTTGCACACGAGGAGGTTGTGAGTGATGAGCCGCATGGTGATCACTGCTAGGTGTCAACTCGAATGGTGTCGGTCCAAGTCGACAAAATGACATGTGTGGGCCACATAATGTACCACATAGATGGGTACACATCAATTGGCTGAACGGCGCTGCTCAAGCAATACATCATCCCACGCCCCAAGTCACCATGGCCTCGACCTCGTCGACTACGTCACCAAGCTGCTGCCGGGCGCCGCACCCGCGGACTTGTCGGTGGACATCAAGAAGCGCGAGTTCGCCCCCGTGGTGGCCGCGATCGCCCCCAAGGCTCCTCAGTTGCTGGCGCTGGAGGCCGAGACGGACGTGGAAGGCGCCTTCGCTCTGCTCTGGGACGTCGTTCTGCAGCTCCCGGCAGCCCAGGCGGAGACTGAAGCGCTTAAGTTGCTGAAGACGGTTGCGGACAGTCAGGCGGGCGCTGTATTCCGTCTGCGCATCGCTGCCAACCTGTTTAACAAGGCCAAGACGCTGCCCAAGGTCCGACTCCAGGCGCTCCTTACCGTGCTGGATCTCGCTGCAACCAGCAACAATGGGGAGCTTGTGGCTCCCTATTTGGAGCAGATGGAGACGCTGGTGAACGCCCAGAAGATCAGTGTGGAGGACCGCCGCGTGCTGCTGCTCAAGGTGGCCGATCTGCTGAGCAAGAGCCAGGACAACCTCAAGGTGCTGGCAGTGCTTGAGAAGTACTTGGCTACTTTCGAACAGGACAAGGCTGCTGAGGCCAAGGCTACGGCTGAACGCGCGGCCAAGTTGGTGCTGCAGAACCCCGTGGCCAGCTTCTTGGCTCGTGTGAACCTCATTACTAGCCCCGTGGTGGCGGCAGCGCTCAAGGGCACTAAGCTCTACGAGCTGCTGGATGTTGTGTCCACGAAGACGTTGAAGGAGTTTGTTGCCTTCCAGAAGAACGCGGGCGATGTGTTTACCAAGTATGAGCTGAAACAGGAGGAGCTGGCGGACACAATGCGTCTCTTTACGCTGTGCTCTTTGCCTACGGGATTCAAGGAGATCCCGTACGCTGAGGTGGCTGCCGTGCTGGATTTGCAGGAGGAGGATGTAGAGAAGTGGGTCGTGCGCGCGATCACCTCTGGTCTCGTGAGTGCTAAGATCAACCAGCTCTCCCGCACCGTGGTGATCTCACGCACGCTGCAGCGCGGCTTCGGCGTTGAGCAGTGGAAGGAGATTGATGCAAAGCTCCAGCTGTACAAAAAGAACGTGGGTGGTCTCCTCGATGTTATCAAGAACGCTCGTCGTGCTCAGGAGCAGCAGTGAATAGTGTAGTGAAGTAGGCAGGAGGTGTGTGGTGTAACCCATCAATACAATCTTGGCCTTTGCTAGACGGATGATTTCTCGTATCGGTATCAACCAATTCTTTTAACTGTACTACCAGTGGTAGTTTAATCCCACACTAATCCTGTGGTATCTGCAATGCAGTGTGAGCCTAGAAAAGTAATTCATATCAACAAATATTCCAACAATATACATACGAACCACTGCAGACGGAAGCCCCAAGTTCTATGGAGCTCACTTGTTCTTTTCCAGCATGGAGAAGAACACCAACAACAAAATGATGGAGATCATACCGCCGAACATGGCAAAGATGATGCGCCGCTGATTCCTGCGATTGAGCTCTTCGACTTTCTCGTTATAATAGGGAACGGGGCCGATCTCGAGGTCAGGACGAACTCGATACAGCTCCTCTTTCTCTTCAACTGTCAACCGTCTGGCAACAATAGCAACAAAATCACAAATATAAGTCGATTGACCATCACACACCCGCAACTCCTCATCAACGTACCGCGGCTCTCGCCCAATTGAAGATGTGCTGGCATGAATACTACGCGCTATCTCCCGATGTGCATGGTCCAATACAAACTCCACCGAGGCGCTTTTCCTCAGTGCGTGGCCAGTCTTGCTCGGACTCATGCGGAGGATCGAGTGTCTCCTCTGCATCTTCACATTGGTGCCGTATCCCAACGGCGTCTCACGATGCACTGACTGGGAGTTATTGCCTGGTAGCAGAGCAGTCGCGACGTGAGGCCCCGGCTCAGAGCGCACGGCAGTAGCGTACAGCAATGGGGACGTCATCATGGCAGAGTCGCTGATGACGCTCACTGCGCCTGGGTCAGACGCCACCCACGGATACACGAGCTCGGCGTCGACTGGGTGGTCCACATCTGCGACTTGAAGTGGCGGCGGCTTGACGATCAACGCGCTGCTGCTTCTGCGTCTCCGTCGCGCGTCTTCCTCCTCCGGTTCATCTGCGTCCGGTCGGAGGTCACACACTGGCATGGCCGTCTCAATGCCTGCCATGAGAGCTCTGTCGGATACAGTCGGCCGACACTATTGAAGCGTAGTGGCCACTTTGTGCTCTTTGGCTGCATAGCAATGTGACTTTTCATCTTTTCAACCAATCATCGAGTCGATGCGTTTCAGCCAATGGTAGAACGATTTAAAAACGTTTTTACTTTTGGCAGGAAGCGCTTGCTGGTCCAGTCAGAGACATCACGACATCGGACGATGGAGCAGTTTGACGGCGACGCAGCGCGCAACCACGTGGAGGCCGAGGCCCGCGAGAAGAAGAACCACCGCAAGGACAAACCCTGGGACAATGAGGACATCGACCACTGGAAGATCGACCCGTGGCAGGACGAAATGGCCGACGAGAAGCACGAGGGAAAGACGATCAAGATGCCAGGTCTGCTGGAGGAGAGTTCCTTCGCCACGCTGTTCCCAAAGTACCGAGAAAATACCTGCGAGAGGTCTGGCCAATTGTGACCAAGACCCTGGACGCTCACAAGATCTCGTGCGAGCTGAACCTGGTGGAGGGCAGCATGACAGTGCGCACCACTCGCAAGACCACGGACCCGTACATTGTGCTGAAAGCTCGGGACCTCATCAAGCTGCTGGCTCGTAGTATCCCTGTGAACCAGGCCGTGAAGATCATGGAAGACGACGTGCAGTGCGACATTATCAAGATCGGAGGTCTGGTGCGCAACAAAGAGCGCTTCGTGAAGCGCCGCCAGCGGCTTGTGGGTCCCGACGGAGCGACGTTGAAAGCCATTGAGCTGCTGACAAATTGCTATGTGCTGGTGCAGGGCAACACCGTGTCGGCTATGGGTAGCTATCAAGGTCTGCGCAATGTGCGCAAGATCGTGGAGGACTGCTTTGCCAACGTGCATCCGATCTACAACGTGAAGAAGTTGATGATCAAGCGGGAGTTGGCGAAGGATCCAAAGCTCAAAGATGAAAACTGGGAGCGATTCCTACCGAACTTCCGCAAGCAGAATGTGCAGACTAAGAAGCCCAAGCGTGTGCGGGAGAAAAGGAGTACACTCCGTTCCCGCCGGCACCTACGGTCAGCAAGGTGGACAAGGAGATTGAGAGTGGTGAGTACTTTATGAAGGAGCACGAACGCAAGGCCATGAAGAAACAGAAAAAGCATGAGGAGAAAATGCAGGTGGTGCAGAAGCGGAAGGCAGACAAGATGGCCGAGTACGTTGCACCGAGTGAGAAGGAGACAAGCAAGAAGCGCAAGAAACAAAAAGCCGAGGCCCAGGCAGAGAACCACCGCGCCACATCCGTTGAAGCCCTCAAGCAGAAGTTCCTTAGCCAGAAGGTACGCTTGTCTACACTATTAATCCTCTTGATGCATCCACCACTAACCTCTCTTTTTTGTTTCATACAGAGCGCGAAGACCACAACAGAAGCTAAGTCTGCGTCTTCGGTCAACGATTACTTGGCCGTACCGTCCAAGAAGAGCAAGAAAAAGAAAACCAACCAGGAGGAGGACGCTTAACCAACGAATTCACCCCACTCTGCAACTTTGTTCGCCCAAAGATTTACTTCAAGGCTGTATTCATGATGTCTTTTTGTTGCATGCAACCACAGATTACTTGATTGGCAAATCACCGGAACCATCACATCCACGATACCGCTGATCGACGTATTTCAAAACCGTGTTGGGACGTGAAAGGGCGTGAAGGATATTCGACAGAAAGTCGGTCTCAAGATCCGCATTGCTGCTCGCGAATCAAAGCATGTCGGACCGGCAGCAACACGGCGCAATTCTGGCAATGGACCAATTCTCCACATCCTCTTTAGGTGCATCGGAAAGCAATGGTAGTGGTCGAGATATCCTCAAGACAAGTGTCGATCGACCTCCACCAATAAGTGCATCCGCTAAGTTTGACATGCAAGTTGCAGGTCTATCAATACGGTCCCAAGGCACTGGTGGCAGTGGAGATACAAGTGTCTACATGGCAGCCGTTGCACAGGCCACGGCCGACCAAGCGTCAAGAATGACGAATTCACAGCGGAAAAGTAGCACAGGCGATGACGAAACGGATCCCGAAGACCAACGTGTTGGGGTAAAGTCAAAGCCCAAGAGAACCCCAAGACCCTATAGAGCTGAGAGCTTAAGTGTGAGGACGCCGAAGACAAAGCAGCCAATCGGTCTGGTCGTGGCGCTCTTTCACAATGGTTTTGTTTGTCGCCATATCAACAAAGAGAATGAGAATGTAGAAGGCTTTGCGCAACCGTATGATGTCGAATCCAGGTGCGTGCTTACAATGAGCAAAGTGAGATAACGTTGACCTCCATGACTGATTTTCGGGGTGCGTCGCAGTTACTTTCTCGCATGTATTGACAATGGTCGCGTGCCTGCAGGGCTCCCTGACATGGTTTGCAACTTTGTCAATTACCTACATGCAAGTATGGCAATGACATGACTTGATATTTATTGTATAATGTACTGTAGATTGCTTGCGCGCACCATCGTGGTAGTGTACTTGCCGAGATTCGCGATTACCGAGAGATGCGAACGTCCTTGTGTCCGGTTTCATCAGCATTTCTACCTGCTGCATCAGCGCTGCCTCAAGCACATGATATTAACCTCGACGCAGCTTGTCGTGTTTGGCAGACCATATTAAAGCCAAGCAAAAGTCCGCTGCCAGTTCACGCACAGGTATCTCCACTCTTGGAGTCCCAGTCACTGCAATCAGTTTTCGACCATTTCCCAGACATCACTCCTGGAGAACTGGCGACGCTTGCTATGGATGCTAAGCGGCAATTATTACAAGAGGAGGATGTTTTGGTTTCCTCATCATCTACTGAATCTTCATCGCCTCACAATGAGTCACACGGCCTTGGGTTTTTGTCTGCAGAATCACGGAATGGAGCCAAAACAAAGGACTATGGAGCTTTGACATCCACCCCAATCACTCGGTCGCGCTTTCAAGGTGCCCAGGAGATTTCTCCACCAGCGTCATTGCTGTCTCCTATCGGGCGAAAGAGTGCGCGGTCAAGCTTTCCGACAAATTCCCATGAAGAAGATTCGCCTGCAAGGCATAAGCGACATTGTCCGACAAAGGTGAATGAAGACAATCGCGTCGACGACCGGACATCGGAAGCCATAGAACGCAACTTGAGGAGTATTGGTACTTTCGAATCTCCTGAACCTAGTTGCGACGAATATCCAGACGAAGACATGGACGAGTGTGAGTTACCTAGCTGCTCGAACAATCAAGACTTTCAGTCCGAATACAGCGATGTGGAAGCATCAGATGAAACAGGTTCGATCACTCCACTACCAGCAACACAGCATTTTCTATCCAAATTAAAGGGAAGCGACGACGGCCTGAAAACCAACCACTGTATGGCAAACCTGCGTGGGTAGCAGTCGCTCACATAGGGAGATACTTCCGCGCAGCCACGCGCTTGGAGCGTGAACACTCGCAATTTCTCCATGTCAGAGCACCTTTCACTTTTTTGCGGTGAATTTACATGAACTGCATGCATTCATCAAGAGCGTAGACTTACGCCAAGTGTTTGATTCTTTTGGTGTGAATAGGCTAATGCAAAGCGATTGATGCAAGCGGAGAAACCACCCACAGAAACCGAGGTAGGTTACCGTACAGTACAATGAGCATCAACCAACTAACACTTGTATCCCAAGTAGCTACTATCAGGCAGCATGCACTATTTATCACGGCAACTTGACGACTTGACGCGGCCTAGCGATGTGATCGCAGTGGCAAGAGCCCGCAAAATCAAAGAAGCACAAGATGAAGGACGGCAGCTTCGTAGGCGAGATTGGATGGAGGATGGCACCATACAAGAAGAAGCTGCAACTGCGTTGATCAGTCCAGACAATGACCCCGTCCTTAAAATTCGCCGGATAGACACAGAGCAGAATCTTTTCCGTGTGCGCCTTAGAACGTCTTCACTCAATGCAGCCAGTCCGATCCACGAATACCAACTTGCAGCAGGGGCAATCCACTTCAACTACTTCGACGACGACGGGAATCTTCAGCCCCGCATCACCTGACAACCAACCATCTGTAGATCTACACACCTGCAAACAGTAAAGCCATAAGGGAGAACTATTCCGCGTTTCCACTGTATAGCCAGCCACTCATCTTCATCACTTGTTGGCTACAATGTGCTCATAGAGTCCAGCACACGAGTCCTCCAGTAGGTCCAGTACACTGTCAAAGCCTCCTTCATACCACGGGTCTGGGACACGCGTGGCGTTCTTGAACGTCTTGCAGTACGTCGTCATCATGGAGATCTTCTTTTGGCGAGGTCCCTGCAAGGAGCGCCACCCCAGGCCTCCGCCGCTTCCAGAACTGCGCTGCGGTTCTTGTCCTCCATGCAAATGATGTAGTCGAAGTCGTCGAAGTCGCTCTTGGTCAGTGGACGCGAGCGCGACGTCATAATGTAGCCACGTTTCTTGGCCTCCTTGGTCATGCGCGAGTCGGACGCCTCTCCTTCGTGGTACGACCAGCCGCCGGCCTGGTACCAGCCAGGGTTGCCTCCTCCAGTGCCGCACGAGTCTATGTGGAACGAAGACGCATCGTCGCCTGCTCGCTCTGCTACAATGCCCTTCAGCACCGCCTCAGCCGCAGGGCTGCGGCAGATATTCCCTAGACACACAAACAGGACACTCGCCATCGGTAAAGTGAGCTGCTCGAAGTGCACCACGATAGAAATAGAAATATATTTAGAAATTCGAGGTTAGAAACGTTTATCTTACGGGTCGTTCACAGAACGGCAAGTATGGGCAAGAAGAAGCGTCGCGACGATGTCGGCGCGGGCGGCGATGCTACTCAGCGACGGATCTTCTGCTACTACTGCGACCGCGCGTTTGACGACGAGAAGGTGCTGATTCTGCACCAGAAGGCGCGTCACTTCAAGTGTCCTACATGCCACAAGAAACTCAGCACCATCAGCGGCATGCTCATCCACATCCAGCAGGTCCATAAAGAGACTTTGAAGACCGTTCCGAACGCCAAACCTGGCAAAGACAGTGTCGAGGTCGAAGTCTACGGGATGGAAGGCGTCCCAGGCGAAGAAGCAGCTGCCGGGGTGCTCAAGAAGCCGAGACTGGACGCCCCTGGGCCTCCTCCGATGCTGGGATTCCCTGGAAGAGGCATGCCGCCGCCGTTTCTAGGCGGCCGACCGCCTCCGATGCAGCACCCGGGAGGGATGATGTCTATGCTTCCTCCGCCACCAGGAATTGGGGGACCACCACCCCCTCCTAGAGGATTCCCTGGGGGCGTCATGCCGCCTCCTCGCATGGTGGCACCGCAGGGCTTCCCACCGTACGGTGGGCAATGGGCAAGAGGTCCGCCTCCTGTTGGTGCAGTAGGGGTTCCTCCACAACAGGTTGGATATATGAACCAACCGCTTCAAGTGCCTGGAGCTGTCCAAACGCAACCGACATCAGTCAGCAACACGAACGCCTTTGACAACACGACGCAGAAAGCGGTGAACGGTTTGATCTACGCAGATGCGACCACATCGATGGTATGTTAATGCTTGCATTAAGATTGCTTGTTCAAAAGGTAGCTGATGGATGTGTTTGTTGTGTAGGAGGAGAAACGTGCGCTACGACCGAAATATGCGTACAAGCCACTGGGGACAAGTGTCATTGCTGGAAATTCAGCGTGAAAAGTGGTGTAGCTGAGCTAAGTGTGGGGATGCTCAACAAGTTGAAGGAACTGAAGTCGTGTGATACCGTTTCGAGACACATATGCCTTGATGATGCAGTGACCGATGGATGGTACGGACAGTTTATTTGAATGGCACATGGTTCACTTAAAGAAACATTGAATTTCCTCACTTGTTCGTTGTTCTGGGACTGGTGCTGGGTACTCCATCGCCAGTCGAACCTTTGCTTTGGAGAGCGTGGAAAAATGGCTATGTGAGTGTTACGTTGCAACTGAGAGTCGTGCGTCTCATTCATGTGTGATTCTTATGTATGATTGTTGCATGTACCCTAGCTCAGCTCACTTACCGTGGCAAGGACCAACTCCAAAGAAGACTTATTGGCACTCATAAATCTGGGTAGCCGCCATACTTTGAGCAATAAGTCTTGAAAGACGCTGACGCAGGGCTTGAAACCTGCTCGGGGCCGCTCCCTTGAGTGCCACTGGCATTGTTGTCGACTACGGCGTCAGTATCCACGTCAGCCTGGCTCCAGCTCATCGAAGGGCCAGAGTTGCTCATATCTACCATCTTACTTGGACGAGGGGTTCTGCAGGAGCTGCTGGAAAACGAGACTGGCGATTGAACAGCATCCTGGTCTTCTGCGTTGTTGTTCATAGATGTAGCAGTTCCACCAGCCATCGACTGGAAGGCTGCTAGGTTGAAAGCCCGTCGTGAACTCCCATAACCACTATCGTCCACTGACCCAGTAGCACTTTCAACGGACCTGTTTTGGTTTATCCACAAGCCGAGGGAGTTCCTGCGGCCTAAAGAACCGCTGATTCGTTCAGCAGAATTGAAATGGCTATATCTGCGTGCGCCATTGGTGGAAGACGCTGCTGGTGAGTCGTAGACTCGGAGAAACACGTTTTGAGGTGATGCAACGGCGTCGTGCTCATCAGTGACCGGATCTGGTAACTCGGATGAATGCTGATGAATTACTGCTGGTGTAGTTGGTGGTGCTTGGATATTTCCTCCGTCTGTGTAGTGACTTCTAAGGAACGAACGACGCATGATTCTCATGTGAGTCTTCACCTGCTCCTGAGTCACATGGTTGTGCCTGCCTTCTTCGCCTCCGTTGCTCGCGTTAAGGTCCACAAAGATGCCTGTAAGACTCATGACAAGGACAAGACTCGGCATTGTGAGTGGCGTGATTACACAGAGTGCAAGCGCCGGGAATATCGCCATAAGTGCGAAGTATACCGAACCTCCACCAATATCCATGGTGCTGTGAGCTTCTACAAGAGACAGCCATACCAGATAAAAGGCCTGCCCAATCGTGGCGAACTGAAAGAGTCGTAACAACAATCTTGGGCTGTGGAACCAAAATCGGTCGTCATGGTGATGAAGCTGTCGGTGGCATAGTGCCGACATTTGCATACGAATCACAGCACGCACGGCAAGTGCTGCAGCTTTGAATTTCAGAGGACCCTTCTTTCGGCGAGCCTGCAAAATACTTTGCAAATTTTCAGATGCAGGGTTGGGCTCCTCGTCCGATGACTCCTCCGCTGACATGGATGCCGGCGTATCGTCAGAGGCAGAGACTGTGTAATCCCGTTTCTTGCGTCCTCGGTTTCGGCTATCGGACTCGTTGAGCACCTTCGCCAGTCTCTTCTGGATGTCTCTCATTGTAATGATGCGTAGACGGTCATCGACGATGCCCCGCAGAATCTTCAGCACTTTGAAGAAGATGACAACGTTTACAAGCAGCAACAAGGCTCCCACGCCAAGGAAGATCCAATGATCTTGTCCAGGAAATATCGCCGGAAGCAGGCAGATGACCAGGAGGATCAAGAACGCGCTAGGGTGGATGTTCGTCATGTGATACAGCAGGTTCCGCATGCAAAGCACATGATACTTCGCGTATGTCATTTGTGAGACACCAGCGTTATGATCAACACCGTTTGGAGTTTCTACACAATCTCGAGACCAAGATCGTGGCGGCGGTGGAGGCCGAACACCAAATAACCGCTCCATCTCCACAGGGTTTTTGTAGATATACCCGCTCCTGTTTTGGCAGATATTGTACGCGAGGACCTCAAAGCTTTTCCAGAGATTCCATTGCTTGCGTAAATTGAAGTGGAAGCCCCAGCCTTCGCGCTGGTATCTCTGAAGCAGCAGGCTATACGCTCTCGAGCCTCGAACGAGATCCATTCCAGATAGTGCTCTCGTCCTCATGGCCATTGTGCGATATGTACGGCTTGCTCTTGAGGCGGGCTCGCGAGGACTTTGCATCCCCGTGTACACATCGTCAGACGGAGTATCGAGCGTCCGCTCATAATCATCCACCATGCTTCCAGCCGTGCTGTAGTCCAGCTGTAGAGAAGACACATTTCGAATGAAGGAGTGGCGCATGCGGCGTCCACTGCCATAGTCTTCTCGATCACTCACGGTCCCATGTACACTGGGGTCTTGCGAGTCGTACAAGTCGCCATAGTCGTGAATATCACTGATGCTTTCACGCCGGTCAGGGTGGTTCTTGATCTCCCAAATGAGCTTGGGCACCACTGTACCGACAAACAGCAGCAAGAGCACGATCAAGATGAAGTAAATCATGGTCAGAAAGACAATGTAGTGGAAAAACTCGTAGAAGTGAAGCTGTTCGGAGGCCGTGAGCTGGTTCAACGCCAGCGACTTCATCGCACCGCTAGTGTTGAGCGTGAAGATGACCATGGAGAGGAAGCCCATGATCATCACCTCCTCGAAGATGCGGTTCACGATCCGGCGCAGTTGTGGGCACTTGATGACTCCGCGAATGTAGTGGATGAGGCGGTCGAAGCCAATTGACACCGCCACGATCACCGCCAAGAGGAAGACTGCCGTCCGGAGGTTCTTGTGCAGGCATTGGGTGTTCCCCACGCCCAGGAACGACCCTGAATTGTGGCAAACAGCGTTTTCTTCGCCGCCTCCTTCTGCAGCTGCCAGCGATAGTTGAATGTCCGTGTCGTCACCCGATGGCTCTGATTGTCCGCGCAGGATTGAGGCGTCGGTGCCGACGACGGTGTCGATACTGACAAGCAGTACTGCAAGCAGCGACGAAGTCTTGAAGGGCGACTGGACGCTGGACGGACGCGCTCGACGTAGCGACTTCCTCCGGAGTCGCCTCGCAGCGGAGACTTGGGACCCGCCAAGCATTCGTTGTGGGTGGGTAAAATGTCTAATGAGCAACTCAGTCGGCTGGTGGTTTCAAAATAAAACTTGGTAGCAAACTAGTTCCTAGCAAGTTGTTAATACCGTTCAGACGACAGCTGGACCCGAACGCCTCGTTGAAGTGGAAGGCCAGCACTTTGTGACCCACGCCGGCGTGTTCAGAAATCCAGGCAAGCGAGATCGGATCGTTTCGATCACACAACCATGTTGTTTCAGTGCGTCATACGACCTACGATGCAGAGCGAGATTCGAAGCTCGCGAAATAAACCGAGCAACAGTAGCCCATCGATTTCGGACAGCCTGACTGCGAGTCAACTCGTGACGATAAGACTGAAGATCAGATGCATTTGTGGGCGTTGCGTCACACTGGTCAATGAATCCATCTGACCGGTCGTATGTACCAGCTCTTCCATTCAACTATTGCTGGTCTTGAACAAGTACAGTCAGGAAAGGTTCTTCCACACATGTAGGCAATTCGCTCGAAGTGAATGATCCCGTTCTTCCACTCACCACTTCGTCAATAGTTAGCTATTCCAGCCAATACCGACGTGCCACCGCAGATTTGCTGCTGTGCAGGAAGCAGGTGGCACCTCGATCACGTATCCAAGTGAGCTTGGCCAGGTTGTCTTCACAATTGAATTTGCTGTCTACTTGGCAACCAACAACTTTGAACTCCTCTCAACATGGCTACTGCTCCCATTGCCGAACGAGTGCTGAATGCTTCTCGAGCGCACATTGAGGCTCTAGGCGACCAGGCCGAGGACGCCTTCTACACCATCGACCTCCGGCACGTCGCGAGCCAGTATCGCCGCATGGTGACGCTGCTCTCGCGTGTGCTCCCGTTCTACACAGTCAAGTGCCACCCCGACACGCGAGTCTTGGCGCTGCTAGCAACGCTCGGAGCGGGTGTGGACTGCGCGAGTCAATCTGAGGTGGCGATGTCACTGAACCATGGTGTCCCACCCGAGCGGATCATCTTTGCCAACACGATGAAGCAGCGGTCGCACTTGCGATTCGCGCGCGAGCACGACGTGCCGCTCATGACTTTCGACTCCAGTGACGAACTGCTCAAGATCCAGCGGGTGTTCCCAGAGGCGAAGCTTGTGCTGCGCATTCAGGTCGATGACTCCAAGGCGCGCCACCAATTCGGACCCAAGTTTGGCACGCCCATGGCGGATGTGCCGGCATTGCTCGAGACGGCTAAGCGGTTGGGTCTTGACGTTGTGGGTGTTTGCTTCCACGTCGGTGTTGGTGTCTTGGAGGCCAGCGCCTTTGTGGATGCTATCGTACGAGCCAAGCAGGTGTTTGCCATGGGGCTGGACGCCGGGTATCAGTTCTCGCTCTTGAATCTCGGTGGAGGGTTCGCTGGTGACGACCATGGCCCCGTCACGTTTGAAAGCGCAGCCAAGGCCATTAATGAAGTGCTCGACGATCTCTTCCCCGAGACAAGCGGCGTGAAGATTATCTCCGAGCCTGGGAGATACTTCGTGTCGTCGTGTGCCACGCTCACTGTGAATGTTGTCGGGCGTAAGATCGACCCGGAGCTGACAGCGCGTGCTCAGGCTTCTGCTGATGAGGCGCACACGGAGCTGCCGCGCTACATGTACGCCGTCAACGACAGCAAGCATGGATCTTTCAGCGCTCCTCATTTGTGTCCTGTACCGACCCCCGTGGTTCTGAAGACGACGACGAGTGAGGACAACTCGAAGCTGGTGCCGTGCAGTCTGTGGGGCCCATCGATGGATGGCAAAGATGTCATCACTCGGGAGACTTCGCTTCCCGTTCTGAACGTCGGCGACTGGATCACGTTCCCACGTCTGGGAGCCTACAGCTTCGCAACTGGCTCCACCTTCAACGGGTTCGCGCTACCGAGCCGCATCTACATCGAAGCGGATGAATAGACAAAGACCTATGCACATTGATACAGTGTAAGTTGAAGTAGGATATGCACATTTTGGCAATGTAAATCCCCACAATTCAATCTATGACACCCTTTCGACCGTTCCACATTCTGTCAAAGAACGAAAACGCAGCAACTGCCGTCGGAGTCATGCAAGACCCGTTCTTCGAGGAGGTACGATGCCCCCAGCAGCTTCCTATCAGCAGTCTCTCTCGTCAGTGGTAAAGTACTAATTATCGCTCTATACATGCTTTTTCCCCGTGCAAAATGCCTCAGGATGACGGAGAATTCGACGATTTGTATGGGAACCCTCCTCCTTCCTCACCGTCGCGCAATTCCCGCCATAAACAACGCAACTCCGAGCCTCCTGCTGTTCCAATAGCTACACCAAGAGATCGCGCTTCGTTACGAAGTCCTGCAGCTTCCAGTAGTGTGGTCTCGCGCTCCTACACGCGTGACAGAACGGGATCTATGGCCAGTACAACGACGGACTTGGCGGCCTCTGGGAAGGGGAAAAAGAGGAAAAAATTGAGGAGAAAAAGCAGCCAAGAGCTGTTTGATGGCGTCAAGTGGCAGACGGACGCCCAAGTGACGAGATGTGGACTCTGTCGCTCGGATTTCTCGCTTGTGCGACGGAAACATCACTGCAGACACTGTGGACGCGTCATTTGTGGAGATTGCTCGGTGTTTCTGTTCTTTGAGTTCTCCCACAGGAAGCACCGAGTGTGCAGAACTTGTAATAACCAGTTGGCGGACGAACAAGAGCAGTTTGAGCGGGAATCGATGGCTCCAGGCAGTAACGACATCACATCGTCCAGAGTATTTGAAGATTCAAGTGAGGATGCTGAAGATCGACAAATTGCCGCGACAACTACTACGCCGGCACATTCTAGTGAAACGCAGCACAATCCGCTGCGTGCGACGTTTGCTAATGCATTTGCGTCGAAACAGAATGGTGTATACGATGAGAAAACCACAAAAAAGCAAGGGAAAAAGGAGCGCAAGGAAAGGAGGAAAAAGAAAAGCAAGACAGAAAGAGGAAAGACTTGTTGGGGTCACCTATAGCGCACACGCCTCGTGCAATTGTGAAGACGGTGGAAATGAAGCCCACGGATAACGGAGCGGCTCTGTTCAATGCCGACGACACATGGTTTAATGATGTGCCAGATCAAAATGCGAAGTCACGTGCTAACAGTGACAGCTACAGTGTGGAAGAAGGCGCTGAATTCAAAGGCTGGAGAGATCGCGTAAAAGACACATACACAGTGGAATCTGCAAGTGGGGAATTGTCGGCGCATGCTCCTATGGCTGGCAGCACGCTGACGGCTGGGATTACAGGAAATGGCTACTTCTCTGATCAATTTCGTTATGATGTGGCAGGACCAGCTCTTGGTCACGATGACGATTTTTCAGAGTCAATGCCTCGACCGAAACAACAATCAGCCCCTGCACCCTACAATGAACAGCATATTAGACCTACGGAAAGAAAGTTAGTGCTCGGTGGAGATTCAGAGGAAAACAGCGCAGCTGAACCGGAGTTTCACCCACGCCTTACGTTCAAGGATAGCGTGAAAGATTTACTTGGTGGAACGAAGCGTCGAGAGTCAAGTGCAAACAAGACGAAGATGAAGGTCAGTAAAGCACGCGCGCGAGGAGATCAAAGCATGACACTTGATGAGTTGAATCCGTCATATTCGTCTGAGGATGAACCATACAAGTTTACTCCTACTATGCCACATCCAGCAGCACTCACTCCCGCTAACCCTACGTATTATGACAATGACGCTGATCAGTTGGTTGTAGATGATTCGCCTGGTTACTTTGAGGCGACCGTCGCAGAGCGGGAAATGCAAAAGAAACAGGAAGAGCAACGTCTCGAGCAAATGGTAAAAGACAGCGCGTGGGTCAATAGCTCGGGACCACCGCCCTCGGGGCTACCCAGTCGCTTTTCTAGTGAGCAAGACTCTTACACTATGGTTGATTTTCCGTCGCATACGTCAAACTCTCCCGTGGGAAACAATGATGAAGATGGTGTCCAGCCACGTGAAAGTGGGAAGGGTGGTTTTGCAGGCGCACTCAAGCGATTTTTTGGGATGAAATCAAAATTTCCAGGGAAGATGGCTAGTCAACCAAAGCCTGTGGAGGTACCATCAACAGTGGCTCCACCTCAAAAGGAAACGAGTGAACCGCATAGGCCAGCTTCGAGTGAAAACCGTCAGTTAAGCAGCACTGAATTAGTTGGTCCTGCGTTAAGTGGTACGCATTTTGCGCGACACACGGTTGTAGACTATGGAACCAAAGTTGATGAACCGCCACCACAGGGAAGCTTTCGATATACTGTGACCGGGCACACCGACGTGAAAAGCTCAGCTTTGCATTTCGACCCGTTCGTACCATCGAAGATTGAAAGTTCGCACGATGTTTATGATGTTCAACCAAATGTGCAGCACGATAGCCCAAAACGTCGAGGCACATTCGATGGTTTGTTCGACTCCCCGAAAAACAACTTTGCTGCTAGTGGGGCTGACAGATACAGCACAACGAGTGGTGGATGGGATGCTCGAGTTGGTGTCAGCTCAAGCTTTGGTCAGGCTTTAAACGGGGCTCCTACAGTTGGGGTGTCCCGATTTGATAAGCGCAGATCTATGGATGAAGACAGTGGGTTTACGTTTGGGTCTGATGTAGTTAGTCAGTCCGACCCTAATTCGTTCAATGATTCAGTGGATGTTCGAAGGACAAAGAGCCCTGCATCTATGTCTCAACGATATGGCCGAAATGATTTAGCTCCATCGACAGATTTTGGATTTACTTGGAGCAGTGTACAAGCGGCACCCGGACTTGGGACAGCCACGTATGCTGTGCCGACAAGTCTTCAACCGCGGGCAATATACGACGAGCATCAAGGTTCATCCTATCAACATGATACGGTTGATACCCAATCTGCTTCTCACGGCAACATTATGGATGACCTGAAACGTGGGCCATTATCAGAAGCTGCGCCAGGCAAAGAGTCAGTGGATGACATCTTTGCCGAGTTTGAAGAACCCAATGACTATGTGTTTGATCCCACAACAGGTGGATACGTGGCGACAAAAGCCCCGCCACATACTGCGGTGCCTCCTCAGCGTACGGTTCGTTCAGAGTCAGCAGAATTGCGAACTCCACGTGTCATCAATGAGATAACCGACACTAGAGGTCGTGACCGTCAATACGGTGTTGATGCTCAGCCTGTTGCTTTGTCTACTACACGTGCTGTCACAGTTACAGAAGTGAGCGAGGAAGCCGAGGTTGGGGATGAAGTAGCTGATATTATTGTGGACAAGATTAGCTCTCTTGAAGGGGAGCTAGCAGCGCTAAAGCAGCTGATTCGGAATCGAAAAGGTAATGGAGATAATGGTCAACTTTACGACCCAAGAGCTAGGTATGTCGACACAAGGCCCCGGACCCGTAAAGAGAGTATTTTCGACAATGATAGCAGTGGCGAAGAGGAGGGAAAGACACCTTCAATGGCTTGGCCACAACCAAAGAGAGAAGCCAAACGGAGGCCTCGTAGCAAGAAGCATTCCTCAAGGAAACGAAAGGATTCGTTTGCTGGGTTGTTTGACGAAGACTCTGACAAAGAGACTCTGGGCATAGCAGCCAGTTACGAAGCTCTTTTTCAGACAGGGACCAAGACAAAAGGCAGCAGTGAGGATGAAAAGAGCGATGATGATGCAGACCTTGCTGCAAAGCGTCCGAAAACCCGTGCTATTAAGCCGCGACGACGATCAAGTCGCAAGAGCAGTGAATTTGTGTCGGCTGGGCGTGAATCGGATAGTGCGCCGGAGCTTTCGTCACTCAATGGGAGACGAAGCAAGCGCGTGATCAAGCACAAAAAGCGTGGTAATAAGGCTGATGACGATGATATGCACTTCGAAATTGAGTCGGAGGGTCTACCGAAGGCTGTGCTACCACCTAGCATAACGACGCCCACAAAACAGATTTCAGTGACTGAAGAAGATGACCCGATTGACGCTTTATTCGACTCGTCTAATGACCGTGATGTCTCCAGACTATACGGTGGCGATGACAATATGGGTACCAAAGAGGACAAGAATGAGCTGCCGATTTCTCCTATTGCATTGGTCTCAAAGAACAGAAGTGGTCGCACTGGAAAATCGCTTATATCAACGCCAAACAGTGACAAGGAATCCGTCACCACTTCCACGTCTTTTGCTAAAATGGAGTTTGTTGCAACTGTAACACCAGATGCTGCTACATCCGCATTTGGTTCGCGAGGTGTGAACGATGGTGATGAAGACGACAACTTTTCAATCAACTGGAAAAGAATGCGATCAACGAAATTACGAAGGCGCGGGAGTCAAAGATCGTCTACTCCATCTAATCTTGTTGGAGCCACCCCGGACGCTATCGACAAGTCCAAAGAGCTTCTTTTGGATCCCACCTTGTTAGACACAAGGTCGACGTCCATTGATGCGTCAGGCGATGCACTTGGCATTCCGGCCGAGAAGGATTATGCTTCGCCAACCTTGATGCCAGTCAACAAATTTGTCGAGGGAACTGTTAGTTTTGATCGTGTTTCTGATGGAGCATCAGTACTCAGTTTGGACAGTAACAAACACCCAGAATTGCCGTCGGACAGATCAAGCATCGAGGAAAAGACAAGTGAGGAACAAGATGCTGTTTCCCTTGTCACTCTAGACACTATCTTGAAGGTCGAAGAAACTACACCGATAGTAGACACCAGCAATACGTTATTGGCTGATGATAAGGACTATTCTGATGGGGAGCCACGGGTACTCTCAGTAGATTCGGTGAAGATGCGACCTCACACTGCTGACATTCCAAATGTAACAGACCCGACATTTGACATTTTCGACATGTCCACTGACATGGATTTTGTTTCAATGGCCATACCGTCGGTAATCAACACATCTACGTACGAAGAAGAGACAGAAGACGATGGGAACGACTCCAACACGGAAGCTGTACAGGGCGGTGGCTCAGACCACAGTAATGCTGAACCTTTTAGCTTTGAAATCAAAGGTCCCAAGAAACGAGTCTCCGATCTTGAAATGCCGACTAGCATTCGTAGAGCTGCTTTCGGTCCGGATGGCAGTGATTCATCTCCTCTGTCACCATCATCTTCTGCGGGTGATGATAATGTGGCGTTCGGCAAGTATGCGACGTCTTCGGTACTATCATCACGTACTCCCTTAATAGACGGCAGTGTCGACGATCAGGAGGAGGTTTTGGCTAGTACGAGTGCTAACACAGCAGTCCTAGGGGAAGTCGAATCGCAAGAGTTTGACACGGATTGGCAGCGAATGCAGGCCAAAGAGAAGGAGCGTAAGAAAAAGCTGCAGATCAAACAGCGGCAGGCACAGCGTGACAAGGTGCTACGCAAGCAAGGGGTGTCCTCTAAAGCGCTTTCCGGGGACTCGACGCCGCACAGCCTGAGTAGAAGCAAATCCAAAAGTGGCAAGAAGAAGAAGAAAGACCAAGGTGAGTCCTCTTCACAGCACAAGAAGAGCGGTAGATCGTCTCGCAAGCATCGTCATCGTGAGAAAGGCGACTCGGGTCATACAGATCCTCCGCGATCACTGACAGAGTTATAAGAAAATTGTATTGCGAAGTAAGCAATACGACGGCATGATACGATACAACCAAGATCAACTTTACACTTAGATACAAGAGTAGCCAAGGTCATTATACCCAGTCTGCATCGCCTGGGTAGTGCTTACACTATGAAATACTGCCGGGGACACGGCGTAACACAAACCTCAGGCTTTCGTGCGTTTTAAAGGTTTTTGGTGCATCGCAAGCAGCCATAGCCGATGGACAGCGGGGATAATGTCCTCCACGGCAACTCGATCTGCAGCGTTGGCAGCCCAACCAGCCTCCAGGATCTCAGCACAAGCTTTCGGGATGGCTGGGACGAGAGGCGGCCTCTCACCATTTGCAACGGAACGATACACTTCGAGATGAGACTTTCCACCCCAGGGGCTCAGGGTAGGCACCATGATCTGCCAGAGTGTAATCATCAAGCTGTAGACGTCTACAGCCGAGTCATAGATCGCAGTTTTACCGCCTATAATCATTTCCGGAGCCATGTAGTCGACCGTACCAGCGATCGTCATGGTGCCATCTGTCCGTGGTCGCAATAAATTGGCTTCGCCAAAATCTGCAAGCTTGACGAGGAAGTCTTGACCCAGCAGGAAATTGTCTGTCTTGATGTCACGATGCAGCAGTGGTGGAGAAAAGCTGTGCAGATAGGCAACTGCACGACATGCATCCAGCCAGGCCTTTAACTTCGCGGCCATTGTCCAGATTTCGGGATTATCACGCAAAGCTACGTCTAGCGCGCCGTACTCACAAAATTCGAATATGAGCGAAATTGAAGGTGGCACAACACACAGCCCGAAAAACTGAACCACATTCGGATGTGATAGCTGAACGTTGAGTGCCGTTTCTCGGGAGAAGCGCTGCACTTCCTCGTTTGTCACTTGTACATCTGTGTAGATCTTCAGTGCAATCGGCACTGGAGAGCTCCTACGCAACGTACCACGCATCACGATGGACGTAGCACCTTGCGCGATAATGCAGTCCAACGCCAGCGCGGAAAAATCTACAACGTTGTGTCGGTGCTCCTCAATCATTTGATGCACGTCATACACAGACGTTCGCGTTGAGAAGTTGGTAATCATCCCCGTTCTGACAGCAAGTTTACATAGCGGCGCATTGTTCTTGAGGACGTCGTCATACCTGTACCGCCGTCATCGATAGCAAGCCAATATCGCGTGTCAGCGCGCAGCGACAACAATATTCCCACAACAATCATGGCGTCCAGTCCGTACACAACGCACTGCACGATAGGCAGTGTCGACTCTTGGTCTACATTGGCGACCCGCAGGATGGAGCTCACAATGTTGGCTACAGACGAGGTGACGGCAGCAATAAAGAAAAAGTCGAAGGTGGCGCGTGCATGGAAACGGAACTTGGCCCAGAAGTAAAAGCCCAGTAACAGGATGTGAATGACCATCGTAATGGTTTCTGCGATGTCTTGGCCTGTTTCAAACAGCGTCATGTAGCACACCACGAACAGCGCACACACTGCCCCAGAGTACAATATTGCGCGCAATACAGCTTCATGTGAGACGCTGCGCTGGATCATGAGCATGGGCAGCAGCTGCAATATCCACACGGACGGTATCGTAGTCAAGTTGCAGGGGTATTTTGGATGATCCACTATCCTCAGGGCCAGATACGTGTCATCGCCGTGGCTCGAGTACGCTTGGAAGCTGACGAAATACAGCACTAAGCCGATGCCAGCCAGCGCAGCGATTGTGTACCAAATAGTTTCGTAACACGGTAGCATGAACGCCGAAGCTGATAAAAACAACGTCAGTATGTTACCACGCAAAAAGTAGCATTCTGCATGTCAAACGTACTCAAGTTCGAGCTGATGCTACAAGGAGCGCTACGCAGCACTCTCTTGCGGCTTTTGCTGCAAAGTATACCAAGCCAGAGTGCCACAATCAACAGCACAAGGTTATTCATGGCCGGGATAGTGACTCCAGCAACATACGCCGTCGACGCTGAGTATACTTCCCTGCTTCTTGGAACAGCACATCGTGCAACCATATGCACATCGTGTGGTGCCGCGTTTGACAACAAAGCAGCAACTCCTACCGCCAACGGGACGCTCAAAACTGCCAATACTAAAGTGCATTTGAGCGCAATCGAATCCCAGTTGGGCATCATGCGTCTCCACAGAGACGCCAGTCTCTGCTTCAACCTCCAATGTCTCCAATGTCGACATTGGCATTTGCAGCATTGACGGAAGCGTTGTGCCCACCTGGCTCCACGTTCCGCCGGTTCTAAAGGAGGAATTCCATCCAGAAAGCTGCTGTGCGACCTGGTATTTTCACTTGGGGTATGGTCGCCCATTTGATCTCCTTCTAATGACAAATTGCGTCCTGATAAGTTGCTGCAGCTGGTGTTCCTCATCAGTCCTTCGCCCTTCGGACCTTGGTGCTCCATCACCGAGTGGAGCATACCGGACCCTGCCTGTTGAAGTCCTAGTCTGTGTCCTGCGTCCTGCGCTGCAGCCTGCTGATGCTGAACGTCTGTGTCGATGAGAATGGAAGCTTCTCTTGTAGGAACAATATTGGCTGGGTTGGTGAAGACTCTGGCTCCTGTCATGGGAAACAGGTCGCTGATGGAGTCCAGACGCGCTCGGTTGCCTCTGTCGGCTCGGCCTTCACTGCGGGTGGCGCCTCCATCGCTCAAAGCGGACGGAGTGGGCGGGTACAGGCGACGCAAAGAGTGTAGGGACTGAATGGGTCGTCCTGGACCCACACGGGGCCGCAGAGTGCCGCCGTCGCTGTGAGCGCTGCGTACGAGACTTGGGGACAGCTGGTCGTCGCTCTCTTCCAACAGAACGAAGCTCGAACGCGGCGATGGAGCCGCGCTAGCGCTCCGTCCGGGAGTCGAAGGCATGCTGCAGAATTTTTGATAGTGGAGACTTATGTAAAGAGCATAGTACAGTACCGTGAACGTTCGGGAATTGGGAAACAGATGGTGTTGCAGATATAAGAGTGCGGACTTTAGCGAGAGGTTGAAATGAAGTGAACGGTGGACTGATCGTCTCGACACAAGGATTCATTTGTCTTGGTCTTTGTATGGAGGTGGAGTGCCCATCTTCAAACTGGCCATTCGGGTGACGAAAAGTATCTGCACTCTTGGTTTTAGTCGATGTGGTAATGTGGTGCCTTTGAGCAATGCTTATAGTTCCCTACTAGAAAAACGCCATGCACTTGCTCACTACATGAAAAAAAACTGTGAAAAGTGACCACTGACTCCGATCCTACAGATCGGCGTGCTGGCGGTCGCTGATGCGCATCATTAGATACGCCGTCGCAGTCTTCAGGAATGTGTTGAGGTTGTCTCGCAGCTCCGTAGTAAAAAGTTCGAGTCCACGCTCGCAGGAATTTCTGCCGCCTCGGACTGAGCATGCTGAGCTGGTGGCTGCAGTTGAGCCGCTAGGTTTGCAGCCCTCGCTGGCAGCAGGAAAGGCAGTGCATTGGCAGCAAGCGAAACGGGAGAGTCGACCGCAGGAGCAGTGTTGGCTGTACTAGGCACACTAGGCACGCTAGGCATCACCGGTGGCTGGTGGTTTGGTAGAGTCGCTGCAGCTGCGACCAGTACTGCCCCGTCGCCAAGAAGTTATTCACACTAGCTACCTTCATCCCGCTTGTCGACATATCCTCTGTTGCAAGTAGAGTCATAGACAAGGTTTCCAATCCACAGTCAGCGGGGATTACTTGCATTCCACAAAATTTTGATATTAAAAACGCCGTACCAGTGATCAAACTGCACAGCTCGACGTGCGGGAAGCCGTTTTTCTCCTTAAACTGGAGGAGTTGATTGAGGAATTCTGGCCGCTCATCAATCAATTGGTCCCATTCATGCCCACTCTGTGGTAGTGCGTTGGGGTCACCTGAGAATCCCGTCGCTCCCTTGAAGGCGTCATAATCCTGCATTAGTCGCGTAAACTTGGACTTGACTTGCTCTATCATCACCAACATCTCAAACCCAATCAATTCATGCAATCTCCTGGAAAAAAGGAAACAACAATACTCGCATACCCTTGTCCAAGTTGGTGCTGCAGTGGTTGTTCAGTTCAGCGACCACTTCGAGCCACCCACGTCCTCTGATCCCCTTGTCGGACCGCACTTCAGGGTCGTGTCTCGCTCTCAAGTACAAGAACAGCAGCAGCTTCTCGTCTGCAAGCTTCCACGCCGCTCTCTCTCGTTTGGTGGCATCCACCTTCACTCTTTGATCTCCAGCTCCGACTCTTGCAGCGACGACGAGCGCTTCAAGCCCACAATCTCCACAGAAGACTCCGGCACCAACGGCAGAGTGGGGACCTCCTCGACGTCTTCTTTGTCCCCAACGATGCGGCTGCAGATGTCTGTGTGGGCGAAGCCGTGGGACTTGAACTGCTTCAGGAGCGTCACGTTGCGGGGCTTCTCCCTCATGGCTTGCTCCCAGTCGCTGTCGTCCAGGCGCCCTCTGTGGCCGCCCACAGACTTGAACAGCTCATACTCCTGCATGAGCCGGGCGTACTTGGACTTGAGTTGATCTGCAAAATAGGCATTTTCAGAACGCCATTTTGGCAAATGCGATTTTCAAACACTTTTGAGCCAGAATATGTTTTTACCTTTGTCGAAAGCGCGATTGCAGCGCCGATTGATCTCCGCCATGATACTCGCCCAGCCACGAGCCTTGACGCCGCGGTCAGAACGGACTTGTGGGTCATTACGCGCCTGCCGGAAGAGCTCCAGCAGCACCTGCTCCTCCGCCAACCCCCAGACAGCACGCTCACGCTTCCCGCTCATTTTTTCGATCGATTTTGTTTTCAAAACGAGAAGCTACGAAAGTGGCAGTTGGAGAGCATACATTTATCCATATCAACAATTCGAATTTCCGCATTTTACTTTTCTTTGATTTTAACAGAAAAAACTGTATTTTCATGCTGTGTCGTTGGCCGCACATCCTTCACAGGACGATGACGACGTTGCCACTTGTCGACGCGCATTGCCACTTGCAGGATGGACGAATTTGGTCCAGGAGCTCTCCGTCGAGCTGTCAACAGCTGGAGAGCGTGCTCCGTAGAGCCAAAAGCGTCCATTTGAGCCATGTCGTGTCTTGTGCCACCCACGAGGCCGACTGGCGAGTGCTGGAGCAGCTTCTGGAGCAGCAGCAACGTACGAATGAACTGACAATCATTCCTTCCTTTGGAGTGCATCCGTGGTGGGCGCAAGAGCTACACCTTGATACGTCAGAAGGGATAACGTCACTTCGTGACACGTTGGCGCGTCATCCAACTGCGAGTGTACGACTAGCGAAAAGGCCCATCTCCACCTCATTGAAGTTGCCTTGACCTCGTTGCACTTTGTTTAAAACAAATCTGTAGGTGGGAGAGATTGGACTATGCAAGAGCGCTCGAGGGAGACAAGTGCCACTGGACGTGCAGGTGGCGGTGTTCCGAACACAACTGGAACTTGCCGCGGAGTTAAAGCGGACTTGCGTCGTGCATTGCGTGGGGTATTATGGGAAGCTGCTGGACATCCTTCAAGGACAAGTGCGTGCAAGCAAGCGCTTACCTCCGTCGATCGTGATGCATTCGTACAGCGGACCGCCAGAGATGATTCAAGCGTTCCTAGCGTTGCGCAACACGAAGGTCTTTTCTCGCTGAATGCTAAGCAGTTGACAGAGCCACGGATGCGGAAGGCAGCAGCATGCTGCTCAGCACTTCCACTGGGAGTGTTGTTACTAGAAACTGATGCGCCGGATCAAGCCCCTCTGCTGAGCACGTGGAGAAAATATTTGATGATGCATTGCAGAAAAGCAGTGGCACCCCGTTACTGATGCAAGACGGAACCCTCGGTGTAAATGAACCTGCAATGGTACGCCTCGCGCTACTAAGCGCGGCTCAAATCCGAGGCGTCTCGAGTGATGAGTTGGCTATAGAGGTGTATCGGAATTTTACGGAGGCCTTCGGATTTGTTGATCGCTGACCTGAGCTGTATTTTGCCGAGGTTAAACGTGCACAGTGCCACGTGGAATCAATCAAAGTCAGAATCTCCTTCCACTTCACTTTAAATTGCAGCGTAGTCCATATCACTATACAAGAGCGACTGCAGCATCGGGTCGATCTCATCCGCTGTGTATCACGAACCCATAGAGAGAACCGCTCAGCGAGAACGACACACACATTTAAGGTCATTGATTTTCTTTTGAGCATTATGCAATCATCAGAACAAGGCGCACCTTCTTGGTATTGCTCCAGCGCAGCGCGAGCCTTCATCTTTGCACCGATCAGTACGACAATTGTAGCACCACCAACAAGGAGAGCTGTAGCTTCCACAGCAACCAAGGCGCCGCCGTAGGGCAGTCCGATCTTAGTTTGAGCATTGGTCCCTAGCGATGCAGTTGGTGACGCATCTGCTTGTTCCAGCACTCGCGAGTCCGTTCCTTCACTCGGTGCTATCATGGCGCTTTCGAGCACTGCAGGTGCCACGCTGTCGTCCAGACGCTGCGTTGCGTTCTCGTTTCTGCTGCTTTCGAAGGCTTCTGCCAGCTGCACCGCATTGACTTCATTGCCACCAAGTAATTGCGCTGAAGCAGATGCTAGCACCAGACCAGCCACCAATGCTGTCACCGCCCATGGCACGCTTCGCGCCCGTCGTTGACGCCGCATAATGTTGACTACTCTACTTCCTGTGCTTTCTGGGGCGATGGAGCCCACACATTCAAAAAGTCGCGAGTGGACGGACGTCGTGCAAGATCGCGGTGCAAGATCGCAACTCGATCTACGCCTCTTCAAGGCGAAGGAACGATGCGGCCAATATGCCACTCTTCTTATCCATTGTTCTGTATGCAAGTTAACGCTGACATCAGAGGGGTGGAGGCCTATGGGCAAAAGTGTACAACGTGATGACACAACGAGCGATGACCATTCGGCGCCATACATTTTGCACCAATTCAATGTGCAGGTCTTTGCCTAATCATCCGCTTCGATGTAGATGCGGCTCGGTAGCGCGAACCCGTTGAAGGTGGAGCCAGTTGCGAAGCTGTAGGCTCCCAGACGTGGGAACGTGATCCAGTCGCCGACGTTCAGAACGGGAAGCGAAGTCTCCCGAGTGATGACATCTTTGCCATCCATCGATGGGCCCCACAGACTGCACGGCACCAGCTTCGACTTGTCCTCACTCGTCGTCGTCTTCAGAACCACGGGGGTCGGCACAGGACACAAATGAGGAGCGCTGAAAGATCCATGCTTGCTGTCGTTGACGACGTACATGTAGCGCGGCAGCTCCGTGTGCGCCTCATCAGCAGAAGCCTGAGCACGCGCTGTCAGCTCCGGGTCGATCTTACGCCCGACAACATTCACAGTGAGCGTGGCACACGACGACACGAAGTATCTCCCAGGCTCGGAGATAATCTTCACGCCGCTTGTCTCGGGGAAGAGATCGTCGAGCACTTCATTAATGGCCTTGGCTGCGCTTTCAAACGTGACGGGGCCATGGTCGTCACCAGCGAACCCTCCACCGAGATTCAAGAGCGAGAACTGATACCCGGCGTCCAGCCCCATGGCAAACACCTGCTTGGCTCGTACGATAGCATCCACAAAGGCGCTGGCCTCCAAGACACCAACACCGACGTGGAAGCAAACGCCCACAACGTCAAGACCCAACCGCTTAGCCGTCTCGAGCAATGCCGGCACATCCGCCATGGGCGTGCCAAACTTGGGTCCGAATTGGTGGCGCGCCTTGGAGTCATCGACCTGAATGCGCAGCACAAGCTTCGCCTCTGGGAACACCCGCTGGATCTTGAGCAATTCGTCACTGGAGTCGAAAGTCATGAGCGGCACGTCGTGCTCGCGCGCGAATCGCAAGTGCGACCGCTGCTTCATCGTGTTGGCAAAGATGATCCGCTCGGGTGGGACACCATGGTTCAGTGACATCGCCACCTCAGATTGACTCGCGCAGTCCACACCCGCTCCGAGCGTTGCTAGCAGCGCCAAGACTCGCGTGTCGGGGTGGCACTTGACTGTGTAGAACGGGAGCACACGCGAGAGCAGCGTCACCATGCGGCGATACTGGCTCGCGACGTGCCGGAGGTCGATGGTGTAGAAGGCGTCCTCGGCCTGGTCGCCTAGAGCCTCAATGTGCGCTCGAGAAGCATTCAGCACTCGTTCGGCAATGGGAGCAGTAGCCATGTTGAGAGGAGTTCAAAGTTGTTGGTTGCCAAGTAGACAGCAAATTCAATTGTGAAGACAACCTGGCCAAGCTCACTTGGATACGTGATCGAGGTGCCACCTGCTTCCTGCACAGCAGCAAATCTGCGGTGGCACGTCGGTATTGGCTGGATAACTAACTGATGAGAAGAATGTTGGGATGAACAGATTCATTCATCACAGTGTGAAATGCTTACCTGTCGGAGTAAACCTTTACAGACAAGTAAACATTTATGTATCAGTGCTGATTCCGCACTGCTGATCATTACTTTGGCTTGCAGCAAAATGCTTCAATGAAGGTTTTGATACAGTGTCGTGACAGGAAGAGCAGCAAAGAGTATGAGAACAGTCTAGGGCCAGGTTGATGGCTGGAAATGCATGCAGTACCTCCTTGAAGAAGTGTCCTGCTTGCCTTCAAATATCTTGTTTTATGTCCATTGTATCCGATGATCATTGACCAACAGGTTCACAATCCATAGTGCCTCGTGATTATGACGTTTTCGCACTCAATTTCATCGTAGGAGGAAGGGATTGTGGTGGCGACCTGAAAAACACAAGCAATGGGTTAGTTTCCAAATGTGTCATAGTGAAGAGGAAGTTTGAACGGCTTACCGTACCTGAAATCTATGGCTTGACACATCGGGTCGTGACATTTCTGGTAAAATACCCGCTGATCTATGTCCACGATGAACATGACATTATTGCTTTTGTGCGGCCTCCGAACATTCGCACACCAGCGATTTCGCGCCATGTGATAGATGAGCATCCATGGGTATGACGTCGCCTCTTGTGGATCCTCTGTATTGTCACGATCACTCTCTTGGCCCGGGAGTACCGCTAATGCTGCGGCGTTATTGGTCATCAACATTTGAATGGCGCGAATCTCACCCTGAACACCACCAGTGGTGGCTTGGGAGCGGATAAAGGCATCCAATGCCGGATAAATGGATTTCCGGCATTCAACCGACGAGGAAGTGAGGTTCTTCGAGCTTGACGCGGCGTTCGTGAAACGTCGAGTGCGTCCTGCCGCAGCTGAGGACAGCCTGCACCGGAGAAGCCGACAAGACTTAGTCTGCTGGTGTATTTGGAAGGCTTCAAGGGAAGGATATGGACACACCAAGGTGCTAACAAATAGATCTTGATCAAGCGGCGAAGAAGTCGAGGCATTCAGCGGGCGCAATACGGCTTCTTTCTTGTGCTTGGATGAGCCCATGACGCGAAACATGCGGTTTCTGGTGTACACTCCTGTGTCGATAAAGAGCTGCTTCTGATCAATATGGTCTTCCGTGCTAATAGTGTTGACAAGGAACGCGTCTTTGAAGTCATCATTGGCCACAAAATCGCTAATAAATTCGCGAACGAACTGCCATTTGATAGAGAGAAAAGGATGTCAGCAATGAGCATTTTTGCGTAGCCAGAATGATAGTAACGTACCGCTCCAGCATGAATGTTGTCCGCAAAGAGATCACCATGAGGAAAATGGAACTATGGATACAAGTCAAAAGATGTCAGTTGTGCTGGCCCTTGCTCAAAGCAACCCTGAGACTCTGATTCCCCGTACAATAAGATGGCGGCTGAATTTAGCAGGTGTCGACGAGTCCAATTGATAAATATCTTGGTGGCGGACGTAAATTCCATACCTACGCTGCAATCAATGGTTAGTGATCAAGAATGCGTACTGTAACGCTAGGGATCTGACGAAACCCACATAGAGTTGCAGCTGGAGTAGCGATATGAGTCGGGCCACAAGTCCATCACTATCTGCGTGCGGGTTGATGCTACGTTTAAACTCCAAGTCGAAGTAGAGTCTGCATGGTACACCCTCTCTGATGATCTCGTAGACGTGACGCTGATCTGTGCGAGTCTTCTTATAATTCTTCCAAAACTCGTTGAAGTTTGTCACAAGGAATCGACGTTTTCCATCGCCAGCACTTTCAAAAGAGAACACTCGAGGCACGAGATCGCTGTTGCATCCAGCTTTTGCGCTGGCTCACGGGTAGATAGCAGTCGGAGTCGAAGCGCAGCAACCTGATCAGCAAACTCAAACGCTTCTTGCTGTCGAGGGAACGAAGACGAAATGGCCGCCGTGCCTTCAAGCTGGCACATCAGGGAATGCGAGACTCGGAACTGCAACTTGTCATAGAACGCTCTCCAGCCATCTGACACGCTGGTATTATTGCCTCCCGATCCGTAAAACGCTTTTGCCGACAGTGTTTTCCTCCGCTTGGTCATCTCACCGATCCCAGTTCCACTGAGATGAAGACTTGCCGATTGTTTAGTAAGACACTCTTTTGCAGAGTTTGACATGGACACTTCAGGAAAAGCGGCATGCAAGACCGACAAGAGCTCTTCTGCTGCTTCCGTGTGAAAGAATGCATCACTCTGATCACTTGGTTGAGACTTTGAGCCGTTTAACTCGGACTTCACCGCCACCCGCCGCACTCGTCCGAAGAAATAACCTTGTTGCCATTGGTCATCCACATCTAAAACCACCAAAACACTCGACACGAACGGCGATGGACTGCAACACAAAAACAAAAGGAAAAGGCCATCAATAACGCAATACAAGGTTAGAACAAAGTAAAATCACTGCATACCTGTATATTGAAAAGCAAGAGAGAGCTTCCCTGGACAGCAAAATGCTTCGAAAAGACCCCACAGGGTCTCTAGCCTCTAGACTGTGTGTGAGATAGAGACCCTGCTGCTCAGAGCTCTGTGCGCTGCTAGATTCTATGCTGGGCCGGCTGTTTAACCAGATCTGAAGAGCACAAGGGACCACGTCCAGCTGCTGCTGCTCGGCGTCTTCAATAGCGTGCAGGGACGTCCCCAATGGCCCAGTCCAGACGCGACAAACCTCACTCTCGTACACTGTCATTAATATCTGGCTGCTGACTGTACTGTGATTGGTCCGAAGGGACGCGAAACGAGATGGCTACATTTGTGATACATCGATCGGCCATAGCTACTTTCCCACCTCTTCACGACAATGGAGGCGATTGTGCTGGACAATGGCTCTGGATGCTTAAAGGCAGGGTTTTCGGGTGAAGACACACCAAGGACGACGTTCCCATCGTGCACGGGTCGTGTGAAAAATCCAGAATGGTTTGCGTCGCAGGCCCCGAACTGGAAGGCGGAGCTACGAGATCGCGATATGTTTGTCGGCACCGAGTGCCAAATGTATCGAGACTTCTTGGAGCTGTCTAATCCAGTGAACCGCGGAATTGTGGAGGACTGGGAAGCGCTGGAAAGAATGTGGGAGTTTGTATTCACTCAGGAGATCAAGGTGGACCCGGAGACCGCAGCGTTGCCGGTGCTCTGCATCAGTTCTCCTAGTGGATCTAAGAAGCAGCAAGAACGCATGGCCCAGATCATGTTCGAGTCACAAAAAGTGTGCGGTTTCTACTTCATGCAGCAGTGTGTGCTTTCATTGTTCGCGTCGGGACGGACACGCGGACTGGTCGTGGAAGTCGGCCACGGCTCGAGTCACGCCATTCCTATCTTCGAAGGGTATGCGCTGCCTCATGCAGCTTTGCACTACAACGCCGGCGGGGTGGATATCAGTCAACGTCTGCATCTGCTCCTGTCCAAGCGCGGAGTGTCCTTCCACTCGTTCCCTCTGCACACAATCGACGAAATCAAAGAGTCTGCCTGCTCGTTGAGCAGCGGCGCTAACCACGCAGTCGGTCAGAACCAAAGCGAAGAAACAAACAAACCGTTCGAGTTACCTGACGGAACAATCCTCCAAGTGGATCGACAGACTCAAACGGCACCTGCTGAGGTGTTGTTCAAGCCGCAAGAATTGGGAGATGAGCATCCTCTTCGTCCTGACAAAGGATTGCACGAGTGCGCCGCTGCAAGTATTGCTATGTGCGACAAAGACCTGCAAAGTGACTTGCTCAACGCTGTGGTTCTTGCTGGAGGCACCACAATGCTGCCAGGTTTCTCGAAACGCTTCCAGGACGAACTTCACGCTGTTTTGCATCGCACTGGCGGTGGCAGCACTGCCAATGTCATCCCCGACCCTGTCGTACGCGAACGGGGCTACAATTCGCAGCGAAAGATTGCAGCGTGGGTCGGTGGCTCCATGTTCGCCTCATTGGATACTTTTCGCGACATCCACATCACCAAACAGGAGTGGGAAGAGTATCACGAAGCCATTTTGGACCGTAAATGCTTTTGAAAAACATTGAAAACTGCGTGTATTTGATTCTCAGAAGCATCATCTAGCTCTGAAAAAAGTTATAGCAATACAAACGTGGAACGACAACTGGTTGAGAAGTTCAGTTGAGAACTGAAGTTGACTTTTCGGCGGTCGAAAAGGCTGATTTTTAACAGCCACAAGGCTGGCGCATAGCGTACTGCATGAAATGTAGCAGCAGCATGAACATCACCACCATGTTCAGGTTCCAGTCTGCAATGCCGTGAAGTAACAATAGCGTCAAGTCGTCAAATTTTGTTTTTTTAAAAACGCTTTCATATTGAACAGCTACATACGTACCCCGAAAATGTCGTGCTCGGGCTGTTGCTGCGCGTCGGCAACCAGCTGCGTGTTAGAGTCTCCGGCTTGGGCAGCAACGTTGCGTCGCTGGGAGCCCGACACGGAGCACGAGGGTGGCTGGGCGTTCTCCATGGCGGCGAAGGATGGAGGAAAACGTCTGTGATCCTGAGGAGTCGGAACCAGATGGTGATAATTACGATCGAACTTAAAGCGTACTTAAGAAAGGGATTTGCACACGTCGCAGAAAATCACTTCAATCGGCGCAGTGCAAGATACCTAAAGCGCCGACGAACTTCTTTCCGTGTGTGCCGTAGAAGCCGCAGACGCTGTGACCGGTAGGACACTCCAAGGCTGGTCTGGCAGTCCCTGCCCACCCACCGAACCACGGACTGACCCGCAGCGTGGTCGTTAGCCGAACCAAGTCCACCCAATGGCCGCTGGACATTTCGACCTTCACGATCTTCTCGCCAGGAACGAGTTCAAACACGTGGTCGTTGTAGCTGTAAGCCACAGGGTTCGAGCAGTTAGCAGCTGCCTCCTTAGGCGACAAGACTCGGAATGGGGTCTCCACGTAGTCTCCACAGCGGATCACAACAGCTCCGATGGTGTCTGGCAGCAAGAGGAATCGAGTGTTTGGTCCGTGCTCCAACGCGTCCCCCACAGCTTCCAGGAACTTGACAGAGCTGCCAGTTTGCGGACGCGGCTTCGGCCAAGTAGAGCGAGGTTGTGGCAGCGAGGACAGTGGGAGACACTTCACTCCGAGTGTCCTCACGTGCTCTCCACTTTTTGAACCGAAGAATGTTGCAACCCGCCAACCTTCAGGACACTCGAGGACCTGTTTTTGGCCACCAGTGCTGCCGTACCAGCGAGATGTACGCAAGTTGGTGTGGAATTGAAGCCCCTTGATCCATGTGGACGCACATATGTCCACGCGAGTGATGTACTCTCCGTCCACCAGTATAAACCAGTGTTTCTTGCCTTGGGCACAGACTTCATCATTGTTTTCCATTTCAGAAAACGATTTACGCGATATACTCCAGAACTCGTCGAGCATTGTGTCAACGTTCATCGCCACAGCGTGTAGCTCGTTTACAAACTCGGCGTTGCGAGAAGTAGAGAGCTCTCCAAGCACCTCTTGGTCGTCGTCGTCATCCTGGATCGTGCCGACTGGACCGTACATGCGCACCGAGCCGGGGCTCCATATCCACGGAGAATCGCACAGTTTCTTAGCTGAAGTGCCGTCCCAAATCGGGCCACGACTGCATTTAAGCTCCCGGATGGCAGTGTGGTCCAGTTTGAACCAACCTTGTGAGTTGGTAACGCCAAACGCCGCGACCTCAACGTGTGAATCTGCCTCGTAAACACACAAGAGTTCATTCATGTGGGTGAAGTTGTTGGTAGAAATACTTTCATCGAAGGTGCGTCCAAGCACCTGCAGAAACTCGCCGATATCCGATACGAAGATATTCTGAAGCGCTCCTCCGTCTCGTTGGAAGCTGTTCAGACAACTAGCTGTGATCTCACTCAGTTGAGAGGGCCATGAATCCAGCCCTCGCGCAAAGAAGAAGTTCAGCTGCTTGCTCTCATCGTCGTTTTCGGTATCGTCGTCTTTGGTCAAGTTATTCTCCGTGCTAAAGCGCGAGCCCTCGACCACCACAATGTGTGTGACCTCCATTTCGGCAGGGCTGTCTAGTCCAGTTGATTCGATTTCTAGCCCCACCACTTCAGAGATATCTTCATCTTCCTGGGCAGAAGACGTCTTCATGGAACAAGACTGTAACGACGATACTTCAGGAAGTCCATCGGCAGCGAACTGTAACGCAAACGTGCGCCGTGGCAACCCCGCCGCATTCATCATCTCAGCCACAACCATTTGAAGAATGAGAGCGTTGAAGCGGATCTTCTGGATGGCTGCAGTATTCGAGCCCTCAGTGTCAGGAGGTGTGTCTGAGCCCTCATCTGAGTGCTTTAGATAGTGGAATTTGACGATGTACGGCGTGGCACATGGTGGCGCGTATTCAACGTGGAAGACTCGTGCACAAACGCCGATGATCTGCAAGGTGATATTGAACTTCCCTGGTCTTGGCAGCAGAACAAACGCCTTAAATCGACCACTTGTGGTCCCCACAGGCCAGCTGAGCGCATTCTCACCGTCCACCTGAGTGTCCAAGAAGACGTCATTCTGTCGGATTCCTTGCAATCCTGTCACGGTTCCTTCCAACAGCACAAGGGGATGGTGGACAGCTTCTTCCTCCGACAAGTTCTTCACTTTGATGGTACATCTCTCGGTGGCTTTGGCGAAGCAGGACGCGAACAAGGAGGTCCACGTTCGACGGACACAGGAGCTTTGGTGGCTGTGGTCGTCGCTATCCTTGTACTGCACATACATGTTGCAGACTTCGCACTTGTCGGACTGGCCTCTGGAATTTCAGTGTCGACCAGTGTGTGCAATGCACTTCGTGCATAGCATGTGTGCAGCCAATGGCCCCCTTTACCCATTGCCCATTGCTTGTCAATGGGTACAGTCTGTTGGCGTGATATGTGAGTTAGCTTCTTCAAGCCGCTACCTACCGGTAAACTCTTCGTTCGAAGGCCCATTACCGAAAACACCCTCACATTGGCGAGAGACCACGCAACACTTCACTTCAGTATGGGTTCGGTGGCATGGGCTCTATGGATCGATGCCGAAGTAGATGGCAGCAGTCGTTGGCACTCGACCAATGCTGGGCGGACACGATCAAGTTGTGACTTAGGCGACTATCTGATAGGCGAGCTGATGCGCGCAGTGCAATCTATGGATATCGATGTAGGGACGATCATTGCCCGGTGTGCATTGGATCTAAGAAAGCGACTCGGAAGCTACGAGAAAGAGAATCGCCTTCTCATGAAGCTGGCACGCCATGGCGAAATTGTGTTGGTGCTGGAACGTGCGATGGAGGCAGCTTTGGGAATCCTCGACCTCCTTGACACCTCTTCCAGGGACGCCTGGTACCAACAATTACAGCGTGAACGTGATGAGCAGATGAAGATGTATGAGGGTTTGCTCACAGACGACGAAAAGTTGATGACCGAAGCAGGCGGCGAAGACCAACAACTCGAGATATTGACGATTTTAAAGCACAGCTTCGACCGGGATGGTGATTTGCTCACTCAGCGAGAACTGGACGTAACATCGTTTGTGTATGATGCCATCGCTCGTCGAGCGAATGTCATCGCAGTGACGTCCCCGAAATGGCTCAGCACGTCGGAGTACGAGTGGTCTTTCTCGGAGATGACGCCTGTTGAGGACGAAGAAAACTGCATTCGGGAGGCAATCATTTGGGAAGAGCTGAATCACCCGAACATACTTAAAATCTATGGCGCGTGCCATGTTGGGGAACCTGGTATTTTGCATGAAGCAAACTTCATATCTGTTCACCCGTGTTGGAAGGAATTCCTAGGCTGCGCGCGTGCTCTTCGCTACATGCATGACCGTGGATTTGTGCATTGCTTCTTTTCCGTGGAAAATCTTCGGTCTTCCAAGAGTGAAGGTGGAGATGGAGTCCTTGTAGGCTTTGGACTGGTGCCACTGAACGAGGCTTTTCGATACGGAATCATCTACAACACGTGGGTGGAGCGACAAGGCGACGACGTTCATCCGACCGTGGCATCCGACGTGCTGGCCTTCGGACATCATATTTTCGAGTATTTGTTGTATCTAGCGTGCGATTATGATGAAGATAAAACCGCCTTGTTAGCGCCTTCGATGACGGGGCGTCTTCCTTACACAAGACCCGAGTTTTTGAATGAAGACGAATGGAACCTGCTGCAGAACATGTGTGCCGATGTTGCTACTGAAAGAGCGAGCATGGCAGACATTATAACCCAGATTGAGGTGTTGGCCGCCTTAGAAGCTTCAAACGACGATGATGATGGGGATAATAGCAAATCAAAAGTTAAATCAGAGGCGAACACCCCTGCAACAGTACAGGATACAAGCACGTACGAAATCCAATCGCTTGGGCTAACATTACAAGGGACGCTCGACGAACTCAAAGAGTTATGTGCAGACCTTCCTGAATTCGGCGATGTGAACGATCCAGTCTACGCTCGCCTATTGGATGTATACAAGCAGCTTCAAAAGCTTCGCACCACTGTGCCTGAGTCGTTGGTGGAAAACTTCAGTGTCATCCTGCTGCGCTTTTATGACATCCTTGACAAGCGCGCATACCCTAGCGAAAGCATCGTTGCTAGTGTATGTGCTGCTCGCACAGTTGCAGGAAAGAACTTCAGCATTCACCACGACATCGATCGGTTGATATTCACCTCGCCGCTACTCAGTAATGGTGCTGTAGTCCACCGTTGGGAACCTATATGGAAGATGGCGCGTGACAACCAGAGTGAGGTCTTGGCCACGCATCTCGAAGACCCGTCATCCTTTCTAGACCAACTGGAGGAATCTTCAAACCGTGAGGAGGCACTAGCACTGCTTCAGTTTGAAGCCCGCAATCATATTGGCGCTCGATCTGCTCCAAGCGTTCTTGCAACGCAACATGATGTAACAGAAACAACAGAAGGAGGAAGCCTTCCTCCCTGGTTCATTCCTCCATACCAAGTGACACTAGACAAGCACGCCGCCGACGGATCGTTCGGTGCAGTTTACTATGGGCAATGGCTTGACACAGATGTGGTGGTGAAGCAAGTCACGACTGACCAACTGGACCGTGCCAATCGATTGCAGTTCCGTCATGAAGCAAATTTGTGGTTCGGACTAAACCACGTCAACCTGGTCAAGCTGTACGGCGCGTGCCACGAAGGTCGACCATTTTTCGTTTGCGAAAGGGCAAGCGAGGGAACTATCGGATCGTACTTGAAGGGAAAAGGTCGATGGGAGATCTGGGATTCGATTCGAGATGCCGCTCGCGGACTGAAGCATCTCCACGACCACAGCATCATACACGGCGATCTCAAGGGCAACAATATCCTGGTTTGTGACGACGGTCTTGTGAAGTTGGCAGATTTCGGCTTGAGCTCGGTTGCGAACCGCGATGGAGTGGTTACTGACGGTCTTGAAGGAGCGCTCGGCGCCTTCCGATGGAAAGCCCCCGAATGCATCTTAGGTGCACGACCGACCTTTGCTTCAGATATTTTTTCATTGGGCATGTGCGTTATTGAGATCGTCACGGGAGATTTCCCATGGGGGAAGGACATGTCCGACGCAGCTGTGAAATTTAATGTGGCGGAGAAGAAGTTGATCCCGCCGCGCCCTGAAAGTTTCAACGACACTGAGTGGGATCTGGTGGCTCGAATGTGTAAGTTCGATCCCCAACAGCGGATTAGTGCGGGTGCAGTAGTCAGCTTTGTTGACAACATGCGTTGATACTGCATGCAATTAATACAAAATAAAACGATTTGTCTTGGTCATGACGATAGTTCACCTTTGCGCAAGCTCTCTTCGAGCTCAATGAGGTTTTCATGATATACGGTCTCCCAGGACAATAGTTGACATCATTGATTAGTTTGTAAAAGCGAAAATTAAATAAATTGCTAAATTACGAATCAATTTCTATTGGTAGCAAATGGAGTTGAGCTCTACGACGTCCGAGTCGGTGCTTGGCAAGCGCACGGGGCGTCCTGTGCATCCTGTCTGGGCGCATTTTCACCGCGGGGAGAAGCGCAACCGCTACCACTACCACGCGTACTGCTCGTACTGCTTGGCTCGCCATGGCGCCGACCAGGTCCCGCCCACTCGTGGAGTGTCCTCCGACATGTTGCGGCACTTGGAGAGTTGTCCGAATTGTCCTCGCAAAGTGGTGGAGACAATGAAGGACCTTTGTGGACGTCGAGAGAGGAGTGCACAGGCGAAGAAACAGGCCAATCGGATGAAGTATGGCGTGTATTCAGCAGTGGAGGAGGACCAAGTGTTGCTATTGGATGCTGCTTCGACTGCTGCCTCTACTGTCACGGGAGACGCCTCAGTAGTTGTGACGTCATCAGAGATGGACATACAGGTGGACAGTGAAGGACCAACCAAGAGGACAACTTCTGAAGGTTTGGTGGACGAAAGACCAGCGGAGACCATTCCGCGACTCTCTCAGGTTGCGACCTCCAGTGACGGAGCCAAGAGAGCGGCGTCCAAGAGACAAAGTGCAGGTCGAGACACAACAGGTTTCTTGACGCTGCCCATTAAACAGGTTCGTACAGTAAGTGGCGGTTCAGGGAGGACAGATGAGGACGCATTGACCAAGTGGCAGATAGGGCTCTTGCAGACCGCGGTGGTGGCTGGAATCCCGCTGTCAGCGTTCCAAAAGACGGAGTTCCAAGAGCTACTTCATGTTCTCTGTCCAGTACAGATTGACAATGATGCGGTCATTAGTGGCGTTGGGAGTCAGACGTTTGTTGAAGAGACTGCGGCCAAGCTGGCTCGTAGCCAACTGGACCGTGTAAAAGAAGGCATGTCCAATTCCACCATCAAAAGCGGCCTCACGCTCAGTGTGACTTGCTGGCGCACGCTGGATCTGCAACAGTTGGTCGCCTTCTCGCTTGTGAACGCGAACGGCGATGCTTCGTGTGTCCGCGCGGAGGATATTGGGGGTAGCGTCCAGCAGCAACGGTCCGAGGGAGACGACGATGGCGAATCACCAATGGCATTGTTGTTTTCCCTTGCGAATGCTATTGAAGATGTGCTACTGGAATTGAGAGAGAAGAACATTAACGTCATGGGTATCGTCGCGGATTCGGCTGTGGCGCTGAGCGCTGCGAAGCGGGTGTGTCGCAGTCCTCGATGGCGGCAGCTGATGGTTGTGCCATGTTTTTCTGCATTGCTGTCATCATTGACAGGGAGCGTTTTGACCCACGAGGCATTTCGTGATGCAGTGGGTCAGCTTGTAGAAGTGGCTGCGTATTTCTCAAATTCGCGCTTGCAAGCAGCACTACGTGCTATATCCGGAGAGGAAGACGCGCGCATCCCGCTACCGACAAAGGAACATTGTTTCTCGTTTGTGTTGTGTCTCACTAAGACTTTGCACTACAGCGGCGCCATCACAGCGATGTGCTCGAGTCAAGAAGAGGGAGGCGCTCCTGTAACACCGTTGGCACTCCGCAATATTATCCTTAGTGACAATGGGCTGCTCTGGAAAACACTGCGGGAGCTGGATCTGCTGCTGGCACCTCTACGAGAAGCCTACAGCCTGGTGTTTCAATCGAAATTAAAAGTGGATGAGCTCAACAGTGCACACGATAGCGAGGAGATCGCGACTACCGTACACGGAGGACTTACGCTCGCCCATATAATGTACCAGCTCGGTCGTATGAGCCAGCAGTATGCCGCGCTAGCAGAATCTGCTGAAATGAACTCGGTGGCGACCGGTAGCACTTCGGACGTAGGTGTCGTGGCTCGCAGACTGCATGGCATCCTGGACTTCATGTGGCAACGTTATGATCTGCCTGTAATGGTACTTGCGTTCGTGTTTGACTTCCATTTGGACTCAGGGCGGCTTGATACGAGCAACAGTGCACTTCAGTGGAAAGCTGTTGCAGCTTACTTTGTGCACTACTTTCAGCGCTGGTTCTGTCAACCTGGCCAGCAAACCAATGATTTGACACCAGCGGTATCACTTTCAAGCGAAAAGGTTGAAGAGATCCTAAACACATACCAACTCCGGCAATTTCCGTTCGATTCCGCTACAACGGATGACTACACGGATGTGTCATCTTTCTACTCGTTCGTGTCGGACTCGCACCCAGAAATATGCGCGCTTTGCTGTCGAGTATATGCAGTCGCGCTGGCAGTCGCTAATGTTCGTCGCGTGATTCGAGGTATCGGGTTTGTGCATCACGCTGCACAGACCACTGAGCATCCTGAGCAGGTAGAGTTACTCCTGCACATCGGCTTCGCATCCAGCTTAAAGAGGGTGAAGTTTGCAACCACTAACCCTGCTGACAGTCACAACATTTTGCCAGAGCTTCTCCAAGCCGGTCGACCAACAGAGCTGCTGTGTAGCCAAGAAGAATGGGAGGAATTTGCTGATGAGTGGAGACTATTGCTTGATCATGAGATGGCTGTAGATGAATTGGAGCAGCTACGGCAACTTCACGAGACTAAAGACATGGGCAGTCGTCAAGGTAAAAGCGATGAGGTTTTACGGCTGCCATTGGACCAGCTCTTTTTGAAGCACTACCGCCGCTACCTGCTGCCGCTGTTGTGGCCTCTTCACCTCACGACTCAGCTGGAACCGTAACACAAGCATCAGTTGCCATATAGTATCCTTGGTGGTGGATAATCACTAATCTCTACAAGACGTGTAATTTCGCTCCAAGCATTACACCTGTGGGGAGGATTTTAATCGTGTTAGGTGCATCGCTGTCTGCTGCATTTGAGCCACCTCAATGGTGAGCTTGCTCCTGATGGAAGGTGCTGCTGCGAGCCATGCGCTCTCGCAGTAGGCTCATTCGAGAGATAATCTTACGGCGGTTGATTGCGTTCGTCGTAGTCTCCAGCTGCACTTGGCAGCACGCAAGCGCACGCTCAAACTCCTCGCTGGCCACGAGAGCGAGTACGAGATTATTAAGAATCGTTCGTTCTCTCTTTGTATCCTCGATAGTTCGGGTGATGTCGAGGCATTGCTGATAACAACGTACAGCCTGATGGGGGTTCTGCATATCCAAGTACACGGTACCCAGGTTGCCAAGCGCACGAGCTTCTACAACCTGGTCGCTGGTCGCCCGAGCCATTTCCTGCGCAAGCATGAATCGCTGGAGCGCTTCATCAAGGCGTTTCTGCTTGTAAAACTCCATTCCAACGTTGAGCTCGTCGAGCGCAGAGGTGGCTGGCGTAGTCTTGATAGGCGCGCTCTCCATAGCTGAATCGAAAGACCCGTACACACCCGAGTTTGGGGCTGGGGATGGAGAATCGCGTGGTGGAGGTGGCGAAGACACAGGTGCATCTTTTGGCTTGGAGCAGATGATAACGAAGCAAAGGCCCCATAGACGTCAGTCGCGCGACTATTAGCGTCGGAGAGGTCTCTCTGGCGGTCAGTGTTACGCTGCTCAGGCATGTTTGGAGGCGGTGGCGGAGGGCCCAATAAGACGTCTTGATCGTCATGATGTTCCTTGTCTTCCAGCTGACTAGCAAACGAAGCAAAGTTGCCATAGTCGCCAGTTGCAAATACATCACTACTGTAAGTCGATGTCGTAGCAGAGACTGCTGGCTTGGTCACTGCTATACTTGCGAACGAACCATACTCTGAACAAATATTGGAGTCGGCAGGCGCCGACCCCGTCGCCTCGCCTCTGCCATCGATGCTGCTGCTATACGACGATGCACCGAAGTCCCAAGAATGTGCAGGTGGAGAACGTGAGAACAGCATTGCCGCAGCATTTGGTGGCGGCTCTGGCTTCCCGAACGATTCAGTGCTGAACGCTGAGTATGAATTGCTTTGTTGATCTTGCATAGCTCTCACTGCTGCTAGCTCCCGATTGCACGACGCAGAGAACTCCGACGCAACCTACAGCAGCATTTTACCAGTAAGCACTATCTAAAGGACACATCACAAACGACAAAAGTTATGCGTACCCCATACTTGAGTCTATTAGAGCTGGCTTGGATGAAGGCCCCAATCGAAGAGTACGTGCGTTGCCTGGTGCTGGCACCTGCAGCTTCGCCTCGACGCACCGCCTCGGTAAGAGCGTATCCCGGCGCACCAAGGTTCCTCACGAGGCAGTTTTTCAGCTCCCGTCGGCCAGGAGTCTTGGAGCTCCCCGAGTGCACTTTGAGGTAGGTGAGTGTGAACTTGGTCGGATGCGACTCGGAAAATCGCACCAGGAAGGCGCCGTCACTGCGTTCACGTGCAGATAGAACCTCTTCCGCCTCCCGCCGCCCCATTTCTCCATGAAACCACGGCACCATCTCTCGATTCACACAGAAACATGCCACCAACTGCGCAAAAAGCTGTCAGCAATAATGTGAAAAAAGTATTCAAGAAACGAAAGTGTCGACCTTGGACAAACAAAGTTCGAGCGGTCCGAAGCGTGCAATGAAGTGACGGAACTAAAAAGCAATATCGTGACACAATAGCAAGATTAATAACTACTTGTGTAGTAAAAACATGTACTACAATGGCGTCCATACGTCTTCTATGCCGACGTTGTCGCGCTTCCAGGCGCCGGGGACCAAACAGAATTGAGTCACAACGCGCAGTTCATCGCGTGAGCTCCGAAGATAGCGACTGGGGGTCGCTCACACGCACAAGCGCTGGGAAAAGTGCGGCGCGGAAGGAAACCTGCGGCTGGGAGAGCTCCTCCTCCCACCAACGCAGCGCCGAAGCCTCCATGTCGGGGCCCATGACGACGAATACGCTATCCAGCAGCGCTGATTGGCTCAAACGCTACGCTTTAAATTGAAATTCGCTATAATGCCATTTTGCCGGGTGCGATAGCGAGACTTTGCAGCTCCGATGCCCGTTGCTGCCGGTTCGGTTGCGTTGGATGCAAGTGACTTGCTGCCGGCCCGGTGACCAATCGTGAAGGTTGTTTGCGAATCCGGGGCTATTGAACCCGCGGGTGGATGCCTGAGGTCTAACCATCGATTGTCGGGGGTCGTCGACGAATTCAAGGAGTGGCTGCTACCAACCGGATTCGTGACGATGTAGCGCGGTGAGAGCAATGCTTTCAAGTCGTCCAGCGGTTGGGTTGCGGTCATCACCGTCTCCGACGCCAAAACAGATGACCCCAGTGGGCTGTCGAGCAGTCTGGAAATCGAATCTGATATGGGATTCGGTTCGTGGTGCACAGTATTTGATATCTCGGGGCCGCCGTGTGTTGCCATCCTCCCGCTAATCGTCAGCGGTATTGTCGATCCAGTCGTCGAACTGCCGGCGGAATTGGTTGATCCTGATTCGTCGCGTTGGCGTTGCTGCAACTTCCCTGAGTGTGGAGGTTGGTGGGCGTTGGTCATGCTTAGAGGCTCGGTTGTCGATGTAACAGCTATCGTTTGACGAGGCGACGTTGAAGGATCGAAGAGTATTTGTTGTGTAGAAATAAAGGCCACTGCAGCTTGGGTAGCCTGTGCGTGACTAGTTTGTGTAGAAGTCACGGACGCATTAGAAAGTCTTGCAGTCCGAGGTTGGAGAATGCTTGGCTCTTGTGTTTCAGGAAACTGCAACTGGACCTTGTTGTTTCTCGGGGTTTTATCACGAGGTATTGGTGACTTGGTGCTGACAATTGTTATCAGCGGCGCTGTAAGCCTGCTATTGTCCATGAACACATTTGAGGCAAGTGTGCTGTCACGGGGCCTCAAAGTACTAGATCCAGTCACCCCGTCTCCTCCAATAGAGCTGGACTGCGATGGATGGAATTGCAACTGGTATTGGGCTGCAAATGTCTGACGCTTGTTCATTGGAGCGACAGGGGTAGCCATGTTCACCGCTGCTTCAGTGACCGCAGCCGCTCGAATCATGAAGGGCTCTCTTGGTGTGGACGCAATTGGGATCGAAAGATTTCCTGGTAAAGCAGAATCCTGAAGATTAACCCGCAGCGCCGACCCTGGCCCCTCAATTTGTTGTGTTGACAAGGTCGCCTCGCGAGTGTTCTCAACTTTATCAGCTATCGCTTGGATTTGGTCTCGTCGATGCTGGCTCGAATTCGAGCTACTTCTTGGCCTGCGTCGCGGGAATGCTGCACTGCTCAATGTTGATGCAGGCACTGATGTAAACAAATCGGCGATCGGCTTCGAAACGGACAAACTATCCATCATACCAACGTTTAGAATTACCCCACCTCCCCGCGAAAATATATCAGGCGAAATAGGTCGCTGAAGTCCAATATCCCATCTCGGGGATACAAGAGTATTTTCATGTAGATCTTTTTGTCTGGGTGGTGACGAACGTCTTGTGACGTTTCCATCTGAGACTGCAAAAGTGACGAAATGACGATTAGCTCAAGCAACATCGTATTTCAGGCTGCTAATAGAGAGCGATATCATACCAGTTGTGCCAGAACTGCCTGCTACGAGGTTATGCCCATTGGATTGATGCGAGAATTTGCGCTTCGGAGTCGCATGGCCGTGAGAGCCACTGCCACTAAGGTTTCGACCTTGCGGATGCATTGGAAGATCTAATGAGACAATATTGTGAACAACCGCTAGCAGGAAAATCAATGATTGATGCAGTCGACGTACCCATATCTGCTGCAGTAATGTTCACAACTGGGTGCTCACTTTTAGACGAGCGCTTTCGTTCGCGAGACCTTGACCTCGACGCCGTTCGGTTTCCCGTTTCTTGATCGTGCGGATGACGTGGATCTGCAATCATGTTGTGGCCATTTGATCCTCGTTTGGCTCCTTGGTTCTTCACTTGCTGATGCTCCAGGGTACTGCTCTGCGCACTTGTTTCACGATTAACTTGTTGATTCTGTGCTGATTGTTGCTCGGAACTATTCATTCCTCGCTCCATTGCTTCATTTGCCTCAGCAGCAACCCTGACTTGCTCACGGTAGTACGCAAATGAATTACTGGTCATTTCTCGCTGAAGATCTTGATCAATCCCGTCAAGGTTGATTTCTTTCGATTCTGCTAAGATATCGACGAGGCGAATATCTACAAGCAAATTGTTGCGGTATCGTGAGAAGATTGCCAACGAACTTAGTTCATAACTGTGACTGCACCGACCGTCAAGGGCCTTCAGTGCGTGGCTTTCATTGCAGGTGTATGTAAGGCAGTGCGTGATGCAGAACAGCAGCGCAACGTACTGTCGTTATACAAAGCAATCGCAGTTAGGTGAAGTGTAGTCGCAACTTCTTCGGTAAAACAACGTTAAGATTCGACGTACATCTTCAGGATCGATGGTGTCGGTCCACAAATCTAGCAAAAACATGAGGTCATCGGTACAGTACAACTCGACGGAATACAAGTTCTGGTCATACTGCACCTACCAACGAGTTCGAACATTGACAAATGAAAGAAAGCATAGTCCAAATAATCCTTCTCTCCACTGTCTCGCTTCCAGTCATCCATGATTAACACCTTGGACGCAGCAACGTCAAATTCGGGCAGGATCAGCCGGTGCAAGCATAGCATGTAGGTCTCATAATCAGTATATCGGAGCTTCTTCTCCCCGTATTGCAAAGCGCAGTTCCATAGACGTTGTGTGAGCGCAACCATATGAGGATGTTGCTGCAGACTGACGCGCTTAGCTAAGTTATCCTGCAACGCGAATCAATGGTGCTGAAGTTAGATATCGTGCGGGTGAAAAGTAGGTTTCCTCACGCACCTCGGTGTAGAGGTCTAGATTGCCTTGCTCACGATAGGTGACTTCCTGCGCTGCTTCAGTAGGATCAACCACCGCGACAATGTGCCTGTAGTCCGATCCCACCATAAAAATGTTAGTCGTCTAGGATAACTTGTTAAAGTTTAATGAACCATACCCGTCGGCTGCTAGTTTATGGACTTGGCTTCTAACAGTTGATGAGTCAGCACTTGATATCCGGGGAATCTCCAACACTGCACTGTTTTAAAAAATACGGAGAAAGCAAACACGCTAGCAATCCACAGCAATGTATGGTTTCATTCATTCTGACTGACCTCCGTTTTCGCCGTTGTTCCTCAGCAGGGGTTCTACTGGTTGTGCAGCGGTTTTCACGCAACTGAGCTGAAGAAGTGGGGTCCGCCGAAGATTAATGAGTGCTTGCACCGTGCCCTTAAACGTGCGCAATTTGCGATAATACGCCTTGAGCGAACCGAGCGGTGCGCCCCGGCGACTTGATAAACTCAAGGCTGTTGAATTTAACCCCGTAGCTTCAGATTGTGGCTGTGGTTGTTGCTGTGCTGCCTGAGGTAAAACCCTTGCTGATCCTTGCATTTCTTTTTTGCTTGAAGCTCGAATCGGGTACGCACCCGACCCTTTCCTGTCGGCTCCCGACACCCTCGTGAAGGAGCCTCGTTGGTCTGCAGGCTGCCTCCATGGCTCTTGTGTCATGGCACAATTGCAACTTACCGCAAATAGAGGTGTGATGGCATCAACAGTGAGCCAAAATAGAGGCTTGAACGTGCTCTCCATTTAATGCGTTCATCAATCGGGCACGTCTCGAGTATTAGCACTAACGTGACGTTTGTGTGCCGCCAATATGCAACAGGAACCTGAGGTCAAGCAGCAGCCCACACTTTTCGTGCTGGTGTCAAAAATCGACCCGTCATCACAGCCTATGCTGTTTTCCCTTATCCAGCATCCGTCCAACTTGAACGGCCATGTCCACCCGGATACGAAGGCACGTGCTGCCATGCTCACTCCACCATACCAGTCGTTCTGATAGTTTTGATGGTCTCCGTACAGTCCGCGAGATCCCAGCAGACGAATCGGATCTTCGACTATCTTTCGCAGTCACTAAGCGATTCATGTACAACGCCATTGGCAATGCGCTTCGAGCTACGAATGTCCGCAAAACTGCGTTCAGCAACACCTGGAACATTTTCTGGGGCGAACATTTTAAGGCCCAAGAGTTTGGAGCATTGCTGCCATTTCAACGTGTGAACCATTTTCCTGGTAGCTTCGAGCTTGGACGTAAGGACAGATTGTGTGCCCACCTGCTTCGCATGAGAAAGAAGCACCCGGTGGCCTACAGCGAGGTGATCCCAGAGACGTACCTCACGGCAAATGACTACGACAAGCAGCAGTTTCTAACACGCTTCCATGCAGAACCGAACGTAGTTTGGATTCTGAAGCCACCCAATCTCTCCTGCGGACGAGGTATCAAACTTCTGTCGGCCAGCTCCCATGCTCCTCCCAAACTTTCAAAGAAGAAAGGCTATGTTGCGCAGGTATATTTCATCACTTCTATTTGCCGGTATTTGAGAGTTTTCCACTTGCTAACTTCATCGCAACCCCTGTTCTCCTTGTAAATCCATCAATGCGATATTGAAGCGCTACGTCGCCAATCCGTTCCTGATCAACGGACTCAAGTTTGACCTCCGTGTGTACGTTGCCGTCACTTCTTACGACCCGCTGCGCATTTACTTGTTCCACGATGGCCTTGTGCGTTTTTGCACTGACAAGTACTCCACAAGTAAGAGTGCACTGCAGAATCCGTTCGGCCACGTGACCAACTACAGCATCAATAAGAAAAACGCTGCCGCATTCCACAAGAACCAAGATGACGCTCAGACGGTCGAGGCTCACACATTTTCGAGCAGCAAATGGAGCCTTCAAACGTTTTTAAATACGTGCGTGATCAGGGCAAAACCCGAGAGCTTGAGATCTTTCAGCAGACTCTTGAAGACTTAATCGTGAAAACTATAGTGGCTGTGGAAGACAAACTTGCATCTGTCGCAAGCGGAAGTACTAGCCGCCGCAATGGGTTCGAGTTGTACGGATTCGATGTGCTACTTGAAGGCGAAAATATGAAGCCACGGCTGCTCGAAGTTAACGTTTTCCCATCCCTGAGCAGCTCGTCGCCAATGGATAAACGGATCAAAGCCATTCTTGTCAGCGACCTATTCCAGCTTGTCGGTATCCCTTTTGTCGATCCACGACGGGCAGTCCAGGAGATAGAAAAGGCCAAGCAAGATCGGCTACACGGTGTCAAACAATTTCGACAATTTGAACCAAGGGCCTCGTCAACCAGCACTGCATTTCTCCAAAAGGGGAAGGAGGCTCAGAGAAGACGACGAACGTTTGATGACATGCAGCAGAACCCAGCAAACGATTCATTGGTGTCCCAGATTGAGGGCGAAGACCTCCAACTCGTCAAAGAAATGGAAGAAGAACTCCACCGTCAGGGGCACTTCAAGCGCATTTTCCCCACACCTCAATCGTTCGACAAATACGCTGCACTCTTTGACAGGCTGCGTTATCGCAACCTGCTCTGCATGAGATGGCTGCAACAGACGAACCAAGATGGCAATCGAAGACGGTATCCAACTGGAAAGTCGTGAAAAAGTGGTTTCCCTGCTGGTTACTCGGTTTTTAAAGTGCCGTCTGCTTCAACCTCCGCTTCTGTCTTCTTTGACTCGTATCGTGCCGCATCTTCATCAACCACCTCTTTAACTTCCATCGGCTCAATCTCCTTAGCTTTTGTACATTCTTGCGAAGTGGTAAACTGAGTCAACTGCGCTTCAAGCTGTGAAAACTTGTGCTGGATCTGGTTCAGACTGGCCTGGACATGGGCATCCTTCGCATCCATTTTCTTGTGCAACTGGAAAAGTGCTTGTTCCGAGAACGCCAATCTCTGCGACAGCGTCGACAATTTTGCATCAATAGCTCGCGCAATATTCGTTTCCATCTCACGCTCCAGTGTTTGTTGAAAGCCTTTCAAGATCATCTGGACATCGGGAGCAGCACCTGCTGCACCGCCAAGATGAAGCCCTCCCAGTTGAGCAGCCATATCCGGCACACTACACAGCAACAAAGTTGTCAGCATAGCAAAACACTACGACCGCATCAAGAACTTCTGTACCTGGTGTCAGCTGCAACTGCTTGCACAAGGACAAAAACACAGTTAAAGTCGTGCAAGTGGAAGACACTTTTGTCGCCCGTCAAGGACACGAATTTGACGCGGATCGTGTGGACGTTTTGGAGAACACTGCAATCTCGGTCGGTGTGTGCGAAGGACGGGGACATGACGAACGTTTGGGGCTCAGTGGCAGCAGCCACGGCAGCGTCCACCTGTTTGGTGCCGCGGAAGGTGCCGAGATACATTTCGCCCTGCTCTTCTTCGCCCAACATGTTGCGTCTCGTACCGTCCACATACACTTCAACGTGACGAGCAGAGCACTTGATGTCCAACTTCAGCTGAGTGCAACGCAACGACTGGTGTCCCCATTGCAGAGACACTTGACACGGCACCGAGGAGGACCCTTCTGGACGAGCCAGTTCCAATGGGAGAGGCGATATCGTTGCAACGCTACCACTGTTGTCAGGGAGAGGCTGGATGTGGACATTGTCATCTGTCTTGGTGGACGCTCCAGTCCACGGAGAGTTCCACGTGACGGTCTTCATCCTTGGCAGAGGCTGCAGCAATCAAAACCCAATCTAAACTTCCTAACCTACCCAATTTACCTTCTTACGTCCTGATTGAGCAACCTTTCAATTTTGTACCGGTACCACCCCTCTCCCGTTGCAACTTGAGGGGAGCTTCTTAAATTGGGCTCTCAACATCGGCCTCCACGTGTCCGAAGCCTTCACAATCGAACCGCCTAGGAAGTCCCATCAGCCTCTTCCGCCATGCTGGAGTACGACAACTCGGCCTTCTACTACTTCTCCGTGTCGCTGTGCGCGCTCTACGCCGTGCCGGTGACCTTCCTGTCGCTGCGGCGCATCGTCTACGGCGTGTTCCTGAAGGACCGGCTGCTGGACAAGAGCCAAGTGCGCTGCGAGCGGGAGCTGCGCAAGATGAAGCAGCTGGAGGCCGAGAAGACGGCGCTGCGCAACGTCTTCTCCATCCCGTTCCTGCTCAACCTGCTGCTGCTGGCCGCCGTCTGGTACGCGCTCGTGCGCATGACGTTCCTGCTCAAGGACGACTCGGAGATCAAGTCGTTCGACCCGTTCGCCATCCTCGGCATCGCCGCCGGCGCCTCGGAGCGCGAGATCAAGCGCGCCTACCGCAAGATGAGTCTGCTCTACCACCCGGACAAGAACCAGGGCGACGCCGTGGCCGAGCAGAAGTTCATGCTGGTGGCCAAGGCCTACGAAGCGCTCACGGACGAAGTGGCCAAGGCCAACTACGAGAAGTACGGCAACCCGGACGGCCGCCAAGCCATGCAGCTGTCCATCGGTCTGCCCACGTTCCTGCTGGACCCGGCCAACCACAACATTGTGCTGTTCCTGTACCTGATCATCCTCGTGGTCGCCATCCCGAGCTGCGTCGCGCTCTGGTACTCGCACTCGAAGAAGTACGGAGACAGCATGATCATGTACGACACGTACGGCTTCTACAACTTTGCCATGTCGCAGCACTCGCACCCGCGCATGCTGCCGGAGATTTTGGCCGGCTCGGCCGAGTTCCGTGAGATCCCGAGACGTGCATCGGACGATGCCGAGCTTGGCGCTCTTTTCAAGACGCTGAAGCAGGGAGACATGATGGCCAAGCCCAAGTTTAACCACCCGGCCATTGCCAAGGCAAACTTGCTGCTCCACGCGCACTTTATGCGCGAGAAATTGAGTCCGACGCTCCAGGGAGACCTCAACTTGATGCTGAAGAAGGCGATTCAGCTGGTGGACGGCATGCTGGAGATCTCGGTCATGAAGTCGTGGCTGCAGACAACGGTGAACCTCATGGAGATGCAGCAGTTTTTGACGCAGGGACTGTGGTTTAAGGACGCGCCATTCCTACAGCTGCCGCACCTGACTGAGGCTGAGGTGAAGCACATTGTCACGGGCAAGAACGCCGTGCGTAGCATGCACCAGTACATCGCCATGAAGCCCGAGGACCGTAAGGGTTTGAGTGGACTGTCGGAGGAGGACCGCGCTGAGGTGAATGCCGTCCTGGAAATGATGCCCCACATGGAGCTGCAGATCTCGATCGGCGTGGAAGATGAAGAGTTCATTGCCGAGGGCGACATCATGACGGTCACTGTCAAGCTCACGCGCAAGAATGTGAAGGAGGGCGACACGTGCGACTTGGTGTACGCACCCCGCTTCCCGTACCCGAAGATGGAGCGCTGGTACTGTGTGGTCGGTGACGCTAAGATGAACCACCTGCACGCATTCGCAAAGATGACATCTCAGGAACGTACAGTTGAACAGAAGCTGCAGCTGCAGGCGCCTCCAAAGGCTGGCACATACCAGTTGGATATCTTTGTCAAGAGCGACTCATATGTTGGTATGGACCTGCGCGCTGTTGCTAAGGTATGCTTGAATCTTTTGTGGTTGTTGTATTGTCGGGCCTCTTGACTAATACTTGTGCTATTGTACCTGTCGCTTGTAGTTTAATGTTGCCTCGGCCTCGACTTTGCCAGTGTTCCAGCCTCACCCTGAGGATTTGGAGTTAGATAATGAGCCCACACTGTTCGAGCAAGTAATGAATGCCGCGGACTCGAGTGATAGCGAAGAGGAGGACGAGGATTTGGACCAGGAGGCTGAAGAGAAGGAGGAAAGCAAGAAGGACAAATAGAGTAAGCACAGCTAGTCTGTCTGCTCTGATGCGATCTACAATGACGAGTGAACAGTCGATTTGATGTACGGTTGTTGCGTACGTGATTGAGTTCTCTGGGTTATGCGTGCTCGAACAAGGCCAGCTCGTCGAGTAAAGCGCTCCAGCTGGCAGGTTCAGCATACGTCTGTCGGGTGGTCATGCTCAACGATCTGGAGCTCAATCGTCGACTGGCACCATGCCTACTCCTTTCCTCTTTACCACATCTTTTTCATCCGTCAAGTCTGCACCAGTATTGATTAGGTGCATCAGTTTTGCCACGCACAGACACGTTGAAGAGCTTTTACCAACAATGACAACAGTTGCATTGCTTGTTAAAGATGGGAAACTTAGCTACATCCACCAGCTGTCACCTCACTTTGCATGTCAAGGTGCCCGTATCAATATTCCACTCCTGGCTCACGAGTGCTATCGTAGTCGTGATTGCACTACGACGCTGCCATGTTTGAGCAGCATGCATCTTACTTCAACAAATATCCAAACACCTCGTAGAGGACTACATATTCTTGCTAATGTGCTACACTATTGCCGTGGACGAGGGCATGTAGCAAGTAAAGAGTTCTCGCTGGCAAAGATACTTCTTTACCTGTTCGAGGCGTTGAAGCGGTCACGTAGAAATCCACCCATGGCGCCCTATCCGGCTCTGAGATGACAGGCAGTCAAACAGGAAGCACTGCGGTGCACTGGGATGCAAGTATCGTTTCAAGCGTCTCCAGCTACTCTCACATTCCAATTTGCACGGCTCGGACCATCACCGCCCAGCCCCAATCTAGCCAAGCTCGCTTTCTTCATCATGCTCCCGGTATCCGCAATTTCTTTCGGTGCTTTAGTGCTTTCAGCGCAGTTCACGTCGCCAGTGACGGCACAGAGTGAAGATGCCATACAAACCTACACGGCGTGGAAGCAATCCAGTTACTACACCGAAGCTGTCAAGGTTGTCAACGCTTATGGCGGATCGGCAATGGGATCATTCTCTTCAGCAAACAAGACCGGCGCTTCAAACAGTACCAATCCAGCTGACGCGGTAACATCAAGCTCTCTTGATTCCAACGAAACGATCACATTTCCTCCATCGAGCTCCTCGTCAACTATTGCTGATGGCTCCGCTCCAACTGCCGCCGACATTTCGGAGTCGGACGAGCAGGATCGTTTCGACCAAGCACTAGCAGCCATCGCGGAGCTTCAGAAGCAGCATCCACACGCGACCTTTTCAGTCAACTCGCCGTTCGCGCTTCTGACGTCGGAGGAATTCCTGGCCTACGTTAACCGCTTCGCTGTAGACCCGACCACTAACCCCATCAAGGCCGCCAATAGTGGAAGCGTAGCGAGCTCGAAAGATGGCGGCCCGCTCGCCACAGACGCACAAAGCTCCAACAGCAGCGTCGCATCCAGTCAAGACGGTGGCTTGATGACATCCGCGGCAGCTGCAGGTGAGACCGTGGACTGGGAGAACGCCGGGTGCGTCACGGCTGTCAAGGATCAGGGGAGTGCGGAGCATGTTGGGCATTTTCGGCGACGGCGGCCATGGAGTCTGGCTACTGCGTGGCTTCGGGTGGATCGCTGCCCAGTCTGTCTGATCAAGAGCTTATCAGCTGCGACAACGCCGGCGAGAGCAATGGCTGTGGCGGCGGGTACGCCGCGTACACCATGGACTGGATCGCTAACGACCGCGGGGGCAAAATGTGCACGCTCGATTCGTATCCATTTGCATCGGACGACGGCACTGTGCCGAGTTGCTCAATGAGTAGCTGCACGGAGGTTGACATCGGAGTGACCGGGTTTCAATCGGTACGTGAAGACGCCGGTGCGCTTGAGGACGCCGTACGCTCTAGACCGGTGTCGATCTTCCTCTACAGCGGTTCGAGCGCTTTCCAGTATTACTCGGGTGGAGTGCTCACAGGCGAGAACTGCGATAAGTCCGGATCGCACTCGGGACTGGCCGTCGGATTTGGCGAGACGGATGACGGTCTTCTCTACTGGCGCATTAAAAACCAGTGGGGGACTTCTTGGGGAGAGGATGGCTATGTCCGTGTGGAGCGACGTTATTCCGGCGATAGCGAAGGTGCCTGCGGTGTCGAGCTTTATGCTACCTGGCCAACTTTCGATGGCACGGTAGCTGATGCCACCCCACTCCGACGACTTCAACGCCCTCTGTCACCACGTCGACTCCGTCGACTTCTAGCCCCTCGGTCACCCCTGCCACACCAAGCGCTGCTCCTTCAGTCACGAATGCTCCGGTAACGACGACACCTGCAGCCACGACAGCCACCCCGGAAACACCGTCCGCAACGGAGACCGTCCAGGGCAAAGTCGTGTACAAGAACATTGGAAGCGACAGCTCCGCGTACTCAATAACGGAGGCCCCTTCCACGACTACGGCGACCCCATCCGCTGTCCAGAACGAAGCAGACACTGCAACGCAGAAGCCTTCAGCGACTTCAGCACCGTCCACCATTGTCCAGACCGAAGTTGTGGACCAAAGCACTGGCAGTCAGAGCGTTGCAGGCGAGGCCTTTTACCCCACGACGCCAAGTCCGTCCAACAAAGACTGCGCCATGTAGATTTGTAGCACCAGCACCGAGACAAATGGCTGCTGTATGTAGTGTTGGTATACTTGCACAAATACAGTAAACAATTGTGTGAAAAGGTATGTTGTCCACACTTCAAAACCACGAAGTAGAACAAAGCTGTGAGCTAAACTTGCAGGTGTTAATTGCTAAGCAAATCTAGCACTTTGGCTTAAATTTATCGTCACTGTCCTTGTAGTCCTCCTCTTCTCAAGTTGTCGTGATGCGGGGCAAGTCACACTCCATCCACTCACTTGGCATAGACCAACTGATACGTTTGTCACCATAATCTGGTGGGGTAGCATTATCAGTAGTTCATGTCGGGAAAGTACTAGGACTCCTAGTAGGAGCTCAACTCGATGGAAAAAGTTACCTAATATCCTTCGGAGGGGCACAAAGTCTCACAGTTTACAAAGTAAGGTTTATTGAAACCTTAGTCTACGCACGTGGAACGTGAGAGGTTGACACAACGCCGCGTTTGGTTCATGGACTACGACTGTAGACTATTTTAAAAACTCTTATTAATACATCGCGCAAGACGTAAGGCGGCAGTGGCTACGCGTGCAAATGGCTTCTACATGTGATTCCTATCGAGCTCTGCAGCGTTGCCAAACAAGTTGCGATCCTTAGCAATTTACTGTGGATTTGTATGCCAGAAAATTTGGACCAATCATCATATGCTTCCGCAAGCGACTTGGGCTGACTATCCAATGATGGTCCCACGTTGCCCTGTCGATGTTCGCCTACATTGTTTATGGCCAATGAAATCGTGGCTGTGCTTAGAGCCACACTGACTCTCCCATTGCTTCGCGTCCCGCTGCACCAAACAACCAAACGCACCGCAGGTCAGACACTCGGCCAACATTTTCTCACCGCGCCGTCGCTCTGGCCAGCAGTACCTAACCGTCCGCGTCCTGGTTAGGCACCTGGCGAAGCACTTGGCTGCAATTGCTGCAAGGTTTAAACACTTTTTGTCTTATTCTATAAACCGTTTCGACACGTTCTGGCCACGACATGTCCGCAGGAGTGATTGTGGTCGTCGTGCTCAGCGTGTTGCTGTTCGTGGGCGCAATCATCCTGCTGCTGTTCTTCTGTCGACGTATTCAGGTGCAGCGAGAGCGAGAGTCGCTCGTGTTCATCCAGGAACCGGCCGATGTGTACCGCGAAGAACTCAACGACAGTTTCATGGAGCAAGCGCTGTGGCGCTGCGGCGTGTGCAAATTCCTCAACCACCCGGAGAGGAAACTTTGCGATCTGTGCCAGACCTTAAGGGGAGCCGAGCGAGACGTTGCCAGCGGCAACAAGAAACAGCATTCCAGACACAGCTACTCCCAGTCACACTCGCGAGGGAGCTTTAGCAATCAGCGAATGGGGCGCATCGGCGAGACGGAAGCGTTTTCGTCATCACACGCTGATGATGCGATCGGCGGCTCGTTCGGACGACCAAGCTTCGAGTTTCTAAGGAAGGTTGTTTCTAAGCCGCCGAAACTCAGCAAGTTGCAGTTGGCGGCAAGTCGAAGGCAACAATGGAAGCGAATGCCCACGACCGACGGACTGCATCGATGGGTGCGGCAAAATTCGTCCTCCAGCAGTCGTCGGTCACTGGCACAACGGGACTCTTTAGAAAGTGACCCTGGTGGTCGGATGTCTCTAAACCGGTATTTGGACTCAACCGAGCGGGACAGTAATTTATCCGTCGGTTATATTCGCGTCCGGGATTCATTGGGCCGGCTGGTATTAAACGAGAGTGACGTGGTGGCTACGGACTTCCACTATCGCATCAACATTTTGGACGGAACCGGCAGCTCGGAACTTATTATGAACCTCGAAGGAGTGCACAATTTGCCATTTCCGGATAAAATCCGCTGGTTTTCCACCGAAATCCATCGGTTATGGTTGCCGTGGGAATCCGGTCACGCTGAACTGGTGGTGCGTCGAGATCATTTACTGCAGGATTCGTTCGAACTGGTAGCAGACATGAAGCCCTATCAATTACGACAACGGTGGCGGGTCGTGTTTGAAGGGGAACCGGCGCTGGATGCTGGCGGGGTCATGCGCGAGTGGTTTACGCTCTTGTTCGCCGAACTGTTCGACCCGAATTTCGGAATGTTCGTCAGCACTGTGGGTGACGAACGGAGTTACTGGATCAACGCGACCTCCGACGCTTTGCTAGGTGAAGAAGACCACTTAGCGTACTTTGAGTTTGCCGGCAGACTCGTGGGGAAAGCCATCTTGGAGGAACATTTGATGCCTGTGCATTTGGCTCTGCCCTTTTGAAGCACATTTTGGGCGTGCCAATTTCCTTCTCCGACTTGCAGTTCCTGGACGACGAAATTTACAATAGCGCTCAAATGGTCAAGAAAATCGACGACATTGAACCGCTGTGCTTGGATTTCACGGCAACAAAAATGGTGGACGGCAAACCTGAAATTGTCGAGTTGGTCGAAGGAGGCGCGAATATTGACGTTACCAGGGAGAACCGAACTCGGTACCTGGACGCACTTTTCAAGTATCACGTGCTAGGAAGCGTAAGCGATCAACTGTTGGCGTTCCTCACGGCTCTTTATGACGTGGTGCCGGAGGGTCTGCTCAAGTTGTTTGACTACCAAGAACTCGAACTGCTTATGTGCGGCGTTCCGTCAATCGATGTGGAGGACTGGAAGAAGCACACTGACTTTAAGTTTTTCACGCACAATTTCCCCACTGAACTGGAACTCAACAATATCGAGTGGCTCTGGGAGGTGGTGGAGGATATGCGCAACGAGGACCGCGTGCGGCTGCTGCAGTTCGCGACGGGTACAAGTCGAGTCCCAGCTCAAGGGTTCAAGGGGTTGATCAGCAGCGACGGACGTGTGAGGCGCTTTAATGTTGCGTTTGCTGGCACGAACCAGTCGTTCCTCTTCCCGAAAGCGCACACGTGCTTTAACCGTCTGGACTTGCCAATTTACAACTCGAAGGAGGTGCTCGCAGAGTACATCAAGCTCATCGTGCAGATGGACATCACCGGATTCACCATCGAGTAGGCGTCAAATATTGTAGCTGGTCGGAAGTATTTATTTAGCGGGGGCTGGGGAGATTCGCACAATCAAACGAATCTGCAAAGACACTTTGCCATGCTTTGAGTGCGTACTATTGCAGAACGTATGCATCATCACTGCCAGCGAATGAAGGTCAGTTTTAACAACGCCAGGCGGACACCAATCACTTTGCAAGATGTCTAGCCACAAAGTCAAGGCCAAACGCGCCCAGGGCCCTACAGAAGACAGGAAGAGCTCTAATAAACGTGCAAAATCTACGCAGCCGATAGAGGAGTTCTCGATGTCTAACGTCGTTCGTAACGTCAGAAACGCAGCAATTGAGCACGCGCATCTGCCAGCAGAGATCGCAACGGAGCTCTTTGAGAACGAGGCAACGATCTCGTACCTCACAGCTGACCACGCGAGTTGGGTCTACCATGTGCCACGTTGGTACAGACACGTATTTGAGCATGCAAAGCAGGAGGAGTTACTGGCAGCTTGGGCGTCTGAAGAAGACTCGCATTCGGAGGCATCAAAAGACGAAGATAAAGAGAAGCAATTCACGTGGTCGAAGATGTTTGAACAAGCCTGGGACGCCCATCCACAGAAGTATGAATCGATTATGATGTTTGGAAAAATGGTCAAAGTGCCAAGGTTTCAAATGCTCTGCGGAGATATGGGCAGCTACCGGTTCTCAGGAACAACTTACGAAGCCCACCCGACGTTCCCACAAGCTCTGCAGCACGCTGTTCAGCACATGAAACGTATTGTGCCGAGCCCTGCAACGAACGACTCGCGGCTTTCAGGAGGTCTCGTAAACTGGTACGCTAACGGAGACCACTACATTGGGCCACACGCAGACGACGAGCGTGACATGATAGCATGCTCCCCATTGTGGCACTCTCGCTGGGTGCTACTCGGCGCTTCGTGTTCACGAAAAGACCTCGAAGAGTGCTCAAGTTGATGAGACGGCGGTTGATCGACTAGAACTGCAGGTGGAAGACGGAGACTTGTTGATCATGGGCGGCACTGCCCAGAGAACGCACAAACACGCGGTGCCCAAAATGGCTCGATGCCGAGAACCCCGAATCAGCATCACGTTGCGCTGCTTCCACTAGAAAGCATGAAGGGATGAGCAACCAAACGAAGGCATAGATATTAATTTGTGCAAAGTTAATGATCCGCGTACCTGACCGCCAGCTAACTGCTGAGTTTGCTTTGAGAAACCACACTGTTCGCTCTTTTCCTGCTCACACCTCGTGAGTGGAATCGAAACACTGCGCTGGCGAACTGCGGGGCCATGCGTCCAAAACAATGTGACTGCGATAGACCCCACGAGATTTTGCGCCAGCGAGCTGCCACCGTCTCAATGTTGCCTTGCAATCTCTCGTTCTCAGGTCGAGCGAGCACATGATCATGCACTAGGAACTGCTGCATACTCTCTTTAGCTTCGTCCGAATGTTGGAACTGGTCCCAGATGACCGTTGCGTCGGTCCCCACTGCATCGCCAATGACATGTGGACCTCCTGGATGCAGCTCGATAAAGTCCGTCACGTCGTACACTTGTCCCTCAATAGCCACGCACTTGCGGTCTTCAGTGATCCCAAACAGTCTCGCAAGCTCCACTGCTCTGGACAAGTGATGCTGGAAGTAAAACTGTCGCCAACACTCAATTGGGAACACCTTGGCGAACCTGTCGCCCGGCTCACCGAAGTCTCTTAGGAACACTCTTCTCCAGAGCTTCTCCGCAGCGTCTCCGACCTGCAAGTCCCAGGCTTTGCATACAATGGGACACTTGGCCAAGTCTTTTGGGGACAGGAACAGTAGCAGCTCGTGAAGGACGTCCAGTGGCAAATGGGTCAGCGTGGCCTCAGACGATCGGAAATGGGTACTTTTGAGGCTGTTTCTCAGCCCCCGAACCTTCCTGGCAACCTGTTTCTGCTCGGCATCATCCTGTGTCTTCTCGTCCTGCTTCTTCTTGTGTCGGAGCAGTCCAAAGAGCCCTAGGAACAGCAGGAAGCACGTGCATTCCGAGGAGCTGAAGCGTCGCGAGTCTTCGCCTTTGTGATAGCCACCGACCAGCGGAGAAGGCGCAGGAGACGGGGAAGGCGCCACCACGACGGTGGGACGAGTGAGCACTTGGTACAGCACGCAGAAAACGGCGGTCGCGACGATGAATTGAGCCACGCGGTTCCCCGTGGACACCGCAGCAGAAGAACTTGTCGACATGGTGGTCGAAAGCAAAATGAGACAGTTTAGTTACCCACAATCCGCATTTGGGTAAAACGTGCACAAAAATTGAGCACGAAGTTGAAGTTCATCCATGTTTATGCTTAGACAAGCACAAGGCGACTAGTTTGTCTGACAAAACCAATCTGGTATTGATGGTATTTGAGCTGAGGGTTACTTGATGGCGTGGATGGAGTAGTGTTGGTTGTCCCAGTTGAAGTCGCCGATCACCAGTGTGTCGATGTCCTTAACGTCATCGGGATCATCGGGAAAGTCATGGACGGCCATGTGTTTGCCGAGCTCTACAGCGAGTTGCGATCTCACTAGCGCGATCCCTTCGGACGTTTCGGGAGCAACGTGCTTTGTCTTGACGTCGTGGTACAGCCGCCCGGTTGACAAGGAGATCCGCAGTGTTTCTGGTAGGAAAGGCATTGTGAGCTCCCCACCGCCGAACACGAGCGTCCATTGATCGTCATCATCACGTCGAAGATCTTCAAACACAAACGGGCGGTCTGCACACTTGATGAAGTTCATCTCTTTGCCGCAAGGCGAGCGGAAGGGATACTCGAGGAAAACTTCCTCCTCTTTTGACTTGCACTGCTTCATGCTGTTAGGCCGCACTTGGGAGAAGAAAAACCGCAGAAACTTGGCACTTTTCAGCGAAGTCGCAATGTTCTTCGGACGAGTGTCTTCCAGGAACAGCCGACCCTGGTCTCACCAAGAACCACCACATTGCTAAGAATGATATCATAGTCTGTCAATATCATAGCAAACTCTTTCCACCTGCAAGTCCACGTAGTAAAAATATCGTCGATGCTGGCCTTGCGTATCATAAAACTCATCGCTATCAAATACATGGTAAAATGGGTCAGTGTCCAGCAGATTCAGACACCAAGGTAAAATACTCAGAACCTTTTGATATCTTTCAGCTGTTTGAGTTCCAGGTATTTGTCCTCGTCAGCTGTGCAGAACCCACGCAGATAACTCGGTTCTGCTCTTAACGAAGCTCGTTGCCACACCTGCAGCAGAGGCTTGTGCTGTCGACACCACCCCACCAACGCCATCACTAGGAAAACAAAAATGTAGCCCATTTCAAAAGAGTGACTGCTATTTCAGGAGAGTGACATAAATGGGTAACCGTTACCACTTCAAGGTCTCCACTATTTGACCATGTCTGTGAATCGGTTGCTAGGTGGCGAAGCTTCCTGGGACTCGTTGGTCATTAACACCAGCTCTAACGATAAATCTTTTTATCGTAATGGGAAAAGTCCAGCGTTGCGAGTCCACGGGACTGTTGACTTACGACGAAGACTGAACTCTGAAGGAGGAACCCCACTGGGACTCAACTTCAGGCTTTGCGAGCTGCGGCTAAACCGAGTCCCCGACGACAATTAGATCGTCGTCTCGTGTCGGAGAAGTGTGTGGCAATGGCTAATCGCACTCAAGAGTTGCTGTTTGATGCCAAAGAACTGGATGCTGCAATGGAAGATTTGCCTCTGTGGGTGCACGCTCACGTTGTGCCGATGAAGTGGCGACGCCAGGTGCTCGCGCATTTAGATCCCGTTTACACTCAGATGACGTTCTGTCGGAGTGAAGTAGTGCAAGGCTGGGGGTTGCTGCATCCGCCATTCTACCAGTCTAATATCGACTCTTTCGAGCGCCGCCTGGGCTTCTTTGACCAGGCAGTGAAGCTACTCACAACAGCGATCAAAGAATGCAAGACTAAACTCTTGGAAGCGGAAGCCCTTGCAGCATGTAGATACATCCAATTGTGGACGCGAAAACTGTTAGCAAAGGTAGTATTATGCCGGTTGCTGTGATTCCAGGAGTGCTGCATTCCCTGTACTACATGGCCTGTACTGACCATGTTGTGACGTGTTTTGTTATGACCCAGCGAGGGTTCTACACGAAGGTGGTCAAGTTGTCATATCACCACCGCGGAATCGTTTCCGGCATGTTCGACTCGATCGGCGGTAAATCTAAACTGACGATTCATCGACCGACGCAACGCGCCACCCTCGAGTATCCACGCTCGGACAAGAACTGGGATAGCTTCGGGCTGTAATGCTGGCATGTATAGCCCACCTCATGACAACACTACATAAAACATGTTGTCGACTTTTCACAATATATATTTGTTGCTGTGTGTGATTTTCTTCTGATCAATCAGCTGACTCCGTTGATGACAAGCACGTGACGACCAAACTCTTTTGTCGACCGTTTGTTTATCTCTTGACGTTCTGGTTCTCCTCTTTGGCGAACAGGTCGTCGAACTGACGAGACTGGTTGATCGGGTTGCGCTTGAGGTTCGCCATGCGGAAGCGGAACTGCCGCCACGAAGACCCGCGGTCCTCGCGCGGCTCCAGCGTGTGGTGCAGCTCCGTGAAGCGCTCCTCCTTGTTCACGTACACGTCCGGGTTCGTAAAGAGGTAGCGCAGCGACATGGCCGAAGCAGCCACGGCGGCGAAGGAGGCGCAGAAGACGACGGGGATGGTGCCCTTGTCCGTGGTCCAGAGGTTGAAGAAGTTGTAGCCCTGGCGCTTGATGACAGTTCGGACCATTTTTGCTTGAAAGTGGAAGGATAAGGACTTGCAACGCACAAGGCAGAGGAACTTGGAGAATGAAGACACGTCCAGCAAGAGTGTCAAGGCTTCTTTGAGCCACACATAGGCATCTTCATAGACACGAGAATCATGCAGCCAGATACGCATCATATTCAAACGCCGTAGACATTCTGTAGATAAGGTCAGACGCAATAGTTGTTAGTAAACAGAGGGAGTTAAAAACAGATTGACTTGATTAAAGAAATGTACACAAACTTGAAGTTGTTATAGAGAGGGGAGCGTATCTGCGCGGACACAAAGACAATCAAAGTGGACAATCCAGAAACTGAGCCAATGAGATAGACCACCGGGACTTTGAATTACAAATCCTCGCTTGCTTCGAAGCAAGCAAACCACGCAATTGACGGCCAAAGTACTCGAATCCCGCACAGCGCGAGCGTGTAAACCCCGAGACTCGTAGTTTACATGCTTCTCGTCGCAAACACAATGCTCGCTCGAGTTTGTTCGATTGCTGTAAGAGTCTTGCATCGCAATACTTTCGCCTCCATGTCTGGTCAAGTTTATTTCAATCATTACAGCAGCTACATGTACGTAGACGATCAGGGCACGCAATCTTTAGCAAACTTGCAGGACATGGTTGCACTCTTTTCCATGCTACATCGCGTCTCCCTGAAAAATGTTGGCATGCACAGCAACATACCGGTAAACAATAATTATAATTGGTCCAAATTTTCTGGCTGAATGTACCGTATTATCTGTCCTTTTAGGATGCACAGCCAGAAAATATGGATTTTGAGTATTTTTCGCAATACAAAGGATAAGTATGTTTTGTATAAACCCGGCTAAACTGACGCATTAATCAAATAATTAGGCCAGTCAGCCAAATGTTCTATCGGTTTATGCAGGGAGGGGAAGATTGGCAATCACATCCCATAAGCAGAATACGTGCGGTGAACGAAGGCACAAGCGAGTGAGTTTCTCGGTGTCTTGGCCGCCGTTGTCGACACCGTTTGCGGCTTTTGCTTGCTCCCGAAGCTGACTAACTGTGCGCGTGTGTTATTGCTGCTGTAGGATCGTGTGAAGACCCGAAGGAGGAGCCGCGCAACGTACCTGAGAGAGTGTAATTTGTCGAGCTGTACGAGTGAGTTTATCAGCGTCTTGTGCGCCGTCGGCGATGTTGCATGCACCGTTAGCGGCGCCATTTGCGTTGTTAGCGTACTGTTAATGATGATGATGGAATTTTGCTGTGTGTTACGCATCGTGGCAGGGGATTGCACGTGAAATCGCAGCCATGGACGAACAAGTACAAGCTCAGGTGGCCGCTATGCGTCGCAATATGATTGCGCCAAAATCTCGCGCAGTTTACCGGGCATCTACTGTGCAATTTCTCTGTTGGCTGTACAAAAATCGAATCGATCTCTTGACAAATAAGTTCGTGGAATTGGTGACACCACTGGCGAGTCATGAGTCGCTGGAAGCTGCTGTTTCCGCTATCAGTACCGAGCAATCGCAAGTCGATCCCATCCATTTCGACGCGTTGACAGCTGAGGACTTTATGGGGTGGCTTGTTGGGTTAAGGAAGAAGAACGGCGGGCCGCTAAGCTATGCTACATATAATAGTCATCGGTCTGCTCTATTCAATCTATTCCGCGATTATGGTTACACGATGTCAGCAAACCTGCATAGCGAATTGTCCAACCACTTTCGAGGACTGAAGCGAACGGTAGCAGCTGCAATGGCCACTGGAGACGTTTCATGCAAGGAAGGAAAGGACCCTATGCCATTCGAACTCTACGTGAAGTTAGGGCAATTGATGTTGAAGTCTTCGTCTCGCGACATGATTTTTGGACGAACGTTTTTGGTGTTAAGCTGGAACCTAATGGCACGCGCGTCAAACACTCTGGCCATTTGCTACGAGCACATGCAATTCCGTGATGACGCTTTATGTATATACTTTGCGCAAATGAAAACTGATCAATTCGCTGATCGCCCAAAGGATCCACGTCACGTATATGCAAATCCATTGAAGCCTGAAATCTGTCCAATTCTCGCGCTTGGAATAATGTGGCTCTGCTACGGTTTTGAGAGCGGTAACAATCGCTTATTTCCTGGGTCACGTCAATATGAGCGCTTTAGACAACATTTCGGACGTGTGCTTGATGAAAATCGTGACGAGTTAGACATGCGCGGGATCACAAAGGACGACCTTGGGTCTCACTCGATAAGGAAGGGTTCAGCTACATATTGCTCTTCTGGCTCGACATCATGCCCTCCTGAAGCCGCAATAGATTTACGTGCAGGGTGGGCACAGGCAGGAGTGAAAGGGCGCTACGTAAAGCATCAAAAAGCTGGGGACATGTATGTTGGCCGCACTGTGAGTGGTCTACCTATCAATGACGAAAAGTTTGCAATTTTGCCGCCTCATTTTACACACCCGGAGCCAAATGAAGTTCACAATGCTGTATCCATGTGCTTCCCGAGGCTTCCGTTTCAATTGAATGGAATAGTACGATACGCTCTCGCCTCAGTGGTTTATCACAGTGAGTTCCTGCTCAACAATGTTCCACAAAACCATCCATTGTTGGCATCTGCATTATTCACGACAGCCAATCTATTATCCTGCCTCACCCCTATAGTGTGTTGTGATCTACCAAGTAACTCATCTCGTCTAGCTGCTACTGGAATACCTCCTCATGTTACGTTGACCCAATCGATTGCAACAATTCGAGAAGAAATGAGAGATCTGAGCCAGGCTCAACACCAAGCAACTGTGGATATTGTCAAAGGGTTATACAGGCAATGGACCAACGTGGGTTAGCAACTGATATTGTAACAAAATCGCAATTACGTCAAACTATGGCCGAAAACAACGACCGCCTGGTGCAAATGATTTTCGAGTCAGTCGACGGACGGCATGCAAGAACACAGAATGATGAACATAACGAACGCGATGATACCGGTATTGCTCGTGGTGGTCTGCACATGTGGGGTGGAAAACTGCATCCTATTCCCGCTGATTTTGACTTTCCACGTGTTGGTGTTCGCGATGCGTGGCTCTTATGGACTATAGGCGATGCTTTAAGAGGGTACCCACCTTTTCGTTTGCTATCGTTTAATGACATGCCAACCAAAAACAAGCGGAAGAGGCTGTCAGACCTTCGTTTTCTCATGCAAAAATTGAACTGCTTGCTCGAAATTCCGGCGCCAACCTGCATGATATATCAGCAAGCGAAGCTGTTGCGCTGTTCGAGCAGTTTTCGTGTGCAGTTGATGTCGAGGTGGAGACAGCTCACCAACGCGTGCGGCGTCGTGGACAATTGGTTTGGAGTTCTGTAGTTACGATACTTCGTAGTCGCAATAGAATAACAAATTGACATGTGAATTAATTATCTCGGTTTTGATTGGTCCACTCAACTTTGGCTGGGCGTCCTAAAAATTATTACTACGAATAAATATTTTAATATTTATATTTAAAACAACATATTACATATTTAAACAAGCATTTTTGGGCGTCTCGGTGGGCGACAACAAACCGATACCGATACCGGTATGTATACATACGTATACACTGCATCTTGCGCGTGTCTAGCGTCTTTCGTCCACTTCGTGTCTTTGCAAAACGAGCAGCAGTCGGCGGTGCACTCCTGTGACGTTTGACTTGCATACGCAGGCAGGACTCAGACATGGACCAAGTTGCACTTTCACTTCTCGACCAGCACTCGCCTCGACCACCATAACGTCCTCTTCGATCGGCTCATTTCCAAACTTGCTCTCGACGGATCACTGCAACCGATCCCACCGACTACTTTGCTCACTGCGACTGAAGCTCACCCAGCTCCAAGCTCCCAAGCACTCCAACTCCCAAGCACCCCAGCTCCCGAACTGCCAAGCATCAACGTTTACGAACACTAACGCTTCTAAGCACAGACCAAGCCACCTCTCCTCCGACACAACAGGCACAATGATCCGACCAATCGTCAAGCGCCAGGGCTACAACTTCTTCAACCTCTGGACCACGGACAAGGGCACCATCCCCGTCGTCTTCTGCGCCTCCTTCGCCGCCGTGGCCGCCACGAGCATGTCGCTGCGCTACCTCTTCACGAACCCGGACGTGTACGTGAACAAGGAGGAGCGCTTCACGGAGCTGCACCACACGCTGGAGCCGCGCGAGGGCCGCGGGTCTTCGTGGCGGCAGTTCCGCTTCCGCATGGCGAACCTCAAGCGCAACCCGATCAACCAGTCTCGTCAGTTCGACGACCTGTTCGCCAAAGAGGAGAACCAGAACGTCAAGAGATAACTTGATGTAGCAACACACACTGCTGGTTGCTCTGTGTACTTTAGTACTTTAAGTTTACATTGGAAGAAAGCCCAATCAGTTCTGCAAATAACATGAAAACTAGAAAGTGTGAACATTAGAAATTGCCCATGGTCAAGGTCGGTCGTCGAGGCTGTCGATGGAGGCAAAAGATTGCGGTGGTGGAGGTTCGGGCGTCAACACACATCTCATGTCGGTTCATGAGCTGTATTTGGTTCCACTATAGTTCCCACTTTCTACCAATCATATCCCTCCTCTTCAAACCTTGCCGCACTTCAGTCGTTCACTTCAGTCAGTCTTTAGCCTCCAAGCCACGAGGGAGTTATGGCTGCTGATCTCTGGTGGGTTGGCGTGTTGGTCGCCGGCGTCGTAGTGGGCGTCTCCGTCGTCGTAAGTTCCACCCACCCCTGTTTCCCCATAGTGAAACCCTTATTAACATTCGCCTATGATTCCTTCAGTCTTTCGTCGTGACGAAACTCCGTGCTCCAGGCTTCCAAGTGGATGGCAAGCACGTGTTTATCACTGGTGGCAGCTCTGGACTGGGGCTCGGACTAGCCAAGAAATACGCGCAGAAGGGCGCCAGAGTTTCTATTGTGGCGCGTGGTCAGTCGAAGCTGGAAGAAGCTCAGAAGGAGATTGAGGCTGTCCGTAAGAACGCGGACGTGGGAGTTTTCATCCAATCTTGTGATGTTACGGACTTTGCCAGCGTTCAGGCGGCTGTGGATGCTGCCAACAAGTTCCACGGCCGTGCTACGGACCACGTGGTGTGCTCGGCTGGTCTTGCTGCCCCTGGCTACTTCTTGGAGCAGGAAGTGAGTCTGTACAAGAAGATCATGGATGTCGACTACTTTGGAACGCTGCATGCCATCAAGGCGGCGCTGCCAGCGATGGTGAAGCGGTCAGAGGAAGGAGGTGAAGGCGGTCACATTGTGATGGTGAGCTCCGGTCTCGGACTTATATCGTGGATTGGTTACGCACAGTATGCTGCCCCCAAGTACGCTCTGCGTGGTCTGGCGGAGTCGCTGCGTAACGAGCTGAAGCTGTATGGTATTCGTGTGAGCATCTTCTATCCGGGCAACATTGACTCGCCCGGATTTGTGGAGGAGAACCGTACGAAGCCGCCTGAGACCAAGACGATTGAAGGTGTGAGTGAGCCGCTGCACCCGGACAAGGTGGCACAGTCCCTAATCAACGGTGTGAGCAACGGCGAGTTCAGCATCACGAACGACCCCATGATCTTTATCTTGCGTGTCCTAGCCAATGGTGTCGCGCCTCGCTGGAACACTATGTTGGAGACCGTGATGCTCCCGCTGCTTATCCCCATCCAAGTGGGTTTCGGCTTCTTCATGGATTTCATCGTGTGGCAGACCAAGCGGGCCCACGAGAAGAAGTCAAGGACCAGTAAAGCGAGAGAGAGGAATAGTGCGGTTGGCATAACACAAGAGATGTTGACATAACACAAGAGATGAACAGATTCTTGAAATGTGCGTTGTTGATTGTTTCTAAAGTTTGCTAACGTAGACTGACCTCGACCTACTGCTGCCGCTGCAGTACTGTTAGCTCCTACAGTATAGCAGAGGAGTCGACATGGCTGGTTTTATCCCCGTCGTTTACTGAGACGCCACGAATCAGGCGGATTAAAGCGGTCGTAAAGCGGCTCGATCTTCTCATTGCGCTTGCGCTTCGAAAGCTTGGTTGGGTCGCCCTTCTTGAAGAAGGCTGGAGCAAGCTCAACGAGCCATTTGGGGTCAATTGTCATGATATTGCGCATATACTCCTTTGTGGTGAGCACGAGTTCGTGATACAGCACCCATTCTGGGCTTTTGTTAAACAGTGCACTCGATGGATGAATGTATACTGGCTGCCCTTCAACCATTGTGCGATAGCCCTCCTGCGGATCTTTCTTGGCTGTGTTGGCAAAGTATCCAGCAACGATGGCCCGACGGACCTTGTTAAAATTCTTGCCACACGAAACCACATCCATTTTGTAGCGATCCAAGATTGACAATAGCTGTTTGCGCACGTCTTGCGCTCGGCGGATCGCACGAGCCTGAATGAAATTCTCATAGCACCATGGGTTCGAGAACTTGGAATTCTCCCACGCCTGATACACGGACAACATTGTCAGGTGATCACCTTCAGGCTGATGAAACTTCGCTTTCTTCTGGTCTGCCTGTGCTTGCTTCTCCTTTGGGCGGAAGAACACTGACTCCACCGATAACATAGCGACGATTGTCAGCACTTCCTCCGCACAACCCAGCACCACTGATGTCAGTAACACCTTCGCATTCTTTGGCTCAACCGGGAATTCGGCCATCTTTTTCCCAAGCCGCGTCAGCAACCCTTCATCATCCAGTGCACCAAGTGCGTATAAATTCTCTAGAGCCATAACGAGAGCATCTTGCGGTGGTGGATCCATAAAATCGAAACCCATGAGGTCATTTATGCCCATAGCCTTCATCTGAAGTACAACAGAACCTAAGTTGGCACGTTGGATTTCGGGTACGGTTGTCGGTAGCATTTCGTTCTTGTACGCATTCTCCGTGTACAAACGGTAACATTTGCCTGGACCTGTACGCCCTGCACGACCGGCACGCTGACGAGCGGAGGCCTGTGAGCATGGCACCACTACCAACGAGTCCATTCCGATCTTCGAATTGAAAGCATTTTGCTTGCAAAAACCAGGATCCACAACGTAATAGATACCATCAATAGTCAAGGATGCTTCGGCTATGTTCGTCGCCACCACACACTTGCGAGAGCCCTTGGGAGCTGGTTCGAAAATACGTGATTGCATTTCTGAAGGGAGGGCACCGTACACTGGGAGTATAATAAGCTCCGGAGCCAACGCACGCTCTTGTAACGCCTTGATACGCTGGTACAGCACCTCACACGCTGTGTCGATTTCCTCTTGACCCGTTAAGAAAAGTAAGATATCACCTTCAGGCTCGGACAGGTGGATTTGCATCACGCAAAGCAGCGATGCGTCCAAATAATCTAGTTCGGGCTCCTTCGTGTACAGGATCTCTACAGGGAAGGTTCGTCCAGGGATCGTGAAAATAGGGCAATCGAAGAAGTATCGCGAGAACTTCTCTGCATCAAGCGTTGCTGATGTCACAATAATTTTCAGGTCCTTCCGTTTCCGCACGAGGTCTTTTAGAAGGCCGAAAAGAACATCAGTGTTGATCGTCCGCTCATGGGCTTCATCAAGCATAAGCGCACTGTACTTCGACAGGGTAGAGTCAGCCAAATACTCTCGTAACAGCATGCCTTCCGTCATATACTTGATTACCGTCTCAGGACTAGTGACATCTTCGAAACGCATCGAGTAACCAACTTCCTGTCCAAGTTCACACCCAAACTCTTCAGCCACACGCTTTGCGACGGACGAAGCGGCCACACGACGAGGCTGCGTGCACCCAATAATTCCAGTAGATGTTAAACCCATTTCAGCCATGTACTGTGTCATTTGCGTGGTCTTACCAGAACCGGTTTCTCCAATAACAACCAGTACCTGGTTGTCTGCAATAGCCTTCATTAACTGACGCTTGAGTTTGAATACAGGCAGACTCTCGCGCTGCTCCAAAATGCTTTTATTGGAGACGATACCATACGAAAGATTCTTCCCCACCGACTTTTGTTTCCACTCTGGTAGCTCAAACGACGTGCCCATGTTAATACCACGCAGTTCCTGTGCAAAATGTCGTTCGCCAGCTTCTGGCATCGGATCTTCCCAAGGACGGTTAAGATCTTTCGGGATGGAATCAATTAGCTGGTTTGCTTGTGTCTGGCGTAGCTCACGGCGCTCTTTGGCCAGATTGGACTGCGTCATAGCTGCTCTCTGCATTGAGCCATCAGGATTCTTCACAATTTTTACGGGTGACAACTCGCGACTCAAGTGCGTTTGGCCGCGAAGAAACACAGGTTCGTCCTCATTCAATTCCACCTCGAAGTCCTCTTCCGTGGCTTCAGTGTTTAGCAGCCCGTGCTCTTCATCAAAAGTCGGATAGTCCTCCACAGAAAGCACGCCAGAATTAATGAGCTGTTGCACCTCCCATCTCTCGGGCGAAGACATGCGCTTAGCAGCACGTTGCGGCTTGCTGTCATCTTCGTCCAACTGCTGCGAGCTCTGCATGCCAGGTGCTGACGGGTTAATCCACGAGCGTGAGTCTGCCGATTTGTTATCCTGACGAGCGCGTGCGGTACCATCGTTAGAACGCATCGGCATAAGGTCTTGCCCCGTTTTCTGATCCACATCTCGCATCGACATAGACAGTTTGGCCCCTGAAATCGAGATCAGCTTCACCTTAACTCGATCTCCACGGCTGATGAACTCCTTCACATTGCTCACACGATTCGTCGACAGATTCGACACGTGCACTAAACCTTCCTTCTTCTCTCTTCCAAACCCATCAAGCTCCACAAACACACCAAAGTCCATAACCTTTGATACTCGACCATCATAAATGCCGTAAAGCTCCAAGTCGCGCTTCTCCTCCCTCCCTCGTCTGTCATAGTCATCTCGTCGCTCCTCCCTGCGACCATACCGATCACTCCGATCTCGCCCTCGGCTCCTATCTCTGTCATTCCTGCGCCCACGACGTCCTTCGGAGCGAGATCTGGACCTCGATCTGGAGTGGCGTCTGGCTCTGCTTCTCTCCTCTCGCCCGCGGCTTCTGTCACGTCCGTAGCGGTCTTTGTCGTCACGCCTCCGCTCTCTGGATCGGTCTCGAGTGCGATGACCATCACTCTCTCTGTCCTTCTTCACAGACGCTGTTTCTGCTGGTCGTTTGGTCTCCTTCTCGTCCTCAATCGCAGCGCCAGCGATGTCTGCAGCCGTCAGCTGCTCGTCGTCTCGGATCTGGTGCTTCTTCTTGCCCTTAGCAGCGCCGACAGCCGCCGCCTGCTTCATTTGAAGCGGCGCCATGGTCTGTACGATGCGGTAGAGGTTCTCGGCGAGAGCGGGAGGCAGCGGCAGCTCGTCCTTCTTGATGGAGGCCAGGAACGCGGCGCAGCTCGAGCTGCCGCGCACCAGGTCGATGACGAACTCGGCCAGCGTCTTGTCACTCATGCCCAGATGGTTCTCCAGCGCCTGACACACCTTGGACACGAGACTCAGCTCCTGCAGCTTCTCCATCGTTGGTAGCTCGTTTCGGATGGCCGGGAGTAGGAATGGGTCCAGCTAGTACTACTTTTGGGTACGTTGTACCCAGTTTTATTACATTTTTTTCAATCAGGATGGAGAGGTATAATTGGTCGAAAATTCGGCTCCCAAGTTCAACTTGCCTTCGTGAGCGCGGCGACTCATCATCGTCCGGGAGGTCCGTACGCCGCTCCAGTATTGATCTCCCTGCCGCTCTAATGGACGCGACTCCGCCGCACCAGCAGCACTTGGCCATGCCCGGCCCGTACCTTACTGTGGATCTCCACACCTTGTCGGCTGTCCAGCCGCTGCCAGCTGCCCCGGAGCCTCTGCCGATGGCCATGTCGCCTGTAGCAATCCGCAGTGGGACTGACGCCTTGTTCACTGGCTCAATTGGTAAGCACGAAGGCATGTTCAATGGGGCGATGGTGGGGCCGCCTCCTGCGTCTCCAGCGCTGTCGCCTGGAGCTTCGAGGGACAAGTGGCAGCAGAAGCGTCACGTGTGTGAGACTCCGGACTGCGGCAAGAGCTTCGACTCCAAGTGGGCTCTCATCAGGTGCGTCTAGTTACCAAGAGGTGAAAAACTGGTTGCTAACTATTTACTACTGCTATATGTGCAGACATATTCGTGTGCACACGGGCGAGAAGCCGTTCCCGTGTACGTATCCTTCGTGTGATAAATCCTTTGCTGAGAAGTCTGCCATGACGCGGTACGAGATTGAGATCTTGAGAGGTTGTACAAATTTTTTTCCTGATTGCATACTTGGTTGCTATTGCTGTAGTCACTTGCAGACACACTCTCGTGATAAACCGTTCAAGTGTACATATGCTGGCTGCTCCAAGAGCTTCAAGGGAAAAGACTATCTGGAGTTCCACTTGAAGATCCACGCCGAGGGAAACCCATACGCGTGTGAGCACCCGCTGTGCTCCAAGACGTTTTGCAGCCCCAAAAGTCTTAAGAAGCACATCAGGTTGTGGCACAACCCGGGTGGGAAGAGCACCTCAACGGAGGAACAACTTCGGGAACGCATCTGCAAGATGACTGTGCGTCATAAGGAGAAGACTCGCAAGTTTGAAACCACCGTTCGGAGCCTCATGGAAGAGAACGAAGCGTTGAAGCGGAGGATTCTTGATCTGGAAGGGCTGCAGCAACAGCAATTGAAGCTCGAGCTGTGAGTGTGCTCTACATTCTCACCAGAAAACTCGCGCTGGAAGCGAGTTACACACACGCGCAAGTGATTTATTGAAGTTTGATGCCCAAGACCGAAGAGAGAAAAGCTGTGTGTTTTAGTAGTGCATGTTCGTAGTATTGCGTGTGGTGGGCGACCAGATCGCTGTCAGTTCGATCTGGCCAACATGCAACATGCGTTTGTAAACGAATACAAATTTTGGGCATTGGCCCACCATTTACTTCTAACGGAATATGAAGGCACCAAGGAAACCTCGTACGTGTTCTGTATAGCCGAAGGCTTCCATTTCCATATTCAATAAACTACCTGAGCGAAAAACGAAGGCGGAGGCGAAAGACCAATCGAGCTGCAGAGCTGAAGGATGTACCGATCGCTTTTCCTTACATGCCTCGCGGCTTCGGTCCGCCAGCTGCCTTTGCCATGATGATCTGGTCCACACGCAGCACCGTGACGGCAGCGTCCGCACCTAGGCGGATAGCAGACATCTTGGTCTGTAGGTGGTCCCAGATGCCCTTATCTAGAGCATCAGGAATTACGTGCGACTCTTGTTCGTTCTGTAACAACAAAACACACATCAGTCAGTTTGTGTGATGCTCCACTTCCAGCATATTTTCTACACAAAAATTGCTTACGTCGACATCCACACCACCGTTGACATTACCCGCTGCGTGGGCAGCGTACAAGCTAGAGATAACCTCGGTGGCCATCTGGCCAGAGTTTTCTGCCAAAATTCGGGGTACAACTTCAATTGCGTCACCAAACTTCTTGATAGCGTACTGGTCCAAACCAGGCGTAGCCTCGCCGAAGCTCTTAATCTGGCGCGACAGCTCAATCTCGGTGGAACCAGCACCCGACACGAATCGGCCGTCCCGGCATACCGCCTTGACGCAGTTAACACCGTCATCGATAGCGCGCTCAATGTCATTGAGCACATTGTCAGTACTAGCACGCAGAACGATCGTAGAGATCTTGGCGTCCTCCTGGTCCTGCTGGAAAACAGTCACCTTCTTGCCGCCGATCTCCTTCACAGTCACACTGTCACAGAAGCCCATCTCATCAGGCGTGGGAGCGCCGAGTCGCACCAGCGCGTTAGCGTTCACAGCACGGCACAGACGACGCAATTCCCACTTGGATGTGATCTTAAGAGCCATAAGATTGTACTTCTCCAAAAGTGCATCGCCATCTCGCTGATGCTGCCGCCCGACACCACCACCGTCGCTCCAGACTCACTGATAGCACGAACCGCTTCCTCGAGGTGCTTCTCCTCGCCCTTGTTGTAGTTCATGAGCTCGTCGGCATCCTTAATGAGCACCGTGCTCTTCGCCTCCGTCGACGAGATCTCAATACCGCAGCCGAACACCGCGACCTTGGCCTTTAGTGCCTTCTTCACTCCTCCTTCTGTGTTTCTCTGAATGACCATACCACGGATCACCGTCGAGTCGTGGAGATTGCCTCCCATAATCTTGGCAACGCGGATGTTATCCACATTGATGGACGGCTTCTTGGGAGCAGCAGGCATCACATTAAGACAGGCCTCAGACACCAGTTTGGCCAGCAAATCTTCGTATCCGTACTGCTTGGACGCAAGGGACGTCTTGATGGCCTTCTGTAGCTCCAGCTGGTCGCGCGGGTCCTTGACCTGCACAGTCTGCAGCTTCTCCAGGATCTCTTGGCACTTGTCGTGGGCCTTCTGGTAGCCAGTAACGATCTCGCTGGCGTGCAGTCCCATACGCAGCAGACTGGCCGCCTCCATGAGCAGCTCGCCAGCCAGAGCCACGACCAGACACGTGCCATCGCCAAAGTCGTTCTCCTGCATCTTGGCAGCCATAACGACCATACGCGCGGCCGGGTGGATGACCTCCAGCTCCTTCACGATCGTGGCAGTGTCGCTCGTCACGAAGATGCGCTCCAAGTGGTTAATAACGAGCTTGTTCATGCCGTTCGGGCCCAGAGACGACCGCGTGATGGCCGCGAGCTGCTTGACAGCGTCGATGTTCTTGGCCACCGCCTCGTCCACGCCCTCGAAGTGCTTGTGGCCGTCCTTGAGCATGGACGACAGGCCGCCGGCCACGTTCAATCCCATCGACTTGGACATGGTGAGCAGTCAACGAGCTACGATCGTTTCCTTGGTGTATGGGATCTTGGCTCCCTCTTTGTTGTCGGCTTTGCCACACACACAACCAGTACATGATTTCATCCAATCAGAAATACAGCTTATGGATTTCAACCAATAGTGTACGTGCATGATCTCTGTCCGAGCTATTGTGTCTTGATTAGTTGCAGTATGGACAGTTAAAACCGGACAAAATCCGCTGTCACCACTGGACCAGCAGTCATAGACATCCTCAAGGGCTTCACGGCACCGCCATGGACGGATTCTCGCTCAATATTGCGGCGTCGAGCGGCGCTCGCAAGCCCGTCAAGAAGAAAAATACTTTCCGAGCCAAGCAGCAGGCGAAGCGCGCGAAGGCGAAGGCTGGAAAGGTCCAACAGAAGCCTCGCGCACAGACAAACGGACACAAACCGGTGGAACGAGCGCCTCGCAATGGAAATCATGGCGTGCAACAGCGGGAAATAACACGACAGGAACCTCCGGCAAAAGTTGAAGCTGTGAAGGCTGAAGCTATGAGTGAAAGTGACGAAGAAGAAGAAGTGGAAGTGGTGCCAGTTGAGTCTCAAGAGCCGACGGAAGACGTGGAATTCAAGCAGCAAGAGGAGGAGACAGAAGAGTCTGACACTACTGAAGAGCAAGAGAAGACAACTGACACGACAGCTGAGAAGACCAAGACGTTCGGTACGCGTCGCAATCCGAACAAAGAGGGCTACACCGTGGAAAAGTTCACCCAGTCGCGCGTCAAGATCGACAATGTGCTGTCCAAGCCTTTGACGTCATCAGAGAGTCAGAAGATTTTTGCTGCTAATACATTTGAGTCGATGGAGATGGCGGAGAAACTAGTAAACGTGCTGAAGAAAAATGCAGACAGCGGAGGCTTTGGCTTCACGCGGCCGACCAATGTGCAGGTGCACACTATCCCGTCTGTGCTGGTTGGCAATGACATTTTGGTGAAGAGTGAGACGGGGTCCGGTAAGACGTTGTCGTACTTGCTGCCTATTGTTCAGAAATTGCAGGCTGTGTCGCCCCGGATTCAGCGGAGCGACGGCTGCTTGGCGCTGGTGCTAGCACCGACGCGTGAGCTGTGCACGCAAATCTTGGAAACTGCTAGCAAGCTCGTGATGCCGTTCGTGTTTTTAGTGCCAGGGGCTATCATCGGTGGTGAGAAGAAGAAGGCCGAAAAGGCTCGCCTCCGCAAGGGAATTACCATTCTGATTGCAACACCAGGCCGATTGGCAGATCATTTGGTCAACACACAATCATTTGACTACTCCAAGCTGCAGTTCTTGGTGCTTGATGAGGCTGATCGGCTGCTAGACATGGGCTTTGAAAAGCAGATTACGCAAATTTTGACAATTCTTGATGGCAAGAAGGCCCGCCAAAAGCGACAGAATATTTTGGTATCTGCAACTATCAACAGCGGAGTGCAGCAGTTGGCCAAGATGAGTTTGTCAAACCCGGTATTAATCGACGCAGACAAGGTTACAAGTGGTGCAGAGGCACCTGCATCCGAGATCAAATCTGAAAGTCAAGAGAAATTCTCTACCCCGCACCAGCTGATGCAACACTTCATGCTCGTCCCAGCAAAGGCGCGACTCTGTGCACTGACATGTTTCTTGCGTGAGGAACTGCGCTACGCGCCGAAAGATGGAAAATGCAAGATTGTGGTGTTCTTGTCTACGTGTGATGCAGTGGACTTCCACTATGCTTTGTTCCGCAAATGTGCGTGGCCAACAATCAAGGGAGCTACTGACGAGCCAGAGAACGAAGGAAGTGTGGCGTCACTGTTTGGTGGCCAGGGTGCTGTGTACCGCCTGCACGGTAACATTCCGCAGCAGGAACGTGTGAGTACGTTCAAGAACTTTTGTTCGTCAAGCTCGGGCGTGCTGCTCTGTACAGATGTGGCTGCACGTGGACTAAACCTGCCGACTGTTAAGTGGATTGTGCAATACGACCCGCCAACAGAAACGCGTGACTACGTGCATCGTGTTGGTCGAACAGCCCGAAGTGGTAAACAGGGTAGCAGTCTGCTGTTTCTGATGCCGTCCGAGTCGGAGTATCTCAACTATTTGAGCAAGCAGAATCTGAAGCTAAACGCGTTGAGCCTCGAGAAAACCATCGCACGCGTGGGTAAACACGGCGGGTTCGCCACGTCCTCGCGTAAGAAGCTAATGCACGAGGTTGTGCAGAGCGACCTGCAGTTCCTCTACGAACAAACATTGCTGGCGGACAAGGAACTGTTCGAATTGGCCTGTCAAGCTTTCCACTCATTCGTTCGAAGTTACGCCACACACTCCTCGGACACTCGCCAGATCTTTCATGTGCGCAGCCTGCATTTTGGTCATGTTGCCAAGAGTTTCGCGTTGCGGGACCCGCCTGCATCTTCGAAGTTGCGTGACACAGGACGTAATGCCAAGAAGGGCACGCTGCACAAACGCAAGGAGCGTGAAGACAAGCAGCAAGCTGTGGTCGCGCAGAAGAACAAGAAGATGCGTGACGAAAAGCGTCGGTACGCGCAACACGTCTCGGAGTTCGCCGACTAGCCTTCGTAGCAAATATCACAATATAGAGCAAACAATTTCTCCTATCTTTTCGTATCTATTGCATTGGAATGGATAAAGTTATCACACATATGTCAGCGTCACTTACGGGCTCTTCCGCTTCTTGGACTTTTGCTGCTTGGCTTTGCTTTTCTTGCCTGTCTGCTTCTCAGTCTTAGCCTTGGCCTTAACGTTCTTCTTGGCCGAAGCAAACAGCGGGGCAAAGGTTTGTGCAATGTCCGTCTCACTTGTAATCTCCAACGCTTTACCATCAACAGCAATCGCTGGTCTCGGGAATGCACTGCCATACCACAACAGAGCACCGTCAACAAGCTACAGGCTCCAGTAATCCTCAAAACAGCAAGCATCGTACCGGAGCAATGTCTGCAGCGCGAAAGCAGCACTAAAACACTGCTGGGCCTTGATTGTTTCCTCTTTCTTGTGCCCATTCACTTCTAAGAAGTGCTGCACAACCAGCTGAGAAGCCTTGGGGTTCTCCAATTGCAGCTCCAGGAACCGAGCGAACTCGTGCACCACAGCGTCGCGTTCGTGCATCCACTGCAGCTTCTGCACAGCAAACACGCGGTTCTCCAGGTCGAAAGTGCCAACCACTTGAGGCTCCAAATACTCGTCTTGGTCCTTCTCTCCGTCCGTGTCCTCCTCGCTCTCTTGGGTCTTCACAGCCTTGGCAGCACCAGGTCTGCTGCTTTGCACAAGCGCCAAGAGCGTCTGCCGCTGCTCCTCCGTCTTGCAGAGCCCCAGAATCAGGTCCAGACCATACTGAGCACCTTTAGGCAGAACTTGTGGACGCAAAGTAGGCGCCAGCGCCTCCACCACGTCCTGGAGCTGCTTCACAGCCGACAACGGATCACTCGCCATAACTGGTCAGGATGAAGAGTGACTAGCTCACACCAGTTAAGCTAAATTTCACATTACCTCAGCGTTTTGATTCGCTAACAGGATTATAATTTTTGTAAGCGAAAATTCAGATTACATTTGACTTGGTGATCCAACATGATGGCTGCTGCGCTGCCCGTGGAGGGCGAGGAAGCCGTGGATGTACAGGCTATTCGGCGTCGTATGCAGCAAGGTTTTCCTCCTCAAGACGTTCAGGAATATCTGTGGCGCGTTCGTCTGGAAGCTGAAGGGATTCCGGACGTGGTGGTGTCCGACGTCGATCCGCGTCGGTTCGATGCGCAGCAGACCAGTAACTTGCCGACTCTGCAGAGTTTCGGGTCCAAATCGACAGCACAAGAGCGGCTTCCTGGCGACCGATGGAGGAGCGAATTACTGGCGGATTTCGCAGAGTTGCGGCAGCTAATTGCGCGCTGGGAGGACATCGGGCCGCCTAGAAAGGAGCCTGGAACAGAAGAGATTCTACGCACCAATGTGCCCAGAATGAGTGACGAAGACGGCTGGATCGTCTTCTTCTTCGGCAAACCAGAGGCAGAGGAGGCTGCAACGCCACCACATTTGAGACTGCTATTGCAGTTTGACCAGGTACTGACGAGGAGATTATTGGACTACCATGCTGCGTGGCTCAGCGATGATGGGATGACGGCGCTGTCTCGAGCAAGAGCAGTGTGGATCTATGCATTGCTGGCGAGACTGGATAAGCCAGTGCATGCCAGTGTTGCAGCAACGATTCGACAGATATTGCGGAGCTGCTGGACGATGAGATGTGAGCTGGAGACGCCTTCAGAAACGCAACTTATGGCGCTAAACATTCTCATCGTTATCGCAGGGGACTTCTTTGGGCAACTGCATGACTTGGAATAATCAGCATTTGCCTCGAAGATCGATTGCTTTCCATATATATGAATCTCTGATAGCAGAACGGAGACAAAGCACAAGGTAGGTAGCTAAACTGCCGTGAGACGAAGGCCATTGTTCTGCACGTATACAGTGGAGTTTAGTTCTGTAAACAGTCTGGTTAACCTGCCAGCACAACGCTGGAGCGGTAACTGCTTACTTTACCATATGCCGACTTGAAGGCAGCCCGGTACTCGCTTACCTTGGTACGCGCATTGCTACATTGCCACCGAGTGTTGCGAACTTCGGTATACTTTAATCCAATACCCAGATCGGCCGAATAAAACAGATTGAGTACTTTTGCAATTCTGTTTGTCTGGAAAAGTGTGAACTTCTACTAAAACAGTGTTAAAACTAACGTACAGAGCAGCAGCCATTTTGCTTTGGTAGCTAACTGTGTCAACCATTTGCGACCAAATGCCAGTTATCTCTTGACGTTCTGGTTCTCCTCTTTGGCGAACAGGTCGTCGAACTGACGAGACTGGTTGATCGGGTTGCGCTTGAGGTTCGCCATGCGGAAGCGGAACTGCCGCCACGAAGACCCGCGGCCCTCGCGCGGCTCCAGCGTGTGGTGCAGCTCCGTGAAGCGCTCCTCCTTGTTCACGTACACGTCCGGGTTCGTGAAGAGGTAGCGCAGCGACATGCTCGTGGCGGCCACGGCGGCGAAGGAGGCGCAGAAGACGACGGGGATGGTGCCCTTGTCCGTGGTCCAGAGGTTGAAGAAGTTGTAGCCCTGGCGCTTGACGATTGGTCGGATCATTGTGCCTGTTGTGTCGGAGGAGAGGTGGCTTGGTCTGTGCTTAGAAGCGTTAGTGTTCGTAAACGTTGATGCTTGGCAGTTCGGGAGCTGGGGTGCTTGGGAGCTGGAGTGCTTGGGAGCTTGGAGCTGGGTGAGCTTCAGTCGCAGTGAGCAAAGTAGTCGGTGGGATCGGTTGCAGTGATCCGTCGAGAGCAAGTTTGGAAATGAGCCGATCGAAGAG